>CM033437.1:347072488-347727154 GCA_019425775.1 Rafetus swinhoei | reverse complement strand
GGCCTGTTTCAAGTCTGATGCGCCAAAGCACGCAGGCAGGGCCCGAGAGTCAGGAATTGTTTTGCATAACAATGCAGATTAAGCCTGGTACACGAGACCACGTCAAGAACACAGGACAAGCGGCCTTGTACTGGTACTTCTGTTTCTGATAAGCAAAAATTACAAATGCAGCCATGAAACTGTCGACTACGCAGAGAGCAGCAACATCCTGAGCAGCAGGATGTACCCCAAATAGGGGCATTGGGCATGTTACGTATCCTACACAACACGTCATCAATCAGTAAATAGCAGTAGAATGACCAAGTCTCGCTTTGCTATAAATTGGGTTTAGTAAGAACAATCGAGAGGAGGGAATGGGCAGGAGTGACCCACACGTCCTGCTTGATGTAACTAGAAGTGATTAGGCCCTTCACACCAGCTATGTCAGTGGTGGCGTTCCATTGCGTGGGAAAAGACGGAACCACGACCTCCTGCCTGGCACTGTAGGTAGCACACGGGTGAAGTGTAAGTGAATTAAGGTTTATTATTGTATATAGTAGATCTTTTAGTAATAGCTTTTGCATTGCTTTGCGCTGTATGAATTGCTTTAGAATGTAGAGTATTGAAGGTTTAAATTGTCTAGTCGTTGTTCTTAAGGCTTGTAAAACTTAAACAACTGTATTAACTGCTTAAAGCTTGCAATAAATCAGAAAGTGGTTAAGTAGCTCTGGTGTGTCCTGGTTTCCCTTGGCTCTAAAATAAATCGAACCACATGACACACATGCACAAGATTCACAGATGGTGCCAAGGCTTCGTCTACCCGGGTGTAATTGCACTGGTGCAAATCCCTAGAGGAAATGTGCTGCACTGGTGAAAACCACAACTTGCACCACTGCAGCTTGTCACGGGGGTAATTTTCACCAGTGCCCCACATCCACACGAGGACTCGCAATGGAGCTGAAACCCACAGGGCGGACAAGGGGAACTGGGAGGAGCAGCGAACCTGGATCAGAACAGGTAAATAATATCAAGGGACTGGGAATGGGTGGGTCCTTCAGCTGCTCCCCTCTAAAACCGACACACTAGGGTGCTGGGCAGAGTCCCTCTTGCTGGGCTTGGCTGTTGGGCCAAAGCCCTAACTCCGGCCTGAGCTTAGCCATGTGTTGCTTTAGACTGAGCTCCTTCCGGAGCTGGTTCTGTATCTAGGGCTTCTTCCCTTGGGCCCAGCTGCCCCTTCCTCTCCCTCAGCTGGAGCTGAAGACCCACCTGGTCTGGCTGCCAGGGTGAGTCAGCAAGGCAGCTGTGCACTTCCCATAACACACATGCAGGCCTAGGGGCAGACAAAGAGCAGGAACTCGAGCAGCAAGCAAGCCAATTAATCTCCCTTGGGGAAACCACCCTGAAAGGCAAATAACGGCCTGGGAAGGTGCATTGGCTGAAAGATCCCCAGTGGGACACGTAGGCAGCAAACTAGCCCAGGCCTGGCAATGTACCAATGCAGTGAAAACAGGCCAGTGCAGCTGCGGGCTGCATCCGCAGGGGATTCACATCTGGGAGCAGGGAGCGGCCGCCCCGGCTCTCTCTGGGCTAACACGGCTGCTCTTGCAGGCTTGTCCTCTCCAGGGCCGGACCGAGCCATTCCGGCGCCCTGGGCAGACAGTTTAATTGCGCCCCGGGTTGGGGGAAGGCGCATGCGCGGCCCCGCCCCCGCCCGGCACGTGGGGGAGGGCACACGGAGCTGGCGGCGGCAGGACACGTGCTCAGCCTGGCCCAGCCTGGCTACCGCCGCTGGCGCGCAGCCCGGGGCCGCCCGGGGCAGGACGAGCCTGGCCATGCAGGCCTCTGCGGCTGGGGAGGGCGCTGCTGGCTGGCACTGCGGGGGTTAACGCGGCCCCTGCCCTGGCTGGCCGCTGCAGGGTGGCTGCTGGGAGCTGCTGCAGCCCGCGATCCAGGAGCCGGGCACGTGGCGCCTGATGGCAGCTATAAGGGGCACTGCGTGCTGTGCGCCCCTTACAGCTGCCATCAGGTGCCCCCATAGGTTGGCACCCTGGGCAGCTGCCCAGCTAGCACCCCCCTTAATCTGGCCCTGGTCCTCCCCTCCAGAAAGATACTGACAAACTGCCAGGGACTCAGAGGAGAGCAACAAGAATGATGAAAGATCTAGAGAACATGAGCGCTGAGGGAGGCTGAAGGAATTGGGTTTGTTTCGTTTGGAAAGGAGAAGACTGAGAGGGGACATGATAGCGGTTTTCAAGTTTCAAGGGTGTCACAAGGAGGAGGGAGAAAAATTGTTCTCCTTGGCCTCTGAGGATCAGACAAGAAGCAATGGGCTTAAACTGCAGCAAGGGAGGTTTAGGTTGGACATTAGGAAAAACGTCCTGCCTGTCAGGGGTTAAACACGGGAATAAGTTGCCTGGGGGGGTTGTGGAATCTCCATCGCTGGAGATACTTAAGAGCAGGTTGGACAGACACCTGGTCTAGACGGTGCTTGGTCCTGCCGTGAGGGCAGGGGACTGGACTGGATGACTCTTGAGGCCCCTGCCAGTTCTAGTGTTCTGTGATTCTATTTCTTGAAGGCATGGTAATTCTGGTTGATTATTTCATCTTGTTCCTCCAGTTGCTAACTTAGAACTCACCCAAAGGAAGAGCAGGCAAGGTGTATATTTACAATTTAAATTTCAGCACTGTATCTCATTGGTTCTTCTGGCTTCCTGCCAACACCCTTCGCTACTTGAGTTTAACCCTTTAGTCACCAAGTGCTGGCCAGCACCTTCCTATCCATCACAGTCCTGTATGTCTCTGGCGTGGGTGGGATGTATGATGAGTCCAATACGGCAGGGCCCATCACTCCTCCTGCTACTGGCGGTGGCCCATGACATGCTCCATGTAGATGTCCCAGGACCACCTGATGTGTCAGAGACCATCAACTGTCTCATGAGGCGGGCGTAGCGCTGACTGACGCCACAGGCTTCCTCGTTGCGGGGGTCTCACGTGCCCAGGGCCCCCACCAGCTGGTCGTGGATCTCCACATTGTAGCCCCAGGGTGTCTGCCAGCAGGGTGTACTTTTGGATTTTCCTGGCTCAGCCTTCGCGGAAGGCCAGGGTCCGGTTCTCAAATGGGATGGTGATATCCACCATGATGATTTTCTTCACCTGCTCGTTGGTGATAACGATGTTGGGTCTCAGCAGGCTGCAGTTCCCAGGACGATGGTGTTCACAGCGATGCTGCCCAGGGTCGGCGGGAGGGCTTTGACAAGCCGGTCCTGGATAGCATTGTGGAGGAGTTGCCAGGCCCTAGAGTGGATCTGGCAGCTGCACAGCACGTGCGGCAGGGTCTCGTAACTGTGCCCGCACCTCCTGCACCTCTTGTCCTGGTCTCCATGGTGGACTGGGGACGCAGTTGAACCAGGTCCGAGGGATGAACCGCCAGTCGGTGAAACGGGTGAAGTTGCCTGCATGGAGAAAGTTGTTACTGGTGTCCCACTTGCTGGTGACCTCAAACACCTTCCCTTGCTCTGGCTTCTCTTTTAGATTCTCCGGTTGTGGCGTTGGATGGTGTCTTTCAGGACCCTCTACAGTATGATCCTACTACCCTTGATCTTAGCCTTGAGCAGGCCAAGAAGCCTGACATTCTGCCAATAGTTCAAGGAGTGAAACATGGAGCCAGGGAGGAATTGGACAGTGTGATCCATAGGGCTGTGACCAGGAGCAATGGCAGGAAAATGAAAAAAGGGGGGGAAATCTGGGTGAATAACTGGAATAAAACAGTGTTCTGACAATAAGAGACACGAGGCTGCGGAATCACGGAAAAAGCTCAGAGCCACGCAAGCAGGAATCTGTGTGTGCACACGTTACTCCTGGGGGAATTCTGCAATTGTTGCATTTGGAGCCATAGTAAAATCGGAGAATTCCCCCCGGCCTGGCGGCTACATGCACACCCTGGCTTTTTAACCACTGTGGCCCTGCTGCATTTCCTCCAGGAGTGTGCCAGGGTATCCGATGCAGGGCTGTGCAAACCACACTGCAACGGGGAGTTACAGCGGTTCGGATTCATGCGCTCCCGACAAACACAGCCGCAGGATGGACCCTGTCCAGAAAACCAGCCCAGGAGGGGTCCCGCCCAGTGAAGGATTCACACTGGATGTGTCGGGGTCTCCTCGCTAGTGCCTGCGATAAGACCTGAGTCACCTCTTCACTGTCAGTGTCCTGCTCCACTCTGGCTGGCAGTACGGTTGCCAGGTGTCCAGTTTTCACCCGGACAGTCCTGTAATTGTGTCTTCTGTCCAGTAAAAAAAAAGAAAATACCGGACATGTAAAATCTCCGGTATTTTCTGTTTTTTTCTTGGACAGAAGGCTGGCGGGGACATTTTTCCCCTTCCACATCTGGCAGGGGCAGGGAGAGTGGGGGGAGCAGGAATTTAAAGGCGCTGCATCCTTTTTTTTTTTTTTTTTTGGCTCAACCAATTTTTTTTCCCTGCCATGTTCGGGATTTTTTGTGAAGGTGTCTGGCAACCCTAGCTGGAAGGGATTAACGCAGGCTGGAGAGAGCCTGGGCAGAGACCCAGCTATTCAGAAAGAGCCTTATAGGGAGCCAATCGGAAGGCAGCTTGCTGGGGCAGCCCGGTATAAGAAGCTGCTCAGCAGAGCAGAGAGCAGTTGGGTCCTGACCAGGGAGGGTGCAGGACTGGTTCCCAGGGACGGGGAAGCACCTTGGACAGAGCAGTGCTGGGCAGGCTGAAGGGCGCTGAAGAGGAGGCTCCAGCCTGACACCTGCCAGGCTGCGCCCTTGATACAAGGGCGGAGAAGGTGCCAGGGCCACAGGGGAAGTGGCCCAGGGAAAGGGAGCGAGCAGTTACGGGAGAGTGAAGGAGGGCAGGGCCGGGCTGCCATTAGAGCAGGGGTGGGCAAGAGGCGGTTAGTGGGTTGGATCCGGCCTGCTAAGCCACCGGCTCCAGCCCACAGCTGCCTTGCTGGGACCCTTAAGCACAGCGCAGCTGCGGCCGCTTTAAATGTGGCTCCTGTATGCTGGAGAGAGAGGATGGAGGCTTTGTGCTCTGTCCCGCCCCCCAGCAAAATCTTGCAGCTCCCATTGGCCAGTTTCTGGCCAATAGGAGCTGAGAAATGTTGCTGGAAGCAGGGGCAGCCAATGAAGCCTCCTCCCTCCCTCCCCGCCCCTCCACCCAGAGCAGAGCCACGTGGAGCAGCTTGACTGCAGCCTTCAGGTTCCTGCAGGGCTGCTGGCTGGGAGCCACCTAGGTAAGTGCTGCCCAGCCAGAGCCTGCCTCTGGCACCCTACCCTCTCCCCACCCCCAACTACCTGCCCCAGGCCACCACCCAAACCCTCTGTACCCCTTTCCCCCAGGTCACAGCTCCCTCCCAGATCCTGCACCTTCTCCTATACCACCCAAGGCCAGCGTCCTCTCTGGGACCCATACCCCCTCCCTGACCTGCATCCCATTCCCCTGTCCCAGGTCACAACCCCCTCCTTCACCCAAACTCCCTCTCAGACCCCACACCACCTCCTGCACCCCGGTTCCCTACCCCAAGCTCCCTTCTGCACCCAACCTCTGTCCCAGACCCCGCAGCCCCTCGGTAGAAATGCAGCCCGTGACCACTTGCCAAAGTCTTGGAGTGGCCCCCCATTACAAACTATTGTCCCAGCTGCATTAGAGGGTCCCTGGGTTGGGACCCAGAGTAGTGGGAGGCCTGGATCCCCCCCATTTCCCATTGCACCTGGTCACCAGAGAGAATGGCCCATACAGACTGTGGCTTGCCCCTGAGGCAAGGGGCTAGTCTTTGGGGCTGCCGTTGGCCATGGTGGCAGGTGAGACTGAGGGCTGCCGATATCCCCAGAAGGAGGCGAGAGACCGCAGTAGTGGGCAATGCCAGAGGGCAGGGTTTCGAAGAGGACGCTGTGGTCCTGAGGGCGACGTGGGTCCAAGGAGAGCCAGCGAAGCCATGAGCGAGACGTCGGCCAGAAGAGGGAGCCCTACTGAGTGTCAGAGCTAATTCCCAGACTGACCAGCAGGGGGCGCCAGGCCGGTGAGTCGATCCCGCCACCCAGTGACGCTCATGATTCGTATCCTGGCGTGAGCACTGTGCACTTGGCTCTGCACAAACACTGGGGCAGACTCGTCCCTCTGCGAGCGCCAAGACAAGGCCGAGGCACCAGCTAAGCCCTACTTAACCCACTTACATGAGATTTAGGGGGTGACAGGCCTTGGGCTGGCCCCGGCACAGGGCTGAGTTTCGTCCCTGGTGGAGACGAGGTCTCTGTCCACTCCCAGGTGCCCACAGCTGGGCGCAGACTGTTCTGGCACAAAACACGGCAGAGGGCCCTGGAGGGGGGAGGCGGAAATCGCGACGTTACAACAGCGCTGCCTGGAAGAAACTCGCCCCGTGGTATTACTGGGTTGTTTGTGGGTCACTGGCTAGCTCTGCAAACCGCTGAAAATGTCAGTGTTTACGTGCACCTGCCGCACGGGGCAGCAGCAGCCGGCTCCCCACGAGCTAGTGCACCACTACCCCATCTCAGAGGCAGCAGCGCAGGGCGGCAGATGGCTCCCCGAGTCCCCGCGAGCCGGTGCACACCGGGAGCCTGCTTTTAAGCCAGCTCCCTATGCGTACTGGCTCCCGCCTGCCGCCCCGCTCCCAGGGAGCCGTGTGTACCGTGTTTGGGTAGCGGCTATGCCCCCCTTTATCGGTTATCCGTTTAAATGGCTACACTCTTACATCCCTAGTTATTACTCGTTTCAGACGGGGGAGCCGTTTGAGTCTGTCTGCAAAATCAAGGAGTCATAAGAACATACGAACATAAGAGCGGCCAGACTGGGTCAGACCAACAGTCCATCCAGCCCAGTGTCCTGTCTGCCCACAGTGACTAATGCCAGGTGCCTCAAAGGAAGGGAACCAAACAGGGAATCATCAAGTGATCTCTCTCCTGCCATCCATCTCCACGCTCTGACAAACAGTGGCTAGGAACACCATTCCTACCCATCCTGGGTAATAGCCATTGATGGACCTAACCTCCATGAATTTATCTAGTTCTCTTTTAAACCCTGTTATAGTCCTAGCTTTCACAACCTCCTCAGGCAAGGAGTTCCACAGGTTAACTGTGCGCTGTGTGAAGAAGAACCTCCTTTTATTTGTTTTAAACCTGCTGTTCACTAGGAGTCCTGGGGCACCTTAAAGACTAAGGGTTTGTCTACACTAGCTCGTTAGTTCGAGCTAGGTAGGCAAATGAGGGCAACCAGAGTTGCAAATGAAGCCTGGGATTTAAACATTTGCATGTTCCCGGGCACCGCCATTTTTAAATCCCCCTTAGTCCGAACTCCGTGCCCGCGGCTACGCGGTACGGAGTAGGTAGTTCGAATTAGAGATCCTAATTCGAACTACCGGTACGCCTTGTGGAACTACCTACTCCGTGCCGCGTGTAGCCGCGGGCACGGAGTTCGGACTAAGGGGGATTTAAAAATGGCGGCGCCCGTGAACATGCAAATGAAGCCCGGGATATTTAAATCCCGGGCTTCATTTGCAACTCCGCTTGCCCTCATTACCCTACCTAGCTCGAACTAACGAGCTAGTGTAGATGTACCCTAAGAGATTTCTTTGGCCATAAGCTTTTGTGGGTGAAAACAAAAATGTTTTTTAACCCTGAAAGCTGATGCCCAAATAAATTGGTTGGCCTTTAAGGTGCCCCAGGACTCCATGTTATTACTAATGATTTGTACTCCTGTAGCACCCAGGAGCACCGTCCCATGGGGCTATGCGCTGGACAAGCACAGGCTGTATTTCGGCAGCGTGGCTGCCTCCCCGGGGAAGGCTGTTTCCCGGGGGTGAAGGATGCTCATCGTAAGGATGCAAGTGACGGACTGACCGGTGCAATGCTGAATGATCTCAGCTAGCTGGTGTCACGAGGGACGCTGGATCCACCCGCCCAGATGAGCTTTCAAATAATCCAGAGCACTTTCAGCGTAACTGCCAGGCACCAGGGGACGTGTCTGTGGGTCAGAGGGAAGCATGTTTGGGATAACTGAGGTCAGGGAGCCCTGGAAAATTGTAAGCAGAAGCCAGAGGGGTGAAATAAGAAAGCTGAGTTACAGTGACTCAGTAAAGACCTTCCGAGAGGTTGTGGAAGCGTTTATCACTGGGTCCTTCATGCTTTCCACGGATTCATTTTCCTGGAGAATGTCTATCGAGTTTTGCAGAATTTGGATATTTCCACAGAATGGGACAAGCGCTTCCTGGCAGATTTCCCAGGGGACTTTCCGGCAACTTCCCAACCCCCTTACCACACAGTGGCGTGTTCCTCTGCTCCAGCCGGGATGTTCTGAGAGCAGGGCTGGGTCAACAGCTGAGGCTGCCCTCTCCTCCCACGGACCCTGGTGTAGATCAGGAGCAACTCGGCTGAGGGCAGTGGAATCGCAGTGCGGTAGCGGTGCGAGCGAATTGGTCTCTGGGGGTGGCAGTGTGCGGGTGGGTCCCAGCTGCTGGCAAGGGTCCAGATCGGGCCCTCTCTTGGGAAGTCACATCTCCCCATCACAAAAACTCTCCTGCAAGCGAGGTGGCTGGGTGCTGGTCTCAGGGGCGTGGTCTGGAGCCTGGACAGTCCACTTCCCGCCTCCGTAGTGACTGCAGAGGGCGACCCCTCCTATCAGAGCCAGGCTCCGCAGTAATTCCCTGGGCCGCGTCACTCGGGGGCAGGATTTGGGGGAAGGGGTGCAATGGAGCTGGGAGGAGGTGGAACAGGGCGAAGTGGAGCAGGGGGAAGAGGCGGAGTGGGGGAGGGGTGGGAGCAGGGGCCGGGCCTGGAGGGTGGAGGGGGGGTTGTCCACCCACCCCTAAAGAGGGCACTGCCTCCGAGGTCCGATCTTCTAAACCCTTGACAGGACCGTCCAAGACTTGTTGGGCGTTCTGTGTTTTGCACTATCACTTGTCCAAGAGACACCGGGGACGTCCAAGTCCCCCCATTGCTCCATGGCCTTGCGGTTTGGACATTTCTGTTGTTTGTTCCAGAAATGCCTCGTCTACCCCCTCTTCCTGAGGGGGTCCTCTGGAGGAGACACCTACCATTGCTTCCCCACTGGTTTCTACCCCAACTCTTTCAGCTGCTCTGCCCCTCCCTCTCATCGGGCCTTCAGACAAGGGATCTATGCTTGGTGGACAATGCCACCCTCTTCCTTCCCTGTCCTTGCCTGCGCCCTCTTCACCTTCCCCGTCCTTCGTGAACTCACCAGCTCCCTCTGTCCCCGTCATAAGACGGATCCCCTCAAGTCTCTGTGATGCCAATTGCCATAGTGTATCTTAGGATGGGGCTTTTCTCACCAGACCCCTTTGGCTTTAGTTTAAAGCGTTCCTCACGGGGCTGGCATGTTGGCGGGAGAAGAGGTTCTGCTCCTTCTTGGTCAGGTGACTCCACCTCTTCCCGGCAGACCTCCTTGTCCTGCTTAACCAGAAAAAGCCTGGCCAAGGGCCCCTGGGGCGCACTTGTAAAACCTTCATTTGCTTAATTACATCACAAATGACTCAAAGCCAGCCAGCCCGCACACAGCCCTGTTTACCACACAAGAAGCACAACGCCTAGGTCAACAAGAAAACCTCACGCAAGGGCCAATCTAGGCAGGAAGGGATTAATCCCAGAGCAAGGACCAGGGCCTCCGCCCAGCCGTGATGTGGCCTTGGTCCCCTCGGCCTCACTGGGTGGACCAGAGATGGGCCCAGACAGGCTGTCTGGCTCCGTTCCTCCCTGAGGTCAGCAGAGGCAGAGAAGTGATGCAGACCACCCATGACAGACAAGGAGCAGCCACGTACTCTGTGCAGATCTCCATGCACAGTCCACCTCGTCTAGCTGGGTGATGGGTATGGGATTCCATGGGGGTTGACCAATTTGGGCCTCTCCTTCAACTCGCCTCCTCTATTCATCACAGAATCACAGAACACTGGAACTGGAAGGGACCTCGAGAGTCATCGAGTCCAGTCCCTGCCCTCACGGCAGGACCAAGCACCGTCTAGATCATCCCTGACAGGTGTCTGTCCAACCTGCTCTTAAATATCTCCAGGGATGAAGATTCCACAACCCCTCAGACAATTTATTCCAGTGTTTAACCACCCTGACAGGCAGGAAGTTTTTCCTAATGTCCAACCTAAACCTCCCTTGCTGCAGTTTAAGCCCATTGCTGCTTGTCCTATTCTCAGAGGCCAAGGAGAGCAATTTTTCTCCCTCCTCCTTGTGACACCCTTTTAGATACTTGAAAACCGCTATCATGTCCCTTCTCAGTCTTCTCTTTTCCAAACTAAACAAGCCCAATTCTTTCAGTCTTCCCTGATAGCTCATGTTCTCTAGACCTTTCATCATTCTTGTTGCTCTTCTCTGGACCTTCTCCAATTTCTCCACATCTTTCTTGAAATGAGGTGCCCAGAATTGGACACAAGATTCCAACTGTGGCCTAACTAGCGCAGAGTAGAGCGGAAGAATGACTTCTCGTGTCTTGCTCACAACACTCCTGTTCATGCAGCCCAGAATCCTGTTTGCTTTTTTTGCAACAGCTTCACGCTGCTGACTCATATTTAGCGTGTGGTCCACTCTGACCCCTAGATCCCTTTCTTCAGGACTCCTTCCTAGACAGTCGCTTCCCATTCTGTGTGTGCGAAATGGATTGGGCCCCATCCTGTCAGAGGGAGGAATCTGCCTCTAATGCGTTCTCTGCACCTCCACTAGACAGCGGATTCCCTGTCTCCCAGGCTCTGAATAGTGTTCCCAGGTCTGTGGGGAACCCTCAACAGCCGAGACTGGAATCCAGGAGCCCAGCTGTGCCATTTGTCCTTGGGAGCTGGCCTCTTCTGTGGCTTGCCAGTTGCACAGAGGGAAATCTTTCTTTCTCGCCATGGTATCTGAGCATCTCTGTCCCAGCCGTATCTCTGCCTGGCAATGAAATTAGCGAGGCCCCTGGGAGCAGGGGCAGGCCCCTGGCTCCTGAGAAAGGGATTTGGATGCAAGGACAGACAACCGGGAACCCCCACTGGACATGACTGAGGATTGAGGCTTGGGTCTGGTTTTCGCGGTATGCAGATCGGTCAGGCTCCTTCAGTGCAGGGACAGCAGCAGGTGATGTCAGGCTAGCGTAGCGCCCAGTGGGCTGGGCTGCTCTCATTCTGTACATGCGCTAGACTCCACGGCTGACCTAAGGAGCCAGTTTCTTTCATCAGCTTGACAGCAAAGCCCTGGACTGTGCGTTGGTGCATTTTCAGGGTGGAGATTGCTGTCCCGGGCTGGCTGTTAGGACCTATGCAGCGGGAGCCAGCCTGGCCTCTGACAATCGCCTATTGCTACAGCCCCTTTGGGGTGCTCGATGCATTGTGCACACCTGATGAGTGGCTGACACCTGGAATTGAATGGGGAAGCTTCAGGGCAAACAGCACGAGCTGCTGGGCCACGCTTGCAAGCTGAGAGCTCAGCCACAGACGTGGATCACCGCTCGGGCCCTACTTAAATTCATGGTCCATTTCGGTCAATTTCATGATCATTGGATTTAAAAAATAATAATTGTCATGATTTCAGCTGTTTACATTTGAAATCTCACAGTGTTGTAATTGTAGGGCCCTGACCCAAAAAGGAGCTGGGGGGCCACCAAGGGATTGTAGGGGGGGGATTGTGGTATTGCTCCCCTTATTTCTGCGTTACTGCTGGCAGTGGTGCTGCCTTCAGAGCTGGGTACCTGGAGAGCAGCAGCTGCTGAACGAGGGCCCAGCTCTGTAGGCAGCAGCGCAGAAGTAACGGTGGCAATATCGTGACCCCCCTGAAAATAACCATGTGACCTGCCAGCATCTCCCTTTTAGAGCCCCAATTTGAGAAATGCTGGTCTGCCCCAGGAAATCTGTATTGTACAGGGTAAAAGCCACACAAAAGACCAGATTTCACAGAGTTCATGGTCTGTGACCCCTTTTCATGGCTGTGAATTTGGTAGGGCCCTAATTATCACACACGTTGACCGGTGGGTTACACATGCTTTTTATACACACACGAAACCGGATTTCCAGAATCAGTGTCCTAATGTGAGACCCCTCAAATCTATACTTAGGCACGCACATAAGTGAACTGATTTCAGAAGTGCCGAGCGGCCAGCAGGGCCCATGGACTTTGGTGCAGGTCACTTATTTAGGTGTCTGAGAAAGGACGGCTTTAAGCACGTACTCTTGCAAATCTGGTCCAGGATTCCTAATGTATTAGAACAGCCCTTGGCTCCCCCGCCCCACCCCCGCGAGGTTAACCACAAGGTAATTAAGCTAATTGAATCTTAGCAAGTGATTCTCATGGCTTCAAGCCAAACCCTTTTCCCTCTTAAGCAGCACAACACAGGTAGGGAAAGAGAACGGTGCTGCAGATCTGGGACAGTCTCAATTTACAGTCTCTGTTTATCGCCAGCTGTTTTGGTGCATGTCCCCTGGACCTGCGGCTGACAGAAGTGAGGGAACCCAAGTGGAATGCAGCCGCCTGCTCCGCCTCCTGTTATCTCCTCCAGGACCTGCACAAGACCCTGACTGCAGTTTAACCCAAGGTTAGGAAACAATACAGGACCCATTAGCTCCACTCACTCTCCAAGTCTTGAGGAAACAGCTGGGTTTAGTTATGAAGGGCATCACGTAGAGGAGCAAGGGACGCGGTGCTGTCTGGTGGCTGGAAGTCAGGACTCCTGGGTTCCCTTCCAGCTCTGGAAGAGGAGTGTGGTCCAGTGGTTAGAGCAAGGGAGGACTCTCGAGTTCTCTGCTATCGCCTCATTCTGTGCAAATTCTTTTCCCTGTTGCTGCCTCAGTTTCCCCATCTGTAAAATGGGGAAATGACTCGGCCGACAGATTTGTTGAGAGGCCTAATTGATGCCCATTTGAAAAGCACTTTTCATGCCAGTCTGCCCAGTGCCCCACCCATGCCTGCCCTACATCTCTGATCCCCTATGGCAGCCCAATTCTATAGGGTAGGGAGAAGAGGGCCCTCTCCCCATCGAGGGCTGGTCACCCCCTCCCTAACAGAACAACCTGAATTAGCCGAACATTAATTACCCAAAGCTCCATAATCCAGCCCAACCTCCTGTCCACCCAGAGCTTATTAATAACACTGATGATCTGGATTTATCCTGGGACATGTGGGCGGGTTCAGGGTTCCCCGAGGTACCTCTGATCTAAGCAGGAAGCAAGAAGCAGTCTGAAATGTAGCCACGGCTGCGTTCCCCCTGGCCCAGCCTCGCCTCCCCGGAGGCTGTTGTCAACACCTGGCCCTGTGCTATTGTGCATGGAGGGGTTTCACGCTGGCCCAGGGCTTGGGGTGTGGCCGCTAGGGGGAGCTTGCAGAGATGCAGAGGAAAGTGGGCAGGCCAGGGAAAGAAAGCCAGGGACATATCAGGTGCGGGCTGAGTCTGAACGACGGTCCGTATTCTGACTAAGGCTTTGGCCACAGAGGTGGTTTGGCCCCACTACACCACTAGTGAAGCTGTACTGGCGCAATCCCCAGTGTAAACAGGCCGGGTGCAGCTTGCTCCTCTTTCTGCAGGGGCTGTGATCATTGCTCCAGGCTGGCTACGGACTGAGCTCATCCTCGTATTTGTGTTACCTTGCCTCTCCTAACCCCCTCTCCCTCCTGACTCGCTTGTCTCACCCGCCTGCCACGTCCCCTTTCCAGCCTGGAATCTCTTTGGGGCAGGGACTTGGAGCACAAACGTACTCCGTAGCCGGGACATGCAGCTTTTCACTCTGTGAGGGACAGTGGACTGGCCTCCGGTTCCAGAGCTGCACCAGGCCTGGAGGCTGCTCTGTGGGGTAGCAGGGAACGCTGGGCTGGGGCTGGCAGGCCCCGCTGCGCTGTGGGAGAATGGAGAACAGGGCAGCGGCCTGCTGGCGGGGCGGGGCCCTTGGAGACGAGCATTCGGTCTCCAGGATTCCCCGGGGCCTGTGTGTTCCCCAGAGCCCCGTTTCTCTGCCTGGGTCCATGTCCCTGAGCTAATCCAGCAGCAAACAAATGAAAGAATGCGGCATACCACAGACATTCCTCCCCTGCCTCGGGACGAGGCAGGGTGAGCGAGGGGCTGCGGCTCAGGGCAGAGGCTGGCGGGGGTAGGAATTCGCACACCGTTTCGGATAAGAATGAAAACAAACCCACTGCGCCGGTGCCGCGCTGTGACCCTAAGTCACTCCATGCGCTGCCCAGCAGCCCCTTCCAGCCGGTCACAGCCCCTTCCCCCCCCCCGGGCACAGGGCCCCAGGAGCCCTCCCTGGCTGTCCCAGGCATTGGCACAGACGCAGGAGCAGGTGCTGCTCCAAATCGCCCCGTGCGGGGAAATGTGCAGGGTTGGAAGCCTTTGTGTCTTCACAATGCACAAGAATCTGAGCGATTTGGAGCATGTGGAGCCCAAGGGAGACCTGAGAATGGAAAAGCACAGCAAGGAGGGGCCTTGGGCTGGGGCAGGTACCAGGCCTAGGGGAGCTCTGAGGAGGGGGCTCAGGTACCAGGCGTAGGGGAGCTCTGAGGAGGGGGCTCAGGTACCAGGCCTAGGGGAGCTCTGAGGAGGGGCTCAGGTACCAGGCGTAGGGGAGCTCTGAGGAGGGGGCTCAGGTACCAGGCGTAGGGGCGCTCTGAGGAGGGGGCTCAGGTACCAGGCCTAGGGGAGCTCTGAGGAGGGGGCTCAGGTACCAGGCGAGGGGCGCTCTGAGGAGGGGGCTCAGGTACCAGGCGTAGGGGAGCTCTGAGGAGGGGCTCAGGTACCAGGCCTAGGGGCGCTCTGAGGAGGGGGCTCAGGTACCAGGCGTAGGGGCGCTCTGAGGAGGGGGCTCAGGTACCAGGCGTAGGGGCGCTCTGAGGAGGGGGCTCAGGTACCAGGCCTAGGGGCGCTCTGAGGAGGGGGCTCAGGTACCAGGCGTAGGGGAGCTCTGAGGAGGGGCTCAGGTACCAGGCGTAGGGGAGCTCTGAGGAGGGGCTCAGGTACCAGGCCTAGGGGCGCTCTGAGGAGGGCTCAGGTACCAGGCCTAGGGAGCTCTGAGGAGGGGGCTCAGGTACCAGGCGTAGGGGCGCTCTGAGGAGGGCTCAGGTACCAGGCCTAGGGCTCTGAGGAGGGCTCAGGTACCAGGCCTAGGGCGCTCTGAGGAGGGGGCTCAGGTACCAGGCCTGGGAGCTCTGAGGAGGGCTCAGGTACCAGGCCTAGGGGAGCTCTGAGGAGGGGCTCAGGTACCAGGCGTAGGGGAGCTCTGAGGAGGGGGCTCAGGTACCAGGCCTAGGGGAGCTCTGAGGAGGGGCTCAGGTACCAGGCGTAGGGGAGCTCTGAGGAGGGGCTCAGGTACCAGGCGTAGGGGAGCTCTGAGGAGGGGGCTCAGGTACCAGGCGTGGGCGCTCTGAGGAGGGGGCTCAGGTACCAGGCCTAGGGGCGCTCTGAGGAGGGGCTCAGGTACCAGGCCTAGGGGCGCTCTGAGGAGGGGCTCAGGTACCAGGCGTAGGGGCGCTCTGAGGAGGGGGCTCAGGTACCAGGCGTAGGGGAGCTCTGAGGAGGGGCTCAGGTACCAGGCCTAGGGGAGCTCTGAGGAGGGGGCTCAGGTACCAGGCGTAGGGGCGCTCTGAGGAGGGGGCTCAGGTACCAGGCCTAGGGGCGCTCTGAGGAGGGGCTCAGGTACCAGGCCTAGGGGCGCTCTGAGGAGGGGGCTCAGGTACCAGGCCTAGGGGAGCTCTGAGGAGGGGCTCAGGTACCAGGCGTAGGGGCGCTCTGAGGAGGGGGCTCAGGTACCAGGCGTAGGGGCGCTCTGAGGAGGGGCTCAGGTACCAGGCGTAGGCGCTCTGAGGAGGGGGCTCAGGTACCAGGCGAGGGGCGCTCTGAGGAGGGGCTCAGGTACCAGGCGTAGGGGCGCTCTGAGGAGGGGGCTCAGGTACCAGGCGTGGGAGCTCTGAGGAGGGGCTCAGGTACCAGGCCTAGGGGAGCTCTGAGGAGGGGGCTCAGGTACCAGGCATAGGGCGCTCTGAGGAGGGGCTCAGGTACCAGGCGTGGGCGCTCTGAGGAGGCGGCTCAGGTACCAGGCGAGGGGCGCTCTGAGGAGGGGCTCAGGTACCAGGCGTGGGGCGCTCTGAGGAGGGGCTCAGGTACCAGGCCTAGGGAGCTCTGAGGAGGGCTCAGGTACCAGGCGTAGGGGCGCTCTGAGGAGGGGCTCAGGTACCAGGCGTAGGGGAGCTCTGAGGAGGGGGCTCAGGTACCAGGCCTAGGGGCGCTCTGAGGAGGGGGCTCAGGTACCAGGCGTAGGGGCGCTCTGAGGAGGGGGCTCAGGTACCAGGCCTAGGGGCGCTCTGAGGAGGGGGCTCAGGTACCAGGCCTAGGGGAGCTCTGAGGAGGGGCTCAGGTACCAGGCCTAGGGGTGCTCTGAGGAGGGGGCTCAGGTACCAGGCGAGGCGCTCTGAGGAGGGGGCTCAGGTACCAGGCCTAGGGGCGCTCTGAGGAGGGGCTCAGGTACCCAGGCCTAGGGGCGCTCTGAGGAGGGGCTCAGGTACCAGGCATGGGGCGCTCTGAGGAGGGGGCTCAGGTACCAGCGTTGGGGTCCCCTGACTCCTGCACCCCCGTAGTGGCACGAACAGACTCCACCGGCCCGTAGAATGGAGGGAGTTTATTGTTTCTCCAGGATACAGCACAGCACCGATGTCATCTGGTTACAGGGCAGGTCTAGGATACCTCAGCCCCCCTTGAGATGGGGGAGACTGGGCCCCTAAATCCCAGCCCCTGGCTTAGGCTGGTTCCTCCATGATCCCAGACAGAAACTAAACTAACTCTCTTCCAGCCCTGCCCCCAGCCCAGGCAGCATTTCCCCTTCCTTTGTCTCTCTCCTGGGGGTAGCTGGTCAGACAGGCTGAGAGACCCTCTTTGCATAATGGGCCGCTGGGCCGTGGTTAGGGTCAGCCAGTGGGGGTTACCACAGAGCCAGCATAGGAACTAGCCAGATACCCCCACTACGTCACAGGGGCGCTCTGAGGAGGGGGCTCAGGTACCAGGCGTAGGGGCGCTCTGAGGAGGGGGCTCAGGTACCAGGCGTAGGGGCGCTCTGAGGAGGGGCTCAGGTACCAGGCGTAGGGGCGCTCTGAGGAGGGGGCTCAGGTACCAGGCCTAGGGGCGCTCTGAGGAGGGGCTCAGGTACCAGGCGTAGGGGCGCTCTGAGGAGGGGCTCAGGTACCAGGCGTAGGGGCGCTCTGAGGAGGGGGCTCAGGTACCAGGCGTAGGGGCGCTGAGGAGGGGGCTCAGGTACCAGGCGTAGGGGCGCTCTGAGGAGGGGCTCAGGTACCAGGCCTAGGGGCGCTCTGAGGAGGGGCTCAGGTACCCAGGCCTAGGGGCGCTCTGAGGAGGGGCTCAGGTACCAGGCATGGGGCGCTCTGAGGAGGGGGCTCAGGTACCAGGCGTAGGGGCGCTCTGAGGAGGGGGCTCAGGTACCAGGCGTAGGGGCGCTCTGAGGAGGGGCTCAGGTACCAGGCGTAGGGGCGCTCTGAGGAGGGGGCTCAGGTACCAGGCGTAGGGGCGCTCTGAGGAGGGGGCTCAGGTACCAGGCGTAGGGGCGCTCTGAGGAGGGGCTCAGGTACCAGGCCTAGGGGCGCTCTGAGGAGGGGGCTCAGGTACCAGGCCTAGGGAGCTCTGAGGAGGGGCTCAGGTACCAGGCGAGGGGAGCTCTGAGGAGGGGGCTCAGGTACCAGGCGAGGGCGCTCTGAGGAGGGGGCTCAGGTACCAGGCGTAGGGGCGCTCTGAGGAGGGGCTCAGGTACCAGGCCTAGGGGCGCTCTGAGGAGGGCTCAGGTACCAGGCGAGGGGAGCTCTGAGGAGGGCTCAGGTACCAGGCGTAGGGGAGCTCTGAGGAGGGGGCTCAGGTACCAGGCCTAGGGGCGCCTGAGGAGGGGCTCAGGTACCAGGCGTAGGGGCGCTCTGAGGAGGGCTCAGGTACCAGGCGAGGGGCGCCTGAGGAGGGCTCAGGTACCAGGCGAGGGGCGCCTGAGGAGGGGCTCAGGTACCAGGCGAGGGGCGCTCTGAGGAGGGGGCTCAGGTACCAGGCGTAGGGGCGCTCTGAGGAGGGGGCTCAGGTACCAGGCGTAGGGGAGCTCTGAGGAGGGGGCTCAGGTACCAGGCGTAGGGGAGCTCTGAGGAGGGGCTCAGGTACCCAGGCCTAAGCAGGGAATTTAAGGCCCCATCTTGTTCTGTCACTGTCCTGAACTCAGAACTTCATCCCCCTGTCTGGGCCAGCCCCACCCCTCCATCCCCCACCCTACCCTGGCTCTTGGGGGGCTGCCTAGCCCCACCCTCCCGCCATTGACCTACTTGGGCTCCCCTCTTGCTAGCTGCATCTCTCACCAGCTCAGGGGGGACACTGGGCAGTACTCCACTCCCCCCACCTCCAGTCTGCCCTAGGGTGGGGGGGGGGTTCCTCTAACCCCTCCCCCCGCTGTCTGGGGGCGTCTGCCCCCTTCCCTTTGCGCTCTTTTCCCTCAGACAGTCCCCTCCCTGTTGGAGAGCCCCCCAGTGCACAAACAGGCAGCCCCCCCGTGGGTGCGGCTCCAGGCAGGAAGTTGGTCTCATCCCAGGAAGAGGCACCATGGTGAAGGTGGAAGAGGGAAGGAGACTGACCAGCCCAGCCGGGGTGGCTGTGCTGGGGGTGAGGCTGCCGGACAGTGCTGGTGCTCTGGGGTCACAGTGCTGCGCCTGCCGGGTGCTGGACCTGGGTGAGTCCCGGTACAAAGCCAACACCGCTGCTTCCGAGCCATGGCCCTCTCCTGCTCGCTCTCCCAGCCCCGGCTTGCCACGCCGCAGCTGTGCTGAATGCAGCCCTGTCTGCACTCATCTGCCTCTCCCCAACCTCCAGCCTGGCCCCGCAATCCCTCGGCCGGGAACTGCCTGGACTTCCCTGACCAACCTCCGTGCTGCCTCCGTGCCACACCACTCCGGTGCCACACCGCTGGAGTTTCAGGTTTGCCTGGTGGGTTACTTTCAGATGCCTCTGAGGAGAACATGAGACAGTGAATCCCCACGTGGTCCCTCTCCTGAAACCCATATCTAGACAAAGAGAGGCTAGGGACACCATTCCTACCTATCCTGGCTAATAGCCGTTGATGGACCTAACCTCCATGCATCTATCTTTCTAGCTCTTTTTTGAACCCTGTTAAAGTCTAGCCTTCACTGCATCCTCTGACAAGGAGTTCCACAGGTTGACTGTGCGCTGAGTGAAGAAAAATTTTCTTTTTTTTGTTTTAAACCTGCTGCCTATTAATTTCATTGGGTGATCTCTAGTTCTACTATTGTGGGAATAAGTAAATAACTTTTCCTTATTCACTTTTTCCACACCAGTAGCAGGTTTAAAACAAACCAAAGGAAGTTTTTCTTCACGCAGCACACAGTCGACCTGTGGAACTCCTTGCCAGAGGATGTGGTGAAGACCAGGACTTCAATGGGTTCAAAAAGAGCTAGATACATTCATGGAGGATAGGTCCATCAGTGGCTGTTAGCCAGGATGGGTGGGAATGGTGTCCCTAGCCTCTGATTGTCAGAGGCTGGAAATGGGCAACAGGAGAGGGATCACGTGAGGATTCCCTGTTCTGTTCACTCCCTCTGGGGCACCTGGCACTGGCCACTGTGGGCAGACAGGACACGGGGCGAGATGGACCTTTGGTCTGATCCAGCCTGGCCATTCTGATGCTCTTATGCTCTGCTGGGGAAGGTCCCCGAAGTCTGAACGTTTCCCCGACCGCTCGAGTTTGCAAATGGAGAGCAGCCTTACCCTCCCGAGGTCTGGTGCTTGCGGCGTGGGCAGGGCAGGGTTCTAGGTTACACATTGGGGCAGCTCTCGCTCTATCTGGAGCACTCCTGGCACCCACCCTTCCTCTTCTCTTTAGTTTATAGGCCCCGCTGTCTTCCTGTGTCTCTCCACAGTGGTTTGTGACCCTGGGTGTGAAGGAAACTGTACTGCGATAAAAGGCATTGTTTTTCTGGGGGTCTCCAACTTTTGCCCTGGTGACCCCTTTCACATAATAACCCTCCAGGTGCAACTCCCCTTATAAATTAAACCCTTGTTTTATCTATGTAACACCATTATAAATGGTTTGGGGTGAAGGTTGGCAGTACCCGATCCCCCACGTAGTAACCTGGTGATCCCCTTTGTGGCCCTGGCCCCACTTTGAGGACTTGTGTGCTACATGGTGGCTGGAGTTTTCAGCCTGGGGCAAGGGAGGGATCTTTCAATACATGTAAAGAGGAACATTATTTGCATGAATTAAGCCTCTGTTAACTCAGTTTTATTGGCAGCCTCCCTAAGAAACTAAAGCAGGACAACTCAGACGGGTGAACGTTTGTCCTGAGCGGATCTTCATGGGATTTAGGTTTTCAATTGTTCTGCAAGGCCACACGCTGATGTTTTAAACTGAGTTAGCCCTGGTACAAGGCTCTGGGGCAGAGCCGTGGGTTATTCCCACAGCTGGTACAGCTCTGCCAGCTGCTCGAACACCGCCCCCGGCCTCTGCCAGTCATGTCCACCCCCACTGGAAGGGCCGGGGGCCCATTCAATAAGTGGCATCTCTGTGGATCCTGCCGAGCCGGGGAAAATCAGTCGCTCCGCTCACAGGGCGTCAGCCAGCCGGAGGGGGAGAGCAGCTTTCCTCACAACAGACCTAGGGCGCCACAGGGACAGGCGAGGGACCCCGCAAACCAAGCTCCCTCCCCCACACCCACCCATCCAAAGCAGAGCACTGAAAGCTGTGCCATGAGCCAGCCCTTCCAGCTGCTTGTCATGGGATCCCAGGGGCAAGCAACCCCCTTTGTGCTGTCTGACGGGGGCGCAGGCCGAGGCCGGCAGGAGAGGAGGGTGGGCACCTTGGGGTGAAGGACCGAGCAGGGCTCGCAGTGGGGCCCATGAGCTAGGATCAGCTGTTTGGGGAGCAGGAGTCCAGGGAGGAAGGCCAGAGGCAGAGTCCCGGCCCACGCTGCCCTCACCTGGACCGTATGGGGTACTGCAAAGCAGGCAGGCCAGCCAGCTGAGAGAAGGGCAGGAGGATGCACCCGGGAAGGGGGCCACAGTCTCTGGAGAGGAAGAGTCAGGTACTGGGGGAAGGGTGTGGAAGAGAGGAATGAGTCAGTCCCTCTCGCTCTCTCCACACACCCCCTCTATCTATCTATCCATCCCCATACACCCATCTATCTACCTGTCTGTCTATCCCCGCACACACCATCTATCTATCTATCTATCTCCCCACACAACCCTTTATCTATCTATCCCCACACACCCCCTCTATCTATCTATCTATCCCCATACACCCATCTATCTACCTGTCTGTCTATCCCCACACACACCATCTATCTATCTATCTATCTATCCCCATACAACCCTTTATCTATCTATCCCCATATCTATCTGTCTATCTATCCATCCCCATACACCCTCTCTATCTGTCTATCTATCTATCTATCCCCACACACACCATCTATCTATCTATCTATCTATCTATCTATCCCCATACACCCATCTATCTACCTATCTATCTATCCCCACACCCCCCCTCTATCTATCTATCTATCCCCACACACCACTCTATCTATCTATTTATCCATCCCCATACACCCATCTATCTATCTATCTATCTATCTATCCCCACACACCCCCTCTATCTATCTATCTATCCCCACACACCGCTCTATCTATCTATTTATCCATCCCCATACACCCATCTATCTATCTATCTATCCCCACACACCTCTATCTATCTATCTATCTATCCCCACACACCGCTCTATCTATCTATTTATCCATCCCCATACACCCATCTATCTATCTATCTATCCCCACACACACCCCTCTATCTATCCCCACACACCGCTCTATCTATCTATTTATCCATCCCCATACACCCATCTATCTATCCCCATACAACCCTTTATCTATCTATCCCTATACACCCCCTCTATCTATCTATCCCCACACACACCATCTATCTATCTCCATACACCCCTCGATCTATCTATCCCCCCCCTTCAGACAACCCACCTGTCCCCTCCCCCCCACGTCCCCGAGGAGAAGCAGGCGGGAGGGGCCGGGGTCTCTGCTGCTCTCCAGCGTGGAGCAGCCGGATTCCCCTGCGCGGCTGGGGGCTTTGCGGTTCTGTGGCGGGCGCGGGGCAGGTGTCCGGGGCCGGGCCCCAGGGATTGCAGGCAGGGCCCGCCCGGCTGGGCTCCTGTACCTCCCCCGGCGCAGAGGCTGGGCTGGGACTGCAAGCCCAGCCCAGCCCAGCCCAGCCCCTCCCGGCTAACAGGACGCCCGGAGAATATTTAACCTGGGAGCCCGGCGGAGCGAGCCAGACGCCGCCTGACCGAGCCAGAGGTCCGGCCGCTCCCGCCCCACTTCAGCGGCGAGACTCCGGGGCAGAACCTCCGCGGGACAGGGCGAGGCAGCCGGGCGGATCGGAGCCTGCAGCGCCGAGCCGGCCGGACACCGGGACAAGCGAATCGCCCCGGGCCGAACCGAGACCGCGCCCGGACTTGGGGGCGCCGCTGAGCCTGAGCGGGCGCAGAACCGGCCCCGCCTCCGGCTGCAGGCACCTTGCACAGGGCGGGAGCAGGACTCCGGAGCCGCGACCCGGTCCAGAGCTCAGGTACGGAACCGGCCGGGCCGGGCTGCGGGGGGGCGGCAGCTGGCGGAGAATCGGGGGAACCGGGATCCCCGGGGCATCAGGAACGTCTCGATAGCCCGGTCCCTCCGCTGAGCTAGGAACAGAGGCTGGGGGGGCGAGAGGATCCCGGGCGGGCGCTGCAGGGGGAAGTCGAGGGGTCCCGGGGCGCTGCAGGGGAGGCGGGGATTCCGGGGTGCGGGGAGGAGGGGGCGGGGGATCCCGGGGCGCTGCGGGAGGGGGTGCGTGGGGATCCGGGATGGTGCGTGGAGCGCGGCAGGGGAGAGCGCGAGGATCCCGGGGCGCTGAGGGGGAGCCGAGGAGGTCCCGGGGCGCTGCAGGGGAGGCGGGGATCCCGGGGTGCGGGGAGGAGGGGGAGGGGATCCCGGTGCTGCAGGGGCGAGAGGTTCCCGGGGCGCTGCTGTGGAAGGCGGGGTCCCGGGGCGCTGCAGGGGAGGCAGGGGTTCCCGGGTGCAGGGGTGGGTGTCCCGGGCGCTGCTGTGGAAGGCGGGGATCCCGGGGCGCTGCAGGGGGCGAGGGGTTCCCGGGTGCTGCAGGGGAGTGGGTGTCCCGGGCGCTGCTGTGGAAGGCGGGGTCCCGGGGCGCTGCAGGGGGCGAGGGGATCCCGGGTGCTGCAGGGGGTGGGGGTCCCGGGCGCTGCAGGGGGCGAGGAGTTCCCGGGGGGGCCGGGGGTCCCGGCGCTCTCGGGGTCCAGCGAAGGGAGATTTGCAGGAGCCGGGCCCGGGGCAGGGGGAGTCCCGCGGCCCCCCAGGGACCAACAGCCCCGCCCGCCGAGGACCCCTCCGCTGAGTGCGCCTCGCTCTCCTTTTCCAGCCTCCGGAGCCGGGTGTCCCGCTGCCCGGCCCGGCATGAGAGCCCTGCTGCCGGCCGCGCTGGGTTGCATCAGCCTGGGTCTGTGTCTGCTGCAGCTGCCGGGCTGCCGGCCCCTGCCCGTGGAGCTCCCCCTGCTGCTGCCCAGAGACAGGTGAGCGCCCCCTGCCGCTGCCCGTTTCCTGCCCCGCCGCTCCAGACACCCCCCTTCCCGTCCCCTGCAGCCCGGGTCTGTGTGGAGCCCAGGCACAGAGGCTGAGCAGGGCTAGTGGCCACGGATGCAGGTTGCCCCTTGGGCTTGAGCCCCACACGGCCTGTGCTCCCAGCCTGGGCCTCTGCCTTCCCCCGGGCCCTGGGTGTTAAATTCCTGGTCTGGGGTCCCCAAACTGGTGCCTCCTTGTTGGAAAAAGTGACACCCCCCGGTTGGCTGCTGGCCCCGCCTGCTGTGGGTTCCCCAAGGGAGTTTGGGACACCGAAGCTGGGAGCTGTAAAGGCAAGTGGGGCTCTTCCCCAGGACCTGGGTGCTAGCGAGAAGCCCCAGAGATGCCCACCCACTTCCTCAGGTAGATCCGGGCACCCTCTCTCCCTTGTGGCCGGCCCAGGGGGCTCCCATTCGCCCACCGCGCCCAGGCTCAGCGTGGCTCGCGCCCAGGACGTGCTCTGTAACCTGCAGCCAGCGCGTCCTGATTTCCCCGGGTGCTGGGTCCCTGGGACAGAAGGGCCTTTGTGTTGGCAGCAGGTTGGCTCCATGGCCGGGGAATCTCGGAGACACTGCAGCCTTGTCATGCGGCTCCGTGCTCTGGGGGAGGGGTGCTGGTGGGGGCAGGGCCTGGGGCGTGGACGCTGTGTGAATCCAGTAGGGACAAGGCGGGCGGTGCTAATTGCCTGGCTGGGCACAGCAGCTCTTGTGGGCACTGGCAGGTTCTCTTCGCTCTGCCCAGCCCTGCTGGGGAGCCAGGCCGGGAGAATGGTCTAGTGGTTAGATCCTGGGACTGGGAGTCGGGACTCTCCCGCTCCCTGGCCGTGTGACCTGGGTACTGACTACGCTTCCCCGGCGAGTCGAGGGGCCAGGTGATGGATGGATGGATGTTGAGGAAGGAGCCGGGAGCCCCTGGCATGGGAACAGCTGGCGCTCTGGCAGTGCTGTGCCTGGGGAGATCTCCATGCCCTGCATGCGCAGACAGGGCCAGGGATGGCGAGCGTGGCAACCAGCTGGCGTGGGCCCGCCCCCGGGAGAGTCAGGATGTACTGAGCAGCTCAGCCTGGGGCGTTGGGGGCTGGGGCAGGGCCCGTCTGAGCTCAGAGCCATGCTCCGAGTGGTCCCTGGCCCCCAGCTTCACCCTCAGCCCAGCTGCCCTGTTCTGTTCCCCGGCTCGGCGGGCGTGGCCGTAATGGGTCTGGGGAGGGGCCCCCCGCCTCCCACTTTGGGGCAGAGGCATTGGGGTTGCCTCCCCGCCGGGCTCCCGGGGAATTCAGAGGTGCGCTGACGTGACTGGCCACAGGGCGGCGTGGTGCTGGGCGTGGCCCGTGGCCCGTGTGTGTGCATGCGGACAGTCACGCTGGGCCAGGCCCCGTGCTCGCATACCCAGCAGGACACTTATGCCCCTCCGCTTTGTGACACCCCCCTTCTGGGTGCCCCTCTGGACTAGGGTCATCCTGGCCAGTGGTGCTGGGGGGAGCCCCGAGGGAGGGGCGGCAGGGCAGAGGGGCTGGGGCGTGATGGAGTTCTTGGCTTGACTCACCTGCAGCTGGCTCAGCATGAGCATCTGTTTCTCACAGGGCGGGGGCGGAGCTCCCGTGGGGGGCCACGGCTCAGCCAGCTCTGTGCGTCCTGGGAGGGGAGCTGGGGCAAATGACCCACGGAAGGGGCCGGCCGGGGCATGGCGCTGACTCGTGGGGGCACAGGGGGTGCTAGGAGAGGTGCAGGCAGGCAGGAGTGGGGCGGCGCGGGGACGGAGGGGAACGCCGCAGTCGGTACGGATCGGACGGAAATCCGGGGGGGGGGCACCTGGCCAGTGCCTCGGGATGTCTGCCTATCACGGGGCACTGGGCAGCATTCAGGGATCTGGCCCAGGGTGGCGGTTTCTGTCTCCTGGGCGGTAGGAATTTGTCTGGCTGTTCCTTGTGCCGGGGCCGGCTGGTGGGGAAGGCCCGTCCGACCTCCTCGTCTGGACACTGTCAGCCTGCACCGTCATGGGCCTGGCATTCCAGAGCAAGGACTCTGCTCCCCTCTCCCCGCCTCCGATCCCGGCCTTTGCCTCGGGACTGGGCCCTCCCTTCCCTCCGCCAAAGGGCCCTCTGGGCTTGGCAGCCACTCCTGGGTGGGGCGGGGGGCACCTGGAGAGCTCTGTGCACGGCCCCGACCCAACACTCCATGCCGGAGCCCGGGCTGTGCCGCACCCAGCTCAGCAACATGCCCCGAGGGCTGTGCGAGTCAGCCCCCCTTCCGAAGCACTCCTCCCCAGAGGCAGAGCGCCCAGGCAGAGGCGAGGTGCGGCTGGGGGACCAGAGGAGGGAGCGGGCACTGGTGGGTGGACAGGAGTGTTTGGGTGCGCACAGGCAGGGGGTGAATTGCCAGGGGTGTCTGCCCACCTGGGGGCAATGGCGGTGGGAGGGGTGGACAGAGGAGGATGGGGCAGGTGGAGGTGTGGGGATGTGAATGGGCGCCAGTGGGCGGGCATGTGGGCACACGCAGGTTGGCATGAGAGGTTGTGTGTACTGGGATAGGGGCATGTGGGTGGGTGGGGGCCTTGGAGAACGCACATGGCATGGTGCATGCATAGAAATGTGGATGCATGTGGCTGGGTGCGCATGTGTGGGTGCATGCAGGGACGGCTGCAGGCAGGTGGGTGCATGCAGGGCCGGGCGTGGATGGATGCAGGTGCGTGAGTACGTGCATGGGTGGATGCACGCAGGGCTGGGTGTGGGAGCATGCAGGCGTGGGTGCAGGTACATGGGCACATGCAGGGCCAAATGTGGATGCATGCATGCATAGGTGCAGATGAGTGGATGCATGCAGGGATGGGCATGTGTGCATGCAGGCGTGGATGCATGGAGGGCCGGGCGTGGGTGCATGGAAGCGTGGATGCCGGTGCGTAGGTGCATGCAGGGCCGGGCGTGGGTGCATGCAGGCGTGGGTGCACGCAGGGCCGGGCGTGGGTGCATGCATTTGCGGGTGCACGAGAGTGCCCCTGGTGCGTGTGGCTGCACATGACCCCCCCAGACCATTATGGAAAAGGCAGAACTGCTGGAACCCCAAGTCAGTGCCCGCTGGCAGGCTCCCTGGGGACGTGACCTGAAACGCTGGCCGGGGGCGGTGCCCCGAGGTGACTCAGGGTCTTCCCTGACCCTGTCTGCAGTGGCTGGGACGGGGTCACTTGCATCAGCGTGGGAGCACGCAGCTCCCTGCAGGCTGGCCCAGTGACCATGGGCTGAGGGGGGCTCCGGGCCACGGCAGGGTCCCACTGGGGTGCTGTGTGGCTACATGGGATGCAGGCTTTGCGGGCGCCGCTCTGGGTCCTGCTGAGCCGGGGAGCTGCCCAGACCTATGCCCGGGGCTGAGGGGGGAGGCTGGGAGTCCCCCCCCCCCATTTTGCAGAGGGAAGGGGGCGCTCAGGGCAGAGACATGGACCTGCCTGTTCCTGGCGCTCGCCCCGTGTGGCTGCAGAGCCAGGAGCGGGAGCCTGAGGCTCACGGGGCTTGGGGTGGGCTAGTCCGGCGGGCTCCTGGGTCTGGCCCGCTCGTGCCCGCTGGCCTCCTGGGCGTGGGAGATCCCCGAGCCTTTGCATAAAGCTCAGGGCTGGTCCAGGGCCAGCTCGCCCGGCTCCCGCGCTGGCGGGGCCCTGCCTGCGGGACATAGAGGAGGCAGCTGCTGGCAGGCCCTTCTCCAGGGCACCCCTCGGTCTGGGGCTCTCCCGTGTGGGGCGGGCGGGGGAGCTGGTGCAGGGGGGCTGGGTTTTAGGGGCGATGGGGGGTTGCAGGAGCCAGGCGGGGAAGCTGGAGGCTCCACGTGGTGGCCTGTGGTTTGGGGTCTCTCCCGGGCCGGGGGATGCGTGCGGCTGCGTGGGAGCGGAGTGTTTCCATGGAGCTAAAGGCTGGGAGGAGTCCTGCTAACGCGCCCGGCTCCATGCTGCGGTGGCACGTAGCCAGGCTCCCCGCAGGGCAGGGCTGGGGCACAGGCGGCGGCCCTGTGGCTGCGGCACAGTCGTGCCGGTTCGGGGGCGAGGCCCTGGCGTGGCTGCTTTGCAGGGGCCAGAACCGGCACGTCCCAGGGATAATGATGCGGCGGCGTGTACGTGTGCTGTGGCAGGTACGGCGGCGGCTTGGCCTGGCTCCCACCCGGCGCGGCCTCGCGTGCCTGCTCCCCAGGGCGTCCCTGCCCTCTCACCGCTCCCTCCTGCGCTGGATTGCTTGTTCCCCTCCCTCGCCCAGCTCCTGCGCCCTGCTGCCTCTCTGCCCATTGCCGGTGCTGTGAGCTTCTCTCCAGCAGTGCCCTGCCACTTCTCTGCCCATTGCCGGTGCTGTGAGCTTCTCTCCAGCAGTGCCTTGCCGCCTCTCTGCCTATTGCCGGTGCTGTGAGCTTCCCTCCAGCAGTGCCCTGCCGCTTCTCTGCCCATTGCCGGTGCTGTGAGCTTCTCCAGCAGTGCCCTGCCGCTTCTCTGCCCATTGCCGGTGCTGTGAGCTTCCCTCCAGCAGTGCCCTGCCGCCTCTCTGCCCATTGCCGGTGCTGTGAGCTTCCCTCCAGCAGTGCCCTGCCGCCTCTCTGCCCATTGCCGGTGCTGTGAGCTTCCCTCCAGCAGTGCCCTGCCGCGTCTCTGCCCATTGCCGGTGCTGTGAGCTTCTCTCCAGCAGTGCCTTGCCGCCTCTCTGCCTATTGCCGGTGCTGTGAGCTTCCCTCCAGCAGTGCCCTGCAGCTTCTCTGCCCATTGCCGGTGCTGTGAGCTTCTCCAGCAGTGCCCTGCCACTTCTCTGCCCATTGCCGGTGCTGTGAGCTTCCCTCCAGCAGTGCCCTGCCGCGTCTGCCCATTGCCGGTGCTGTGAGCTTCCCTCCAGCAGTGCCCTGTCGCTTCTCTGCCCATTGCCGGTGCTGTGAGCTTCTCCAGCAGTGCCCTGCCACTTCTCTGCCCATTGCCGTGCTGTGAGCTTCCCTCCAGCAGTGCCCTGCCGCCTCTGCCCATTGCCGGTGCTGTGAGCTTCCCTCCAGCAGTGCCCTGCCACTTCTCTGCCCATTGCCGGTGCTGTGAGCTTCTCCAGCAGTGCCCTGCCACTTCTGTGCCTGTTGCCGGTGCTGTGAGTTTCCCTTCAGCAGTGCCCTCCTAGTTCTGGTCCCAGTGCTGTGAGCTTCCTGGTAGCAGTGCCCTGCTAGTTCGGTGCCTGTTGCCAGTGGTGTGAGCTTCCTGGCACAGTGCCCCCACAGTTCTCTCTCTAATTTCACAACCTGCATTTTCTCGGCGTAGCCCATTTCGCTCTCTCTCCCCTGGCATCTCACCTCCCTCCCCTCCCAGGCCCTTGCTGGAGGTCCCTGTGGAGGGCTGTAGAGCTGCTGCCGGGTGCAGGTTCCCGCGGGCGCTGGCTGTGTCACTGCCAGACGTCGGGCAGGTTCTGCGGTGGGAGAGACTGGGGGGGGCCTGCGGCGTGGGCAAGACAGAACATCTCTCAGCGCGGCTCCGCCGCGGATTTGCCCTCTGGCCGGGCCTCTGGGCCCAGCGGGGAGCGAGACACGCCAGGGAGGCCCCAGCCACGGCCCAGCTAGTCTCCAGGACTCAGTCCGGTCTGACCCAAACGGCTCGGGTCGCCGGCCTCTCTGCCCTGCCGGGTTTGCAGGCTGTTAGCACCCCAGGGCGCTGCCTCGCCATGCCACAAACATTCCCAGACTGAGTCATCCTGAGCTGGCCCGCGCCACGGGAAGGGCCTTTCCCAGGGGCTGCTGCTCAGAGTTTCTGAAGGCCAGTCCTGCCAGACTCCCTGGCCTGGCTGAGGCAGCGGCTGTGCGCAGTCGCAAGGCGCTGCTGGTTTAGGGGCCTAAATACAGGCGCTGCTGTTAGACACCCCCGTCTGAACACGGCGGGTTAAGTGACTCCCCCAAGG
Source organism: Rafetus swinhoei (assembly GCA_019425775.1). NCBI lineage: Eukaryota > Metazoa > Chordata > Testudines > Trionychidae > Rafetus > Rafetus swinhoei. The sequence goes on along the minus strand of CM033437.1, from coordinate 347,697,619 downwards.
CCACGGCACCAGTCAGTGGCACAGATGAGATTTGAACGCAGGGGGCTCCAGGCAGGGTGTTCAGGCCGCGCTGCCAGCCCAGCAGAGCAGCCCAGGAAGGGCCATTGAACCAGGGACTGCAGTGCTTCTTAGCCCCTTGGGGTCGTTGTCCCGCTCTGGGGCACGGCCCCGTGGTCAGCGAGGTGCCAGGAGAGAGGGGCTGTAAGGCAGCCCTGTGGGCGTGGCTGTTCCGCCGGAGCACTGGGGGACAGACCTTCAGCTGGGAGGGGGCCCCCCTACACGGCCTCTGTCTAGCCCTGTCTGCCTGGCCTCTCGGCGGGGCGGAAGGAGGCCCCTCTGGAAGGATGCCAGGGCGCTCCCAGGCTGGGAAAGACAGCCCAGCTTGGCTGCTCTCAGGGGCCCGTGAGTGGTGGCTGCAGCAGCCGACTGCACTTGGAGCAGGGGAAAAGCCTGAGCCTGGAGCGGTCGCAGGAGGGTTGGGGGACATGACAAAGGCCGTTGTGCTGGCCAGGACCATGTGCCCAGCCAGGAACCTAGGGCCTGGGAGGGGGCTGGAGCCATCCCCACATGGCCACAAAGGCCCTCCCCTCCATCCCCCATGAGTGGTCCTTTGCACGGTCACTATCAAAGTCCGAAGTGCACGTGGCACAGGCCGCACCAGCGTGGCACAGGGCACGGCCCAGCTCCCCCCAGCCATGCCCGCTCCCAGGGCCCACGCCCAGCCTCGCTCCGGCCCTCTTGTGCCCCGTAGGGATAGAGCCAGGCCTGCGTCCTGACCTTTGTGCTCTTGTGGTGCAGGGAGCCCCCGGACAGGAGACCCACCGCGCCGCTGGGGAGTCGGCCCCCGCAGAGAAGGACCATGGAGCTACTCCGGCTTGGCACTGCGAGAGCGCAGCTGGACTGGGAGTGGCTCGGGGAGACGCCGGCCGCCCTGCTGTGGCCCCTCCCTGGTCCCCAAAGCCGAGCGGGGCCCCCTCGCCTCTCACGGACTGGCCCCGGGCGTGCCAAGCGCCACGTGGCCCCCCGCCGCCACCACGCCCATCTGATGCGCGTGGGCTGCGTCTTGGGCACCTGCCAGGTGCAGAACCTTGGGCACCGGCTCTGGCAGCTGATGGGCCAGTCGGGCCGCCAGGACTCGTCGCCCATGAACCCCAGCAGCCCCCACAGCTACGGATGAAGGAGGGAGCTGCTGAGGGGTGGGGCTGGGTTGCTTTGGGCTGAGCCCCCCCCCACCTGCCTCCACGGGGCAGCCACGCCCCCCGTACCTGGTGTAGGAGCCTTTACTAAAGCGCTTCCTTGCAGAGTCCAAAGCCCCATGTGCCGTGTCTTCTGGGGCCGGGCAGTGGCGGCTGGGACCGTGGGCACCCAGGACAAGGGGGCAGTGGCCCCACGCTGCAGCTGGCACGAGGGCAGAGAGGCCGAGCCCCAGAGGAGGGGGGCAGCGTGGCCGTGGGGGAGGAGCAGACTCCAGCCCAGCTGCGTTTCGGGAGAAGGGGGAGTGAAGACGGAGGGGAGGGAGATGTGACTGTTTCTGCCCATGCACCCCCCTGTTCTGGAAACGTGAGCGGTCCCCAGCATGGGGGGGTCTGTTTCCCAGGGGCCCCGCCGTTCACGCCAGCAGCCGAGGGTTCCCCGCACGGGGAGAGATGAAGCAGACGGCCTGAGCCCCAGGAAGAGCCCCAGCCCCTTTCCGTCCCACCCAGGGTGTCCTGGGGAATTGTGTTTCACCTCCCCAGGTTCCCTTGTGGGTCAGGCTACGCCAGGCACTGCCTCCCTTCAGCGCCCTTCCCTTGGGAGCTGCCCCAAACGTGTGGGGAACCCAGATCTCCCTGGTGAGCTGCCCAGCTGGCAGTGGTGAGAAGAGACGGATGGCCCATTGAGCCCTCGCCCTGCCCTGCCGGCTGCTAACGGCTGCTGCAGAGGGAGGCCGGCAACTGGCTTGGTTCTGCCGTGGCCGGGCACAAACTGGAACAATTGCTGCTGCTCCCAGTGGGGACCAGCTCACACCCTGAAGGCCTGTGGAACTTCCACTCCTGCGGGTTTCACTGTGCACAAGTCAAAGGGGCGACTGTGGGTGCTTTCCGCCCCATCTCCTGCACCAGTGAGTTCCACAGGTGAATTGGATTCTGCTAAGTGCATTTTCTCTAGCATGTGGTGTGTGTTGCTTAGCACAGCCTGGCTCAGATCCGCTGGGGCAGGCGTCACGACCGCCCTTCTCTGTATCAGGCTCTGCTCACCCCTCTCCTCCTTTTCACGCCCCACTGTCCATCTCTCCCCTCCCCCACAGGGCTTGATCACCATGCTGCATTTCCTGCAGGCTGGTCTGCACGAGAGGGCTCCCACCACACCGCCATGGGGCTGCAGCTGCAGGCTCTGGAGCGCAGACCCATCCCACAAGCGGGGGGCAGGGGTGTTTCCAGCCCCGTAGTTAATCCACCCACTGAGGTGGATGAATTCCTGCCGCCAGCCCAGCCATGTCTACAGTGGGGGTTAGATCAGCTGAGTGGGGACAGGCTGGGTGTGGAACAGGGCTCAGAAGCCCCCCTCTTTCCCCCCTGGCAATGTGCGCTAAAGGGGGGGGCTCTTTCTCACATTGGATCGGGAGGGGATGGGCGACCGAAACCCGCTAGGACACTGGCCTCCCCTCCCCCTGTTTTCAGTGGCCTGGGGGCAGCCGCCCGGGGTTGGGGGGTGAGGGGTGGGCCCCGTCGGTCAGTCTGTAGTGAAAGTAGGTTGCATTCGAAGCACTTTATGGACCAGGGACCTGCCCTTGTGGGGTTGGAGACACACACACACTCCAGGGATGCCCGGGAGACGGGGCAGGCATCCCGGGTACCCACGTGACGGCCAGGCTGCACTCCCTGGGCTCGGGCATTCCCGTGGGGCTGGGTTGGGGGGCAGACCCATGGCGTGGGGAGGGGCTAAGGTGTCTGGGAGGGGTTACTGGGCTCTCTTTGCGGCCGGGGTCCATGCAGGGTCCGAGCGGCACGCTGGCTGTGTGTAGGGGGCACCCGCTGCTCCAGACTGGCCCCTCCGCTCTGGGAGCCCCCAGATAGTCCCCGGTGCCCATGCAGGGTCACTGCCCCGAGTGTGGCGTCCCTGGAGGGCACAGCCCTGTCTGTTATGGGCTGGCCCCACCTCACACGCACTGATTGGGCCTGGCAGCCACCTGCCAGTGGCTCCTTTAGCGAACTGTAAGTCTGATGATTAAACACTGTGGGAAAAGCCACCAGCCTGGTCTGCTTCATGCCAAAGGCGCCACGGTTAAAGGTCTCGCACGTTGGAAAAAATAATCCCAACTCTACGTACAATATGATGGGGACTAATTTGGCTACAACTACTCAAGAGAGAGACCTTGGAGTCATTGTGGAGAGTTTTCTGAAAACATCCACTCCGTGTGCAGCGGCAGTGAAAAAAGCAAACCGAATGTTAGGAGTCATTAAAGAAGGGCTAGAGAATAAAACAGAGAATATCTGATTGCCTCTGTATAAATCCATGGCACACCCACATCTGGAATACTGCGTACAGATGTGGTTGCCTCATCTCGAAAAAGATCTCTTGGCATTGGAAAAGGTTCAGAAAAGGGCAACAAAAATGATTTGGGGTTGGGAACAGGCGCCATATGAAGACAGATAAAAAAGACTGAGATTTTTCAGCTTAGAAAAGAGGAGATGAAGGCGGGATGTGACAGAGGTCTATACAATCATGACTGGTGTGGAAAAGGTGAATAAGGAAAAGTTATTTACTTATTCCCACAAGATAAGAACTAGGGGTCACCCAATGAAATGAATAGACAGCAGGTTTAAAACAAACCAAAGGAAGTTTTTCTTCATGCAGTGCAGTCAACCTGTGGAACTCCTTGCCACAGGATGTGGTGAAAACCAGGACTTTAACAGGGTTCAGAAAAAGAGCTAGATAGATTTGTGGAGGTTAGGTCCCTCAATGGCTATACCCAGCCCCCCGCGACAGGCTGTAGGGCTGGGTGGCCTTGTCACGGCTCACAGGTCGTGCCCACACTTGGCCCCTCAGCTCCTGGGCAGATCCCCCCTCTCCAGTGCGGCAGCCCCTTCTCGGGGAGCCCACTCCCCTCCAGTGGCAGTGAGACAGCCCTTTCTCAGGGGGTCCAGTGCAGTGACCCTCTCTCGGGGGGCCCACTCTCACCTGGGGGTTCGCCCCTCCACCTCTGGGACGGTGCCTCTCAGGGACTTCCGCCACCTGCCTCCGCCAAGAGCCCCCTCAGGGGGTTCCCTCCCTCTGGCCCCCTGGGGCCTCCACCCCCAGAAGGAATAGTGCCCCCCTGTTCTCTAGACCAGAGAAACTATCAGCCAGCACAAAACGGGGGTTTATTGAGCTTTGAACCAGTAACGGACCCCTCAGGCCAGTCGGCCTGGGCCCTCAGCTGAGCCCTGCCTGCCCAGCTCTCAGTCCCCCCCAAAAACCAGCCCCAGTCTCCCAGCAGAGCCTCCAATGTCCCCAGCAACAGCCCCTTCCCCGGCCATTGTCTTCTCCCCAGGTAAGAGGGTCGCCCAGGCCCCTCTTCTCCCCCGCCCCCCCGTCCAATGTTCTCCCCTCGCTGGGACCAGCTGAGCTGGTTGCTGGGGTCCCTCTCTGCAGCCCATCCGGGGTCACCCGGGTCCCAGACACCGCGGCTCCAATGCTGGGCTGTTCTCTGCAACAACCAACTCCCCCCCTTTGTCACATTAAACCAGTAACCTCCAGGCCCTGAGTGCCCCCCTGTGTGCAACACCCCCCTTTGAACCCCCCAAACTCCCCACTGCCTCACAGGCCTCCCGGCAGAGCCTGGCCAGACGGCTACAGGGAGTCCTGGCTCAACATGCCTCCATCCCCCCCCCCCACCTGCTCCAGGTGAGCCACAGAAAGGACCCACCCATCCCTGAACGGTCCCACCCCGAACCTCCATGTTCCTGGTTCTAGACCCGCCCCCCCCCCCAAGGGGAGAGGAGGGGCTGGGTGGAGAGGCCCTGAGTGACTGTGTGGGGCCCATCAGCGTGCGCCTAGACAGAGCTGCCCAGGGCCCACGCCAAGGGGGGGAGGGGAAATCCCTGGACACCCAGTTGCAGGAACGAGGCCACGGGCCTGGCCACGGAGACTCTCCCGGCTCTGAGCCTCAGGCCACGGGAGGCAAATGTATGTGGGGGGGGGCCAGGTTACACCAAGGCCCGTGGGTGATTCTCCTCCCCACCCCCCACCATGGCGGCTGGGTGCCCGCCCTGGCTGCAGCCGATTGAGATGGGCCCCTGCACCCTGAGCTGTTCTGCGCAGCGAGGATCTGTTCAGTGGGGCGGCCCCACATGGGGAAGAGACCGGCCTCTGGGGGGGTGGGCACAGTGGGTCACTTCCCTCTCTGGCGTGGGGGTGCCAGGCCTCGATTTGCCTTCTGGGTCTAGCCCACCCCCCCACACAGGCGGAGGGCAGCTTGCTGGGGCCTTCGGTATATAAGGAGCTGCCCAGCAGCGAGACCCACTTGGGTGCTGACCAGGGAGGGTGCAGGACTGTTTCCTGGAGAAGCACTTTGGGGCAGTGTGGGACCGGCTCGGGGGCCTTGATAAAAGGCCAGGAGGGTGCAAGGGGTCACCAGGGGAGCGGCCCAGGAACAGGAGGCAGTGAGGGGGGTACAGGAGGGCAGGACAAGGCTGCAGCCAGAGGGCCCCTGGTCTGGGACCTAGTGTAGTGGATGGGTCTGGATCCCCCCTTTCCCCGGGCACCTCACCTTGCCCTCACGTATAGTGGCCTGCACAGACTGTGGCTCGCCCCTGAGGCAAGGGGCTAGGCTTGCAGGCCACCATTGGCCACAGAGCGGCCGAGGAAACCGAGGACGGTCCATAACCCCCCGGGAGGGGGCGAGAGGCCCCTGGGGTGGGCACTGGCGTCCCTAAGAGGATGCCGCAGTCTGGGAGCTCAGCGCACCGACGGGGGAGACACCCGCCAGAAGAAGGCACCCGGCTGAGGATCAAGCCAATTCCCTGGCGCTGCCAGCAGGAGGCGCTGCAGCGGCAAGTCCCGCCCCCCGGCAGCTGGGCTGTCGCCTGTGTCCTGGCTTTGGCTGTCGACCGTAACCGATGCCTGGCGTGGCACGGAGTCGCGCGCTCCAGCTCTGGTACATGCCCTTCCGTGGTTGGTGCGCCAGAGAGCGTCGTGCCACGGGGACACCACTAAGCGGGGTTCCGTGGCAGGAGCCCACGGGGGCGGGGGGAACCCGGAGACAAGGAGCCGGGCTCAGAGAGGGCGTTTGTGCTGTACGCGGGTGCAGGGATTCATCCCGGGCCCCTTGGCTATCCCTAAAACGCGCCGCACCTTTCGGCACCAAGAAGCCGATAAGGAAACGCTGAATCCGGACGGAGCAATGCAAACGGAATTCCGTACCACGACATTTTCTGACTGTCGGAGGGTAGCTGATCCTGGACCCCCCACACTCAAGGCCGGGGGGGGACCCTCTGCAGCAACCCTGCCTCAGTTTCCCACCGGGGTTCGGAAAGGCTCTCTCATAGCCAGTACCACCCTTCTGGGGGCAGGTTTGAGGGAAACAATTCACAGCACCCCGGAGCGTCCCCAGAGAGAGCCCGCCCCCTGCACAAAAGTTTTACTCACTCTGGCCTCTTCTGCTGGGCCTGAGGCAATTCTTCCGGGCCAGTCTGTTCCTCATCCCACAGCCGCCTCTGGGCCGTCCTCCCTGGAGCCCTCCTCACCCCCCTCCGAAGGACCCAAAACGCTGCCTAGGGTGGCTTCTCTCTGGCTCAGAGACTCCTGCAGGGAACCCCTCGGCTGCTGCCCCGGCCCGGCCTGGCCTCTCAGCGGCCCCAGGCCTTGCCGGAGGCTCTGTCCATCCACCCAGGCCCGTTCCTGAGGGGCCTCATGCGACCCCCCCCCCATTTTCCCCGCCTGAGGAGAGTTCTTAGTGTCCCAGGCCAAGGGGAGATGTGAGACTGGCCACGGGCAGGTAGGCCAGTGCTCATTTCCACAACGCTCCTTGGGGCAAATCCGCACAGTTTCATGGCTCATTAAATCCAGCTGCGCTCCCTTGGGAAAACCTCGCACCCCACCGTCAGCGGAGAAGGGGAACGGCCGGAGGACAGAGGAGCAGCACTTGGGGCCTTGTGTCACTCTCGGGGCGAGGCCCTGGCCCGCCAGGCAGCCCAACGGCACATAAATAATAGAACAAAACCGTAAAACCGCACCGACGCTGCCAGCCCCGCTGCAGACAGAGAGAGGTGCAGAGATGCCCTGCAGGCCAGGGGGGAACGTGGCAATTGGCAGCGACTGGGCCTGGCCGGTGTCCCAGTACGGCAGCCACGAGCAGGAAGATAAGGGGGAAACAGTTACGCCTGGCCAGCATGATGGATGCTTCTTTGTGTAGCCCAGCTGCAGGCAGAGCCGGCCACGACCGGCCAGGGGCGGTGTCAAGGGATCCTTTTCAACAATCCAGCGCGGCACAGGCGCCCGCCCCACCCAGAGCCTGGGAAAATGTCACCCCAGCCCGGGCGCCTCTGCGCAGCGGCGTTTCCCGGCAGGCCCGGAGTCGGCGTGCAGGAGAGACTCCCGTGGAAGGAGGGAAGCCACCCAGCCTCAGTGAAGGGAAATGCTGCAAGAAGGATTCACAATCATAATACCGGGGGGCAGCACCCCCAGCATAGGCGTGCGCAGGGGGTGTGCCGGGTGTGTCCAGGCACGCCCTAATGTCTCAAAAAAAAAAAAAAGAGTGGCTTTGCGTTTTAATTATTTAATTAACAGTTCATTAATGTTACGCTCTTTTAAGTAAAGTTTAGTTGTTAATTTTAAAAAATTAAGTTTAGTTAAGTTTTAGTTTCTTTAGTTTGTTTGATGAATAAAAAGAATGTCCTTTATGGCTGAGTATTCAATAAATGTTCGCCTTTAAAAAAAATAAATAAATAAAATTCCCTGGGTGCACACCCTAATGAAATGTGCTGCGCACACCTATGACCCCCAGCCCGTGTGTGGGGCAGGGCCTGCCGCCGCCTGTTCCCCAGTTCTACCCCCAAACGTGCCTTCTCTGTGCCCCTCTGCTCCCTTCCCGCGCCTCACTCACAGGGGCTGGCCTGGGTCAGGGTGGGGGGGAGGCAGGGTTCAGAGGAGCGTCTGTGCGAGCTCCCCTCCCTGCCGGGAAGGCAGGCACCTGGCAAGCTTTGCATGCCTGGAAGTAGGGATGTCGACGTGGAGTCGACTGTCCGATTAACCGATGAGCCTGGGCGTATCCGTTAATCCTGTCGACTACGCGCCTCCCCCGCCCCCGCTTGCTGCCTCTGTATCCAAGGCAGCGGGGGGGCGGGGGGAGCCAGTGCCAGTGAGGAACTGGCTTTAAGCAGGCTCCCCCAGAGCACCGATCCCCCTGCTGTCCACCCCCCCGGTGCTGCTGCCTCGGCTAGAGAGGCAGCAGCACGGCGGATGAAGGGGGCAGGCGGGAGCGATACACCTGGGGAGCCAACTTTCAAGCCGGCTCCCTGCGAGTGCCGGCTCCGTGGACCCACCTGCCCCCCCCATGCTGCCTCCTATAGAGGCGGGGGAGGGGGTGCAGGCAGGAGCCAGTGCAGGGGGGAGCTGGCAACACTGGCTCTGCAGTGCCTCCCGTCTTCCCCCCCACTACTGCCTCTAGCAGTGTGAGGGGAATGGGGGCCAGGGGAGGCTGCCGCGGAAGAGCCTCTGCCCACGGGGAGCTCGGACCTCTGTGGACAAGAGCTGCTGCCACCCTGTGCTGCTGCCTTGGATACAGCGGCAGCAGCGTGGGGCGGCAGGGGGCTTGAGCGTGCTGGCTGCCGGCCCCCCCGCGGGGCTATCGAGTACAGGTTGAACCTCTCTCAACCGGACCACCACGGCCGTTGCTGGACCAGAGACCCAGTGGAGGGCCAGAGGCAGGAGTCCCATGGGAGCCGGGAACCCAGCCAGGCTGGCTGCAGCGAGGCCAGCAGCTGGAGGGCCTGCCACGGAGTCCGGTGGAGCTGGTGGCAGGGCGGCTGGCAAGCTGGTGGGGCAGCGGTGGGGCCAGAGTCCCAGCAGCAGACCATGGGGCTGGTGGAGCCAGGAGCCCCAGCCACAGGGCCGGCGCTGCCCTGGTAGAGCTGGCAGGGTCGGGAACCCCAGCGGCTGAGCAGCAGTCTGCGGCGGGGGCGGGGTCCCAGCGGCGGGGCTGTGGGCTGCCATGACAGGAGAGTGGGGAGCCCGCTGGGAGGCCAGGCCAGAAGCAGAGCCAGGCTGGAGGGCCAGGGGCGGGGGGCAGAAATGACCTCCCCGGGTCTGGGTCTCTCTGGTCCAGCCCCTCCCTGCTGGCCCTAACATGGAGCGGGGGGGGGGGCAGCTCCGTGCTGGGGCCTTTGAATTCTCTCCAGGATTACATAAGAACTAGCGGTCACCCAATGAAATGAAAGGCAGCAGGTTTAAAACAAACCAAAGGAAGTTTTTCTTCATGCAGCATCGCAGGCAACCTGTGGAACTCCTTGCCAGAGGATGTTGTGAAGGCCCAGGCTATAACAGGGTCCAAAAAAGAACTAGATAAATTCATGGGGGATAGGTCCATCAATACTTATTAGTAACCAAGCTGGGCAGGAATGGTGTCCCTAGCCTCTGTTTCTCTGGAGGTGGGTGACAGGGAGGGATCACATGAGGATTCCCTGTTCAGTTCACCCCCTCTGGGGCATCTGGCATTGGCTGCTGCCTGCAGACAGGACACGGGGCTGGATGGACCTTTGGTCTGACCCAGCCTGGCCGCTCCTACGTTCTTATGTAATCCCTTGAAGTGGGGATTGCAGCGCTTTTAAACAGAGCAGGAAAATGTCCGTAGCTCTCGCTTCAGCATCTCCTCCTCCCCGAATTCAGCTGCTCGGTAAGCGTCAATCTGACCGTGCTGAATTTCCCACGGCCACCTTTGTGCAGAGAGCACGAAAGGACTGTTCAGCCCCCGGGGCCCGGCTCCTTTCTGGGGGGCCGGCCTGACCCCGGGGCCCGGCGTTATCTGCGCAGCATTTGTGGCTTCGAAAGCTGCGCTACCTGGGTCAGGCGGTTTGCAAATGCAACTGCATTTCGCAACTCACAGTCCTGTCCCCGGCTCGGTGCCTGTCTCCGCCAGTGCCGGGCAAGGCGCTCGGCCAGGGCGCAGGTCTGGATTGGGCATGCCCGGCAGAGGGGGGCTCCCAATCGCGGTGTGTGGGGCCCAGCTGCCTTTGGGGTGTTTGTCAGAGCCAGGGCAGGAATCCTGTGAGCGTTCCCCCCCTTCCTCCCCACGCTGGCAGCAGGGTAGGAGAGCAGAATCCAGCCTGGCCTGGGGAACTCTCCTCCCCAAGGAAACGCGGGCATTTCCCGGGGGAAGGAGGGGAATGGAGCCTGGCATTAAAAGGCACCAGAAATAAACCTCCTGGATAGACGTCCATGGCTCAGCACACGCTGTGGTGCCCCAGGAACACCCTAGCTCCGGGGTGGGCAATAATTTTTGATGGGGGTGGCGGCACATCGGTACCCAATCCTTTACCCCAGCTGCAGCAAGAACAGACTCAGCCAGTAGAATAGAGGGTTTATTGCTCCTCCAGGACACAGCCCAGCACAGACGTGATGGGGCTACAGGAGTCAGGGGCTGGCAGCCTCAGCCCCCTTGGGTTAATGAAACAGGCAGCTCCCATTGGCCAATTTCTGGCCAGAAGCCAGCCAATGGGGTTGTGCTGGGGGTGGGAGCAGCTCCTAAAGCTTCCCCCCTCCCCTTGGGGCTCAGTTTTTAAAGGGAAATTGCCCCGCAGACGTGTTTCTGAGCGGTGTGCGGGTGGGGTGAGAAAAGCGGGGGGGCCTGCCTGGGGCTCCCCGCAGCGTCCGTGGGCCACATTTGGTGGCTTGGCTGCTTGGATCCAGCCCACGGGCCGTATTTTGCCCAGGCCTGCCCTAGCACAGGGGTTGGGGACCTCAGACCCAGGGGCTGGATGCAGCCTTCCGTTTGCCTGGATCCCCAAGCCATTTTGGTGCCCCGGGCGCACAGCGCATGCGCCGCCCAGCTCGGCCCGGTTACTGCTGCTGGCGCGCGCGCTGGGCCATGCAGGGCCCTGTGGCCATGGGGGGAAGGGCGCTGCTGGCCAGCACTGCGGGGATGGGGGGCCGGCGCTGCAGAAGCTGGGCCCGCGGCGCCTGATGGCAGCTATAAGGGATGCCGCGCACCCCTTACAGCTGCCATCAGGCACCCCCCATCGGTTGGCGCCCTGGACAGCTGCCCGGCTCGCCCACCGCTTAGTCCGGCCCTGGCCCCTAAGGCTCAGGGCTCTCCCCCTCCAGCTTTGGGGAGCCCCTGCTGGCACTCCCCCCCAAATGTAACAATCTGGCCTTTCTGTAGCCATGTTGGAAGGCCTGTGCTAGGCCTGAACCAAAGCAGCCTTCTGCAGCCAGACTGAAGAGCAGCAGCCGTTAGCTGTAAGGCCTGGAGTCACGTCCTCACCGTGCCATCTAAATTGTATTACAAAGTGTCACACCAGGCTGTGAGGAGGGGACTTTGCCCTGATCGCTCCCCCACTGCCACTGGATACAGAAACAGATCTCAAGATGGGTAAAGAAAACTGAAGTCACCCCATTGTGTCTGGCGAGAAACTGCTTCTCCATAGCGGATGTTGTGGAATCCTCATTCTATGAGCATTGTCACGACACTTTCCTAGTGTTTGACTGTGTGATCTCTGGCTGGTTTGTGACTGTTTCTGTCTGCTGGATAATTAATTTTGCTAGGTGTAAATCAATTAAGGTGGTGGGGTAGGATTGGTTAGGTAATTCTGTTATGATTGGTTAGTAAAATGATACTAAAATAATTGGTTACGGTCTAGCTAAGCAAGACTCAGGTTTCATTATATAAACTGGGGTCCAAAAAGTCACAGAAGCAGAAGGAAGGAAGCAAAAGGCTGGAAGAAGAGCAAAGGGAGACAAGGAACCCCAAGAAGAAGAACTCACCTCCAAGACCCAGCCTAAGATAAGATCACAGCTGGAGGATTCTCTGCATCTTGGGGTCTTCGAACTATTTGAAGGCTTCAATATCTGAGATATAGGTGAGAGGATTATTCTAGGAGAGGGTGGGTGAGATTCTGTGGCCTGCGTTGTGCAGGGGGTCAGACTAGATGATCATAATGGTCCCTTCTGACCTTAAAGTCTATGAGTCTAAGAGCTGCCAGGACCAGGACTTGCTGCAGCTAAGATCCAGAGAGACTGACCTTGCCTGGCCAACAGGGGAAGTGTGCCTGCCTGTATCAGGATTGGTGAGCTGACACTGTGTACTTAGCGTGTGTATTCTTGCTTGTTTATTTATTGTCAATCAATAGAGGAGAAGGATATTACTGTGTGAGGCTCTTTCAGTGGCTAAAGATCCTGCAAAACGCGCAGGAAGATGCACCCGGAGCCCTAGGAACTGGGTACGGGTGGGGGTGTAAATTCACAGGGTTGCACCTTGAGCCCTAGGAACTGGGTAAAGGTGGGTGTCCCTACAGTGTGGAAGGGCTAGAGACATTTGTGCGGGTAGCACTGCCACCCCACTACATGGCTGGAGCACACAAAATCTCCTAGCCTGTCCCCACAGGCTCTGCTATAGGAGGGGAATGCGGGGAGGGTCTTTCTGCTTCTCAGTCGGGAGCCACGCTGGTTTTGGTTATTTTTGCTTCTCATTTGTGTGTGGCCCCTGTCTGATTTTTCTGCGAGTCAGCGGACCCCGACCCAAGCACGGTCCCCCGTGCTAGCGCAACACCCTGAGCGGAGGTGACTAACACCCCAGCAAGGAAATATTGTGGGGGACCCATCCCCATGGAAATTCACAGCCATGTGGGGGGAGGCAGAGGTGAGAGTGGGACCCGGCAGGGCTGCAGTAGCGGCAGCAGCATCTGAGAATCAGGCCTTGGAATGGGCAGGAAGTACTAGGGCCCCCTTTTCCAACCTGGAGCCACCTCCCCCCCACATCCCTCCAGACCCCCATTCAACCTTGCTCCCGCTTCTCCAGCCTCATCTGCTCATTTGAGCCATGCCAGGCCCGCCTGGGCCCCGCCACCAGGGCACTGCTTGACGAAGAGTGTAGCCTTCTCCGGTCCTATAGCTTTGTGCTTAGGCACCGTGTGACTGGTCTCCCCGGAGAGAGCTGGAGAAGGGGACGTTTCCCGCTGACGCTGGCCAGCCGCACCCGGCGCCGAGTCTAGCTCGGAGAGAGAACCAGCAAAACAAGAGGGCACGAAAGCAGCCACGCCACGAGCAAGACCAGGCTGGCACTCGGGTAGAGCAGCGTGACCATGCTAGCCCATGCAGAACTCAGCCAAGAGCTCCCAGCTGCGGTGCCACGTTCTGGCCAGCACAACCGGGCTCTTCCTTAGAGGCCAGGCCTGCTCTGTAGAGCCACGTGTCAGATCTCAATTAGCCTCGGGGGAATTAGCTAAGCCCTTAATCCAGACCAGCATAGCTGGTTCTTTGTGGAAAGGCCGCTCATTAGCAGTAAAACAAAACACATGCCCCTTTTCATGCCCATTTCAGCCCCTGCTAACTCCCTGCCCTCAGCCATACATGGAGAACTCCGGCTAATCTAATCTGCAGGCAGGATTTCTATGGCCTGCTCCTTGCTGCCGTGGTTGGAGTGCCTGGCTGGAATGACAGGAAGGCAATAAACAGGCTGAGATAGAGGCTGCACAAAAGTATTTGCAAACATTTGCCTGAAGTAAGACAACCCATTCGCTTCTGAGGGCTGGCTGCCTGCTTTGATTCCCCTTGATTCTGTGGGTTTGGGAGCCGCTCAACGGAGGAGCAAACCCAACAGCCCGAGGCCTGGCTGGCCGACCCCAGGGCGTGTGGTGTGCTACCTATTTCGCAAGAGCAAATCGTGTGATTAAATTCTTTCCCCCCAACCGCGCACTGGGCAGTGGCGTAGGCTGAGCCCATCTGGGAAAATCAAAGTCTGCTCTGTAGATTATCCACGAGCAAAATGCTACAATCATCTACGAATCTGTTCCCCATGAATAGCCCAGACACAGCTGATGTTTGCCTTTCTCGCTGGTTTCCACTTGCACATCCATGTAATTGCATTGTAAATATTAACACAAAGCCATCCCTTATGGCAACAATTCAACACCAATGGCATCACTCCAGCCAGAGTCTAAGGCAGCAAACACCCTCAACTGCTGACTGCTCCGTTTCTAAGAACGACACCACAACTAGCCCCCTGGCATATAAGAACACAAGAGCGGCCAGACTGGGTCAGCCCAAAGGTCCATCTAGACCAGTGTCCTGTCTGCCCACAGCGGCCAATGCCAAGTGCCCCAGTAGGAGGGAACAAAACTCTGGGAATCTAGCTAGTTCTTTATTGAACCTTGTTATAGCCTTGGCCTTCACAACAGCCTCTGGCAAGGAGTTCCACAGGTTGACTGTGTGCTGTGTGAAGAAAAACTTCCTTTTGTTTGTTTCAAACCTGCTGCCTATTCATTTCATTTGGTGACCCCTAGTACTTATGTTATGGGAACAGGTAAATAACTTTTCCTTATTCACTGTCTCCACACCAGTCATGATTTTATAGCCCGCTATCCTATCTTCCCTTAGTCTCCTCTTTTCTAAGATGAAAAGGCCCCATCTTGTTAATCTCTCTTCATATGGCTCCCGTTCCAAACCCCGAATCATTTTTGTTGCCCTTTTCTGCACCTTTTCCTTTCTCCAAGATCTAACTGCCTATACGATCAGTTAAGAATGTGTAACCCAATCCGCAACAGCGTCCTTTGGTGGTTCCCAATAATACGACAGAAGGTTTCTTTTCTCTTTCCTTTGGCCTGCCGAGGAATCTTCCAGCACCCGTGACTCCACAGCGAAAGCCCGTGTCCTCCTCTCTGTATGGTGCGTGCAGTCTTCAGTCCACTCTAGTGAGTCCCCAACAAGCTCCTCTGAGTCAATCTGTGGAACTCCTTGCCTGAGGAGGCTGTGAAGGCTAGAACTATACGGGTATGTCTACACTATCTCGTTAGTTCGAGCTAGGTAGGGTAATGAGGGCAAGCGGAGTTGCAAATGAAGCCCGGGATTTAAATATCCCGGGCTTCATTTGCATGTTCCCGAGCGCCGCCATTTTTAAATCCCCCTTAGTCCAAACTCCGTGCCTGCAGCTACACGCGGCACGGAGTAGGTAGTTTGAATTAAAGATCCTCATTCGAACTCCGAGGCAGACTGGGTATTGGGCTGGATGGACCTTTGGTCTGACCCAGTCCGGCCGTTCTTATGTTCTTATGAGGCCAGCTGGGTGGTTGCAAACGAACCGAGCCCACGAACTGGCCCACGTGCCCCCGGGCCAGCCGCACAAAGCGGGCCTGGTTCTCCTGGCTCCGATAAAGAGTCCATCTGGGTTCCTCCTGGTTCCCGCGCCGGGAGATGGATCCCAGGCCGGCCCAGCGGGATGGAGACCGTGTGCTGCATTGATCAGCCCTGGGAGCCTTGCGATTGAACACGCCTTTCCCAAAGGGCCTGTCAGAGCTAGGGTTGCCAGGTGTCCGGTATTCACCCGCGCAGTCCAGTATTTTCACCTCCCGTCCGGTAAAAACATTCAGAAAACACCAGACACCTGAGATGTCCGGTATTTTCTGATTTTTTATCCCGGCCAGGAGGCGAAAATGCCGGGCACCTGGCAACCCTATAAACACTCAGGGCCTGGCCTCCCCCGAGCCTCGCCTCTGGCCCCCAACACGCCCAGCTCCCCGCCCCCAGACCCCATGCTTACCTGGTTCCGCAAGACTGCCGGCACAAAATGGCTGCTGGCAAAAAGACCAAGGGGAAGCACTGCCTCCCCTGGGTCTTAGTGCTCAACCTCTCCCTGTTCCTATCCCTGCACTCACTCTTAAAGGGGACATGCTGTTATGCTGTTTTAATATTTAAATTTGGTTTTTGCTTAAGTCTTGGAGTCCTTTTTTTTTCCCAGTGTTTTTTTTGGGGGCCGGGGGGGTTGGTATTTTTGGTTCAACCATCTGGCAACCCTAGTCAGAGCTGGCGGCCCAGCAATGGGGGGAGGGCTGGGGGGCAGCCCCAGGATTGGCTTTGGAGACCAGTGCCACACCAGTACCTCCGGATGGGCCTGAGCAGCTGGAGAAGCTAATGGCATCCCCCTTCCTCGCCACGCAGACCCCGGACCGCCACCCAGGCAGCTCCCTTCTCTGCCGGCTTCCCTGCTCGCTCGCCGCCCCCTATGGCTTGGCGGCCCGGCTGGGCTCGGTGAGGAACTTGCCCAAGCTCTTTCAGAGCCCGTCTGCCAAGCGCGCGGCCACCCAGCCCGGCCTGTGGGGTGCGATGCTGGGGGCAGCCTGAACTGCCAGCGAGAGCAGGAGGAGGGGGAGGAGGTGGGCAGAGGTCCATGGTCCCCCCTTCCAGCCCCCCAGGAGCTCCTGCTGGCTCCTGGCCAGAGCTCCAGGGCTTTGAGGTCCACCCGAGGCTAGTGCCATGGAACCAGGGACTGGGGGCAGCTCCGGGAGGGGGGCAGGGCAGAAGACACTGGGGAAGAAGTGGGTTTAGAAACAGACTCAACGTGATTTGGTTCAAGGGCCAGCTGGGGGGCAGTGACAGGGTCCTGTGGCCAGCCTCTGCCCCAGCTCTCCCCTGAGGTTGCAGTGCCCTCTGCTGATCCATCCCGTCCTTTGCACATGCTCCCCGGGGAAAAGGAATGCTTCCCGTCTCTGGCCACCGGCTGCTCCAGCCCTGGCCTGGAGCCTTCACCCACAAGTACATTGATGCCCCCCCCCACAGGCAGCATTGAAACATGAGCTCACTTTTACACGAGGGGAAACTGAGGCACGCCAGCCCTCAGTTGCTGCTCGAGGTCACCCCATGTCAGTGCTGGAACACGGGGCTCCGCGCCGCACCCCTAAACCTCGCTGGCGACCCCTGACAAGGCAAAGCAAACCAAGTGCCGACACCAGGAGTCACTGTCCCCAGGTGAGGCGAGGTCCAAGCCCTGCTCGGCCACAAGCGAAACGCAGGGCAGGGGCTCCCCCAGGCCGGAACAATGCAGTGAGCGAGGAGGGGGGCAGTGGAGGGCTGCGGGCAGGGCGGGGCATCTGGGAAGGAACGGGGACGGGAGGTGGGGGAGCAGCAGGCAGGAGAGGTCTGCCCGCCCAGCTCTGTGTGCGGAGCACCGGGGCTGGAAGGGCAGCAGTGGTGGGGGGGTAGGAATGTGGGATGCAGGCAGATCTGGGAGGGATGGGCCTGGACTACCAAGCGAGGTCAGGGGTCAGGACAGAGGGGCTGCAGCCGGGGCCGTGACTCAGGAGCAAAACCGTGCACTGCAGAGTCGGGAAAGTCCAGGGTAAAGTTATTGCGAGTTTCTCATTAGCCCCGCCCTGGGTCGTGCGGCGGGAGGGGAACAATTTTTGGTGGAGGGGCGCTGATCGGTGCCCCTCCTGACCCCCGTCCATGCTCATTAGAGCTGGCGCCGGCAGCCAGGACCCCGCATGTGGGACCCGGCGATGGGGCTGGCAGCTGAGCGGGATCTGGGGCCAGAAGCGGAGCCCCCGGGCTGGAAATGGGGCCAGTGCCTGAGCCCCTGTGTGCAGGGACAGCAGCTGAAGGGGACCCGGGACAGGGAGCAGAGCCCCCGGGGAACAGCAGGGGCATGCACCTCCCTGCATCCTGTGCCTCTGGCTCTGTCTTGGCCCTGCCCCACAGCCTCTTCCCAGACCCATCAGTGCCTGTCTCTTAGCCGTGTCTGCTGTGGAGTTTCTTCACACTCTTGGCTCCCCTCGGGTTTCCTCTCCCCCCTGGCCAGGCCAGTTCCTACAGCCCCCTCCGCCCAGGCATGGAATGGCTCCCCTTGCTGATGGCCTGGGGGGGCCCAAATGTGGGCCCCAAGTCCTTCAGGAGGGTCTGTCAGCCGACAGAGACTGAGCCCCCGGTGGTAGCCACGGGGCTCGCTGCGCTAGCGGCCAGTGCGGGAGGCGGGAGAACCCCTTGGACAAATAAATTTAAAAACGGCGTTGAAAGACGGTTATGGCTGCAGCGTCAAATGCTCAGGAGTGAGGGAATGCCAGCGTTAAGGATGCCTCCACAACCTTAATGCAGCCCCTCACATGCATCCCTTGCACCACAGCTTTTAATGACATGATCACCTGGGGCGTTTACCACAGGACCACACCTCAGTCAGATATTCATTATCTCTAGGTATCCGCCGCCTGCCGTGGGGAGCCCAAGACCTGAAACCCAAGCCAGCCACGCCTACCCCGAACACCACATGATGGTGCATCCACGGGGCTCTCAGCACAATAGCCTCATAAAAGGTAACGTAGCTGTCTTTGCGATACCCTTGTGAGCGGAGGGGTAACTGAAGGATGCCCGGGGCTACCGTATCGCCTAGCTTTAGAGGGCCTGACTTCGCAACCTTACCCTTTGCTAGCACACAGAATTCTTTGGATGTAATTTCCTACATTTAAAACAATTCAAAGAGGAGAAATTCCAGGCTGTGGGCCCACACCGCCCCCCCTCGGGGGTCCCAGCTGGCACAGAAGGGCAGTGTAATTAATTGCCACGGCCTTCCACCCCCCGGCATGCCCCCTTGCTCCTGTGGCAACCGCAGGGTCATGGGGCGCACAGGGGAGACAGCCACCCGGCTCTTGGTTCTGCCTGGCCCCTTCACCCCCGGGTCCTGTGGCAATTACAAGGGAAAGTTCTGCCCAGCGTCAGTAGCTCTGGCATGGGGCTTAGTCAGTTGCTTTGGGAGGTGGCCCGTGAGAGACGCAGCCACATGCAGGAGCTGAGTGGAGATGGACCAAGCTCGCTGGAGCTGGAACCTCGGGAGAATTTAGGTACCGACAAGTCGACATTTTTCAGAGGCATCATGCTTGGCAAAATGTGTGAAGAGTGTCCCGGGGGCAGCCAAGGGCACCTCACTGGCACTAGAGCAACATCCCTGGCAAATGTCAAGGCCCTGCGCCAAGGCCTGGGGGGTGCTCGGGCTTCTCAACCAACTGGCTGTTAAAAGTTAACGTAAGAATGGCCAGGCTGGGTCAGACCAAAGGTCCATCTAGCCCAGTGTCCTGTCTGCTGACAGTGGTCAATGCCAGGTGCCCCAGAGGCAGGGAACAGAACAGGGAATCTTCAAGCAATCCCTCTCCCATCACTCATTCCCAGCTTCTGACAAACAGAGACTGGGGACACCATTCCTACCCATCCTGGCTAATAGCCATTGATGGACCTAACCTCCATGAATTTAGCTAGCTCTTCTTTGAACCCTGTTAAAATCCTGGTCTTTACAACATCCTCTGGCAAGGAGTTCCACAGGTTAACTGTGCACTGTGTGAAGAAAAACTTCCTTTTTTTTTTTTTGTTTTAAACCGCTGCCTATTCATTTTATTTGGTGACCCCTCGTTCTTATGTTATGGGAACAAGAAAATAAAATTTTCCTTATTCACTTTTTCCACACCAGCCATGACTTTATA
Source organism: Rafetus swinhoei (assembly GCA_019425775.1). NCBI lineage: Eukaryota > Metazoa > Chordata > Testudines > Trionychidae > Rafetus > Rafetus swinhoei. Next base: position 347,678,210 of record CM033437.1, on the reverse strand, counting down.
GGCCTCTATCCTATTCCCCGTTAGTCTCCTCTTTTCTAAGCTGAAAAGTCCCAGTCTGTTTAATCTCTCTTCCTATGGCACCTGTTCCAACCCGCGAATCATTTTTCCCCTTTTCTAACCTTTTCCAAGGCTAAGAGATCTTTTTGGAGCTGTGGGCGTCCCATGGTTTTAACCGAACCCTAATTCTTTTCCTCTCATCCCAGTCGCAGAAATACCGGAACCAATTCCTAACCCCCCTTCTGAGACGCTTCGCGGGGGAATTTCAGCCCCAGCCCTGGCAAGGCGACGAGCGACTCCAAAGTGAGCCTTGCACTGGGAAACGCCAGGCACCCTCATCTAGATCGGCACCGCAGCTGCCGCGGCCAGCGACAGAGCAGGATAGGACAGACGAGGAGTCCAGCCAGGAGAGGGTGCTGCTCTCCGGCCCAGATCCCAATAGTATATTCGGGCATGACAGACAATCCATAACCCAGGTTAGAAATAACCGCTGGAGACAAGAAGTGGGCAGCTCGGACCACCCCCTCCTCTGGACACCCGCCCCTCTCGTCCATCCGCTTGGGTGGGGAGCTCTCCCGGGTCGGTTTTCTCACCTCCGTCTGGGTTTCCTCCCTGCCCCACTGCCCTTTGTCTGGGCTGGGCCGGCTGCCATGTGGAAGGGGAAGTCTGTAGCATCAAACATCCCAAACATCCCAGCTATCCCCACTCTGGGGAGGCAGGAAGTCCGGGACACACAAACCCACCGGCCGCAGCTTGCTCTCCTGAAGGAATGTTTCCAATGCTGCATAAAGGCGGATCAACAACACTGACCTGGTCAAGTCCCGGAGCGCGGGGTCACTGCTCGCTGCCAGGCCTGGGCCGGGAGCCAACGCCCCGGAGGACGAAATCTCGGAACAACGAGTCTCCAGCCAGCTCCAGCTTGAAAAACAAAACCGCTGCCTGGTCTCTGGTCACAGATGATGAGCTGGTCCCGGGATCAGCCTCCCGGCCAGGCTCAGGGCGAGGCCCTTAGAGGCCCAGACACCAGTATCTAGCTGGAGGCAGACAGATAGACAGATGGGTGGCCCTGGGGAGGGAGGGGGGAGTCGATGGATTAGATAGAAGCTTTGGGTCATGTTGGGCTTTGGAAAGGGAATTTGTCCCAGAAGCCTCATTATCATTAATGTAACCCACACACACTGGGCGAGGGTCACTCCTCACACACACTGGGAGTGGGTCACACACACACCTGGGCAGGGGTCACACATACATGGGGCGGGGTCACACACACACACCAGGTAGGGGTCTCACACACACAGTGCGGGTCACACACACGGTGCGGGGAGTCACATACACACCCCAGGTGGGGTCACACACACCCCAGGCTGGGGTCACACACACTCGGGGCGAGGGGTCACACCCCCCCCAGGCGGGGGTCACACACACTCCGGGCGGGGGTCTCACACACACTGGGTGCATGGGGGTCACACACACTCCAGGCGGGGGTCACACACACACTGGGTGCATGGGGGTCACACACACTCCGGGTGGGGGTCACTCACACACTGGGTGCATGGGGGTCACACACACACTTGGCGGGGGTCACTGCCCCATGGAGTGGCACTCAGAGCACTTGCAGGGGGGCGAATGTGTTTGCTCTCCAGCCGGGTCGGCGACCTTTCAGAGGTGCTAAGACTTAAGGGATTCGCTGCTGTCTACGGAGCTGCGAGTCCCTGGGGGCGCACAGCCCCAAAGGGCCCCGAAGGGTCCCGAGCCCCCACCTGTGTGTGCGGGGTCCTCAGCCCCAGCGCTGCCTCGCCCCACCGCCGCTGGGCTAACGTGCTGCCGGGAGGGCGCCGGCCACTCATGCGCCCCGAGAGCCCATCCCACCCAGCCCAACCTGCAGCCTGCCCCCCGAGAGCAGCCGAGGGGACGCCCAGCAGTGGGCGGGGCTTTTCCACGCAGGGGGGTGGGGCGGCGCTCCTCCACGTGTAGCTCCGTGGCCTGCGCTAGGCGGGGGAAGGGAGTTTGCTTTGTTCGCCTCCCCACCTGCCCCCAGAGCTGGTGCTGCAGCCGCGCAGCTGCCTGCCGGCCGTAAGCCTCCAGTGGCAAGAGGGGCTCCATGTGTGCCACTCACATGCACCTTGCGTGCCACTATTGGCGTGTGCCGTAGAGTGCCAACCCTTGCGCCACCACCTGAGCTGAGTGCCAGTTGGCTTCACGTACAGCAGAGCCTGCTGCAGAGAGTTCCAAAGGTCCTGGGTTCAGGGCTGCCTGTCGGGGTCACACTAGCAGAGGCTCACGTGCTAAACTCCAGGGCTATGTCTACACTGGCCGCTTCTTGCGCCAGAAATATGCAAATGAGGCTAAGCGTAGAAAATTGCTGAGCCTCATTTGCATACCTAATGAGCCGCCATTTTTGCAGAAGAGGCTCTTGTGCCAGAAGGAGCATCTACACTGCCCCTTCTTGCGCAAGAAAAGCCCTCTTGCGCATTGCCGTTATTCCTGAAAGTAATCAGCGTAGCGGCAATGTCGCAAAGGCGCTTTTCTTGGCGCAAGAAGGCAGTGTAGATGCTCCTTCTGGCGCAAACTCTTCTGCAAAAATGGCGGCTCTGCAAATGAGGCTCAGCGTATTCTACGCAGCCTCATTTGCATATTTCTGGCAAGAAGGCCGCCAGTGTAGACATAGCCCCTGGTTCTATTGTCAGTGTTTCTTTAGCAAAGGACAGGGCTGGGCAAGATGGAGCCTAGATCCAGCCTGTGGACGGCATCCGGCTGTCTCCTATTTATACCCTGCTGCCCGGGCCACCAAATTTCCAGGCGGTGGCTCAGGCAGCAGGATCCTAGTTAACTGGCTCCCGGTCACGGCGTTACCTGGCAGGGCCGGAACCGCAAGCCCTTTAAATAGCGACAGCCACGCCAAGTGGCTGCCAGGCGCGGCGGAGCTGGGAGCTGGGAGCCCTTTGCTGTTTTTTTCATTCAGAGCCGCCAGCCCCAGACATCTCTTGGGGGGTGGCTAGTCCCCGACCCCGCCCCTTCTGCCCTAGACCCCGCCCCTTCCAGGAGTGGAGCTGGCCCGACTATGTACCAAAACTCATTAAGTGGCCCCCCTGTGAAAATGGTTGCCCACCCGTGGCCTAGGCCCCACCCAGTGCTGGGTTGGAAAGCCCGTGGCCCTTGTGCGAGGGTTCGTGGCCACCCAAAGCCAGCGCGTTGCCGTTATTGGCCACTGTTCGTGTTGCGGCCTCGCTCTGACCCGAGGGGCTAGTGAAAACGTTTGGGGGGTATTCCCGCGGGGGGTATTTCCTGTGACGTGGCTTTCTCTGTTTGCAGAGACGGTGCACAGGAGGAAACAGGCCACGCGCGCGCCCGTCACAGTCCGGGGCGCCCCCTCGCTGCCGGCCCAGGGCTTTCTCCTCTGCCTTCCCACAGGCCCGCTGGGCTGTGCCCCAAAGAGCTGGGCATCCGTAGCCTCGTCTTGCAGCGCCTCAGCGGCAGAGAGCCGCAGCGCGGGTGCGGAAAGGGGCCGACGGAGTGGCTTGGGGGCGGGGCTTACAGGGAGCCCCGCCCACACACACAGGGCATGGACGGGGGGGAAGCCCAGCAGCGCCCGTGGGCGACGGTCCCCATGGGCGAGGGAGGCTGATGCCAGGGGGCGATCGCAGGGGCAGGCAGGGGCGAGTGAGGCCCAGGCAGTCAGTCTGGTGGAACCGGCGTGGTAGAGGTGTGGCTGGGTTTATCCACTGGCGTGACACCTGTAGTGTGGGCCCAGTGATGCCAGCAGAAAGGGGCCCAGTACTGGGGGCCCGCCCACGGGACTGTGGGACAAACTTCCCTTCCTCCTGCCCCAGCAGCTGGCTTCTTGCCCTAGGAGTTTGGCTCTCGCTTTGGGTGTGAGCGGTCCTGGGTTCAAATCCTGGACAAGCCCATTGCTGAGAATAGGAGGAGGCAGGGTCCCCCTCCTCTTCCCCCTTGTGCATCCCAGGTTTCTCTCACTTCCCTCCAAGTGCCGGAGTCTGCTCCTCCTCCCCCTGCCAGGCGCTTCCCCTCCCTCCTGCACAAGGTGCTGCATGCAGGGGAGGGAGGCTGGAAGCTGGGACAGGTGGCCTCCGGCAGGAAGGGTGGCGTGGGGGAGGGGACTGGGGCTGAATGGGAGGGTGGGGGGTGAGGTGGGGAGAAGGGTGTCACGGCTGCAGGGTCGGTGGCATGGGAGGGAGGAACTGCCTGGGACCTTCCCTTGCCCCTGATGTCATTGCCTGGGGAGGGTGTGGCACCTCCATCACTGGAGATAGTTAAGAGCCGGTTAGACAGACACCTGTGGGGGATGGTCTAGACGGGGCTGGGTCCTGCTGTGAGGGCCGGGGACTGGACTCGATGCCTCTCCAGGTCCCTTCCAGTCCTGTCGTTCGATGATTCTCCCCCCCGGGGGCTTCGTTGCACCCGGAGCATTAAAGCGATGGAACTTCCTGGCGCAGGCAAGGGGCTCGCGCACGCAGACGAGCCGCGCGAGAGAGAGGGCAGCCGGGGGAGAGGCGCCCACGGGGACACGGCCACAAAGCAAAGGGCTTGGGGGGTCTGGGCACGCTGCCGGGCATGAAGCGGCGAGAGGGCTGGCAGGGTGGCTGGCCGGAAAGGGGGGTGGCTGGCGGGAAAGGCCAGTCTCAGAGCGGCTGTGCGGAAGGCAGTGGCGAGGTTCAGCGGCGCAGGGCTGGGAGGGCGCAGAGCAAGGGGGTGACCAGGGTAGGGGGCTGGTGCTGACCAGAGCGAATTAGAAGGAGGGGGAAGGGCTTGGGGAGAAAGATTACGCTCCCTGCCCGGCCCCCTCCCCCAGCGCTCAAAGGCTCACACATGAATCCCTCTCCCAGCAAGGAGAGTTTGGCCCCGGGCTAGTTAACTGGTGACTCATTGCGCCCTGGGTCAGCCCGGGCAGGTTCCGGCCAGTCCTTGGCCCTCCTTGCGTAACTGGGGGCTATAAACCCAGAGAAAGGCCCTGCCCCCGCCCACAGCCTGCCGAGCAGCCCTGAGTTCTCCTCCTCATCCAGCAGCCGGGATGAAGGTCGTTCGCATGGTGAGTAGGGAGGGGCTGGCCTGGGACCTGAATCCTGGAGGAAAAGCCCCCCCGGTCCCCCATCCTGCCCAGCTGGTCCCTCCCCGGCTGCCAGGCCTGGACTGTGCCCTGGGTCTTTTCACCAGGGCTCTCCCGGACTACTTCTCAGTGTCCCAAGGGACAAGGCCCCCCCACTCAGCCCCTGGGCCAGGGCTCCCCAGCCTGCCACCCGCCCTGCGGGCAGGACGCTTTCCCTGGCGGTCCCCTGAGCTTTTCCTCTGCTGGGTTGGATCCTACGGTTCCCTCTGTGTGCACTCCCCGCCCCCCGTATACCTCCCGGAGCTGGCCTCTTCCCCCAGAGCCCCCATACTCCGCGAGGCCCCTGGGTCCTCTGTGTTTGGACCCCACTGGGCCCTGCCCCTCCCGGGTTCCCCTCCCCCCGAGATTCTGCTGCGCCTCACCTGATCCCCCACGCACAGACCTCCCCTGCCCGGCAGGTGTCCCTGCAGGATGGCTGGGTGTGTGTGGGGGGTGATTAGTCCTAGGCATTTAGATCCTGCCTCCCCCCGGCTCCCGCAGGCACAGCTGGGCCGGATCTGCTATGGCCACCCAGGCCCATTCCTCCTTGATCTCACGGCGGTGTCAGGCACATTTCCTCACCCCACGCCTGGGCCCTCCAGCGGTTTGCTAGCAGATAGGGGCCCACACTCCTCCCCCCCATAGATCAGGGCAACATCAGCCTGGAATAAAAGGGTGAGCCCTGTAGGACACGGGCAGACGGATGGCCAGGGGCCATCAGGGAATGGCTCGGAGGTAAGGCAGGGAATAAACTAGTGCCCCCATGGGCTGCCCACTCCTTGCACAGTGCCGGCAGCTCTGGGCCCCTGGTGGCAAAGCCAGGGCATTGGAACTCGGGAAGGTGCAGGGAAGGGCAACGAGCCGCTGTGTGAGGAGGGACTGAACGGACGGGGAAAAAGCAACGACTACGGAGGGACATGAGAGAGGACTGTAAAATCACGATGGGTGTGTAAATCAGGAGCATTTTTACCTGTTCACCTCACGCAGGAGTCACCTGAAGACATTAACAGGTGACAGGTTTAAAACAAAAGGAAGAACCGTGCCTCTTCACCTCCCCCCCAAAATTAACCTGTGGAACTCCTTGCTGGGGGATGTTACCTCTGCTTGCCAGGAGCTGGGACCGGGCGACAGGATGGGTTGCTCAGTAATTGCCCTGTACTGGTCATGCCCCCTGAAGCATCTTGCACTGGTCCCTGTTGGAAGACAGGGTAGATTCCCCATTGGTCTGACCCAGCCTGGCCAGTCTTATGTGCCTATGACATTCGTAGTGACCTCTCTGGACCTTTCCTCACCATGTATGTCTGCCAGGTTTCCAGCTCCCCATTGTCCAGACTAGACCCCAGCATTAGACTGCAGGCCCCTGCGTTTGGCCCAATGAGCTGGCCATTCGGTTCTGGATGTCCCGCCTATCAAACCCTCCCTTTTGGGCCCCCTGGGTCACTTCTGGCCACGGGTGCACTGTAGGGGCCATACACCCTTTGGGAAAAAATGAGAGTTTGGGAAGATGTTAGTTCATTTTCCTTCTGGAATCATGAAAGAGAACTGCCTAGGTATAGATGTCATGCCCTGCACTCACTGTTAGAAGGAAACAGGCTTGTTATGCCAGTCCTACTATTCTAAACAATGTCCGGCATATCCGATAATCCGGCACCACCTAGGTCCCAGAGTTTCCAGATTATCGGAAGTCTACTGTATGTGCCAAACGGTTAATAAAAAAGGAATAAATGTATCTATCTCCATACACCCTATCTATCTACAGTAAACTTCCGATAATCTGGCACCTTTAGGACCCAGGGGGTGCCGGATTATCAGATATGCCGGACTATCGGAAGTGGGGGCTATGAGGGGTCTGGGGTGGGGTGGGGGAATAGGGGGGCGGCGCTGCGGGACCAACCCGGCAGCACCCCAGCTACTCTGCCCCAGGCGTCCCCAAGTCAGCCTCTGCGGAAACTGACCAGCGGCTGACTCGGGGAAGCCCAGGGCAGAGCAGCTCCAATTGTCCGGCTGCCTGGAGCACTTCCGGGTTCCAGGTGGTGCCGGACTATCAGGAGTGCTGGACCACAGGATGCCGGACAACTGGAGTTTTCCTGTATCTATCTAATGTATTTTCCTTTATTTTAGAGAGAAAATGTGCATTTATATAATCGTTCAATTCTAAACACATTAAACACTTGCCGAGAGGGCTAGTAAGAGAGGAACACGGAAGCGTTGCGCTATATCCGTCACGCCTCATGTATTCTCCTTGTTTTTAGAGAAAACGATTCTTTGAAGCAGTTAGTACAATTCTAAGTAAATGAACGACCTGCACAGACACAAATTCGCATTCCCCCTGCCCCCCACCGCCTTGTGGTGTTTTAGATGTAATACTGCTTGTAATTATTAGAATGGAGAGCATTGGCTGTTGGGAGTCTGGAAGCACAGGAAAGAGGAAGGAGGGGAGAGAAGATTAGGCGTGGAGGGTGGGGGGGGGGCGGTGAGAGCTACTGGGGGGTGCAGCAGCTTTGTAAAGAGGCTCCACTTTTGGCAAATAAAGTCCTGTTGAAGTTTGTTAGCACCTTGCTTGCATGATACAACATTTTGGAGATAAGGATGGATCGTGTGCCTCTGAACCCACCTGCACCCTTTCTGCAAAGCCCCAGTGAGCCTCCAGTTGCTTTTACTGCCTGGATCCATATGTTTGAGACTTATCTGCTTGTAATCACTGTGACAGAGATTTCTGAAGTAAGAAAGCGTGCTCTGCTAATCCACTGCTTTGGAGCAGAAGGGCAGCGTATATTTTATGCTTTTCTCCTTGCAGATGATAAATATGAGACTGCACTCACTGCATTAAAGAACTTTTTTGTGCCAAAAGTGAATGTAGTAGCTAATCGCTACAGATTTCGCCAGCGTCAGCAGAAACCAGGGGAGACTATAATGCAGTCTATTGCTTTTCTGAGGAGTCTGATTGTAACGTGTGACTTTGGGAACATGGCAGATAAGATGATTAGAGACCAGCTCACTGAGAAAACAACCATGCTTCATGTAAGAGAACGCTTGCTTCTAGAACCACAACTTACACTGGAAAAAGCAATAACCATTGCTACCCAGATTGAGTCAGCTAGCAGAAGCCAAAATAATGAGCATGGACACAGGAGGCCCAGTCCAGGCTGTGACTCCTTTGCAGAAAAGTCCACTATCACTGCAGACAAACAATTACAAGGAGAAAGCTAATGGAAAACCACAGAATCAGCAATTCAAAGCACAGCAAAAGCATGCTTTCACTGTGGATCCCCACACCACCTTGCAAGCTACACAAGTTGTCCTGCAAAAGTAGCTCAGTGCAAAAAGATTGGGCATTTTGCTAAGGTATGCCGCAGTAGCCAGTCCAATCAACAGGTGCATGCAGTTACAATACCAGATGTTACTGTGCTGAGTGTGGACAAAGTCACTACTGCACATATTCCAGAACAGACAAGGTGCACTGCAAATGTTTCTGCCACATCTTCAGGCAAATCACATCCTATTCAGCTAATGTTGGACACTGGCTCAGCAGTATCTATACTACCTGATTCCATCTATTTGCATTACTTTAAAGATGTGCCTCTTACTGAACCCAAACTTCACTTGACCTATGTCTACACTGCGCTTTGTTGCGCAATAAGATATGGAAATGAGGCACAGCGATGAATATTGCCGTACCTCATTTGCATACCTAACGAGCCTCCATTTTTGCAGCCTGGGCTTTTGCGCAAGAAGGAGCTGTCTACACTGCTCCTTCTTGTGCAAAAAAACCCCTCTTGTGCATAGCCGTTCTTCCTGAAAATAAGTGGCGGAACGGCTCTGCGCAAGAGGGGCTTTTGAGCGCAAGAAGGAGCAGTGTAGACAGCTCCTTCTTGTGCAAAAGCCCGTGCCGCAAAAATGGTGGCTCATTAGGTATGCAAATCCCCGCCCCTCATTTGCATATCTTATTGCGCAACAATGCACAGTGTAGACATAGAGTCAGTGTGCTATTTGAAAAACCATATTCCAGTACGTGGCTGCCTGCCAGCAACAGTGACTTGGTGATTGCTGTGTAACTGCAGAGTTCTACATTGTCCACAAAGGCACTCCTGTCCTTGGCAGAGATTTATTGGCTGCTTTAAACCTCAGGGTAGTTAATGGACGAATTGATCTTGCTCAGCAAAGCACTCTTGCAGTACACACACCAGTTTCAGCTGGAACCCCAGACCAGGTTGAAGAGAAACTTGGCCGCGCTTATGGGTTTGTGCACAAAGTTAAAATGCGACATAATGTGATGCCTGTACGACAGAAGTTACGGCGCTTACCATTTTCAGTCAGGGAAGCTGCTTGAGAGGAACTTAAAAAACTTGTACAAAAGGACATTATTGAAGAGACTGACTCATCAGAATGGGTTTCACCTATAGTGGTGACACAGAAGGATGGAGGCATTCGCCTTTGTGTGGACTTAAGGGAGCCAAATAAAGCTATTGTGATTGACAGCCACCCACTGCCTCACACAGAAAAAGTATTTGCAGAACTCCATGGAGCAAAGATGTTTTCTACTCTTGATTTGCAGAGCGCGTACCACCAGGTTATGTTGCATGAAGATAGCAGAGACCTCACAGCATTTATTACACATGAGGGCCTATTTCGTTTTAAACGTGTTCCATACGGTCTTGCATCTGCCCCAAATGCCTTCCAAAAATGATGTAATTGATTCTGAAGAATCAACATGGAGTTCAGTGCTAGCTGGATGATATTATTGTGTTTGGAAAGACTTCTGAGGAGCATGAGAATAACCCGCAGTCTGTACTAAACTGCACAGCAGGCTTCAAGCTCAACTTGTCTAAATGCAAATTTAGACAAACAGAACTCTCCTTTCTGGGGCATACAGTGTCACCGGCTGGACTAAAACCTGATCCAGATCATATCCTAGCAATTTCAAAGGCTCCTCCTCCAACAGATTTGCAAACCTTACGTTCCTTCTTGGGTCTTACCTCCTGGTATGCAAAATTTATTCCCAATTATGCTTCTGTCATTGAACCGTTACGAGAATTACTATGGAGAAGTTCAACCTTGGTGTGGACAATGGATGCACAAGCTAGTTTGGAAACTGTGAAAGACTTGATTGTACATAGTCCAGTACTTGCACTATTCAGTCCTGCATTGCCCACAATTGTGACTACTGATGCTTCTAATTATGGACTTGGGGCTGTCCTCACATAACTTCATGAGTACAACACGGAGAGGACTGTTGCATTTGCTTCAAGGACACTGAGTGATGCTGAGAGAAAATATTCTACAGTTGAAAAAAGAAGCACTTGCTTGTGTCTGGGCTACTGAAAAATGGAGAACTTACCTGTGGGGCCGCACGTTCAAGTTGCGTACAGACCACAGCCCTTTGACAACATTGCTAACCACGAAAGGACTAGGAAGAGCAGGAAATCGTATTGCTAGATGGTCTGCAAGACTACTCTCTTTCAATTATGAACTGGAATATAAGCCTGGAAACCAAAATGTGATAGCTGATTGCCTTTCTCGCCTGCCTTTGTCTTCACCAGATGGTTCACTGGAGGATGAGGATGAAGTAGTTGCGCTTATTACAAGCACTCTTACTGCAGTAACAAGAGAGCAATTCCAAGCTGCCTCCCATGCTGTCTGGTGTGGCTGCTCCCCCTAACAAAAATCTGCCAATGAAGGATTTGCAGATTTGACCCTGGAAGCTAATGCTTTCTGCACAACTTGCAAACGATGAAGGTACCGTTATAGGTGTGCTCTTTGTCACACATATGTCGAGACGTTCGTGTTTGGCTGCATTCCCGCACGCCATGCACTTTACTGAAATTCACTAAAATCGAGGGGTAATGCAGATCTCGTTCTGGGCTGCAAAAGCTACTCATGCTTTAGCCTTGGAATTTAAGGTGATTAAGCAGCTCCCTGTTCTGGGCAATTCTTTAGGTTGTAATTTCCCTTCCTTGTGTGTAGGGTGTCCACAGATCAAACACAGCCAGGAGTCCAGTGGCACCTTAAAGACATTGATTATGGCATAAGCTCTCATGCGCTGCAGCTCATTTCCTCGGATGCAGGCAGTGAAAGGATCTGAGGGCAGGGATATAGACCTACGTCCAGAGACAGGCATGTTACATCAGGGTGAATGAGGCTAATTCAATCAGGGCAGGTGTGGATAAGCAGGTGAGAATACCTACAGGGCAAAATTACTTATTGTAATGAGAGAGCCATTCCCAGTCTCTGTTCAGACCCAGTCTGATGGTGTCGAATTTGCATATGAATCCCAGCTCCTCAGTTTTGCGTCAGTCTGGTTTGGAAGTTTTTTTGCATCATGACCTCCTCCATGATGTTGTGGGCACCATCCATGTCACTGTTTGAATTTGGGACACTGTGTTATGACGTGTGTTCTCACCGTGAGGTGGGGGGGCTGGCAGTTAGGGATGTAAAGGCTTTACCTGGTGATGGTTACCGGGTAAGCAGTTAACCAGCAGCACGGCCGGGCTGGAGCGGCACCCGCACCGGATCCCAGTTAGCTGGTTAAACTTAACATTTAACCAGTTAACTTTTTAAAGGGGATTTTACATCCCTTCCGGGGGTTACAGATGGAGTAAAAGGCACTTTAAAAGATAACGTCTTATGTAAGTGCCAGCAAATTAATTATTTGGCGACACTTCAAAGTGATGATAAATCAAATGGAAAATAATTAATTGTTTTGCAGACACTCCATAATATAGTGCTACAAATCGGGCAGCCCTAGACTAGCTGCCAGCAACTGGCGCCCTAGGCGAACCATGCAATCGGCGTCCCCACCTCCAAACCCCTCAATGATATTGCACCACCATTTGGCGCCTAGGCGACCGCCTTGTTCGCCTACATGGACGGGCCGCCTCTGCCACAAATTAGGGCTGTAAAATCCCATTTAATTACTTAACTGGTTATAGTTAACCACAGGCAGGGGCTGCTCTGGCCTAGCTGCTTCCAGCCCTCTGCAAAGCTGCCAACTCCCAGCCCGCACACGCGGGGTCGGCAGCCCCGTGGGGCTGGTTAACCATTATCTGGTAAGCCTCATCCGTGAAGGGTGATGCTTACCGGGTAACCAGTTAACTGTTCACATCCCTACTACAAATGTAAAGGCACAGATGCATTTTGATTTCTCACAGGGCTTTTTACAGCAGTCAGAATTGTCTGGGCATGGAGCACGGCCACACGGCATGACTAATCGATTTGCGCATCCTCTTGCTTTGAGGTTTCCTGTTCGGTCGCTGCTGTTCTTGCCGGGTCCAATATGCCTCTTGGAGTACAGCTAGAAAATATCCTTACACATTGAACAAGAAGGGGTTTTGTTATGGTGCAGTGCTTTGCACCAGAGGTGGCGTGAGCTGAGGTCCCGGGGTGGCACGGCACCCACAGCTATTGGGTGCCACGTTGTAGTGCCACGTTGGTTGGGCCTAGCTGCCCCTACGTGACTGGGCCAAATCTGAGTGAGTGGTATCGGGACCTGGCCCACAAGCCCCCATCACCCCGGTAACCATCAGCAATGGAGTCTGACAGGAAGCTGTACACAAGAAACCTGCCGATCAGTTCCCCTCCCTCCACAGCTCCAGCCACGGCCCCCCAACCCAGAAACACCAAGGGATCTGTTATCTACAGCCAGGCCCTCAGGCACCACGGAACACGTGCTGAGGAGAAAGTCAAGGATACGCAGCTTAACACACTTAAAACAGTCTCCACCAAGCAAGGCCGCTCCACCAGAGGAGTCGAGGGTGTCACCGGCCTCTCAGATACCTCAGAGAACCTGCGTCAATATGGGAGGAAAATAACCGCTGACCGCTCGCCTCTAGTCGTCACCTACCGCCCCACACTGGAACCCACACCGGGTATCATCAAACAATTACAGCCGCTGCCTGGAAATACATCTCTCCAGAACGCCTCTTCTGGCCTTCAAACCTCCCCCAGCCTGGCCAACCCATCGTCAGAAACCAGCTCCCCACAGACCAGCACCCACCCACTCCAAATGGCACCAGAAACCTGCAGGCAAATGACAGACGCTAAACGACCAACCTGACCTCTCAGTCCTTGGCCTCAAAGGGAACGTGCACAACACCTTCCAAAGGGAGTGTCCATTCCAAACTCGGCTGGACACCGAAAATCAGGCATGCAACAGAGACATGGGTTTGATGTCTCATGGCAATGATCTGTAACCCACCAACTCTTAGTCTCTAAGGTGATGTCTACACTGCGGGCTTCTTGCGCAACAAGCCTTTTGTGCAAGAGTTTTTGCGCAAAAACATCTTGCGCAAGAGCACGTCCACACCTCAAAGTGCATCGCAAAAGCGATGTGCTTTTGCACAAGAGAGTCCACACTGCATGGACGCTCTTGCGCAAGAAAGCTCTGATGGCCATTCACAGAATGGCCATCAGAGCACCTGTGCTTTTTCCTCTGGAGCGTCCACACTTGCCTTTTTGCGCAATAGCTGCAGTGCAAAAGGGAGTTATGCCTTGTAGAAGGAGTTTTACCTACACCAGCAAAAAGCCCTCTGTTCTGCCGTTTTACTGCTGATTTATTTGTGCAAAAGCGCATTTGAGGTGTGGACGCTCTGCAGATTTTTGTGCAAAACCTGCCATTTTTGCACAAAAACCTTGCAGTGTAGACATAGCCTAAGGTGCCACAGGACTCTTCTTTTGCCCTGGGACTGCTGAGGTGTTAATTGTCTTGAAAGCAAAAATGATTCTGGGAGGCATGAACAGGAGTGTTGTGAGCAAGACACGAGAAGTCATTCTCCCACTGTGCTCTGTGCGGATTAGGCCTCAATTGGAGTATGGTGTTCAGTTCTGGGCCCTACATTTCAAGAAAGATGTGGAGACATTGGAGAAGGTCCAGAGAAGAGCAACAAGAATGATGAAAAGTCTACAGAACATGAGCTAGGAGGGAAGGCTGAAAGAATTGGGTTTTAGTTTGGAAAAGAGAAGACTGAGAGGGTAACGTGTTAGCAGTTTTCAAGTTCCTAAAAGGGTGTCACAAGGAGGAGGGAGAAAAATTGTTCTCCTTGGCCTCTGAGGACGGGACAAGAAGCAATGGGCTTAAACTGCAGCAAGGGAGGTTTAGGTTGGACATTAGGAAAAATGTCCCACCTGTCAGGGTGGTTAAACACTGGAATAAGTTGCCCAGGGAGGTTGTGGAATCCCCATCTCTGGAGATATTTAAGAGCAGGGTAGACAGACACCTGCCAGGGATGATCTAGATCACGGGTGGCTAACCTGAGGCTTGCAAGCCACATGCGGCTCTTCTCCCTCAAAAGTGCGGCTTGTGAAGCTCCCTGCACTCACTGGGGCGGTGATTCAAAATGGCACCCAAGATGGCAGCCTTCCAGGGGAGCCTGATAAGGCCAAAAAGCCTAAGTTTGTTTCTTAAAGGGGCAGCCTCCTTTTTTTTTTTTTTTTTTGCTTGACAATTCTGGTGCGGTTCTTTGCATTTTTGCTGCTGCTGTTTCAGCTCTCTTTGTTAAATGGGTTGGCCACCCTGATCTAGATGGTGGTTGGTCCTACTGTGAGGATAGGGATTGGGACTTAATGACCTCCCAAAGTCCCTTCCAGTTCTAGTGTTCTATGACACTATGAATAGTCTCTTGCAATCTGTGTTAACTTCTTACGCTTAATAATTGGTTCTACCTCGTAATTTAGCTGTGATGCTCTTGTTACCTTTCTCAGACCTGAAGCAGAGCTCTGTGGAGCTCGAAAGCTTGTGTTCCCCAACAGAAATTGGGCCAGTAAAAGATATTACCTCCCTCGGCTTGTCTCGTTCATACCAAGGGACCAACAGGGCTGCAACCCCCCTGCCAACAATGGAGAATTTGAGATATGTTACATTTTAAAGAGAACGTTTTGTTCATCTTGTTAGTCTCCTAAATGCTAAAACACGGGTTTCCCTAATACTCCGTCGTTGTTTTTAATTCCATGTATGAAATCCAAGAGTAACCATGTTTGCAAATCTACATTTCATACTGGCACCTTATGTTCTGAACAAGTTACACATTTAACATAACTGAATGGGGGCATCAGTCGGGGAAAGAGAAGTAAAAACATGTTGGCCGTTCTTTTATATGGAATAGTTTAAATGAGGGAGAGAGCTTGCTCCCTTCACACATATATTCAGGACTTACGGGCAGTTAGATTTGTTAAGTCATGGGTGTTTTGTACGAATCAGTGCTGGAAAAACTATGTGTGATCTAAACCCACAGGCTAACAGCTCACACAGGTAGCTAAGCATGGCTTAGTGTGGATCCTGTGTAACAGCCAACAGACAGATTTGAACCTGGGACCTCTGCAGCTTGAGCTATGAAGCCAGCTGGCTCTCAATTTGGGCTGTAGAGCTCCCTTGTTTTTAGCTCAGGCTATAAGTGGTCTAAGTGCCACTCCATGGAACAGTGACCCACACTTAGGGTTGCCAGAGAGTGTCACAAAAAATACCGAACACGGCGGGGAAAAAATGAGTTGAGTTAAAAAAACCACCCTCACAAAAAAAAAGAGTCATGACCCCTTTAAACTCCCAAACTCCCCCCGCCCTTGCCAGATGTGGCGGGGGAAGAATGTCCCAAGCGGCCTTCCGTCTGAGAAACACAGAAGATACTGGACATTTTCCATGTCCAGTATTTTCGTTTTTTTTACCGAACACATGGTGCAAATACCGGGCTGTCCGGTCCAATACCGGACACCTGGCAACCCTTCCCACACGAGGTGCGTGGGTTACACCGGCATATGTCCGTGGTTCTGTTTGCTGGTACAAACTTCTGAGTGGCTGAAAAAAATCGGCTCCTTCTGCGGTTCTGTGATGGGCGCTTATGCAAAAAGCCGCGTGGTTACAATGCCCTGATGGGCTCAGGAACTGAGGTTGGTCGCAATCTCTTAGAGCCGCGACTTTTGCCTGCTGGAGTTTGGTGGGGCAGGTTCATAGAGTTTAAGATCATGGGGAGTGGGTGAAGGTAAGGCTGGGGGAGGCAAGCCCCCAACTCCATCCTCAGCCCCGCCTCCTAGCTTCATGGGGAAGGCAGGCGGCTGCGGCCCCAGCCTCCCTGGCCCCAGAGCACAGGGAGGGAGGAGGGTGCACTAGCCTCTCTGCTCTAGTAGGCGTCCTCGGGGTGCAGTATAGGTGGGGCCAGGCTGGCGGTTTGGGAAGGCAATGCCCCTCCCAGCATACCTGCCACCCATGGAGGGTACCATAACCCTGGGGCAGCCTTAGGGGAAATGGTGTCCTGGGTGAACTTGTATTTTGGCCCCCAGCCCCCACTGGCTCCCTGGGCTCCCCTCCCACTCCTAGGCCTATGCTGCAGATGCCCCCCTGGCTGGTCCCTCATGCCTTCCTTTGCTCCAGGATGCAGACCCCTCTGAAGTTTACCGGCCGGATGCAGGGGCTGAGCGTGGCAAGCCGAAAACAGACTACAGGAACTACACGGTGAGGGCCCATCGCCCAGCGCGCTGTCTGGGACCTGCCCTGCGGGCATGGGGCAACAGTCCCCCGTCTCGGCAGGCTGGCCCCGGTGCGAGGAGTGTAGGCTGGATCCAGGCCTCCGTGGGGACGCTGTTGAACCATGCTCAGTGCTGGAGTAGACAGGGGGCCCCTATGGCCAGCGCTCCTGCCCCGTGCCTCACAGCACCCCCTGCTGGTGAGGCTGGGTATGGAGTAGCCAGGAGGTCCCTATGGCCAGCGCTCCTGCCCTGCTCCCCCACAGCACCCCCTGCTGGGGAAAACCAGGACTGGAATTGCCCGGAGCTCCTCCCCCACCACACAGCGCCCCCTGCTGGGAGAGGCTGGGCCTGGAGTAGCTGGGAGCTGCCCCCACTGCCAGCACTTTGCCTTGATCCCGTGGCCAGAGCCCCATAGCTAGCCCCTGTTGGAGAGGCTGGCCCTGCAGCGGCAGGCCTGGGCTCTTGTCTGATTCAGGGGTGTGTTGTTCCAGACTGGGCCACTGCTAGAGCGCGTGTACAACACCTACCTGCTCATGCACACGCACCAGACCGTGGACTTTGTCCGGAAGAAGGTACGTCCCCTGGCGTCTCACTGATCTGCCCCTGGGCCCCTGCAGCACTGCAGATCCTGCCCCCCGAGACGCTGCAGGCAGCCCCTTCCTATGAATCCGCAGTGGCTGGGTGTCTAGGAAAGGGCTAGCTACAGCCTGGCTCCCCGGGAACCCCAGCCCATGGGAGCCCCCTTGCGCTCCACCCCACCGGAGATGCTCTTCGGGAACGCTGCTCCCCGGACAGTCCCTGGGAACGCCAGCCCACGGGAGCCCCCTCGCGCTCCACCCCAGCGGAGACGCCCTTCGGGAACGCTGCTCCCCGGACATCCCCGGGAACGCCAGCCAAGGGAGTGGAGCTGTTGCAGCCAATTCCCCGCCCTGATTCTGGCCCCAGGAGCTGGCAGCGACCTCTGTGCCCAGTGACACCTCACCAGCTCCCCTCTCCCCAGAGCGCAGAGTATGGGGCCTGCGCCCAGCGCAGACTGAGCATCATGGAGGCCTTGGATTTACTGGATAATGTGGTGGATGAATCAGACCCGGACGTGGACTTTCCCAACTCCTACCACGCGTACCAGACCGCCGAGGGCATCCGGCAAGCCCACCCGGACAAAGGTAAGGCCAGCCTCACCTAGGCAGGGGCTGGGTTGCAGGATCCCAAGCAAGGTTCCCTCTAATTTTTCCTGTGTACAGAATAAATTTTGTTATGTGCACCCTGACCTGTGCAGATGTGCACCACCACTAGGAACACATGCTGCCGGCGGTGGGCGCTCTGCAAAGGGAGGCCCCCGAATCTCTCAAGCGCTCAGCTGGCAGGGAACACTGAGCCCAGGTGGGTCTCCGCAGAGCCGGGTGGGTAGGGACCGACCCCCTTCCTGCTCCAGGATGGGAGGCTTGTTGTGGGCACAGCCAAGAAACCAGTGTGGGGTTTTTCTGTTGCCGAATGCCTCCCCCCCCGCGTGCTGCCCCCAGCCCAGGCCAGGTTGACCCCTCCCTGCTCTCTCCGTCACAGACTGGTTCCAGCTGGTCGGGCTGCTGCACGACATGGGCAAAATCCTGGCTCTGGCAGGGGAGCCGCAGGTGAGCAGCTGCGGATGCAGCGTGTGCATGTGCCAGGACGGGGTGGGGCAAGCGCTGGGTGAGTGGGTGGGGCAGGGGCACCCAGCACTGGTGACCTCCGGGGGGACCCGCGGGCATCAGCCAGGAAGGGGGGCGCCAGGGCAAGGGCCGTGCCCGAAGAGGCTGCTTGCTCGCAGGCCCCATGCCGGACACAGCCCTTCGTCCCCGTCCCCAGCCAGTTCCCCCGCCGTGTTTGCGGGACGGCAGGTGCCCCGCGGAGAGGCCAAGCACCGATTCAGGGGGCAGGGCGTGTCTGAGAGACCCAGGCAAGCTGGAGCTGGTGCCGCTAGCGCCCACAGGCCTCTGGCAACGCAAGGCGACGGGTGGCCTCACGCTGATCTCACGCTACCCCTGCGGGGGGCAGATCACACCCCAGCTGCCAGCTGGGCAAAGCCAGGGCAGCGGGTCGGGGGCCTCAGCTCGGCCCTGGCTGGCGAGCCCTTTGCTCCCGGGTTCTCTCTGCAGTGGGCCGTGGTGGGCGACACCTTCCCCGTGGGCTGCAGGGTCCAGGACTCCGTCGTCTTCAGCGCCTCCACCTTCCACGACAACCCCGACACCAACAACCCCCTGTACAAGTGAGTGCCCCACCCCCGCCCAGCCATCTCTAGGCTCACCGCACCCTACAGGGCAGCCTCCCACCGGGACACCTCTGGCCCAGGCTGGTGTGGCTGAGAGCTGGGTCTGCGATGGTGAAACATTCCCCAGGAGCGCTACACTCCTAAGACCTCACAGAGCCCCTCGAGGGCGGGTCTGGGTCCTGCCCCCCTTGAGCTCAACACTGTCACGGGCTGAGTTGGCCGTGGGTTACCCAGCCCGTTTGCACCCGCCTGTGGGCACCTCCCCTGCTCGCCCCGAGCCAGCGCTAGTGCCCTGGAGCCCCTTGGGGGTGCTCCCCCAGGGAGGGGGCCCAGCCAGAGCCCCACTGACCGGCTGTCTCTTGTGCAGTACGCAGTACGGGATCTACCAGCCTCACTGCGGCCTGGCCAATGTGCTCATGTCCTGGGGCCATGACGGTAAGGGTGTGCCCGGGGGTGTGTGCCCGGGGTGTGTGCCAGGCTGTGCCACTGAGGTCTGGGATTTGCTTCTAGGGCCCCTTCAAGGTGTGGGTCAATGCTCCAGTGGGAGGAGACCCCTGCTCTTGGTGCTCTCGGCCCTCCCCCCCGGCTCTCCGCCTTTGTCCTTGGGGGCCCCCCGTGCACAGTCCCCTTCACCTCCCAGAGCCAGAGCTGCATCCCCCCTTCCTGCTGGCAGCTCCCAACCCCACCACTCTCCCCTGCCCCATCGGCCCCTCCCTGGTGCCTGCACGTGGGGCACTGCCCCCCCCCCAGCAGCCTATGCCAGAGAGCTATCGGAACAAAACGCGGTGCCGAGGACGCTGGCTCCCTGCCTCGGACAGGCAGGATCTTCCCCTGCAGCGGCCCTTCCTGGCCCACAGGGGCTTGGGGCACTGCACCGCAGCACCCTGGCAGAGCCTCTCTCCTGTTGCCTGCCAGCAGCCGGGCCAGAGGAGAACAGCCTACTGCTGCCGCCAGCCAGCCGGTGGGCAGCGTGGGGCTCGTGTGTCCCCTGCTCACAGTTGGGGAAACAGAGGCACAGACTTGCCCAAGGGCCCATTGCAAATCACCGTGGGAGCCAGCTCCAGCCATGGCTGCTCCAGCGCCTGGGCTAACGTTGCCAGTGGGCTCGGAGCCCAGCAAGAGGCACCGGGGGCCTGGCCTTCAGCTGCAGCACCGCCTGCGGGTAAAGGGGAGACGCTTCGCTGCAGGCTCAGTTGTGGCCGGCGGCTGCCCCCGTTCCCACAGGGGCAGCAGCACGTGGTGAGCGGAGGGGCTGGGGCAGGGCCCTGGCGCCAGGCTGGTGCCCGGGGGGTAACGCTCTGGTCTCTCTCCCCAGAGTACATGTACAAAGTCATGAAATTCAACAACTTCACTCTCCCCCAGGAGGTAAGTGCTTGGGGGAATCTGGCTTTTAAGGGCAGTGGGGGTGAAACGGGGGCCATGCCAGTCCCCCACCTGAGCTGCTCCCATGGGACTGTCCCCTGCCCCCCTTCCTGGGGCAACCAGCTGGGCATCTGGCCCCTGCCCTTCCCCTGCTGGCTGGCTGGGCTATGCTGCCCCCTGCTGGAGCAGGAAGCCTTCACCGGCTGGTCCCTCTGGCTCCACCCACTCCTGGATGCTCCCTTAGCACAGGGCCGATACCACCGCCCCAAGGCTCTGCAGACACGGCCCCCCAAAGGGCCACAAATGGGAGATTGGGCTCCGGGGACCGGAAAGGAGCCGCTGCCTTTGGGAGCTGGTGGGACACGGGAACTCGGGCCACGGCTACCCCTCTCCCTCTCTGTCCTCTCGCAGGCTTTCTACATGATTCGCTTCCACTCCTTCTACCCCTGGCACACAGGCGGGGATTACATGCACCTGTGCAGCGACGAGGACCTGCGCATGCTGCCCTGGGTCAGAGAGTTCAAGTGCGTGCCCCAGCCTGGGCCGGGGGGGGGGGGAAGAAGGGGAGCAACTAGGGGCTGCTACAGCAGACAGTGGGCCTTGCAGTCAAAGGCAGCAAACTGGAACTGATAAGGGGAGAATCATTGTTTTCGGAAAGCCAGTAGCCAGGGGAACTCACTGCCCCATGATCATTGAGGCCAAACATTTCAGATCACGCAGGCCATGGACATTTCCCATGGCCAATACGCCCAGTTATTAACACTCATGTACCGTGGCACCGCCGTTAAGCCTCAGGGCCTGAGCTGGGCTCCACTTATTAGAGGGCAGGAGGGGACCTCATGTGGTCCCCCTTGGAGGCAGGATGTGGAGCTGGCAGGGTGGGGGGAGGGGGGTGCCCAGGGCTGATCCACTCTCGCAAGTGCAGCATTTCAGATCAGGGCAAACTGCGAGAGGTCAGAGTCAGCAAGGGCTGGAGGGCAGCGCTAGCAGGGAAAGGGGCAGGCGCCCTGGCTGAGTCTGGTTTCTGAGGGGCAGCATTGGGGGCTGGCGTGGGGCATGGAATGAGTTGTTGCACCTGCCCAGAGCCCTGGAGCAGGCAAGTAGCAGTACAGCTGCCGGGCAGAATAGCTGAGGCCCAGGCTCCAGGGGCGGGTTAGTGCTGCCCTCATGGGACAATGGCCCTGTTCCACTGGGGGACAGTGCTGGGCTCGAGGGGAGCAGCTGAGCAGGGCCCCCGTGTAGCAGGGAGGTCGCCGGGGGTAGGGGCACAGGCAGCAGAAGGGGAGCAGCTGAGCCTTTGCTTTCTGCTTCCTGCAGCAAGTTTGACCTCTACTCCAAGTGCGAGGACCTGCCTGCCGTGGCGCAGCTGAAGCCCTATTACCAGGCCCTGGTGGACAAGTACTGCCCGGGCCAGCTGTGCTGGTGACCGCCTGCGTGAGCCCCTGCCTGCACGGAGGCAGCAGCCCCATGCCTGCCATCTTACAGCTGGAGGCCTAAGCAGAACAGCAGCCAGCCCCAGGCCTGGCCCTGCCTTGCCCCACACAGCTACCCCCAAGCAGGACTCCAGAGCTGCTGCAGCCAGGTGGGGCTGCGAGGGCAGCCAGCAGCCCCAGGCCAGGCAGAGGCTGGGGGCCGGGAGCACGGAGAAGGCACCGCTGCTCCTGCGTCTCATTCTCTTCCCCACTCCAGTGTGCCAGTGGGCAAAGCGCCTGCTGCAGCCAGCGCTGCCCCTCCCCGGCCAGCCAAGCAGCCCCCCAGACAGGGGCCTTCTAGTTTGCTCCTGCACCTCCACCCCAGCACCACCGGGCTGCTGCAGGCCTGGGGCCCAGCTCCGAGCACTAGTGCCCTGATCAAAGGAGCAGCTTCCAGAGCTCAATAAACTGGCTGTTAACAGGTGGGGCTGGGTCTGTCACCCGCATGCTGTAGGGCCCCCAGGCCTAGCCCCACAACAGGGCTGGGCAGGATACGAGCGGATGGTGGCCTTCTCCCACAGGTGGGGGCTACCTGACCCAGCCCTGCCTGTCCCTCCACCCCTGCTGCCATCGCCTCTCAGCCTGCACCAGCCCTGCCTGTCCCTCCACCCCTGCTGCCATCGCCTCTCAGCCTGCACCACCAGCTGCCTACCACACGGCCAGGGCCATGCTGAGCTGGAAAACAGGCTACAGCACAGGCCCCCATCCCCTGCTGCTAGCCCTGCCCCACGTCCCTCCTGCACCCCTTTGCCTAGGCTTCACTGCCCCCTCAGCTGGGGCACAAGCACCTTCCTTCTGCCACCCATGCCCTCCTTCCCCCCCTTGCCCCTCGAGGCTCAGGCAGGGCCTCATGCAGCTTGTCCCCACTCTTGCCACACGACTGCCATCCCCTACCTGCCTCGGCTCTGGGGGCTGTGAAGGGGCCATGGGTCCAGTGCCCGAGCCAGGCCCCCACAAACATGCTGGTGGCTAGAGCTGCAGGGGAAGGCAGCCCGCCAAACAGGAACAGCTCTGCGGGGCACAGGGCCTGGAGGCCATGCCCTGAGGGGAGGGGAGGGCTTGTCACAGGACACCTGCAGCCCCAAGGCTGAACCTGCTCTGGGGGCAGGCAGGGGAAAGCATGAGCACCTGACCCTGGTACAGGCGTAGGCAGGCAGCTTTATGGCTGGGGGCGGGCACTGGCCTGAGACATTCTGGAGACAGGTGGATGCCAGGGCCACACCTGTACTCCCAGCCCTGCTATGGGGGAAGAGCACACACAGGTTAGCCTAGGTCAGCCTGAGCCTGCCACCCTTCCCCCAGCCCCATGGCCAGTGCCCAGCTACCCTAGGATCCTGGCCTCACCCGAGAGGGGAAGGGCAGGTGTGCACACCATCCATGTGGCCCTGGGGGTTATTAGAATCCAGGCTCCTCGTCTGCCTCACAGGAACCATGAAGCAGCCCCGGCAAGGGGTGGTCTGGCTGCTCCCCACCCCAGGAAGGGAGGCTGGGCTGGAATGTCGAAGGCTTTTATTTAGAAAGGTACAGGAAAGGGCTCCGCTCTGCTTGCGGCTGCCGGGAAGCACGTTCCAGCCAGGCCCGGTGCCCAAGGGGGCTGGGGAGAGTGCCCCCTACCCTGAACATGCTCTGCACGGCCTGGAATCCCCAGCAGCCCAGCGCAAGCACAGCAGCCCCCCTCGGCCTGTGGGCTGGGAGGGAGCAGCCTTAAGGCAGCAGGGGAAGGGGACAGGCTGGCATGGTTTCCATACTGGGACCCCACTGCTGTCCTTCACCCCCCAAGGGAAAGGCTGGGCATAGCCAGAGCCACGCAGCTCATTCCAGCTGGACCAGGGCTCCTGCCTACAGGCATCTCTGGGAGACCCAGGATTCTCCCCTCACCCCATTTACTATCCCCCAAGTGGCTGGAGCTGGGTCAGCTCAGCAAAGCCCCAGGCCCAGGGAGAGAGGGCGAGGAGCCGCATGGGGCCTGCTGTAGGGATCCCTGCCCCCAGGAGCCCAACACCAGCTCCTGTCTCAGCAGCAGGGCTGCTGGCTCCCAGCAAGGCCCTGCCCAGCAGCAGGGACTGGCCGAGCGAGTCGGGGGTTTGGGGGCAGCAAACGCCACAGCTGGGCCCGGCAGCAGGAAAAAGGAGGGGACTGAGCACACAGGAGAAGCCCAGCCCAGCGTGGGGATGGAGGCTGCAGCCGCCACCCTCCATTTGCCGTCTGGCTACAGGGAGGGGAGCGCTGGGAGGAGCCAGGCAGGGCGAGCGCAGCAAGGCCAGAGACAGGAGTTCAGAGCGGAGCCATTGCAGTCAGTGCCTGGAAGACAGGGGGTCTGGGGCTGGCACCTGCGGGGCTACTTCTTCTTCCTGGTGCTCCGGAGGCTGTCAGAAGTGGTGTCTCCAGCCCCTCGGGCTCTGCCCTCAGCCTTCTCCTCCGCCTCCTTCTTCCTCACCTGCCCGTTCTTCTCGCCCGCATGGTCCCCGTCCCCCTCGGGCGTGTCAGGCCGCTTGGAGCCCTTGTGCCGGCTGCTGGGGGCGCTGCCCAGGGTCCTGCTGCCCAATGCGCGCAGGAGGCAGATGGTGGCAGCCGTGAGGTAGAGCGACCACACCACGGCAGGGCCCGAGTAGGGGCGGCTCACCTCCCGGATGAGCTGCAGGGCCCTGGGCAGGAAGGCGTCCGGAGGGCGCTTCAGGGGAGTCTTGTCCTGCACAGGAAGGAAGAGAGGGGAGTGCAGAAGCAGCCCCAGAGCCAGGCTGCTGGAGAATCTCCCCTGCCCCCACCGTGGTCCCTGCCCTGGGCAGACAAGCCTCTCTAGAGCCAGCCACCATTAAGGGCTCCATTCCTCCATCACCATTCACTGAGGCGCAGTGCAGAGCACCTGGTCTTAGCGCAGGGCAGGAAATAGTCCCGGGCCCACCGCCAGGGGCACGTAGGGCTGCGATGCTCAGAGTGGCTTCTGCAGCAGACACACGGTGCATGTGGGTGGCACAGGGGTGCGGGTAGCAACACGCCACACTCCACCCCCCCCGCAGGCAGCCTGCCCTGCTCCCAGAACACTGCCAGGAGGCTCCTGCCAGGAGGGGCCCAGGCACCCTGTGGCCCCCGCCCACGGCACAGCTGTGGCGTTCTGCCGCTCCTACCTTCAGCCCATACTGATTGAGCATGGCCTCCAGGTTGGGGTCTCCCAGGAACACGGTGGGGTAGAACTCCTCCACGTGCCGCCGTCGCCACCACCACTGGCGGGGGAAGGCCCTGCCGAGAAGGGAGAAGGGGCAGCTGTGCCTGAATGGCAGGGTTCCTGCGGCAGGACCAGAAAGCCCTTCGGAGGACGGAAGCCAGGACCTCTGCAGCCAACATCTCTCTGCCCATAGGTGGGACGGACACCAGCATGCGGCCCGCTCTAGTTACATTATTCCCCACATCTCCTGACTGCAGCTGAACTGCCTAGATAAGGGCCGGATCCAGCCCACCTAACACTTCCATCCGGTCTGCAGACGGCATCTGGCCACCTCCACTTTATACCCTGCTACCGAATTTCCAGGCGGTGGCTCAGGCAGCAGAATCCTATTTAAATGGCTCCCGGCACCCAGTCATGGTGCTACCCTGGCAGGGGCTGGAGCCACAAACCCTTTAAAAAGCCAAAGTGCCAAGCAGCTGCCAAGCAACAGCCAAGCTGCGAGCCCTTTGGGTGTTTAACTCCAAAAGCCTCTGGCCCCAGACAGCTCTGGGGTGGAAGCTAGTCCACTCCCAGAAGGGGCAGGGCTGGGAGGCCAGCTTGTGACCATGTACCAAAATTCATTAAGTGGCCCTCCTGTGACAGTTACTGCCCACTCTTGGGCTAGACGGCTGTCGCCCCATGCTGCCTCGGGCTGACCGTTCACGTAATGCCCTGCCTGGGTACATGGCTACAGGTTCCTCCAGCGCACATTACATTGCATGTAAGCCGGAATTCCATTTGCTTGCATCTTGCCCATTTTCCTGGCTTGCCCGGGTCTCTGGAATGCCTCCTGTACCCTCTGGCCCTGCCTGACCCAAAGAACAGCGCCCTTTGTGAATTTAGCTTCCTTGCTGCTCACCCCCTTTCTGGCTGGTTTACGCATTACAGGCCATGGACATGAGGAGCGTGCTGGGGACAGCGAGCTGTGCCTGGGCCAAGCCAGCTCCTCCTCCCTCCCGAGAGGCTGATGGCAAAGGGCCCTGGCGTCACTCACCCGTCCTTGGTGCTCTCGGTGAACCAGTACTTGTAGAGCTGGGCTCGGATGTAGGCAGGTGGCTGTGCGCTGAATGGGTATTTCGTTTCGTCAATCTGTACCAGGTGGATCACTGCCAGGACAGAGGAGTTAGCACAGGGCCCCAGCACCCCCGTACCCAGGCTGCTCACCCTGCCCAGCCGCACTAACGCCAGGCACCCAGCTGCTGGAGCCTGGTGATCTCACATTAGGGTTTCTAGCCCTCAGCGCTGCACAGGGAAGCTTGAAGACCATGGCTCCCGAGCAGCCAATGCAGCAGCCTCGAGCGGAGCCTGGGCCGAACGCGCCAACGGGAGTCAGCGCCAACGATGAGGCAGTTAACCCCCCGGCCCGTTGCTGGGGGACCCTAGCAGAAGGGGCATGCACTACCCCCGCCAGCGACAGGGCTCACCCCAAGAGGCCCCTTGCTGCCATCCGAGGGAGCCTGGCTTCCCAGGTTTGGGCTGCTTAGGGCTGGGACTGCCTTAGCACAGGCATGCTCTGGCAGCCCTGCCCGGCCCGGGGGAGGCAGGGCAGGAAAGCAGCAAGACACACAGAGCTAGCCAAGGCGGCTAAGAGGTAAGTTGGGACTGGCATGTAGGACAGCGCTGCACAGGTCAACCCCAACCCACAGCCCCTCCGCTATCCCAGCCCCGGCCTTCCCACACATACAGCTCTGCCAGTGCCTCAAACCGCAGCGCACTCAAGTGACTAGCCTGTCAACAAGGCAGAGTGATGCCTTCCACCCAGGCATCAGGCAAGTTAACTGGGTGAGCGGCTGAGTGCAAGGTGAGAGCACCACCCCCAGCCCAACCTGGGACACGGGGCGGCTGGGCGAGCACAGCCCCACGGCCTCACCGTCTTTCTTGCCCTGCAGCAGGCGATAGACGAAGCTGGTGAACCAGGGACTCTGACTGTGGTGCCCCAGGGCCGCAAACCACATCTGCCAGTCGAGGCGGGGCTGGTGCGGGATCACCACAGGAGGGGCAGCGCTGACGTTCCCCGGCTTGTACATGAACTCGATCTCCTGCAGGGACAGAGGGGGAATGGGGAAACCGGCCTCTGAGCTGCTGCCTCACCCCATGGGGCTTGCGCACTCTGGACCAATGCGACAGCATCACTGACTTGTCCCTAAATGCAGCTCCCTCTGGGGTGGGATGCAGCAGCTGCACCTCCAGAGCACGTCACTCCTGTTAAAGCCCCTCAGACTTGGGATCCCAGGGAGGGTACTTCTGCAGGGAACCAAGTCAGCCAGCTCTGCCAGGCACCAGCGGGGCTAACGAGGTCTGTCCGTCAGCAGCTGGGGGAAGGGGTAACCTACCCCTCTTCCAGCACCTCCCCCACGTATTTCCCCCTTTGGGGAGAAGCTACAGCAACTGTGCGAGATCGGGGCATTACCGTCCATTTCTCCTTGTCATAACTTCCTTCCACCACCACCTCTGGCCGGCCCCCGACCCCTGTCATCCGGCGGAAGAGCCCGTACGAGTTCACCAGCTGGTAGCGGTCAACAGCACCGAACATCTGGTGGATGCTGGGCCACAGCTTTCCGTTTGACTCATGCTCAATGTAGGTAAAGGGGACCTGGGAGGCAGCAGAGAACGGCCGGCTCAGTCACCCCATGCAACTGGCACAGGGAGGGGAATGCAGCAGGAGGCTGCCTGGCCCTGCCCAACTCAGGCCACAAAGCAACCCTGGCTGGCGTCCGCAGCAGTCAATCCCCAGGGCTTCCCACCACAAGCCCCACGGGGCCAGCACTGCACAGGGCAGTGCGCCAGGTGGCTCCAGGAAGATGGAGCTCTGCCTTCACCTCAGGGCATCACTAAATCACTCCTGAAGCTGCCCAGCCAGAGTCTGACTCCCGGCCCAGTGTAGGGAACCCACATGCTGGGCCACGTGGCTTTTCCCAGACCCAAGCCAATCCTCCAGCACCAGTGGCCCTTCCAGAATTGAGGCTGCCTTAGAGACAAGGCTGACCAGGGCGGCGCTCCCCCTGGCAGCATTCACAGGTGGTTCTGCCCTGCTGCACTGCCATGATGCTCCCCCAGCAGCTGGCATGGCCCTCTGCTGTGCCTCAGCGTGTGGGCCTGGGTGCAGGAGCCCGAGCTGGAGGCTGCAAGGGGTAGGCAGCATGACCCAGTCTCCAGGGGCACCACCCATGCTCCTATTCCGCCCCCACCCACATACCCAGGGGCTCTCATGCCTCAAGGCAGAGCCTCAGCCTGTATTGTAGCTGCTGCTGCTTTCCCCTGGCTTCTCCTTTCCTGAAGCGCCCACAGCCCCCTGCACCAACTGCCCTCTGCCAGCTTGGGCTTCAGAGAGGGTGGTGCAGGAACTGGGCACCAGCCCATGCAGTGACTGCCCGGCCTGTACTAGCCAGCCCCCACAAGACAATAGACTACCACCCCTCACCATCCTGTCCACTCACCAGGCTAACAGCAAACATTCCCGCTGCTGCGGCAGCAAAGACAGCCCACTGCAAAGTAGCCCAGAGCTTCCAGGGAAAGCCCCGCACGCAGGCACACCTATGGGCGAGGGAGGAGAGGGAGGTCAGCAGACGAGGCCCATCCCCCATTAACCACACACTGAAGGGCAGAGCTGGGGAAGGGGCTGAGACCTTGTTCACCCATCCGTTGCCAGCACAGCCATCGTGTAGCGTGCAGCAGGCTAGCTCTCCTGGAGTGCAGGAGCCCACCAGTGCCTCTCCCCGGCCCTCACCCATGGCCCCAGGAGGGGCAGATGCCGATGGGCTCCCCCACAATACCCTGCAAGTGAACTCAGAGCGGCAGAGATTCCTGCAGCCCAGCGAAGTGCCCCAGAGATCTGCACCCACGTGCTGTGCCATGCCAGTGCAGACAGCGGCGCAGCCGCTCCCTTGAGCCAGCCTAACTGGAGGGGGCAGGGACAGTGCAGACAACTGGAGCTACCTCGGCAGGGGAGAGACCTTGCATGACCTGAGGCTGTGGGCAAAGGGGTCAGCACACCTGTGCCTCATCGGCCCTTGAGCCTCCCTGGCAGGACTCACCCAGGGCATCCAGCAGCCACAGCACTGAACTCGGGGCCTGACTGCACAGCTGGTGTGGACCACGCTAACAAGCGGGGATGTTGTTAATTAACCGGTAAGACTCACCCGTAACAGGTAAGGCTTTTAACCAGCGCGACCCCCTGCCAGCCATGTAATCTGTTAGCTGGTTCAACTGAACGCTTAATTAAACCGGATTTTACATCCCTACCAACAACCAGGCTCCTGTCCTCAGAGCTGGAGCTGTGGGGATCCCAGAATTCCCCCAGGCAGACAGCCTGGCCCCCTGAGCTGAGGGGTGCCAATTCCCTCCATGTGCTAGCTCCAAGTCATGTGCCATCAGAGCTGTGCATGGATTGGCTGCCCTGTTCTGCCCCTCCCTACGGCCGGGAGGGACAGCTCCCTCCAGCATCAGAAGGGGAGGAGACAGCAGAGAACTGGTGTCAACCACAAAATCCCTCAGGTTTGGAGGCGCAGAGCCTGCCCCAGCTAGTGACCCTAGCGGCCCCGGGAACAGGGACTCACCTGTACAGGGCATAGAGGATTTCCCAGACCAGGGAGAGGAGGCTCAGTCCCACAACAGGGAGAGTCACAGTCTTCAGCCACTGCATGAAGTCATGGTACGTGAAAGCTGGAGAGGCGGTAAGAGTACAGGAGTCAGCGCCTGGGCAGGGAAGTAGGGGACCCACACATCAGCCCTTCCTCCAGGAAGGAGTGCAGGTCACATGACCCAGAGGCACTAAGGAGTCTGTGGGCAACAAGGCATCAGGCTCTCCAGGACACATGCCAACCTTTGCCATCGGCTAGAGCGAGAGGGTCTGGCAGCCAAGTGGCTAAGCCCCCCCCCGCGAAGAGCTAAGAGCCTGCCTGGATGGTAGCTGGGCCAGGCGCTGCTCAAGATTACGTCTTGCCAGCGTTTCTCCTGACGGCTGCAGACTCCAGAGGGGAATCACAGAAGACCCAGGATAGTAGCTAGAGGGCACATTCAGCACCTGCCTGTGGGCGGTGCATGCCACCCCACCCTGCAGTAAGGGGAGGAAGCACCGCACCTGTTTTGGATTCAATCAGCTGCTTCTCCCAGTTGAACTGCAGGCCGAAGTCCTGGATGCTCCAGTAGAGGAGTAGCCCATAGACAGTCAGCTCCAGCAGCGTGGAGAGGACAGACAGCAGGCTGGGAGGCCAGGCTGCAGGGCAGGGGAGGAAGGAAGTGGAGTTACAAAGGCTGAGTGGAATGATTACACGGTGCTGTTTGCCGCAGTCGGACACAGCAGCTCCAGCAGAAGCAGAGTTGTGCCATGGGAACCCCGTTCAGCTGTTAAACTGCCACCATTGGTGTCAAAGCTGACTAGCACAGTTAATGCTCCTTCCATCCTTCAACAGGCATCTCCACAGACCCAGCGGATACCCCAGACAGCAAGGAACTTGCTAGCTAGAGCAGGCACTCAGCTGCCCCAGAGCAGCCTCAGGAGAGAGCCTGGGATATAGAAACACCACACACATCAAGCAAGGCCTCTCCACTGGAGAAGGATGTTCCATAATGCAACAAGCCACACTAATAACCTGAGAGAACTTTCTTCAATCCGGAAAAAGCCCTGACCACACCCCTCCCGGGGTCATCCTTCACCCACCCGGGTATCAATTGCTACCCCGACTCCATGGGGACCCCCATTCCCAAAGGAAGTTTCCATCCTTACTCTTCTCCCTTCAAACATGCCCCTAACCTCATCACCAGAAACAAGTTCCCTGCACGCAAAGGGGCATCAGGACAACCCATGCAAAACCTGCAGCCATAGCTGCACTGCTACAATCAGCGCCCCCTCTCATCACACCACACAGTGTACCTCATCCAGTGCATCAAATGCCACAGCAGCTATCATCATGCTCCAGTGAGCTCACGGAGAAAAATAAGACAAGACATCCTGTCACCCACAGAACACTTCCAAAGTGATCCCTGCATATCTGCCCTCAAAGGAAGCCCGTGCAGCCTCTCCCGACGAGGAGCATGGGCGCTTACACTCAGAACTCTGCTTGACACTAAAGAATCCTGAAGTCAGACACGCGAGCGCTGAACCTCATTCCGACAACTGGTGACCTGCTACCTAACTGCACTGGTGCAGGCACGCTGGGCAGGTCTACACAGAAACCCTGCTGGAGCAGCCTTAGCATGGATGCCATCCAGGCCAACACGAGCCATCAGCATGGGCCATCCACCTCCCTGAGAGGTGGTGCTAGCCCAAAGGAAGAGCTCTCCCGTTGACCAAGCGCCGACTGCCCCGGGGTTAGGCGGGCATTGCTAGGTTTCTCCACGCTCCCGAGAGACGTAGCTACGCCAGGTGAAGTTCCCACTGTGGACCAAGCCCGAGCAGCTCAAAGGCATATCTTGGGCTGAATCACCTGCTAGCGACAGACCATCTCACCCAGCTTCTCGCCATCCTTTTAGCAGACATGCTGCCAGTATGCTTCTCACACAACTCTTCCCCCTCCCACGCTAGTTTGTGCTTTGGAGATATGGAGACCCCCGAAAGATAACGGGGAGGCAATTTATAAACATCCCAGGCGAGTCTGCTACAGGATCTCCTGTCTGCACAGGGCAGTGCCCCCTTGCCACGGGACAAGCTCCTTGCACATCACATGAAAATGCTGCCAAGGGGTCCCTCTCCCCCACTCCGGCACAGCCCCATAAGAACATAAGAACATAAGAACGGCCGTAGCGGGTCAGACCAAAGGTCCATCTAGCCCAGTATCCTGTCTGCCGACAGTGGCCAGCACCAGGTGCCCCAGAGGGGGTGGACCGAAGACAATGATCAAGCGCTTTGTCTCCTGCCATCCCTCTCCAGCCTCTGTCAAACAGAGGCCAAGGACACCATTTTATCCCCTGGCTAATAGCCTTTTATGGACCTAACCTCCATGAAATTATCTAGCTTCTCTTTAAATTATCTAGCTTCACACCCAGAGCGGCTTGAGCCCACACGAGCCGACACAGCTGCAGAGCCCGAGCCCCCATGGACTCACCACTGGCGGGCCGCTTCCTGCTGCGCCCCAGCCACAGCCCCACGTGCTCGTCGTCCAGCAGCGAGAAGCAGAGGACGATGGTGAGCAGGTTGAAGAAGTTGTAGTTGCCTGTGATGATGATCAGCAGCTGGAGCAGGACCTGCGGCGGAGGGCAGGAACTCAGAGCCACAGCTAGAGTCCCATGGTGGCATCCCGTGCAGGCCTGGCATCCCCAGCACCCCCTTCCCTGAGACCGGAGGGGGGGGGAGGGAGAAAAAGAGCCAAGAGAAACAGCCAACACCCTCCCCATGGAAGAGTCTTGCTCCTGCAGGGCACCAGCCCTACACTAGCTCAGCCTGCGGAGGGTTAACAAAGACCCACACAGCAGCACAACCACCCCTGTGGCTGGCACCAGCAGCGGAAGGGGCAGGGTTGTGGTGTGAGGCATAGGAGAGGCGATGGAGCCCTGCTTTGCCAGGAGAAGGAACCATCTTGCTTGTAAGCGGCACCCTTCAGTCTGAGGTGGTGCTGCCTTTTGCCTCCAGCGAACAAGGTGGGAACACCCCCTCCTGGGCCCAGAACTTGAGAGGTCCAAGGTGACTAGCACGAGCCTGCGATGCAGGATGGGAACAGGATTTCCATGGCACCCTCTTGGTTTCCTGTCACACACCCAAGAGCATGCTCTGAACTCGTGGCTCTCACTGGACAACATGCAGGACAAGCACCAGGCCCAAGGCCTCTTCCCTGCTCCTGCCCCAGGGGTGCAGCACGTACCTGGCAGTAGAAGGCAAAGAGGCGGAGGCGGCGGATGGGGGAGAAGAACAGCAGGGGGACAGCGATCTCGATGACATACGTAGCCACCACGCTGAGCTTCTGGAACCACACGGGGAGCTGGTGGGCAAACCACGCAGCCGGCGTGGGGATGCACTGGGTCTCGTAGTGATAGGTCAGGGCTGGGGGGAGAGTGGGAGCAGGGCCACAAGGGAATACATTAGGCACAGGCAGGGAAGCAGCCAGGCCAGGGAAATAACTGGGTGTGGATTCAAAAGGCCAGGCCTATGTGGGGACAGAGGCCAGGCAGGGACAGCTGTAACACAAGCGGCGCACAATGCTTCGTGCTGCCCGACTCAGGTGACAGGGATTGCACGGCAGTTTGTTTGCTGGGAGGCCTGGGGCAGGAAACCCTGCCAGTGTCTGGTAACAGCAGCATAGCTCAATGGGCTGAGCACAGGGCCGGGAGCCAGGAACACCTCCCTCATCCAGGCTCTGTGGCCCACCCGTGCTGTAGAAGAGGGGCAGTGACAGACCCACCTGCAGAGTTCTGGGGAGGAGCGTTTGCAAGGGCTGAGAGAGCAGCCGCAGTGACGCCCTCCCCTCGCCATGGCCACACCGGGCTCCTCACCTGTGAGCCCCCACCACGTGGGGCAGCGGCTGGTCAGCTTTACCACACCCGAGGCGAACATGAGGCGGAAGAGCAGCCAGCGCATCAGCCAGAAGGTGATGCTGTCGTGTGGCCGCCAGGCAGTGGAGCGCCACTTCAGCAGGTGCAGGGGGGCCACCAGCACGGCCAGGAAGCCTGTCTCCAGCAGGAGGCTGTCCCTGCAGAACACACACCACCTGGAGCGTCAGATTAGAGGGCCAGAGACTCCCTGTCTGCTGGGGCCAACTGCTCCCCTCAACTGCCCTTGCCCCATGCTCAGCAAGGGCCCCAGCGAGGGGACAGCCAGACACTGTTCCCGTCACACTGGACCAAGCAGGATTCCTATGTTGGATAGTTCCCAGAAACTCCCAGAAGAGGAGGCCTCCCTGACGGCACTAAGTTAGGACAGCAGTGCCTGGGCAGCAGGGATCTCTGCTTCAGCATCGCTTCCCTGGACTGAGTCAGCACCAGACCTGCCCTTCTGAACCCCTGCAGGGTGATGGTGCAGCCACACGAGGGGTCACGTCAACTCCTGCAGGATACAGCTGGGGCCCATCCTACCAGGGACACAAGCGGTACTCGGAAGGGGCTGAGCGCCCCACCAGGAGCAGCCATGAGTAGCTCTGGGGAGACAATCACTTACCACTGGAAGTACAGGAACACCTGCCCCACCTGTGGAGAGAGGGAGCACAGGCGTGTCAATGGGGGACCGGCACAGAGGTTTGATCACATGACTGCCTCATTCTGGTCCTCTCCATCCTATCCAGATGGGAGGGGAGAAGACGGCAAAGGCTCATGGGAAGACACCACCTTCTCTTGGGTACATTCCAGGTAGCAAAGCCAGCTCCCTTGAGGCAACAGGCCCCGATCCAACTCCTGGGAGCCATGACTAGGCAGTCACACAGCCAAGAGCTGTGTGGCATGATAAGGCCCCAGCACAATGCCTGGACACCTGGGGGTAAAAGCAGAGGGAGCAAGGGGATAGGACATACCTAAGTCAAGGTGCACCAACAAGACTGAGTGATGCGGGGAGTTAGTGCACCAGCGCCTCTCAGGAGAGCCTGGCTTGTTCCAGGGGGACGGGCTGTCTGGGTTAAGCCTGGCAACCAGGAAGATTATTCAAGGAAGACTCAAGAGGACGAGGGGACTGTGTTGGGTTTGAGAGGTAGCATCAGAACTGAGGGAACCCAGGGCTGGGAGAGCAGGGGGCTGAGAGTCAGGTCTCATGGGCACTTGCAGGTGAATCTTGCTCCATGCCAGCTTGCCCTGTGGCTGCCCCTAGCCCCAGTGCTCTTAGCCTCTCACGCCCCCTGTCACCGTCAGCGTGCTCAAGGCAGGAAGATCAATACTGACAGTGTAACGAGCAGATGCCAGAGACCAGCTCCTGACTCCACCACAGTTGTGGACCTGCCAAGGCTCCACTAGAAGTGCGGGGGATGCGATTGCTGCCACGTTCTGAGTCAGTGCTGCTCACAGGGAGGAGCCCTGCAGGCTCCAATAAGAGGAACAAGGTTTCTCTCCAGTGTCACCTTAAAAGGAAGAGGCAGCAAGTGGAACATCCCCAAAGCCCGGAGGGGAGAGCTGTGGACTGCGCTGCACTCCGGAGAGCAGCACACCACACACAAGGGGCTAGCTTAGCTCCAAGGCATGTGGAGGCAGGACTCCCAGAAGAGGCAGAAAATGCCCCCTTCCCCAGCCTTGGCTTGGAGGTCGCTGCCCTGGGGACACAGAGGGCCTCGGAGATGCTGCACCCAGCGGATCAAACAATCAGTTCTGCAGGCAGACAGCACCTCCCCCTAGGCCCTGCTTCCAGTGCTGGCCCAGTGCCGGAGGTGGGCCATTCCTTTGCTGGGACAGTAGCCATTTCCCTTTCCTTTTCCTGGCTACACAAGCTACAGCCAGGGTACTTCACCTCCTCTGCACAGCTAGGGCCAGCAGACTCTGCTCCCTGCTGCAACAAGCGGCAGGGCTCTGTGAGCTGAACTGGAGCTGAATGGGGAGCTGGCTGGCATAGGGCCAGAGCCCTAGACGTCAGCACAGAATTTGGGATGGAGCAAGCCAGCTGCACTGGCTGCCTGCTGTGCACAGGGATACCGGACTCCGAAGAGTGCACGGATCTGGGGAGAGCACCTGGGAGGCAGCAATTTCAACTGACTGGTCTGCCTAGGACCCCAAAGGAACCAGCATCACTCTTCCCCACCCCACTCTGCAGGAATCACTTCTGCCCAAGAGCCGATGAGACGCGACTCCTGTCTCTGCAACTGGGAGAAGCTCCATTGTGACTAGAGAGCAGAGCCTGCAATGAATGCAGCGTCAAGGCCAAATAGCCAACACTCACTAGCCAGGCGGTTCTGAAAGAGATAGCTGCGCTGCCAGGGTTAACTCCGCCATGCTGCCTGCATCGGGGATTCAAGGTATACAATACAGCAAGAGCGGTCTTTGGCATTTAATTCCCCTGGTGTGAGAAGAGAAGCCACACTTACAGGCTGCCAGGATCCCTGGGTCACACCACAAGTTCCTCTATATGGCCGCTATTGGGTGCAGGCAGCCTGTAAGCTCTGCAGCAGATTAAGACCCCTACCATGTGCTGGAAGGGTTAGGCAGCAGTCCATGCTAGTGTGCCACACCCTGGCCTTAGCAGTGGTGCATTAGCAAAGCTACTCTCAGCTCTCCAAAGCAAGCCAGGTTTGCAAAGAGCTTTGGGGTTTTGCTTTACATCAAGTATATTTGAGGTTTCTAGCTTAAGTAACACTCCTGCTCAGAGCAGGTGAGAATGTGACACAGCCACTGCCCAAGAGGCCACCTCAAGGCCCCCCATCACTGGGCCCAGACCAAATAAGGAGAATTTCAGCCCCAAAAGGAACCAGGGGACATTATGGAGCCACCAGAAATAGGGAAAGGGATAGAGGATTGAATTTGGCCAGAGAGAGCAAGCCAATCCCCATCTCCTGGGCAGAGGGGAGGGAAGAAGACTGGAAAGAGAGCTGGGCTGCTTTAAAAAGAGAGGAGCTAAGTAAGAACGGCCAGGAATGGAGGGAAGAGGCCTTGCTGAGCAAACCCTGCCTCAAGCAGGGACTTTGCTAACCCCCTGCTCTATTAGGATCCAAGGTGCAGAGCAGCAAGGAGCACACTCCTACCATGCACCAGTCAGAGCTTCCTGCCCCCATACTTGGAGGACCTGCCCCTACTCCCAACTAGGGATGTCAGTTACTAACCTGTGGTCAGCTCCTTACCTGGCGATAGTTACTGGTTACCAGTTAGCCGGCAGCCTGGCTGGGCTCAGGCTGCTCCCCCCCGCTTTACCCCTGTTTGAGCAGTTAGCTGGTTAAACGGGATTTTACATCCCTACTCCCACCCATGCACTGCTCCCATCCTGCCCCCCCCAGTGTTCACACACCTGATAGAGCGAGAGGTAGAGTGCCTGGAGCAGCAGGAAGACGAGGCTGTCCCGCAGTGGCTCAAACACCAGGGTGCCGAAGGAGGTCAGCACACCCAGCAGGCACAGTAGCTCCATACCCAGTTCCGTGTCCAGCCCCAGGCGTGGGCCAAACCACAGCAGTGTCGGGGAATCCCGCAGCTGCTCCCATAAGCCCTTCCCAGAGACACGCAGCATCTTACGGGCTGGCAGGATGCCATCTTTCCCATAGAGCCCTAGGGAGAGGGGAACAAGAAAGGAAGTTACAACACCTAGCAACCCCTTTGCCCGGTAACTATCCATCCACTAGACACACGCAGTCCTCCCTCCCAAAGGGGCACCCAATCTTCCTGGGGAGCTAGTCTATCTTGGGGGGAGGTCCCACTGAGTTCCACCCTCCCCAGGATCAGAGGAACACGACTAGGTCCTGAAGCCCAGCAACAACAGTCAATCTCCTGACTGCAGGCCCTGAGCCTGGAAGAGTGGGATAAAAATACCATGGGAAACATCCATCTGGAGCTCCCAGGGTGAACAGCTGCTTAACGATCCATGTCCACAGCCTCAGGGCTGCCAGATTAAGCCTGCCCACGTGGAGCAGTTACAAGGACTCTGCACAGCAAGCAAACCAGGCCTCTGCACAGCCAAGAAGGGGAGCAGCGGCAGAAAGCAACACGGTGCATATGCCATCCAGGCGGAACCAGCAACATGCAGGGGGGATAGCCGCTGGGATTACCCACAACTACTGTAAAGCCCCAAGCACACTGTACTCAGCATGGCCTGGACCCGAATGTGCTCAAGGCCTTAAACAGACTTGAAGCCTTTTAGTCTTTGCAGAGTGAGGTCTCTCTTTTCTCAGCCTGCAGGGGACTCTCTTCCACAGGATGTGAGTGACCGTTTCAAGGGCGGGGGCCCAAACTCTGCCACAAATATCTTTCAATCTCTAGAGCAGCTCAGGAATCACAGGGTGGTGTGTGTGGGAGAGTCTTCTCTCCTGGTGGATTTCAGGGGCCACCCTAGATTTAGAGATGCCAACTTCAGAGAACCTGCCTGTTACGCCCCAGCACAGACTGGAGTTCAGGAGATTAAAAACCCTGCTTGGAGCGGCTGAGCGGTTGGCTGCCCGCCCAGCTCCTGGCCAGCAGTTGGCAGGAAACAGAAAACAGAAGGAAACAGAGAACAGGCTCTCAAATAAAGTGGTTAAGCAGAGGCCTGAAGAATTGGGCAAAGGGAGGGCCCAGCTGAGCAGAACAGCAGCCACTTCCTCTGAGCTCCCATGAAGAGGGTGACAGGAGGAGGGTCTGGAAGAATGGCTTCCCACAGGAGTGACACAAAACGCCACTCCTGGGGCCAAGCACAGCCTGCGTACACAGGTGCAGCTCCCAGGGAGAGTCGCAGCAGCAGTATGCACGGTGGGATAAGTAGGGCAGTGCACCCAGGAGCCGGATGGCATGCTGTGGGCATGGGTAACACACAGCAAGGGGCCGAAGGGAAGGGCAGCAGGGAAAGTTACCAGGAGGAGGGTAAAGAAGGCCTGGGAGGGCCCCAGCCGAGGACTCAGTAGATCCTAGGCACTGCTCAACTCAGCTTGCCCCCCGTGCAATGCAGTCTGTGCCTTGGAAGGAGAGAACAGCATCCTATTCAGCGAGTCTGGATTAGACACTAGGGCTTGAGCGGTACTAGCAGAGCAGGGCGATGGGGTCCCTATGAGCACCTAGACAGCAATCCCCACTCACCACTTGGTCTCTCACACACCGTCCCCACCCCTTTCAGATACCAACCAGATTTGGCCCAAGTGAGACCAACTCCCATTGGACTTCAGGGGAGCTGCACCTGATCGCATCGGGGAAGGGGGACAGGATTTTATCTCCCCTGAACACCAGATCAAGGCAAGTTTCATAGAGTGGCCACGGAGCCACAGTGTGCCATCGCTGCTGAATGAGGCCCTCCAGCTGGGGCCGGACTACCCTGCTCCCCTCCCTGCCCCAAAACAGCAGAGTCAATGAAGCGCAAGAGAGGTTTCCCCTTTCCCCACAAGAGCCTTCCCGGTCCCTCCTTATGTCTTGGGCCAGGACCCTCACTGACCTAAGCCAAGCCTTCCCCAAGGAGTTACCAACACCCTCCCATTTGGAATCTCAGGGTAGCAGCCGAGCCCACTGCAGGCACGGCACCCGCACATCTTGTCTCTCCGGTAGTTCATCTTCTGCCTCTGTCCCTCTGCTTCCTCATTCCCAACCTCACCTGGAGCAAGCACCCTTCCCTTATGCCCCCCTCCCCCCTTGTACATCTTTCCTCCAATACCACCAGGTCCTGACACGTAGCCTAAGGGCAACCGCTGTTGCTATTAGATCTGTTGCTCAGCAGGGGCCTGCTCATCGCCTGTACCCCAGATGAGTGGGCTGAGGTACGGCAAATCATTACTGGGTGCTCGGCCCTCCTCTCCAGGCCAGGCACGAGGGTGAGGAGTCAGGAGATCCTTACAGTCTATTGTAATTGACACCTTGTCACCTACCCACAGCATCACCTGTGCTCTTTGGCATGGGGCGCCACACCCAGCCCCAGGGCACCCACCCACATTGCTGGGGGGGCGGGGGGAGAGGAGAAGACC
The DNA here is from genome assembly GCA_019425775.1 of Rafetus swinhoei. NCBI lineage: Eukaryota > Metazoa > Chordata > Testudines > Trionychidae > Rafetus > Rafetus swinhoei. The sequence goes on along the minus strand of CM033437.1, from coordinate 347,638,915 downwards.
CTCTAGTGCTCACCCAAATAGCGCAGGTGAGCCACGCCTGCTGCCTTCACAGACTGGCCCCAGGGCTAACCCAGGCCCCATGCGCCACAACATGGGCACCCCTGAAAAGCCTACCCAGGAGCCCCTTCCAGAACCCCCACCTCAGAGCAAGTGACAGACCCCACAGCCTGGGGCCCATGGCCCTGTCCGTGCAGCACTCGCAGCCCCCCCCGCACCATGCAGCCCCCCCAGGTCCTGCTGAGCCCCCCAACCCTAGCGCCAGCAGCTTCCTATGGGGGCAGCCCCCTCTCACCTAGGGTGAACGGGGCTCGCAGCCCCCTCGCACCACGCAGCCCCCCCCAGGCCCTGCCGAGCCCCCCACCCCTAGCGCCAGCAGCTTCCTATGGGGGCAGCCCCCTCTCACCTAGGGTGAACGGGGCTCGCAGCCCCCCTGCACCACGCAGCCCCCCCAGGCCCTGCCGAGCCCCCACCCCTAGCGCCAGCAGCTTCCTATGGGGCAGCCCTCTCACCTAGGTGAACGGGGCTCAGCAGCCCCGCACCACACACAGTCCCCAGGCCCTGCCGAGCCCCCCACCCCAGCGCCAGCAGCTTCCTATGGGGGCAGCCCCCTCTCACCTAGGGTGAACGGGGCTCGCAGCCCCCCTGCACCACACAGCCCCCAGGCCCTGCCGAGCCCCCACCCCAGCGCCAGCAGCTTCCTATGGGGGCAGCCCTCTCACCTAGGGTGAACGGGGCTCACAGCCCCTGCACCACTGCAGCCCCAGGCCCTGCCGAGCCCCACCCTAGCGCCAGCAGCTTCCTATGGGGCAGCGCCTCTCACCTAGGGTGAACGGGGCTCACAGCCCCCACCACCGCAGCCCCAGGCCCTGCCGAGCCCCACCTCTGGCGCCAGCAGCTTCCTATGGGGGGCAGCCCCCTCTCACCTAGGGTGAACGGGGCTCACAGCCCCCGCCGCACCACACAGCCCCCCCCAGGCCCTACCAACCCTCCCACAGCTCTGGGGGGGCAGCCCCCCTCCCATGGCCTCCCCCTCGGCGCTGAGCGTTCAAGGTTCGCAGCACCGAGCCCCACACAGCCCCTGCCAGCCCCCGCCAGCTCTCTGGGGGCAGCACTGACACCCCGGCTCAGGGCCCCAGCAACCAAGCCACCCAGAGGCCCCGCAGAGCCCCCGACAGGGCCCCGGCCCTGTGACAGGCCCCCGCCAGGCCCTGCCCGGGAGCTGCAGGTAGAGCGAGGCGAAGGCGGCGAGGAAGGCGGCGCCCAGCCCCCCCAGCAGCAGCTGCCGGGCCAGGCGCGGCGGCTCCCCCATGGCGCGCGGCGGGACCCGGCTGCGAGCGCCCGACACGTCCCGGCCCGCGCGCCCAAGTACCGCGCCCGCCCCGCGCCGGGGGCGGGGCCCGGTGGGGACACGCCCCTCCCCTCCCCTCCCTCCCGCCGCCACGTCACCGCGCCCGCCGGCGTCGGCTCGAGCGGGAAAATCCAAATGGCGGCGGGCGGCGGGGGCTGAGGCGGGGCGGCGCTGTCCCCCGGGCCGCGCGGTGAGTGTGGTACGGCCCGGGCCCCCTCCGGGTACCGTGTTGTCAGGGTGCGCCCCGGCCCGGATCTGCGCGGGGGCTGCTGGGGGGAAGGTGCCGTGGGGAGGGGGCGGCGTTGGGGGGGCAGGCTGAGGGAGGTACTAGGGGAGGAGGGTCTGTGCGGAGGGGGCGAGCGGGGAGTTCTGTGAGGAGGGGGCGAGCTGGGGGTCTGTGGGGGTAGGGGTGAGCTGGGGTCTGTGGGGTAGGGGTGAGAGCTGGGGATCTGTGCAGAGGGGGGTGAGAGCTGGGGTCTGTGAGGAGGGGAGCGAGAGCTGTGGGAGGGGGTGAGAGCTGGGGGTCTGTGCGGAGGGGTGAGAGCTGGGGTCTGTGTGAGGGGGTGAGAGCTGGGGATCTGTGCAGAGGGGGTGAGCTGTGGGGGTCTGTGAGGAGCAGGGGTGAGAGCTGGGGGTCTGTGCGGAGGCAGCGAGAGCTGGGGGGAGGGGGTGAGAGCTGGGGGGTCTGTGGAGGTGGGGGGTGAGAGCTGGGGGTCTGTGGAGGGGTGAGAGCTGGGGGGATCTGTGCAGGGGGGTGAGAGCTGGGGGTCTGTGCGGAGGGGGCCGAGAGCTGGGGGTCTGTGCAGACGGGGGTGAGAGCTGGGGGTCTGTGCGGAGGGGGCCGAGAGCTGGGGGGTCTGTGCAGAGGGGAGTGAGAGCTGGGGTCTGTGCAGAGGGGGCCGAGAACTGGGGGTCTGTGGGGTGGGGGGCAAGAGCTGGGGAGTTCCGTGAGGAGGGGGCAAGAGCTGTGGGGAAGGGGGCCAAGAGCTGGGGGGGGTTTGTGGGGCAGACCCCAAGCTGGTCTCAGGGACGTAATGAATGGCAGCTCCTGCTCTCTGCAGTGCACGCAGCCCCCGTGTGTGAAGTGATGCAAGTTCAGAGCAGTCTGGCCATGGGTGAGCCCGTGCTATGCCGGTACCAGACTGGGCCCTGAGACCCCGGTGTGAGATCGCGTGTGTGCGTAGCTGCCGGCAGAACTGGTGCTCCAGTGTATAAAGGAACCATCCCAACAAGGCCCCCCAGGTGCTGCGACTGCTTAAATAATAGGATCAGTAATTGGCGCTGCCTGCCTCACTTTACTTCTCTTGGCTTGGTCAGTGTCTGTGGGATTTCTAGCCAGTTTCATGCTTGGGTTTGTTTATTTACAGACAGGGAGAAATCCGAGCAGCATTCCTTATTTGTCACGTTGTCGTGTTCCTTATCGTGCACCCTGGGTTGTGACATAAACATTCCTCTGTGTTGTCATAACAAAGCTCTGGGTTTTGTTTGAATTCAAACCTTGCTCTTGGTGTCCAGTTTTACAAAAGCTGGCTTTGGATGAAAACAAAACTGCAGCTGGCTTTGAGCTGACTGCATCCCATGAAATGCCTGCAGGCCACAAATGACAGCAGGTCCTGCCAGAGGACGTTGTGAAGAGCTAGATAGATTCACGGAGGACAGGCCATCAATGGCTATTAGCCAAGATGGGCAGGAATGGTGTCCCTAGCCTCTGTTTGTCAGAGGCTGGAAATGGATGACAGGAGGGCGATCACGTGATGATCCCCTGTTCTGTTCCCTCCCTCTGGGGGCACCTGGCATTGACTGCTGTCAGCAGACAGGACACTGGGCTGGATGGACCTTTCGTCTGACCCAGTCTGGCCATTCTTATGTTTTTATTAAGTGGATAGACCTGTGTACTTGTTCTGTCCCCTCCTCTCTGTGGCCTTGTCTGCCCAGCTCCTGTAACTTGCCGCGCTTCTAGGGATCTGTTATGATGGAGGATGTGGAGTCGCGTTTCCTGCACCTTCTGCAGCCCATCCGGGATCTTACAAAGAACTGGGAGGTGGATGTGGCAGCCCAGCTGGGGGAGTATCTGGAGGAGGTAAGGCGAGTTCTCTCCATGCACTAGAGTGGGGGTGGGGAGGAATGTCTGTATCCAAGCACCCCGGTGTGACTTGCAGCCAGGCATCTGGAATTCCTCATGAGTGGTGCTCACTTCAGCCCCTAATGCTCCCATCCCTCGGGCCAGCATTGCTGTGTTGTCACTCACTCCTGGGCCTCAGACCTGTGTTCCTTTTGCTCCTGCAGCATAGACCTTTTAGAAATGATACTTGTCACACTACAGACCTGTTCCTTGGAGAACCATTGCCACCTAGATAAGAGCTCTCGCCTCAAGCTGGGAGGGGTTGCAAGTGCTTTGGGGGATAGGGTTGTAATTCAAAATGATCTGGACACGCTGGAGATGTGCTTAAAAGAAGCACCCGGGATCTTTTTCAGGGGGATAAGGCAACACGCCACATTTATTGAACACTCATGCACTCTCACACACGCACATGCACACTCCGTCTTGTTGTTACCAATAGTTGCTCCCCCTAACTACACTGGCCAGGTGAGTTAGATGGGGGCGGGGTGGAGCCGGGCTTCTGCCGATCCGGATCGATGCTCCCATGTTGACAAGACGAAAACCCGTGTCCCTCTGCAAGATGCCTCCTATTTATCCCTCTCATGCAGCCAGTTAGTCATCACCTGGCCTTTCTTAATGCTGCTTCAAAGAGGGTCCTTTCAAGGGCAGGCACTTGCTGCTTGACTCCCAAGGCTGTCTATATGTCATTGAGCTCACTTCACAGTGATAGAGATGTAGCCGTGTTAGTCTGGTGTAGCTGAAACAAAATACAGGACTATGTAGCACTTTAAAGACTAACAAGATGGTTTATTAGATGATGAGCGAAGTGGGTCTCACTTCACAGGTATTGGAGCTTCAGGGGATAGCCAACTTAGTCTGCTACAGAAAAAAACAACAAATGGCCTGTAGCACTTTAATAGTTTTTTTTCACAGGTATTGTCTTGGATCTACCTCCCAGCCCCTCTCCACCCTTGCAATTGCTACTGGAGGTGCTCACCTTTCAGTCTCCGTTCACGCCTCATTCATTTCAACAGGACAATCAAGGAAAGGGGAGAGATCTATTCTACTCCTAGCAAAAGACATTTTTCTTTATGCTATAGGTCTTAAGAAAGGCAGCGTTTCTCAAACTGTGGGTCCCGACCCCACGGGGGGTCGTGAGCAACTTAGAGGGGGATCGCAAACAAATTAGAGGGGGGTCGCGAGCAACTGAGAGGCTGGTTGCAGCAATGGGGAGAGGGGTTGTGAGCAACTGAGAGGGGGCGGTATCACAAGTTTGAGAACCCCTGAGTTAAGGTAAAGAGCTTGATACAAAGTTTCTATGGAAAAGACTGGATACAAGGTTTCTCTTAATACAAGGATTCTATAAGAAAGCTTAACATAAAGATATATCTTAGAACAAGATATGTATATACAGGGCTTGACAAATATGCTTATCTACTCGCCCGTGGCGAGTAGATTTCAGCCAGTCTCCCCGTTCACCGGCGATCCGCGCATGCGCAGTGCAGGTCTCGTGCATGCGCAGTGCGGTACTGGCAAGTGGTTTTCGCCGCGATTGTCAAGCCGTGTGTGTGTGTGTGTGTGTGTGTGTACACACACACAGGGCTCGACAAACTGCGGTGAGATCTACTCGCCCACCGCGCATGCGCCAGACCGGCACTGCGCCGGTGAACGGGGCGAATGGGGTGACTGGCTGAAATCTACTCGCCACAGGCGAGTAGATATAGCGATTTGTCGAGCCGTGTGTGTGTGTGTGTGTGTATACACACACACACACACGGCTCAACAAACTATTGAATCTACTCGCCCATGGCGAGTAGATTTCGGCCCGGCGCCCCGTTTACCAGCGGCGTGTGCATGTGCGATGCGGCTCTTGCGCATGTGCAGTGCGGGGTTGGCAAGCGGCTTTTGCTGCTGTTTGTCAAGCCGTGTGTGTGTATACACACACACACACACACACACATCTATAAAAAAAATCTCTTAATACAAAGTTATATAAGAATGATATGTGGTTATATGGAAATGTTTCAGAGATTTATCCACAGAGAAATGGTCTGAGGTAAACAGGATGAAGTTTAATAAAGACAAATGCAAAGTGCTCCACTTAGGAAGGAACAATCAGTTTCGCACATACAGAACGGGAAGTAATTGTCTAGGAAGGAGTCCTGCAGAAAGGGATCTAGGGGTCAGAGTGGATCACAAGCTAAATGAGAGTCAACATACTGATACGGAGGCAGCAGCGCGGAGTGGCAGGGGGCTCCTCCAGAGTGGGGCCGGAGAGCACTGGCTGCTGGCCCCGCCCCCGGGGACTATAGAATAGTTGACTAACTGATAAGAATTTGTGAGGTTACCTGACTATTCAATTTAACATCCCTAATTTGTGTGTCCTGTAGCTGGACCAGATCTGCATTTCCTTCGATGGCGGCAAAACCACCATGAACTTCATAGAGGCAGCTCTCCTGATCCAGGGTTCAGCCTGCATCTACAGCAAGAAGGTGGGGGAGCCAAGGAGGCCTGTCGTGACTCACGCCTGCTGCCCCTGCAAGGCCGGGAGCAGAGCTTGCGTGGCCTTGGCCAGCTGGAGGCGTGTGCAGTGGGTGCTTTGGGGAGGCTCGTTTAACACTGAAAGTGTCAGGCCACCTGCGTGTGTGCTATTGACCAAAGGTAGCCCTGAAACAATCGGCCTCACAGGTTGCCAGATCCAGCCCCACTGTGGCTCCCTTGTCTCTCTTGGGATATGGACGTGCAGCCTGCCGAGTCTCTCCAGAAAGTACTTTGTTCCTCAGGCGAAATGCTCCCCGCACCTGGAGTTAAGGCAAGAATGCAGAAGTTATTGAAAACAAACATTGAGGCCTCTTTAGGGTCCCCTGTCCACCTCAGCCCCTAATGAGGCAGCTTCCCGGAGACCCTTACAATCCAGCCTCTAACCCTCTTGCCCTGTTTTGGCAGGTGGAATATCTCTACTCTCTCGTTTACCAGGCCCTCGACTTCATCTCCAACAAAAAGTAAGTCCATTTTCCTTCTCTGGGAGGTTGCCCCTTGCGAAATCTGCCTGGGCACAGTGCTGGGGGGGTCTCAGCATGGCTCCCTGCAGGGCAGCTTAGCAGACAAATTCGTAGCTTTCTGTTCTGCACCTCCTGTCCTTATTCTCACTCGCACGCTTCTTTGCCCCTCCCTCATCTCTTCTAGTCAAGCCTCTTGTTGTACTTTGCAAACACTAATCCTTCCTTTAGATCAGGGACGTAATAGTGTAGTCGATTAAACCAGTGTTTCCCAACCAGTGGTACGAGTTCCCTTAGGGGCACTTGAGAGAAGTCGGGGGGGGGGGAGGGGGGACGTCAACACAGCTGAAATTTGGAGAAAAGTGAATTTATGTTTTAAGTTTTACAGCGCTTTATTATTTTTGTACTTTTTACATCCAAAAACGTCATCGCCCGCCCGGCTACATTTAAGTTGTTTAAACAAATGTGTTGCAATGGTAGAAAAAAATTGTGTGTGTCTGAAAACTTGTAGTTACTGGGGGTACTTATAACTTTTTTTTTAAAAAAGGGGTACTTTATTAAAAAAAAAAAAAAAAAAAAGGTTGAGAAACACTGGATTGAATGATTAACCGAGACGCCAAAGCTTATCAGTTAATTCCTTTGACGATCTGCATTACTCCCCCGCCAGTACATTTTTTACGGGGCTGGCCAGCAGCCTGGCTCAGTCCCGGCTGGTGCCGGCTCCCGGGAACTACGCCCGTTGTGAACAGATTCTTTTGCAGGACTGGAGCCTAGCATTAAACCCCGCAAAACACCACGGAGACCGTCCTGGACGACTGGTTTAAAACCAGATAAAGGACGAGCCTGCTCGGTGATCTGAGCAGGGAGTCGTGCTTATGGGTTTATTCCCTCTTCTCCCATTAACTTCCTGTGCAGGCTTGGGCAAGGCCCTTCGCTTCCCACCCGCGCAAACAGGGATCTTTTCCCTATGTCTAAAGTAGGGATGTTAAGAAGCGTGTAATTCGTTAATCGTGTAGCTGACACAATTTTTGTCCACTACACGATTACTCGAAGGGTTGGCACTGCAAGACTCAGTCCCAGCTTGTGCCGGGTCCCGGGAGTGACCCCTGCTTTGTTATGCTACATGGGATTCTGCTGTCCTGTAGTAGCCTTGCGTGTATGCCTCAGTTTCCCTGGGCACTGCATCAGTAGCGAGGCGAGGGTGGGAATTTGGGTGTGACGGCCTCCCCCACGTGCACAATGGCTGATGCCTTCTGCAACCTGAGCCTGGGAGGGGGGTGTGACCAGGGGACACCTTTTGCCTGGGAAGCTGGACAAACGCTGCAGGTGGGGCTGGCTGCTGGGTGTGTGAGTGAGTCTCGCCAGCTGGAGGTGCAGGGAGAGGGCCCCCCTCTGCCCAGGATGGATGGTGCTGGCTGCTCCAGGTTCCTGTGCTGACCAGTCTGTTCCATGCCGTGTCCCTGTCGACTGATAAACCCTCTGCTCTCCCTGCTGGCTGAGAGTCACGTCTGGTTGCGGCTGGGGGTGCAGGGCCAGGGGACTCCCCACCCCTCGGCGACAGGCCCTTTCTCTAGCACTGTACCGGGTCCTCTCTTGTCCTTGTGGCTTTATCTGCTGCCCACTTCTGGCCTGGAGCAGACACACGAGGTCCCCCTGTCTTTAGTCAGAGATCCGGGGAAGATCTCGGGAACGTCCCGGCTGCCAGCAATGGTTTTCCTAGTGCTCTCTTGTGGCTTTTCCCCTCTGACCCAGGCGGGACAGACAGCCGACCTCGGTGGGGGAGGATGGCACTGATGCTGACGTGAGCACTGGCCCCAGGAGGGAGGAGGAAGAGGTAAGATGCTGGGCGGGGGGGTGCCGTTCCTGTGTGTGCCAGCAGGGGGAGTGCGGGCAGCATTCCAGCTGTCTGCACCCCTGGCAGAACTGGGGACCTGACTGGGAGGGTGACACTGGGGTGCGGCCTCCGGTGCCAGGTCTAACTGTGCCCGGCCTGGTTGGCTGCTCTGATCCCTCGCTGCCAGACCCCTCCCAAGCTGCTCTTCTCTGGGGTATTTAGCATCCACTGCTCCCTCCCCCCTGCTCCCAGACCTCCTGGGTCTGCAGGTTTGGTCTTCTGGCCTTCCAGCCCATCACCGCCTGGGACAGAGCCCTCTGCCCCGCCCCAGAGACTGGCCGCTCGACTGCCACGGCTCTGTCTGCTGGGACAGAGGGCTGACGGGTGCGGGGCTGCTTCCCGGCTGCGGGAGGCGTTAGCCGGTGACCAGTACAGCTGGCATGGCTAACCAGCCACGCTGCTTGGGGAAGCCTGGTGAGCTGGCTTTGGGGAGCAGGGGCTGCCCGGGGCGTCCGTCTGGACATGAAAGGTCCCAGCTCCGAAGCCTCCGAGGGTAGGGATGTTTCTCAGGGGCACTGTGTGCAGCGTTCCCATTGGCTCTGCCCCCTCGTCGGCCCTGGGTGCAGAGGCAGCTCTGCGGAGCCCTGGTTTGGGTCGGGGGGCAGCGGGGTGTGCCTGGGGCAAGGAGTCAGGATTCCTTCTGAGAGCGTGGGCACGTCGCTTGACCCGCCTTCGAGGCGCAGCGCAACGTGTCTGTGCAGCACGTCCAAGAGAGACAGCTGCATGGGCGAAGGGCTCAGCCGCACCCCGCTCTCCCTGCAGTTCCTCTCGCTGGACGACATCAGGGACACCGCCGTGGTGAGCGTGGACATGAGGAAGGACCACCAGCCTCCCGTGAGTCACGGTCCCCAGTAGGGAGGGAAGAGTTTAACCGGTTAACTGATAAGCATTAGCTTATTGATTGCACCTCCTGGTTAAACTTCCTGCAGCCGCCAGGAGCCCCCAGGGCCGGCAGCCTGTGGAGCATTTAACTGTGTAACCCGGGGGCGAGGAGCCTTTTTTGGGTCGGGGCCGCAGAAAAATCAGTCAGGGGCCGCACATGAGCGAGAAGCAAAAAACCAAACCAAACCCTCTTCGCTGACGTGGCCCCTGACTGAGGAGAAGGACACGCCCCACATTCCCCTCGCACCCCGGAGCCTCGTGGGGCCAGGCTAGTAGATTTTGTGTGCTCCAGCCGCAATGCTGCGGGGGAGAGCCCTGAGTCTCAGGGGCTGGATCCGGGCAAGTGGCCCCCGGGCCTTAGGCTGTCCACCCCTGGTGTAAGCGATTGTATTTCAACCGGTTACGTGGTTAGTTTTTAAAAATGTTTGCATCCCTAGTCCCCATCTGTTGTGTCTGCCACGCTCCTGTCCCTTCTGCCTCTGCATCAGGGGGGTTCTGAGGCTAGAGTCTGCTGTATCCTGTGCGCCAGCTTCCCCCTGCCCCCCGGGTCTCCTCTAACTGAGCCGCGCTGCTAGTGGAGACCCCTGCCAGCAAGGGAGAATTTCCAGCCATTCCTGCAGCCAGGATGCTCCTCAGCAGCAGCAGACAGTGGCACGCCATGGGTACCAGTGGCTGTCCTGTGGCTGGCGAGAGCCAGCGTTTGTCCCCTGGCAGGCGGTGCCCAGCCTGCCCCGACAGCCCTAAGAGCAGAGGGCAAAAGCTCTCCGGGTGTGTGAACGCTTCTTCCCGGCTGCAAGGCCCCTGTCTCTGGAGAGCAGCCAGGCCCCTCCCCTCCCGCGATGGGCAGCTGGGATCATGCGGTCCTCCCTTGCAGACGGTGAACATCGTCCCCTTGACGCCCATGGCCCTGGTACCGCCGGAGGAGATGGAGAAGAGAGACAACCCCCTGCTCAGGTAAAGGCTCCCCGCGACGTCACTGCTCTCCTGGCGGCTGCCTGCTGTCTCTCGTGGGTTGTCTCACCGGTGGCGTTAGGGCCTGGCCCTACTCGGCATCTTCATTAATGAGCCAGAGGAGGGAGGGGAGTAGGCCGGGGGCTCCGTGGAGTGCAGAGATGTGGGCAGGACATGGCAGGAGATTCCTTGAGGGAAACGCAACTGGGGAGCAGGCAGAGACTGGCGGGAAGGCGGTGGGGGTGAGCAGCCAATCCGATATGAGATGGGTCACCGTGAGCCTGGACGGATAGAGGCCTTGTGTCCTGGAGCAGGGAAGGAAGAGCCCCCCTCTCTGCCCGGCTGCAGGGAGCCCCTCGCTGGGATTCTGCCCAAGCTCTGGCCCCATCGGAGCAGAGAGTGGGGCCGTGTAGGGGGCGTTCAGAGCACAACAACGTAGCACGTGACCTCTGAGGAGAGGCTGAGGGATTTGGCCTACAGAAGAGGGGGGATTTGGTAGCAGCCTGCAGGGGGGGTTCCAAAGAGGCTGGCGAGAGGCTGTTCCCAGTGGGGGCAGAACGAGGAGCAATGGGCTCAAGTTGCAGTGGGGGAGGTCTACGTTGGATATTAGGAAAAGCTATTTCCCTAGGTGGGTGGGGAAGCTCTGGGCTGGGTTCCCTAGGGAGGGGGTGGAATCTCCATCCCTAGGGGTGTTTAAGTCTCGGTCTGACGAAGCCCTGGCTGGGCTGATTGCGTTGGGGTTGGTCCTGCTTGGGCAGGGGGCTGGACTCGGCGCCTCCTGAGGTCTCTGCCGGCCCCAGCATTCTGTGGCTCTACCAAAGCGTTTGGGGCCCAGAGGGAGAGGGCGGGAAGACGTGAGCTGAGCTGAACCAGTCCTGTCTGGCTAAGCGACGGGGACGGGACGCCGGCCTGTGCCGCATGGAAGGGCGGGGCCGGGTCTCCCTAACGCAGCCCCCTCCGTCGTATCCGAGCCAACAGAGGTCCCGTTCTGTGCTGGCTTGGGGCTGTGACTGGGCTAACGGACCCAGCGTCTCTCCCACAGCGTCTGGGTGTCTCGCCCTTCTTCCTGGCGCCCTGCGCAGCCCAAAGCCTTGCGCTGGCTGCGCCCGGGGCCGGGTCAGAGCCGTTCTGACGCTGCTTTCTCCTCGCAGCCGGAAGGGGGAGATCCTGGCCAGCCGGAAGGATTTCCGCATGAACACGTGCACCCCTCACACCAACGGAGCCTTCATGCTGGAGCTGGCGGGTCTCTCGCCCACGCAGTGCCCCCAAGCACGACCCCTGGCCAGGGACCCCGGCAGTGCTACAGGTGTGGGGTTGGGCTGGGGGGGTTTCCCGTGGCCACTCCAGAGAGCGCCTGGGGGGATGTGGGCCTATTCACTGCTACCCCCCACATCTGGGGAGAGGCTTTTTGTTCCTGCCCTTTCAGCGTCCCCTGACTCAGGCCGGGTAAGCTGCTGAGCTGCGTCCCGCCGTCGGCTGGGCCTGCCTCCAGCGACAACGCTGAGGGGACCGTGACCGGCCCGCTGCAGCACGGCCTGGGTGGGGGAGAGACGAGGGGACTGGCTGGGCCAGCAGTTGCCCTCCTGGGGGCTCCTGCCCTGGGCCAGGCGCTGCTGCTGCCCTGCTCCGCAGGAGAGGCCGAGCTGAGGGGAGCTGGCTACTCAAGTCGGCCCGGTTTGTGGCTGGCTGGAAGGAGCCTTGGTCACCAAACCAGCAGGTGTTCAAGGCGGTTCCTCGGGGGCTGAGCGCCCTGTGGGGTAAAGTGTGCGGGGATTGATAACAAATCTCCCCCGCACCCAGGAGAGCAGACCGCCGCCCCGCAGCCTGGAAACGTGCCCACAGAGCACAGTGTCTGCAGAACGCCTGTCCCAGTCCTGAACTTCTCTGACCATGAAGGTGAGCGACATGGCCGGCTTGCTGTGTGAGGCCCGGGGGGCTGGCGGCGCTCAGACCCTGGTTCCCTGCCACAGGGGGCGATGGGGATGCTCCAGTTCTCCCTGGCAGCCCCGTGGCGTGGGGGTGGGTCGGAGCCAGGTCTTAGTCTCTCGAGACCCTTCAAAGAGGCAGGTGGGGGGCTGGCTGTTCAGAGCTGCCCGAGCAGTCCCTCTCGGGAGCGGGGCGGGGGGAGGATGGGTGGCTTTCCAGGGGCTCTCCCTAGGCTGGGGTGGGAAGGGACCCGTCTCTCCAGGTGACCGTGCCCCTCTCTGGCAGGCGCCGTGGCACCAGAGTGTGGCGGAGGTGACGACGACGACGCAGGAGGCGGGGGCGATTTCTGGCCCGATGCCCCAGCAGGAGGCGTGGAGGCCAGTCCTGCTGCTGTGGAGCACATGCAGCAGCGGAAGGTAGGAGGTGGGGCTGCTGCTGGGGAGGCTGCTGCTGGGGAGGTGGGGCTGCCGCACTGGCTCCTGTCCAGCAGCCTGGGCCCCGCCTCCAGCCTAGCTGCTCCCTCCCCTCTGTACGGTGCCTCGGAAGCTGACTGCCTTGTCCTCTGCCTGCAGAGCGCGCCCGAGGGCAGGGGGTACGTGCTGCGGGAGAGGGCCCCCGCCGCGGACCCCAACGCCCACATAAAGGTGAGAGTCCCTGGGACGCCTCCGGAGGGGCAGCAGCGTCCCTGTGGGGTGGAGCGATTCCCCGCTGGGAGCTCAGGTGGAGGCAGGTGATCTGGGGGCTCCCCTGCTGCCCTGTGCAGGAGCAGCTGCCAGGGGGCAGAGCCCTAGAGCCAATTGCAGCGGCCCCCAGCCGGCGCCTGGGTGCTCCTGGCCTGCTCAGGGAGGGGGCCGCGCCGGGTGGGAACCTGCAGCCTGGCCGGCGAGCGGTGGCATTCACCAGTCACTCGCGTTCTGGGGCAGGAGATGCTGGATCCCTGGCAGAGCCTCGACCCCTTTGATGACTCCGAGGACAAGCCCTTCAAGAAAGGTACCGAGGGGCCGGGTGGCTTGGCCCGGCTGCTCCCTGGGGTTTAGCCGCTGGCCCGGGATGGGCTCCTAGGCTGGGCGTTCGGCTCCAGGGATTGCCCGCTTGCTGGGGGCAGGGAAGCCTGTATCTGAGAGCTCCTGCTGTCCGTGGGGCGAATGTTGCTGCCCCCATCCTGAGCTGAGCCTTGCGGCCTGCAGAGAGCGGGTGTCCCAGCCTGCGGGGCCCAGGGGCCTCTTGGGAAGGGCCCCATCACTGACACCAAGAGCAGCGGGACCCCAACCTGCCTCCCACGGCGCTCACGGGATTGCTGGGTGCTGAGAAGTGGTGTCAGGCCCTGGCAACGCGTCTTCTAGGGCATCAGAGCCGGGGAAGGGGACCTGGCGGGGCTACGTTCCTGGGTCTTAGCCCCGGGGCAGGCTCTGGCTGTCAGTGGCTGCTAAGGAGCCAGAGACTGGCAGGGCCCCTCGCTGCCCACTGACGCCAGCTCACTCCCTTGTCTGCCCTGGTTCCAGGCAAGCCCTTCACAGTGCCGCGGGGCCTGGCCGAGGTGCCCGGCAGCAAGCGGAAGAGGAGGGCCCCCTGTAAGCTGCAGGACTTCATGAAGTGGTTCTCTGCCACCCGTGAGTATCTGTGCTCCAACGCCGCTCCCCTACCCTGCCGCCTGCTCCCCCCAGCCTCAGGACCCTCGTGCCATGGCGACGGGTGTCTGGGCTCTGCCCTGGGACTCCCCTGCTCCTGCCGGTGCCAAGTGGGGAACCCCCAACCCGGGCTGGCGGCCTTTGTACCCAGCCTGCCTCCTCCCGCTGCTGTGTGGCGTGGCTCTCCGAATGGGCCCCGGCTCCATCCAGCACCAGCCGCATCAGGGCTCCGCAGCAGGCTGGTCCTACACTGTGCCACGCGCCTGGGTTCTGCCGTGCCTGGAGCAGCAGACGGGGGATTCCTCACGGGGCAATGGCCGCTGAAAGCAGAGGGGCCTGTCAGCCTCGTGTGGTCTTGAATTCCATGTAGCTCAGGCCCCCGGCCCCAGGCCAGAGGCTCTTGTGTGGCCCAGCGTAGACCGTGGAGACCCTCGGCGAAGGGGTTTAAATCCTGGGACAGGCCTGCTCGTTGGGCTTTCTGCCACCGTGAGCGGCGCTGCCAAGTACAGGCGCAGGGTGGGGAAGGGGTCTGATCGGGAGGAGTGGGGTGGAGCTGTGGGGCAGGCTCGCTCGAGCGGAGTGCCCCCAAGCTTTCTACGATGCCCGATTCTCGGGAGCCCCGGGGCGCAGAGCTCCTGGGCCCTGCCTGGAAGGACCGTTCTCGATTCCTCCGGTTTCTGTCCCTCGGCGTTGTCCCCTGCCCTGTAGCCTGGCGGGTTCCTCCTGAGCTCGCTGCTGCGGGAGGGCTGAGCGTGGCCTGTGGTGGCTTTTGCTTGCCTCCTGGCTGCCCTTTGCTTGGGTCTCGCGAGAGCAGCGTCTGGTGTGACCATCTGTGGCAGCGCATCGGGGACCCCAGACTCTGCACCCCCGTCCGCAGCAAGATGAGACGCCGCCAGTCAGTGGAATAGAGCGTTTATTGCTTCTCAGAGATACAGCACGGCCTGGGTTCGATGTGGACGTTGGAGTAAGGGGGCAGCAGCCTCAGACCCCTTGGGGTGGGGTCCACAGGCCCCTGAACCCCCAGCACTCAGCTTAGTCTCTTTCTTCATGATTGCCCAGCCAAGACTGCCCCTTCTCAAAACCACCGAACACGCATCCCCCCCCTCCCCAGGTCGCCACGCCCCTTCCTTTGTTTAAACTCCTTCCCCTGGTCAGGTGAGAAACCTTTGCTGGTCATTGTCTACATGCTGGTGCTCAGGGGTGACACTCCCCCCCCCGGGCTGTGCTTCCAGACAGGCCAGTAGGGGTCACCCACAGCACACACAGCAACCAGTGACTGCCCAACCAGAGTGGACCCAGGGCCACTAGAGTAGACAGCCCCCCACTATGTCACACCCTCCCTAACCCGCTTGGCTGCGTCCTGCTATCCCAGGGGGTCTCAAATTCATCTCACCGCGACCCCCTTCTGACAACAAAAATGACAGCACAACCCCAGGCTGGGGGGGGGAGAGGAGGCGAAGTCTGAGTCCCACCATCCCAGGACGGGGTGGGGGGAGCCCCAGGCCTGTAACCTGAACCCTGCTGCCCTGGGCTCAGCAAGTCTGACACCAGCCCTGGTGGCCCCATTAAAACGTGGTTGCCACCCAC
Source organism: Rafetus swinhoei (assembly GCA_019425775.1). Taxonomy (NCBI): domain Eukaryota; kingdom Metazoa; phylum Chordata; order Testudines; family Trionychidae; genus Rafetus; species Rafetus swinhoei. Next base: position 347,623,599 of record CM033437.1, on the reverse strand, counting down.
TTTGGGATCCCGACCCCCAGCTGGAGAACCGCTGCTCTATCGGGTCCTCTCGCTACTTCTCTCCCGGGCTTGGCCTGGAGCCCCCAAGGGGTCCTGGGGCTGGGAGAGCAGCTTTGCCTGGCCACAGGGCTCTTTGAGAGGCGCTGGCATCGTCTGGCGTCCGTGCGTTTGTCCATCTTCTCCGGGCCCCAGTGCTGTAGCATCGCAGCCTTGCCCCCTGTAATGTATCGCTCCTCCTCCGAGGGGCGTGGCGGGGGGTCCTCCCGGTGGGGAACTGAGACCCAGAGACAAGGAGACTCACCCCAGGAGATGCAGGGAGCCTGGCAGAACAGGGACTTGAACACGGGTCCCCTCCACCCGCGGCTGGTGCCCGCAGCACCAGGTCAGCCTCGCGTCTGTGTTTAATCCCACACCTGGCCCCAATAAGCTGCTGGCTGGTGACCAACCGACAGGGCTGAACCCGCCGGTCTCACGTCTCCTGGCTCCGGTCTCTCCCCAGAGCACGACAGAGCTGACAGCAGACGAGCCAAGAGGAAAGGACCCACGTTCGCTGGTGAGTGAGACGTGGCTGGCGGTGTCTGTGAGATCAGCCTCCCTTCCCCGCCCCCCTTAAGTCAGCTTTGCTGTCTCGGCATGTGGATTTTCACACCCCTATGGGACGTGGCTTGGTCCATGTGCCTTTCTAGTAGCCCAGCCTGCGGTCCCCCCCGGGCAGTGAGGTGGAGGGTTGGAGCAGGAATGTACTTTGACCCCGCCCTTCCCCATCAGTACACCCCCCACCCCTCACCCTGGGGGGTGCTGGCCTGCACTGGATGGGGTGGGATGCCCAGCTGGCTGTCCCACTGTAGAGCAATGGGAGCTGCATGCCCAGCTGGCTGGCTTCCCCACCCCCCCGAGCTTTGGTAGGGTGTCTGTGTCCTGGGACAAGGGTGGACCCCAGCCAGTCTGTGATCGCAGCCAAGCCAGGACCGGGCCAGGCGCCCCTGGCGGGCAGTTCCCAAGCTCCCACTGTCTTGGCAGATCTAGAGGTTCTGTACTGGAAGCAGGTGAAGGAGCGGATGGCCGCGCAGAGGAAGCTGCACAGGAGAATGGTGAGACTGCCGCGGCGGTGGGGCGGGGGGGAGCGTGGCGGTGCCTTCGGCCTGCCTGTAAAAGGGGACAGGTTCCTGGGAGCACCCTACGGATGTGAAGGACTAGTCGACTAGCAAATGCTTATCGGATGGTCGGCTCAATAGTTCGCTAGTCGCTCCTCTTTTTCCCCCCCCCCCACCCCCCCTCGGAGGGGGTACTTCAAAGCAGCAATGCTGTGTGGAGCCTGAGGCCAGACCCTGGGCTCCACGCGGTGTTGCTGCTTTGAAATGCCGCCACGGGAGCCCAGCGTCAGGCTCCTCCCGGCATTTCAAAGCGGCAGAGCCGCATGGAGCCTAGGCTGATCCCGCAATGCCACACGGAGCCCCGGGATCCGCAGGGAGTCCCCAGCGGACCCCGGGCTCCACGTGGTGCTTTCGCCTTTAAAGTGTAGCAACAGCCCTAGGGGAGAACCCGTCGATTAGTCAATTACCTGCAATTTAACATTCCTAGAGCACACATGGTAGCCACAGGGATTGGCCAGTGGCTAGCGCATCTTTCCCAGGCCTGCCCCCCACAGGGCAGGGACCACCTGGGCTGCAATGTTCCCCCTTGCGTTTTCCATCCTGGTGCAGAATAACTTTTATGTGCACTGAGGTGCGTGTGGATGTGCACTACCAGTGGAAACTGGGCGCTCTGCTAATCAGCTGGGCAGCACCTAAATCTCTGGTTGCCCAAGCGCTCGGCTCACCAGGAGCACAGGTGGGCAGCCCTGCCCGGCATGTACTGCTCAGGGCCCCTGGGTGCTGCAAATCCCAAGGGCGCCCGACACAGCGAGGCCAACGGTGACAGCCGGGCCTGTTCCCTCTGCCAGGGGCTGCTGCTGGGGAAGCATCTGCAGGAGGAGTTGTTGCCGGAGGAGGCCGAGGAGGAGGAGCGAATGGACGACTACCTGGACCACGATGGGGGGGCAGGTACTCCTGAAAGCTGGGAGCGGCCGCTGCCACCCTGGGCATGGGATCCTGCCTGCTGTGCCTCACTACTGCCCCGGAGGGCAGGGCCAGGAAGTGCCCCTCAGAGGGGAGGCATTTGCTATGTGGGGCACAAACCTTGCTGAAACTGGAGTGAGAATTCCAGCTGGGGCGCTTTGTGTCTGCCCTGACCATGCAGAACTGGGCTGTGCCTGAGCTGGACAGGCAGGCTCTGCGCCCCCCTTGGCACGCCCAGGGCATCTGCTGTGTGACGCCTTTGTCCTCTCTTGTGGGGGTGAAGGATCCAGCAGGCTGCAGGGATCCCCCGTCCCCGCTCCCCTTGGTTTGGAGAGTCCATGCTTGGCCTTCTGGGCAGGAACTCCTCCCCCCTCCCCTCCCCCCCCCAGCCCTAACCAGAGCCCTTTCTCTGCAGATGACTTCCTGGAGCAGGAGGACATTCAGCTGGAAGCCCCGGAGCAGCTGCCTGAGGGCGACCTGGGTAACGTAGTCCCAACAGATCCCCACCGTGCATCCTCGTTCACCCCGAGGGCCTGGGCTGGCAGCAGGCCCCAGCCGGGGGAGCTACAGCAAGGATGTGCAACTCAGAGCGGCTGATGGCATAGCTGGACATGGGTGGTGTCCCAGCATGCATTGCTCCATTGTAAGATGCACTGCATGCTGGGACCTGTAGTCTCCAGGGCTTGCAGTTGTTAGCGGTGAGCGCGGCCCTACCAAATTCACAGTCCGTTTTAACGTCAGGGACAGGGTTTTAAAATTGGTCACTTGCACGGTGTCCGATGTTTCCATCTGAGGCTTCAGGGTGTTGGAACCCTGAGGTTCCTGCCCCAGAAGGGGTTACGGAGTTGCCCCCCCCCCACTTCTGTGCTGCCTTCGGAGATGGGTTTGGTCTCTGCGTCGAGCCCATCTGTTCTGTGGGCGCCTCCTAACCACTGATAGGAGCATGGTGTGTGTTCCCAGCCCTGAGCGCATGCCCAGCGCTCGGGTAGCAAGCTCCAGGCCCTTCCCGTGGGGCAGGGGGAGCCCCGTCCATGCGGAACAGCAGCCCCGGGGGCGCTCAGCTACAGCTTGCCCTTTGCTTCCAGGCCCCTGCGCGATCCCTGACTCCCTGAGCTATGAGGAGCTGGTGAGGAGAAACGTGGTACGTACCCCTCCCGCGGGGCGTGGGGCAGGGCCTCCCTGCCCAAGCCTGGCTCTGCGGTGCCGCTTGCCCATTCCCTGCCCGGACAGCCGTGGCCCATGGCCGTGGCTTCCCAGGTGCCATCAGTGTCTGTTCCCTCCAGCCCAGGCACAAGCGGGCTGCTGGGGGGCTCACTGGGCTGGTTTTGAGGTTCGAGGGACAGCCTGGGGGTCTCTCAGCCCCTCGGCTGTCTGACCCCCCAGTTCAGGCTGTGCAATTAAAAGCCCATGAGGGCCAGGCCAGAGCTTTCCAGCAGAGAGGGGGAGCTGCTGGCTGCTCCATGGGGCAGGCCCTCCGCTGGAGGAGTGAGCCCCCTGCCACTCCAGAAACACTGGCAGGAGCCATCTCTGCCCACGGCTGTTTGACTGGCCCCAAGCTGGGGGGGGCGGGAAAGGCCCCCTTCCTCCCCCCTCATGCTCTCTCCTGTGCCCAGGAGCTGTTCATCGCCAACTCCCAGAAGTACGCCCGTGAGACGGTGCTGTCCCAGCGCATCCGCGACTGGGAGGACAAGATGGGACCCAAGTTGCAGGAGCAGGTGCGGCCGGAGCGCGGCTGGGGGTGGGTAGGCAGGGCAGAGCGCGGGCTGGGCTCGGCTCTCTGCAGGCCTGGGAGAAGCGGGCGCTGCTGACAAGGCCCTGGGGCGGGTGGTGTGGGCTGGGAGTAAGGGCGGCAGGTGCGTTGCGGGAATGACCCCGCCGCTGCTCAGGGGCATGTTCCCCTCTGCCCAGCCCTGTGCCTGGGGCAAGGAGTCAGGATTCCTTCCGTGGCTTAAAGGCGCCGCCATCTCCTGCCCTGTTATGTAACCTGGAGAGCTGCCCAACCCCCTGCCCCCCACCGTGTGGCCTGTGCCCTGGGGCAGCCAGCGACAGCTGCAGAACGGGGCTGGGGGGCTGCTGGGCCAGTCGTCCTCTGAGGAGGAGGCAGCCCCCACTTGCTAGTGGCTGTGGGTGAGCGGGGCTGGCCCCAGCCCCTCAGCGCCTGACCACCCCCTCCTCCCCCATCGGCACAGGAGGAGCGAGCCGCCTTCGACATCCACAGCTACGGGGACCAGCTGGCAGGGAGCTGTGGGCGCCTGGGCGAGTGGCGCTCCTTCGCTAGCCTGGTGGCGGGGAAGCCGGCCTTCGAGGTGTGTCGCTACATGCTGGCCTCGCTGCAGCTGGTGAGTGGCTGGGCTCAGGCTCCCCCGGGCATGCCCTGTTCTCCAGGGCGAGCAGCCAGCCCCTCCCTACCCCTTGCCGTGGGCCAGGCTGCCCGCCTGCCCCAGAGCTACCCACAGCTGGAAGTCAGTCCCCCCTGCCCCTCGGCTGTCACCCCTACAGGCCAACGACTACACGGTGCAGATCGGGCAGCAGCCGGGCCTGGAGGAGGGAGTAGATACCATGCGGCTGCGCCTCCTGACCCAAGAGCGAGCGCACGAGCGATTCCGCACCTACATGGCCCCCTCTGTGTCAAACTGATGGCAGCTGCGGCTTGCTGGGACGGACAGTGCCCCCCAAGGGCTTCTGCGCCAAGAGCCCTGCCCCTGCCCTGTGTATATACTGCCCTCCGGCAGCAAACTCTGTACAGCCTCTGCCTGTCTCTGCTGTCTTCTCCCAGCCGCCTCTGGCCGGGCCCTTCTGCCTCCCCCTTTGCTCTGTCTCTTTCCACCTGCATGCCAATAAACCCTGGATATGGCACTGGGACGAGCTTCTCCTCTGACTGGGGGGGTTGTCAGGCTCCATGGCGTGTGCTTTAGCAGAGCCCGGAACTGGCCCCGTGCTCCCTGGGGCTGCAGGTAGGTGGAAATGCTCGCAGGCCAGGCAGGCTCCTGTCTCCTCACTCCTCCCCCACCCAGCACTGGCACTGCTAACAACATATGTGGCCCTTCCCAGGCATTTCCTCCTGCAGCAGCAGCCCCAGGGCCAGAGGCTCCTGCCCAGCCCTGCAGCAGCCATAATGACCCATGGGGTCAGGCCGAGGAGTCTGCGGAAACACCTGGCCAGTGGGTACACCTGGCCAGAGGTTCGCTGCATGGGGCTGCAGCCTGGGCCAATCGCTGCTGCTGGACATATCCTGCCGGCACGTCTCTCGTTCCCTTTTGAATGGGGCCTGCTCTTGGCCTCACAACCTCCCCTGGGCCTGTGGCCATGTGTGTTCAGCCTGCCCTGAATGACCTCGTTCCTGTTACAAGCTTGGTCATAGTGCTTCCCTGCTCCCTGGCCCCACAGCAGGCAGGTTGCTACAGCCTCTGTCCCACCCTCACTGGGCTCTCCTCCAAGCTGACCCATTCCAGTCTTGTTACTCTCCTGCGGCAGCTCTTTGAGCCCGTGTCACCTCTGTGGCTGTCGCTCCCTCTGGCTGTTACGCAGGGTGACCCAATCCAGCTGCACTATGGGCCAGGGCAGGCATCCCGGGCTCCGCTAGACACCAGCGGATAGAGTAGCCTATGCTGCTCTGCCTCGCCCCCAGAGCAGAGCCGCCCAATATAGAGCCAGAGCCTGAGCCTGGCCTGTGTCCTTGTGCAGGAGACGGGCCCGGAGCAGGGATGGGAAAGATGCGGCCCACTGCCCCAGCAAGGCCAGGGGCACCCAAGAAGTCATTCACTGTTCAAGGGGGGTGGCGGCTCCCTCCGCCCGCCAGGGGTGCACAGCGCCTAGAGGGAGCCACCAGCCCTTCTGATCAGTGACTGACTGTGCAGGCTCCTGCCCCGGGTCTCGGTTCTGGCCTGGGGGTGGGGAGAGCGCGCAGTGTCCAGAGGGAACCGCCAGCTGTTCAAAAGGGTTGGCGGTGCCCTCTAGGCATTGTGCCCCCCGGCAAGGCGGGGGGCAAGAGTCAGGGGAGCACATGAAGTCTCTTTCCCCCACTAGCATCTAGAGGGGCCCCTTCTGGGGGTGGAGCTGGCCTGCACCGCCAGCTACGATTTGTGAAGTGGCTCGTCCCCCTGCAAAAATTGCCTACCCCAGAGGAGCCGAGTCCTTTACTCAGCATCAGTAGAGGCCCAGGTGGCGGAGGGGGGGCAGTATTAGTCTCCTGCTCCCTGGGCTGGGCTGGGCTGAGCCCCGCCCCTCAGACCAACCAGCTCAGAGACTTGTTGGGAAATACGTGCCCCACCCAGGGCAGAGAAATATCCAGGCTGGCTGTGAATAATCTTAGGTACACAGCAGCCTCCACCTCTCCTGCCACTGCTGGCAGATTCCACCTAGGTCAGGTCAACTCCTCAAAGTACCAGCAGCCCCAATCCACTCACTGTGCTGCCAGGATTTTGGCAGCTGCGGCCAGGACAGGCCCAGCCTGTGCAACAGGGCAAGGCCAGCACCGCAAGCAGGCTGGGAGCTGCAAAGCAGCAGCTGTGTTTGGTGGTGACAGGCCTGGCTTAGCTAGAGAACAGCACTGACTGCAGCAGAGGGAGGAGCCGCCTGACCTCAGGGCCCCAGGGGAGGGGACCCACTGGCTGCTATGGGGCAGGGAGCTGCCTGGTTCGCAAGGCCCAGCCCAGCAGCGGAAAGGAGATCAGGCTCATGGGTCTGCCCTAGTAGCAAGCAGGGCGTTTATTGCTGGTGCTCAGCTACCGAGCTGCCGGTAGGTCTCCATGTGGCCCTTGATGCTCTGGACAATCTGCGTCTCGCTCTTGCCCCGGTTGTAGTAGTCCAGGAAGAGCCCGTCGGGGCTGAGCAGGTAGATGATCACCGTGTGGTCGACGATGTAGTCGTTGTCCTCATCCCGGGGCCCAGCACTGTAATACACCCGGTAGGCCCGGCCTGCCTCCCGCACATGCTCCGGGCTGCCGGTCAGCCCCAGCAGGCGCGGGTGGAACTCCATCACATACTTGGCCACAGCGGCCACGTCGTCCCGCTCGGGGTCCACGGTGATGAAGACGGGCTGCACCCCGGGCAGCTGCGGCTCCTGGTCCAGCAGCCGCACCACCTGGCTCATCTTCTCCAGCTCCTCCGGGCAAATGTCGGGGCAGTGAGTGAAGCCGAAGTAGAGCAGCACCCACTGGCCCAGGAAGTCGGCCTTGGAGCGGGGCTGCCCGGTGTGGTCCACCAGCTGGAAGTCCCCCTGGCCGAGGGCCAGCTTCTTCAGCTCCTGGATGCGCTGCAGCTTCTGCTGCTGCTCCTTTTCCCTGTGGAAGTAGAGCCAGACGCCCAGGAAGGCCCCCCCAAACAGGCAGGTGATGAGCAGCCGAGTCCTTAGCTGCATCTGTGTGGTGCCCGACGGGGCCCCCTGGGAGAATGGTCGCCTGGTGACCCTGTTCCAGGAAGGGGGCTGCGTTGCCCACCTTGGCTGCAGGCTCCCTGCTGCAGCAGCTGGGAACCACCTTGCGGGCGTGGTGAATCCGCCACCGGCCCAGGCTTTCGAGTGTGCCGATGGCCGGACTCTTTTACTGGCTGGCGACACGATGTGCCTTGCACAGCCAGCAGGAGGGGGGCTCTGGGCACATTCCCAGAGAGCCCAGGGTCTCCCCCCAAGGCCGCACTGCTGGGCACTGCACTGAGCCAAGGGCCAGCGGCTCCGGAGGGGGAGGGTTGGAAACATCCTGGGCAAAGCTGAAAGGGCGAAAAAGAGCCTCCAGTAACTTGGTGTTTTGGGCTGTACAGTTCTGCGATGCAGGAAGTGCAGGCCAGGCGGGAAACCAGAGCATGGGGCAGAGGGGGGGGGGTCGGTCCCCCAGGCTAGGAATGCAGGAGCCGTGGCTCAAGGCTCCCAAACCATGGGCTGAGCCTCACCAACCCGGCGCTGCAGCTGCACCTGCCTTCCAGCCTTGCCTCTCCCGCAGCCCCGACCCACCCCAGCTCTTCCAGTGCCCTACAGCCCCATGCCCCCTCCTGCCGCATGCCGCCCCCACCCGCAGGCTCCCCTGCCCTGCAGCCTCCTGCCCCCAGCCCTTCCTGCAACCACATGCCCCCGAGCCCTGCAGCCTCCTGCCCCGCCCTTCCCTGCAACCCCATGTCCCCCAGCCCTTCAGCTTCCTGCCCCCAGCCCTTCCTGCAACCCCATGCCCCCAGCCCTTCAGCTTCCTGTCCCCACCCTTCCCTGCAACCCCATTTCCCAGCCCTTCAGCTTCCTGTCCCCACCCTTCCCTGCAACCCCATGTCCCCAGCCCTTCAGCTTCCTGCCCTTCCCTGCAACCCCATGCCCCCAGCCCTTCCCTGCAACCCCATGTCCCCAGCCCTTCAGCTTCCTGTCCCCGCCCTTCCCTGCAACCCCATGTCCCCAGCCCTTCAGCTTCCTGCCCCGCCCTTCCCTGCAACCCCATGTCCCCAGCCCTGCAGCTTCCTGCCCCCGCCCTTCCCTGCAACCCCATGTCCCCCAGCCCTGCAGCTTCCTGCCCCCATGTCCCCAGCCCTGCAGCTTCCTGCCCCCAGCCCTTCCCTGCAACCCCATGTCCCCAGCCCTTCAGCTTCCTGCCCCCGCCCTTCCTGCAACCCCATGTCCCCAGCCCTGCAGCTTCCTGCCCCCATGTCCCCCAGCCCTGCAGCTTCCTGCCCCTGCCCTTCCCTGCAACCCCATGTCCCCAGCCCTGCAGCTTCCTGCCCCCATGTCCCCAGCCCTTCAGCTTCCTGCCCCCGCCCTTCCCTGCAACCCCATGTCCCCCAGCCCTGCAGCTTCCTGCCCCCATGTCCCCCCAGCCCTGCAGCTTCCTGCCCCCAGCCCCCTTCCCTGCAGCCCCATGCCCTCCTGCCCCCCCCAGCCCCAGCCCCAGCCCCAGCCCTGCAGCCCCATGCGCCCGGCAGCCTCCTGCCCCTGCAGCCCCAGGCTCCCCCAGCCCTGCCCACCTGGCCGGCGCCCGGTCTCTGCCCATCAGCAGATTCGCTCCGGCCGCGCTGAACACGCGGAAGTCCGTGACGAATCCCCCCACACCAACGCCCGCGCACACGGCCTCCGCCCGGCGCATGCGCAGCCGCCCATCTCGCCGCACGGTTCCGCCCCTCTGGCGTTGCGCCTGCGCTTTGGTCCCCGCGGCTGACACGCGCGCTTCCCGGCTGCCGGCAGCAGGGGGCGCCGGGCGCACAGCGCTGGGCCCGCGGGGCTGCCACCTGGCGGCGCGGCGCGGGGCTGGGGCAGGCCCGCGTTAAAGTGCAGCGCGCCCCGCCCCCCACAGGACCCACACTTGGGGGTGTCCCTTCCCCCTCCGAGCCCCTTCTTTTGCAGAGCCCCCATAATGCCCCTAGCCCCCCAGCAGGGGGTGCCCTCTGAGCCCCCCTGAGCCTCCTGCCGGGGATGCTTCCCGCCCCCAACTCCCAGCTGTGGATGCCCCCATGCACCTTGGCCCTCCAACTGGGGGGTGCCCCCCAAAGTCCCCAGTGGGGGGGGGCTCATCCCCTCCAGCGGGAGGTGACCATCTCTGGGAGGGCCCCACCCGGGGGGCCAGCCCCAAGGCAGCCGTGTCCTGCAGGCAGGACAGGAGGGCTGTGGCCCGCGCTGGCAGGGGAGGGTTGCGATCACTGCTGGACCTCGCCAGCAGGCATCCAGCCCCCGCATGTGACCCCCACAGGCACCTGTGCCAACACACCTGGGGCAGACCCTTGCCACCAGGCGAGCCCGCTGGACATGCCAGCGCGGGCGGCGTGGGGCGGAGGAGGGCGTCGAACAGAGCAAGCGCAGGACGGTGCTGTCCCCACGGGGGCTCGGTGAGAGCAGAGCGGCAGCGAGTAGCAGCCCCGCCTGAAACACGGCAGCAAGGCGCCCGCCTGGGGCACCAGCCACAGAGGACAGGCAGGCTGGGTGTGGTTCTAGGGGGCAGCACCTTTCGGCCAAGCACCTGGCCTGGTCCAGCCCACAGCAGTTGGCTCCAGTGTAGCAGAGAGCGAGGTGTTACCCCAACCCACCACTAGCGTAGCAGAGCAAGACACTTTATTGCCCAATCGTTCATGCTGGTGGGGGCTGGTAGTAGGGCTGGAGGAGACGGGCTGTGGGGCTGGCAGTGAGGCTGGCGACAAAGGCAGTGGGGCTGGCAGGTGCTGGCAGTGGAGCTGGAGGGGCTGTTGTGGGGCTGGCAATGGGGCTGGCAGTGGGGCTGGAGGGGGCTGGCAGTGGGGCTGGCAGTGGGGCTAGAAAGGGTTGGCAATGGGGCTGGTGGGTGCTGGCCTTGGGGCTGGAGGAGGCTGGCAGTAGGGCCGGAGGAGACGGGCAGTGGGGCTGGCAGTGAGGCTGACGGGCGCTGGCAGGGGGGCTGGAGGGGGTTGGCAGTAGGGCTGGAGGGGACAGGCAGTGGGGCTGGCAGTGGGGCTGGAGGGGGCTGGCAGTGGGGCTGGTGGGCGCTGGCCTTGGGGCTGGAGGAGGCTGGCAGTAGGGCTGGAGGAGACGGGCAGTGGGGCTGGCAGTGAGGCTGGCGGGCGCTGGCAGGGGGGTGGAGGGGGCTGGCAGTAGGGCTGGAGGAGACGAGCAGTGGGGCTGGCAGTGAGGCTGGAGGGGGCTGGCAGTAGGGCTGGAGGGGACAGGCAGTGGGGCTGGCAGTGAAGCTGGAGGGGATGGACAGTGAGGCTGGAGGGGACGGGCAGTGAGGCTGGCAGTGGGGCTGGAGGGGGCTGGCAGTAGGGCTGGAAGGGACAGGCAGTGGGGCTGGCAGTGAAGCTGGAGGGGATGGACAGTGGGGCTGGAGGGGACGGGCAGTGAGGCTGGCAGTGGGACTGGAGGGGCTGGCAGTAGGGCTGGAGGGGACAGGCAGTGGGGCTGGCAGTGAAGCTGGAGGGGATGGACAGTGGGGCTGGAGGGGGCTGGCAGTAGGGCTGGAGGAGACGAGCAGTGGGGCTGGCAGTGAGGCTGGAGGGGGCTGGCAGTAGGGCTGGAGGGGACAGGCAGTGGAGCTGGCAGTGAAGCTGGAGGGGATGGACAGTGAGGCTGGAGGGGACGGGCAGTGAGGCTGGCAGTGGGGCTGGAGGGGCTGGCAGTAGGGCTGGAAGGGACAGGCAGTGGGGCTGGCAGTGAAGCTGGAGGGGATGGACAGTGGGGCTGGAGGGGACGGGCAGTGAGGCTGGCAGTGGGGCTGGAGAGGGCTGGCAGTAGGGCTGGAGGGGACAGGCAGTGGGGCTGGCAGTAGGGCTGGAGGGGACGGGCAGTGGGGCTGGCAGTGGGGCTGGAGGGGATGGGCAGTGGGGCTGGCAGTAGGGCTGGAGGAGACAGGCAGTGGGGCTGGCAGTGGGGCTGGAGGGGGCGGGCAGTGGGGCTGGCAGTGGGGCTGGAGGGGACAGGCAGTAGGGCTGGAGGACAGGCAGTGGGGCTGGCAGTGGGGCTGGAGGGGCGGGCAGTGGGGCTGGCAGTGGGGCTGAGGGGACAGGCAGTAGGGCTGGAGGGACAGGCAGTGGGGCTGGCAGTGGGGCTGGAGGGGACGGGCAGTGGGGCTGGCAGTGAGGCTGGCAGTAGGGCTGGAGGAGACAGGCAGTGGGGCTGGAGGGGACAGGCAGTGGGGCTGGCAGTGAGGCTGGCAGTAGGGCTGGAGGAGACAGGCAGTGGGGCTGGAGGGGACAGGCAGTGGGGCTGGCAGTGAGGCTGGCAGTAGGGCTGGAGGAGACAGGCAGTGGGGCTGGAGGGGACAGGCAGTGGGGCTGGCAGTGAAGCTGGCAGTAGGGCTGGAGGAGACAGGCAGTGGGGCTGGAGGGGACAGGCCGTGGGGCTGGCAGTGGGGCTGGAGGGGACGGGCAGTGGGGCTGGCAGTGAGGCTGGTAGTAGGGCTGGAGGAGACAGGCAGTGGGGCTGGAGGGGACAGGCAGTGGGGCTGGCAGTGGGGCTGGAGGGGACGGACAGTGGGGCTGGCAGTGAGGCTGGCGGGCACTGGCAAGTTGCACCGTCCAGGAGGCAGAGGGCTGAGGGGGCAGCGAAGAGCCGGCGGGCAGCGCCCCTTCCCCCTAGGCGGGGCTGAGCAGCGCCCGGCTCCCGCAGCCCTGCTCCCCGCTCAGCTCCTCCAGGGTCCGGCTGCCGTGGGGCAGGAGGATCTCTGCCACCTTGTCGCTGGGTGTGAAGGGCTCCGAGCCTGCCAGGACCAGTGCCCCCTGCAGAGCGCGGCGCTGCTCGTCGCTCAGCTCCGGCCTGTCATGGTGAATCCGGATCCAGGGCGAACCTACGGAGACGGGGGGCAGCGGCTGAGCCCCCTGTTCCCCCGGGCTCCCACCCTCCTCACGTGCCCCTCGCCTCGCCCCACTTGTTTCTAATCCAGCCAGGTGCCCAGTTTGCAGTGGGGGGGCGTTATGTCCGGTGTCTCCCCCCATCCAGGCCGGCGCCAGCCTCCCGCCCAGGGGCCCTGGGTCCAGAAGTGCCATCTGCACCCAGGCGAGCCCGGGCTGCCATCGTCTGTACCACGGACTGGCAGTGCCAGGCCACGTGGGCAAAGCTGGGGACCGGTGCCCAGAGCAGGCGGATACTCCGGGGATGGGCAGCAGAATAAAACCCTGGGAGAGAGGGTCTGGGGGCCTGGCCAGACTCTGCCCCCCGCCCGGCTCTCACCTTTAGCCACGCGCTGCCCCTCGGCCACCAGCAGCTCGGCCCCCACGCGGTGGTTGATCGGCTGCCCCTTCTGGGTGCGGCCGGCTCCCAGCTCATGCAGCACCTGGGCGATGGGCAGGGCCTCCACTCTCTGCACCGTGCCTGGGGAGAAGGGGGCTAACAGTGAGGGAGGCACCAGCCCAGCCCTCCCCTCTTGCCCGAGGGTGTTCCTCTGGGATGGGGGGAGGGGGGGGGGACTGGGGTCAGCCGGTGCCCCCTCCCCAGCACCGGCTCCCTGGGGTTCTCCGTGGCGAGGGGCAGGGAGCAGCTCCCCCTGGGGGCCGGCTGGGGAGTTACAGGCGGGGGCTGCCCCACCCTTGTTCCCCGCCCCGCCTTACCGTCCTGGGCGGCGGGCAGCTCCTCCTGGGCCCGAGCCCGGCCCAGCACCTGGTAGCGCTGCTCCTCGGTTCCCGCGCACAGGGCCTGGGCGAGGCCGGCCTGCACCCCCTGGGCCTGCAGCATGGCCTGGAACCGCCCCAGGGCCGAGCCATCGTCCAGCGTGGCCGCGATGCGGGTGGCCCCCTGCCCCACGGAGCCGGCCTGCCCACACTGCCAGAGCAGAGAGCCCCCTGCATGGGGGAGACAGGCGGGGGTCTCACTCCTGCCAACAGAGACCCCCATCCCCCACGCAGCCCCCTCGAGGTGGCCTCCTCCTCCCTCCAATGCCTCCAACACAACCCCTCCGAGCGAACCCCCAGCTGGCCGGGCCCTGCCCCTAGCTTTGTCCCTGGGCCCTGTTCCAGCCAGTAGGGTTACCAGATGATTTCAAAGAAATACCGGGCACACTTGATCTCAGAAGAGGGGGGAGGCCAGCTGGGAGGGGAGTGGGGCTGGCCAGGTGGAGGTCGGGGAGAGCGGGGCTGGCCAGGGGAGATGGGGGGGGAGGGATGGCTGGCGGGAAGCAGGGCTGGCTGGGAGGAGATTGGGGAGTGGGGCTGGGTGGGGGGGAACTGGCCGGCGGGGAGTGGGGCTGGCTGGGAGGGGTTGGGGGAGCGGGGCTGGCCAGGGAGATCGGGAACGGCTGGCAGGAAGTAGGGCTGGCTGGGAAGAGATTGGGGAGTGGGGCTGGCTGGGGAACCGGCTGGCGGGAGCGGGGCTGGCTGGGAGCGGTTCGGGAGTGGGGCTGGCCGGGGAACCAGCTGGCAGGGAGTGGGGCTGGCTGGGAAGAGATTGGGGAGTGGGGCTGGCTGGGGGAACCGGCTGGCGGGGAGCGGGGCTGGCTGGGAGGGGTTCGGGGGGAGTGGGGCTGGCCGGGGGGGGGAACCAGCTGGCAGGGAGTGGGGCTGGCCTGGGGGCACACAGATCCCGTGGTGCTGCCCATCCCGCGCATGATCCCGGCAGGGCGCACGGGCGAGTCCGGCCCCGGGATTCTATCCCACCCCGCCCCCACGCCCACGCCCACGCCCCTCCTCTCTACTGCGAGTAGATTACAAGCCCGTGGCGAGTAGATTACGAGCCGGCACAGCCGCGCAGCGCGGTGTGCGCATGCGCAGCGTGCCGAACCGCGCAGCTGGCGAGCCCTGCTCATGATAACAATACAACTGACTTAATTAGAAAATACCCGACATTTCTATGTCCGGTATTTTCTCCATTTGTTTCCCGGCCAGAAAACTCAAATACCGGACTGTCCGGTTCAAAACTGGACACCTGGCAACCCTACCAGCCAGTCATCCAGGGACCCCCGGCCCATAGCCGCTCTCAGCTCCTGCCCCCCCGGGAACAACTTCTCAGCCCGGCTGGGGGGAACGTGTCCACAGCCCGGCCAGGCAGGGGGAACAAAGGGCTGGAGCCAAGGATGCTCATTGCTCTCCAGGAATGGCATTAACCCTTGGCCATGGGCAAACCTGGCATGTGCCGCCCCCCCAGACCAGCGCCCCCCCGCCCTCCAGGGCTGCAGTTCCTGAGCTCCCCACACCTAGCATGGTGACCAGCTGCCGCAGATCCGCCGGCCCCTGGCCCCCCAGGCACTGCAGGGCCTCCAGCACCTCCAGGGAGTTGCCTACGCGCTGTCCCAGGGGCCCGTCCATCCTGCTGAGCACGGCCACTGTGCAGATCCCCAGCCGGCTGCCCACCGACACCTGCAGGGACGGGGCGGGGCAGTGAGCATGGGGGGCCGCAGCTGGGCCCGGGGACAGGAGCCCGGCGCCCCCCCAGCCCCAGGTGGGGAAGGAGGGGCAGCTTCCACCCAGCGTCACCCTCTCGCGGCCTCGTGGTTCCAGCACCCGGCCCCATCCGCTCGGCCCAGCCCCCCACTCTAGTGTCCCGCTGGGCACGGCAGGCTCGGCTGCCCGGGGAGGACACAGGCCTTGCTCGGGCGGCTGTTGTGGAGTCAGAGACCCAGCTCCCCTCGGGCCAGGGCCTGGGCTGCCCGGCCCCGGTGTCAGGGGCCCTCAGGAGGCCTCTGGCCCCCTTGGGAGAGGGCAGCGGAGGCCAGTCAGCACAGGGAGGGGGGTGTGGAGACCCCGGCAGGCAGAGTGGGGATGGGGCAGGCCACTCGGGGCTCCTGGGGGCGGGGGGATGGCAGTGCCGTCTCCCCCAGGGCGGGCAGGTCTGGCCCACTCACCAGGCTCTGGGCCAGGGTCCGGGCGCTCTCCAGGCTGGTGTAGAGGGCGGCGCTGCCAAATTTCACATCCAGCACCAGGGCCGAGACCTTTTCCGCGGCCTTCTTGCTCAGAATGGAAGCTGCAGAGCCGTGGGGAAGCTCAGACATGGGGAGCCCCTGGCCCCGGGGACCGCGGCAAAGCCCTGCCTTGATGTCTGATGCCCGGATCCCAGGGACGGTCTGCCCTCCCCCGGGGCCTCTGGCACCCTCCGTGGCCTGACCCATTGCCGGTCAGAGACACCTGGCATGGCCCCAGGAGCCGGCTCTGGGCTCCGGTCAGCCCAAGGGGCAGGGGCTGGGGGCTGGACTTCGGGGTAAGAGGCGGAGGTCCTCCAGCCCAGACTGCAGGGTTTCCCGGGGCCTCGGCATTCCCAGACCTCCCGGCTCTCGGGCACGGCTGACCGGCACGCCACGGCACCCCGCCCCCAAGGGGGCTGCTCTATGGGATGCCCCCCCACGTTCCCTCACCCCCGGCCAAGGCGCTGGTACCTGTGATGAGGGGCAGGCTGTCCACGGTGGCCGTGACATCTCGCAGGCTGTAGAGCACCTTGTCTGCCGGGACCAGCTCCTCACTTTGCCCCACGATGCAGCAGCCCACCTGCTCCAGGATGCGCCTCATCTGCGGCACCGGGGAAGGGCCGTCAGCGTGGGGGGGGGAAGGGCTAGTTACCCCAGCAGGGCCCTTTCTGGGCAACAGCCATGCGGGAAGCAGCTGGCCACTGCCAGCAGGCGCCAGGAGCGGGATGCCCAGCTGTCTGAGGGGCTCGGTGAGGGGAAGAGACGGGAGAAACAAGGACGAGGGCTGGGCCAAGGCGCTGACTGGCTTCCCCCCCAGCTCTGGTCTCTTCCTGCAGCCCCTTTCCCGAGAGGCCAGACTGGGTCAGACCAAAGGTCCAGCTAGCCCAGTCTCCTGTCTCCCAATGGCAGGTGCTCCAGAGGGAGTGAACAGATCAGGGAATCACCAAGTGAGTCCTCCAGTCACCCGTTTCCAGCCCCTGACAAAGGCCAGGGACACCACCCTACCCATCCTGGCGAATAGCCATGACTTTATGTAGTTCTTATTTGAACCCTGTTAAAGTCCTGGCCATCACCACATCCTCTGGCAGGGTATGTCTACATACAAAGTTAATTCGAAATAACAGCAGTTATTTCGAATTAACTTTAATAGCATCTACACAGGCAAACCGCTATTTCGAAATAAATTTGAAATAGTGGAGCCCTTATTTCGAATTTGGTAAACCTCATTCTACGAGGAGTAAAGCCAAATTCGAAATAGCTAATTCAAATTAAGTGCTGTGTAGACACTTAATTCGAAATAGGGGGCCTCCAGCCGTTCCCAGGGAGCCCTGGTGGCCACTCTGGGCACAACCAGGAAAACTTACTCTCCTCTCCCCCAGGCCCGGAGCCATTAAAGGGGTAGACCTTGGCCACAGTGCCTGTGCCAGCTCCAAGCCTGCCAGCCCAGAGCCAGCAGTGGCCACCGGGGCTCCTGACCCAGTGGCCCCAAAACATGAGCCAGCAAGCCACTGGCAGCCAGCCCTCCACCGCTCCCCAGGAGCAGTCTGCCAGCTCCCAGGAGCCTGACAGGGGCTGGAGAAGGCGGGTGCCTTCCTGGTCCAGGGTGGAGATCATGGACCTTATTCAGGTTTGGGGGGGATGCCCCCAACTTCTATGATCTCAGCCCTAGATGGAGGAACACGGCCGTCTATGGCAGTATAGCTGCCAGCCTGGCCACCTGGGTCCTGCACATGCGAACCCAGGAGCAGGTTAGCATGAAAGTCAGGTTGGTCCGGCGAGACCCTCAAACCTGAGCCCTGAGCTTCCCTCTCCCTTCTTCCCCTTGCTTCCCCCTTCCAGCTCCCTCCTCCCAGGTTTCCCCCTTCCCTCTTCCACCCTCTCTTTTCCCCTCTCCCACCTCCTTTTCCCATACTCCCCAGAGGCTCATCCTCCCCCCAGTTTTGTTCAATAAACCCAGTTTCTATTTTAAACATACGTGTCTTTTATTTGACACCAGGAAGGGGGGCTAAGGAGGGGTAAGTGGAAGGACGTGAGGGAGGAATGGGGCACGAGCCCCCAGTGGAGAGGACTGGGGAGGCTCTGAGGGCCCCCTGGGGGTGGACGCTCTCCCTCAGGGCCTCCTGGATCCTGACAGCCCCCCGATGCACCCCCCCGGATGGCAGCCTGCAGCAAGTTCAGCCAGGCTGATGGCAACGACCCCACGAGATGCACCGGCATGCCCAGGGGCAGCTCTGGCTCCATGTGGCCGACTGCTGTGGTGTCCCGAGTGTGGGCACTCAAAGACAGGACTGCTTTGCTGTCCCTCATCGAGGTAGACAAGCAAGTGGGGAACCCTGAGAACTGTCTGTTCGGGGTGAGGGTAGGGTCCCTTTAAGCACAGAACTCAATTAGCCTCAGGCAGCAGCCCCACACACTAAGTCCTAACCTGATGCCCTGCCGGCACTGGTTCCAGCCAGCCTTAACTTCGGTTTAGGGTCCACTCAGTGTGGACGCGCAATTTCGAAATAGTTTTTGTGTATAGATGTGTTATTTCGAATTAGCTTAATTCAAATTAACTATTTCGAATTAAGTTAATTCGAAATAGTGCTGTAGTGTAGACATACCCGCAAGGAGTTCCACAGGTTGACTGTGCACTGAGTGAAGAAAACCTTCCCTTTTTAAAAAACCTGCTGCCTATTAATGTCATTTGGTGACCCCCTAGTTCGTGTGTGATGGGAACAAGTAAATAACTTTTCCTTATTCACTCTTTCCACACCACTCATGATTGTATAGATCTCTAACCCCCCTTAGTCTCCGCTTTTCTAAGCTGAAAAGTCCCCGTCTTGTTAATCTCTCTTCCTATGGAACCCGTTCCCAATCCCGGATCATTTTCGTTGCCCTTTTCGGAACCTTTTCCAAGGCCAGGAGATCTTTCTGGAGGTGAGGCGACCACGTCTGTGTACAGGGTTCGAGACGTGGGCATCCCATGGAGCTATAGAGAGGCAGTAAGACCTTCTCTGTCTTATTCTCTCTCCCTTTGGATAGCGAATTCTCTATGGACACTCATATGCAGTGCCCCCTCTTTGTCCCAGAGATGGGGGGGCTGGCCCCAGATGGGGTCCCACACCATACCAGGCAGACCCTCAGGGCTCCCTCCCCAGGCACCGACCCAGCCCCTGTGGCGGCCCCCTTACCTGCTCGGGGCTCTGAGAGACATTGAACCCCGGCACAGACTCCAACTTGTCCAGCGTGCCCCCGGTGTGGCCCAGCCCCCGCCCGCTGATCATGGGCACCTGGCGGGGGGAGAGAAGGCCCCAGGGGCTGGTGAGAGGCAACCGGGCAGGCCGACAGTGGCGGGATGAGCCCCTTGGTGCCGAAGGGAATCCACACAGGGCAGAGACTCCACCGAGGTGCCACGTCGGCTGGCAGCCACGCAATGGCAGGGCCACGCCTGGAGCAGGGCACCTGGGCACACCCATGACCACGCTGCCCGCCCGGCCCACAGGGAGACACCGACCTCACCTGCTTCCCAGCCCAGCTGCCGTGAGCACCCGGTGCCCCTCGGTCTCTGCCCAGGCCCTGGAGCTCACCTTACAGCCGCAGACAGCCAGGGCTGGGGCCAGCACCAGGCTGACCTTGTCCCCCACGCCCCCTGTGGAGTGTTTGTCCACCAGGAGCCTCTGCCAGCTGTCGGGCCACTCCAAGACCCTGCCCGACACCACCATCTCCCGGGTCAGCGCCAGCGTCTCGTCCGGATCCATGCCCCGCAGCCGGATGGCCATCAGCATGGCCCCTGGGGGCCAGAGCCATGGCTCAGTGGCAGAGCTCCAGGGGCTGGGCAGGACCAGGCTGGAGCTGGCACCCAGGGGGACTGGGCAGGAGGTGATGGGGCCGGAGGCTCCACACCTCTGGGGAGGGGCAGGCCGGGCAGCTGGCGAGCGTTGGGAGGAGGGGACAGGCAGGAGCCGCACCCCGGGGTGGGCTCTCCCCACCCCCACCCAAGGGAGCAATTAACCTGGGCACTTGGGGCCCGCCCTGGGCAGAGCGAGCCCAGCGCTGAGCCAGGCCAAAGCAGAGGGGGCTCCCGGATCCGGACCCGGTTCGGAGTCAGCCCAGTTCTCAGCTCAGAGCAGAGATCCCCCGAGGGCCTGGCCTCCCAGGGGAACGGGACAGGCTGCCACCGTGCGGTGGGCCAGCCTCTGGGACCCCCATGCCCCGGAGCTCAGCCCTGTCCCCCCGCCAGGGACCCGCCTGCCCCGGGGTCCCCATTCACTGGAGCTCAGCCCTTTCCCCCCTGCCAGGGACCCACCTGCCCCAGGGCCCCCATTCACTGGAGCTCAGCCCTTTCCCCCCTGCCAGGGACCCACCTGCCCCGGGGTCCCCATTCACTGGAGCTCAGCCCTTTCCCCCTGCCAGGGACCCACCTGCCCCGGGGTCCCCATTCACTGGAGCTCAGCCCTTTCCCCCCGCCAGGGACCCGCCTGCCCCGGGGTCCCCATTCACTGGAGCTCAGCCCTTTCCCCCCGCCAGGGACCCGCCTGCCCCGGGGTCCCCATTCACTGGAGCTCAGCCCTTTCCCCCCGCCAGGGACCCGCCTGCCCCGGGGTCCCCATTCACTGGAGCTCAGCCCTTTCCCCCTGCCAGGGACCCGCCTGCCCCGGGGTCCCCAGGCTCCCAGGAACTCACCACTGCCCCCCCCCCGCCAGCCCCAGGTCCCCATTCCTCCCCCCCCGCCAGGGACCCACCTGCCCCGGGGTCCCCATTCACTGGAGCTCAGCCCTTTCCCCCCGCCAGGGACCCGCCTGCCCCGGGGTCCCCATTCACTGTAGCTCAGCCCTTTCCCCCTGCCAGGGACCCGCCTGCCCCGGGGCCCCCATTCACTGGAGCTCAGCCCTTTCCCCCTGCCAGGGACCCGCCTGCCCAGGGCCCCATTCACTGGAGCTCAGCCCTTTCCCCCGCCAGGACCCGCCTGCCCGGGTCCCCATTCACTGGAGCTCAGCCCTTTCCCCGCCAGGGACCCACCTGCCCAGGGTCCCCATTCACTGGAGCTCAGCCCTTTCCCCTGCCAGGGACCCGCCTGCCCGGGGTCCCCAGGCTCCCAGGAACTCACCACTGCCCCCCGCCAGCCCCAGGTCCCCATTCCTCCCCGCCAGGGACCCACCTGCCCGGGTCCCCATTCACTGGAGCTCAGCCCTTTCCCCTCTGCCAGGGACCCGCCTGCCCGGGGTCCCCATTCACTGTAGCTCAGCCCTTTCCCGCCAGGGACCCGCCTGCCCGGGGCCCCATTCACTGGAGCTCAGCCCTTTCCCCTGCCAGGGACCCGCCTGCCCCGGGGCCCCCATTCACTGGAGCTCAGCCCTTTCCCCCCGCCAGGGACCCGCCTGCCCCGGGGTCCCCATTCACTGGAGCTCAGCCCTTTCCCCCCGCCAGGGACCCACCTGCCCCGGGGTCCCCATTCACTGGAGCTCAGCCCTTTCCCCCTGCCAGGGACCCGCCTGCCCCGGGGTCCCCAGGCTCCCAGGAACTCACCACTGCCCCCGCCAGCCCCAGGTCCCCATTCCTCCCCCCCCGCCAGGGACCCACCTGCCCCGGGGTCCCCATTCACTGGAGCTCAGCCCTTTCCCCCCGCCAGGGACCCGCCTGCCCCGGGGTCCCCATTCACTGTAGCTCAGCCCTTTCCCCCCGCCAGGGACCCGCCTGCCCCGGGGCCCCCATTCACTGGAGCTCAGCCCTTTCCCCCTGCCAGGGACCCGCCTGCCCCGGGGCCCCCATTCACTGGAGCTCAGCCCTTTCCCCCCGCCAGGGACCCGCCTGCCCCGGGGTCCCCATTCACTGGAGCTCAGCCCTTTCCCCCCGCCAGGGACCCACCTGCCCCGGGGTCCCCATTCACTGGAGCTCAGCCCTTTCCCCGCCAGGGACCCGCCTGCCCGGGTCCCCATTCACTGGAGCTCAGCCCTTTCCCCGCCAGGGACCCGCCTGCCCTGGGTCCCCATTCACTGGAGCTCAGCCCTTTCCCCCGCCAGGGACCCGCCTGCCCAGGGTCCCCATTCACTGGAGCTCAGCCCTTTCCCCCTGCCAGGGACCCGCCTGCCCCGGGGTCCCCAGGCTCCCAGGAACTCACCACTGCCCCCCCCCCGCCAGCCCCAGGTCCCCATTCCTCCCCCCCCGCCAGGGACCCACCTGCCCCGGGGTCCCCATTCACTGGAGCTCAGCCCTTTCCCCCCGCCAGGGACCCGCCTGCCCCGGGGTCCCCATTCACTGTAGCTCAGCCCTTTCCCCCCGCCAGGGACCCGCCTGCCCAGGGCCCCATTCACTGGAGCTCAGCCCTTTCCCCTGCCAGGCACCCGCCTGCCCTGGGCCCCATTCACTGGAGCTCAGCCCTTTCCCCTGCCAGGGACCCGCCTGCCCAGGGTCCCCATTCACTGGAGCTCAGCCCTTTCCCCGCCAGGGACCCACCTGCCCAGGGTCCCCATTCACTGGAGCTCAGCCCTTTCCCCTGCCAGGGACCCGCCTGCCCTGGGTCCCCAGGCTCCCAGGAACTCACCACTGCCCCGCCAGCCCCAGGTCCCCATTCCTCCCCGCCAGGGACCCACCTGCCCAGGGTCCCCATTCACTGGAGCTCAGCCCTTTCCCCCGCCAGGGACCCGCCTGCCCAGGGTCCCCATTCACTGTAGCTCAGCCCTTTCCCCGCCAGGGACCCGCCTGCCCAGGGCCCCCATTCACTGGAGCTCAGCCCTTTCCCCTGCCAGGGACCCGCCTGCCCCAGGGCCCCATTCACTGGAGCTCAGCCCTTTCCCCCGCCAGGGACCCGCCTGCCCAGGGTCCCCATTCACTGGAGCTCAGCCCTTTCCCCGCCAGGACCCACCTGCCCAGGGTCCCCATTCACTGGAGCTCAGCCCTTTCCCTGCCAGGGACCCGCCTGCCCTGGGGTCCCCAGGCTCCCAGGAACTCACCACTGCCCCCCCCCCGCCAGCCCCAGGTCCCCATTCCTCCTCCCCCGCCAGGGACCCGCCTGCCCCGGGGCCCCCAGCCACCGCCGCCCCCCATCCCACCTGCCGCGGGCCCCCCGCTGCTCCCGGGCTCCGCCCGGCTCACCCGTCTGTCCCTCCTGGAGCGCCCCGCGGGTCACGGCCCGCACGAAGAGCCGGATCTCGGAGTCCCGCAGCCGCTCCCCGTCCCGCTTCTTGCGGATCAGCGCCGGGAGGCTGGGGCCCGAGTCGGGGCCGGGGCCGGTCGGGTCCATGGGGCCGGGCGCTGCCGGGCGGTGAGAGGCGCAGATGCCGGCGGGTCCCGCTCCTGGCGCTCGGGCCCTTCCCGCAGCGCCCCGGCTCGCTAGGGACTGGGGCTGCTCCCCGCCCGCCCAGCGGCCCCGGGCATCCCGCCTGCGCTGTCCCGGGCTCGGGGGAGGCGTGGTGGGCGCTGCCCCGTGGCGCGGCCAATCGGGGCTCGGATCCAGCCTTTGGGAGGGTGTCCCCGGCAGCCAGGAACCAGCGGGTCCCCGGGCACCTGCCCCTGCCCTGCAGCCCGGGGCCCGGGGCCCTCCTCGGGGAGCTGGGCCAGACACTGGCCTCTCCCCTCTGGGCTGCCTGGGAAATGCCGATTCAGGGCTCCTGGCTCTCTTCCCGGGAGGGCGCTGCCCTTGGTCCCGGCCCCGGTGGGTCTGAAGTCCGAGGCTGCTGTGGAAGTGACTCGCTCCGGGCCCCGGCTCCTGCCTGGTGCAGCCGGGGTCCTGGCTCCATGGGGGGCAGGGGAGGGCGGGAAGAGCTGAGTGCCCACAGCCGGGCTGGAATGCGCCAGCCTGGGTCTCTGGGCAGGCAGCTGTGGGCCTCCATCCAGGGGTGACAGCAACGCGCGTTTCTTACAGCTTCTCCCCTGTGGCCCCCCGGGGCCCTGCCAGCTCTTCAGATAGCCCCCGCTGGCTTTTGCCGCGGCTCAGCCTGCTCTTGCCGGAGCTGGGTACCAGGGCGCGCCCGCTGGCTTTTGCCATCTCTCCAGGTACAGCCGTGACCCTGCCGCCGTAGCCTCCGACCCCCGCACTCTCTGTGCCAGGCGGGTGGCCCCCACTCCTGCGAGGGAAGGCAGCGTGCTGGCCCCATGTCTAGGGGAACCCTATTTCCCTGTGCCGAATACAGGGTGTGACGTAGTGGGGGTATCTGGCTAGTTCCTATGCTGGCTCTGTGGTAATCCCCAATGGCTGTCATCGGTACCACAGCCCAGAAGGATGAGTCATTATGCTAAGAGGGTCTCTCAACCTGTCTGACCAGCTACCCCCCAAGGAGAGAGACAAAGGAAGGGGGAATGCTGCCCGGGCTGGGGGCAGGGCTGAAAGAGAGTGAGTTTAGTTTCTGTCTGGGATCATGGAGGAACCAGCCTAAGCCAGGGGCTGGGATTTAGGGGCCCAGTCTCCCCCATCTCAAGGGGGGCTGAGGCATCCTAGACCTGCCCTGTAACCAGATTACATCGGTGCTGTGCTGTGCTGTGCTGTATCCTGGAGAAGGAATAAACTCCCTCCATTCTACGGGCTGGTGGAGTCTGTCTGCCATTACGGGGTGCAGGAGTCAGGGGACCCCAACGCGTCGTCACACTGGTGTCAGAAGTGGATCGACTGCACCCCGTGGATGGAGCATCCAGCGGCGAGCGACAAGGCGCAGTAGAAGCAAGAGCCATGGAACCAGGCGTGCTGGAAACAGAGCGAAGCGGTTCCTGAGAATCGTGGGCGCAGCAGCACTAGACTGGTGAGTCTGCACCGAGGACCAGCGGGAGATGGCCTATACCCAACTGCTGAAGGCAGAGCTGGTGAAGCTGTGCAGAGAGGGGCTTGCCTGTGCGGAGCGCAACCAAGGCCCAGCTGATTGCCCGGCTGGAAGAGAATGACCAGCCACAGGGCTGGGATCCTGTCCGTGGGGAGCAGCCAGACCCCACTGGGAGCGTGTCAGGCTCGGAGAGGGGCGGAGCGCTGGAGGCCGAAGAGACCGGACTGCCTCCCAGGAAGCCCTGCAAACCGTAGTCTGGCTAGGGCAGGGTCCAGCCCAGCGGAGCTGCGGCGGCCAGGAAATCCAGCTGCAGATGAAGGAATTGGAAGTCCAGGACCGTGAGAGAGCAGCGGCAGCATGAGCTGGCCATGGCAGAGCAGAGAAGCGGCGGGGCCCGGCTGCGCCGAGTGCGGACGGGCCCCAAGGGCCCAGGCGGCCAGGCGCTTGAGAAGCTCGTGGTGGCCCAATTGAAGGACATGGGCGATGTAGATGGGTTCCTCAGCTCCTTTGAGAGGGCCTGTGGACTGCAGGTCCCCCAGCTGACTGGCTGCAGGAGCTCATCCCGCACTGAACCAGGAGGCCACCGGGTGCTCAATCAGCTGGAGGACCTACAGCCAGGGGATTACAACCGAGTCAAGGAGGCCCTGCTGCACAAGTTCGGGCTGACCCCGAGATGTACAGGAAGAAGTTCCGGGAGTTGCAGAAGGGGGCCACGGAGACCTATGTGGACCTGGCCTCCCGCCTGGCGCAATACTGCCGCAAGTGGGTGTCTGGAGTCGGAGCCCAGACTGCAGAGGGCTGCTCAAGCTGTTCATGATGGAGCAGTTCTATGAAGCATGCCCACCCAGATTGAGGCTGTGGCTCAGGACCGAAGACCAGAGACCCCCAGGAGGCCGGAGACTGGCAGATGAGTTCACGGAGAGCCGGTCCGGGTGTGAGCAGGAGTCCCGGAGAGAAAGGGAATCGCACAGAGACCGGATGTCGGCTGAGCGACGGAGGAGTCAACTACGAGGCGAGCCCAAGGAACAGGTCGTCTGTGCCCCAGAGAACCAGCCAGGGCCTGGACAGAGACAGCCCAAAGCCTAACTTGCCATCGCTGTGGGCAAAAAGGCCACAAGAGGGCTCAGTGCACCAGGTCCCATGACCTGGGACTTTCCAGGTTAACTGGCTGGGGCTGGAGGAAGGGCAGGCTGCCCCAGAGGCAGGGGCTGGCAGGCAAACCTCAGCTCAGAGTGGGGAAGGATGCTCAGTGCACCCCTGGGAGGTCTGACCCTCGGGAGGCGGATTTCTCCGTGTACCGGGTGGGGCAGGGCGGCCCCTGCGGAGCGAGTGCCTCATACCCCTGGAGGTGGATGGTAGGAAGGTGACGGGTTTCTGGGACACGGGGCGGAGGTGGCTGGCCCGATCTGACATAGTGGCCCCAGACCGGATACTACCCACACGCAGCTGACCCTGAAGGGCATAGACGGGTCCCGTTTAAGGTGCCCGTAGCCAGGGTGCATCTGAAATGGGGGCCAAGGAAGGTCTCAAGGAAGTGGGGTGCACCCGCACTTGCCCACCGAGGTGCTGATGGGGAATGACCTGGAGGTGGCCCCATGAATCCCAGCGGGCTCTAGTCACCGCCGGGCCAGAGCCAGCGAGGGCTGGCAACCTGGATCAGGAAGGACTCTGGCAGGGTCCCCAGGGTCCCATCACCGTGGACACGGGTCCAGCCAAGCGGGACCCGGACCTAGGCAAAGGTGGGGAACAGGTCCCGATCCCTGCCCCAGTGGCTGAATTCCAGGCTGAGGTGCAGGCAGACCCCTCCTTGCAGAGGCTGAGGGCGAGGCTGGCCTCCGTACAGCTCAGCCCCTGGGAGAGGAGGCCAGGAGAGATTCCTGTGGGAGCGGGGATTCCTGTTCGGGAATGGCTTCCCCAGGAAGGTGAGGGCATGGGGTCCAGCGGCAGCTGGTCGTCCCCCAAAGTATCACCTCAAGCTGCTGTATTTGGCCCTGCGTCCCCTTTGCGGGCCACCGAGAGATCCGGAGCACCCGGCTGAGGCTGCTCCAACACTTCTACTGGCCGGGAATATTTGCAGCCGTGCAGTGGTACGGCCGGTCCTGCGACTCCTGCCAGAGGCGGGAAGGCCCAAGATGGGAGGAAAGCTGCTCAGGGCCCCTACCCTGTATAGAGGAGCCTCTGGGCTTGCTGAGAGAGTTATGGGCGGGAAGACCTCCCGGGATGGAGCGTCGGGGTGGAGGCCGCCCTGGCTGTCCAGAGGAGGCTCGCTGGGCTCATGGCCCGGCCCGAGAGACCCTGGCCAGAGATCAAGGCCAGCGGAAGGATGGGTGCGACCACAGAGGACAGGCCTGTGTCAGTCACCCTGGAGCGATGCGGCGAGTGGACAGAGGAAGCCAGTTCATGTGGGGCCTCGCGCGGCCAGCCAGTCATGGGAGCACCCATGTCCCCAGGGCGGGTTCGCAGAGGACCCGAACTTCCCTAGGTCACGGCGGAGTGACCCTGCTCAGTTCGCTCTCGGAGGGGAGAACTGTGACGTAGTGGGGGTATCTGGCTAGTTCCTATGCTGGCTCTGTGGTAATCCCCAATGGCTGCCATCGGTACCACAGCCCAGAAGGATGAGTCATTATGCAAGGGTCTCTCAACCTGTCTGACCAGCTACCCCCAGGGAGAGAGACAAAGGAAGGGGAATGCTGCCGGGCTGGGGCAGGGCTGAAAGAGAGTGAGTTTAGTTTCTGTCTGGGATCATGGAGGAACCAGCCTAAGCCAGGGCTGGGATTTAGGGGCCCAGTCTCCCCATCTCAAGGGGGCTGAGGCATCCTAGACCTGCCCTGTAACCAGATTACATCGGTGCTGTGCTGTGCTGTGCTGTATCCTGGAGAAGGAATAAACTCCCTCCATTCTACGGGCTGGTGGAGTCTGTTCGTGCCATTACGGGGGTGCAGGAGTCAGGGGACCCCAACGCGTCGTCACACAGGGCACCAAAGGTGGAGGCTTGCTGGCGCTCGAGGCTTTAGCCCAAAAGGGTGGGGGGCTGCCGGCGCTCGGGGCTCCGGTGGCTGAAGCTCCAAGCGCTGGCGGCCCCCCGCCCACAATGCCCCACTGCAGAGGAAATACAGGATAGTGTGCCCATTTTTTTTTTTTTGAGACGGGAGGCCTGGAGGAGGTCTTAAATGAGGGACTGTCTCAGTAAAAATGGGACCTCCGGTGACCCTACCCATGTCACAGGGGAACTGAAGTACCAGGAGCCAAAGGGACACGGCCAGGGTCACACAGGAAGTCAGCGTAGCTCTTCAGCGTCCCTGCTCGGTGCCTTCCCAAGGAGCCCGTCCCTCCTGGCTGTAGACAGAGGGGTCCCGGGGGAGGACTCAGGGAAGGCCCTGTGGTGTAGTGGGGGGGGCTGTCTGCTCTGTAACCCGGGGTCCCCCTGCGCTGTGCTGTGTGATTCCCACTGACTCACCCACATGTGGATTAACCCAGACACCTGGGCTCAGCCTGAGCAGATAACGGGATTCCCAGGAGGAGAGACAAAGGGAGAGAGGCGGAGACCAACAGGAGGCTTGTGGGGAAGGGCAGTTGCTGGCTGGGGAACAGGAGGGAGTCAGCCTAAACTGGGGGCTGGAGGTCTAGGGGGGTGCTGGACCCCTAACCCAAGGGATCTGAGGCATCCTGGCCCAGACTCCTGTAGCCACATCACGTCTATGCTGTGCTGTATCCTGGAGGAGCAATAACCCCTCTCTGTTCTCTGGCTGGTGGAGTCTGTTCTTGCTGCTACGGGGCTGCAGGATTTGGGGGAACCCCGACGCGGACGCGGCGTCACAGGCCCAAATGGCGCATCGAGTTGCACAGACTCGGTCACGCCCAGCTCTGCGGGGCTGGTAGCGGCTCAGCCCCGGGGAGGTGACAGCCAGCAGATCCAAGCTCTTCCTGGCTCGACTCTCCTGCTCAGAGTTGGGGCCGTCCTACCGCACGGCGGGGGTGCTCTCGAGATGGGAGCACGCAGGGGCTGACTTTGGGGTTTGCTGGCGTGGGCTGCTGTCTGCCCCCGTGACATCATTGGCGATTAGGCAGAATGTGCGGATCGTGGTGCCCACGGGGGTGTCTTTGCCCCGAATTCCAGGCCCGATGGGCTGAGCGAGGTGTCTACTGAAAGCTGATGCTTTGCTGGTTCTGTTCATGCTGCTCATACATGTGTTATCAGCATGGGCTCTGTACTTGTGTCCTAAATGCTCGCATCTAGGAGGCAGCAGCGGGAGTTGCCCACCTATTGTGAGGACTCAGGGGAATAGCAGTATCCTCTGACAATGGGCCTTCGTAAACATCTGAGGACTTCTGCTGCAAACCTGCAGACCAGCAGGTACCCAATGGCTCCTTGCCTAAAAAGAGCCTGGACAGGTGACTTGCTCATGTGACAAACCCCATTTTGGGAGGTACCATCACACGGGAGGACAGTGGATTTCCCGCCACACGGGCAAGGCTATAAAAGGGGCCCCAGAGGCTCCTCCATTTGTCTTCACGCCTGCTCTTCACTTCAGAAGCATCTTTGCGGATGTAAGCAAGGTCTGAGTTAAAGCTTCCATTACAGCCAGCTGGAATGGGAGAGGAATCCTGGGTGTGGGTATGTAAATACACTTCACGCAGGTTGCTCAGGCCTGCTGGATGTTCAACGGTGAGAAGGTGCTTTGCCCGTTGTAACCAATTTGGCTGTTGTGGGGGGTCCAGTGAATGCTGGGATCTCTTGGGGTTGGATTGTGCTTTGGGCCAAGAGCTGAGATCACGAGGTTTGGCCCAGGTGGAGAGGTGTGAGGAGCGGCCAGCAGGGCGGTACCAGGGAACAGAGAGCAGGTGGAGGGCGAGTGACCAGCAGAGTGGATGAGATGACTCCTACCCCCACCCACTCCAGGATGGGAGGTGCACTCTGCAGATCACCTCTGAACTCTGCTCTGCCCTGACCAAGGGCCGTCACTGTGGGGTGCAGAGAAGGGTGGGGCATATGAACGGGACACTTACATCGCTGGACTTGAAAGCTTGAGAGGAAAAGGGCACTGCCCGGCCTACTTGGGCTGGGACTACTCATGGGTTTGTTTGAACGCTGTGTGTGGTGTTTTCCTATGAACTTTGTTTGGGGTGTTTTCCCAAATCAATGCCCCCTTACTTCTTTCCCCTTTTGTTAACAGTTTCTCTTCCACACTCAGGCTCTGTGTGCGAGGGGGGAGCGTTGCCCCCCAGAGGCGCCCGGGGGGGTGTGAATTCCCCAGGTCGCTGGGTGGGGGCCGGAGCCAGTTCTGGGTTGGATGGATGGCGAGGAACCCTTAGAAATCAAACCTGGCCCTGGCTGCTGCTGGGGCTACCAGGCAGAAGAGTTACACTAAGGACAGAGAGCCTGGACGGACCTGTGGACCCATCCTAACATGGGATGTACTCCAGAGACTTCTAAGTGTATTACCTCTCGGCTGCATCGACAACTTGGTGATTGGTGTATGGAATGCACTTTCTCTAAGTCCCACTCGCCGCCTTTTCTTTCTTTTGATCAATAAACCTTTAGATTTTAGGTTCTAAAGGACGGGCCCAGCGAGCTCTGTTGTGTAAGAGCTGAGGTATAAATCGACCTGGGACTGTGGCTGGGCCTTTGGGACGGGGAGAACCTGTTGGGAGTTGGGGAGATGGGTTATAACCTCTCCCCTGTGTAAGGTGGGGCTGGGGGGTACAGGGAGCGCTGGGGTGTCTGAGGAGGTGGGGATGGGTTGTAACCTCTCCCTGTGTAAGGTGGGGCTGGGGGCACAGGGAACACTGGGGTGTCTGAGGAGGTGGGGATGGGTTATAACCTCTCCCCTGTGTAAGGGGGCTGGGGGGCACAGGGAGCACTGGGGTGTCTGAGGAGGTGGGGATGGGTTATAACCTCTCCCCTGTGTGTGGGGCTGGGGGCACAGGGAGCACTGGGGTGTCTGAGGGGAGGTGGGGATGGGTTATAACCTCTCCCTGTGTAAGGTGGGGCTGGGGGCACAGGGAACACTGGGGTGTCTGAGGGGAGGTGGGGATGGGTTATAACCTCTCCCCTGTGTAAGGTGGGGCTGGGGGCACAGGGAACACTGGGGTGTCTGAGGAGGTGGGGATGGGTTATAACCTCTCCCCTGTGTAAGGGGGCTGGGGGCACAGGGAGCACTGGGGTGTGTGAGGAGGTGGGGATGGGTTATAACCTCTCCCCTGTGTGAGGGGGGGTTGGGGGGGCACAGGGAGTGCTGGGGTGTCTGTGGGGAGGTGGGGATGGGTTATAACCTCTCCCCTGTGTAAGGTGGGGTTGGGGGCACAGGGAGTGCTGGGGTGTCTGTGGGAGGTGGGGATGGGTTATAACCTCTCCCTGTGTGAGGGGGACTGGGGGCACAGGGAGCACTGGGGTGTCTGAGGAGAGGTGGGGGATGGGTTATAACCTCTCCCTGTGTAAGGGAGCTGGGGGCACAGGGAGCACTGGGGTGTCTGAGGGGAGGTGGGGGATGGGTTATAACCTCTCCCCTGTGTAAGGTGGGGCTGGGGGGGCACAGGGAACACTGGGGTGTCTGAGGGGAGGTGGGGATGGGTTGTAACCTCTCCCCTGTGTAAGGGGGCTGGGGGGGCACAGGGGTGTCTGAGGGGATTTGATCTAAGGGGTGTCTGACTTCTTGCTGGTCAGGGCGGCAGCTGGAGTGCTCTGCGTGATGGGGTTGGTGCCTTATAGAGGAGGACCCCCAGTCTTGGGCTGTAGGTAGCCCTGGATCGAAGCAATTTCCCGATTCGACGCTCTCGGCGGTGCCCCCAGACACTGTTATATTACACCCCCTTCCTGCCTGGGGACCTCAGGGGGAAGAGGCGGAGTGGGCTGGGGCCTTGGGAGGGGGGGAGGTCGAGCAGGGTTGGGGCCGTGGGGCAGAGCATGGGGTGGAGCGGGGCGCAGGGCCATGACCCAGGATTAATCCAGCCCGACGGGTGCTGAGCCCCCCCCGTGTTTTTCTGGTGGGTGCTTGGGCCCTTGAGCACCCCCGGAGTCAGCACCCGTGTTTCAAACAGGGGCGAGCCTGGCCGGGGTGAGACGGCATCGCCGTCGCCACGGCAGCCACTGATGCCAATTCTCCACCCAGGCAAAGCCGACGGGGCCGTGGGCGCGGTTGGTTCGGGGGGGGCGCAGGCTCGGCCCCCAGGGAGGGAGCTGATTGTCGGGGGCTCCAGCGTGCCCGCACCTGGAGCAAACGATGGCTCCGGGAGAGCAGCGGGTCGGGCTGAGGAGCCCGGAGTCGGGAGGGCTGGTCCTGGCGTTGCCGGGCTGGGGGAACCGGCCCCATTCTGC
The DNA here is from genome assembly GCA_019425775.1 of Rafetus swinhoei. Lineage (NCBI taxonomy): Eukaryota > Metazoa > Chordata > Testudines > Trionychidae > Rafetus > Rafetus swinhoei. The sequence goes on along the minus strand of CM033437.1, from coordinate 347,592,236 downwards.
CTGGCAGCTGTCTCTGCTGGCCTTGCCCGTCACTGGGGCTGCATGTCTGGCGCCTCCTTCTGGACACACTGGGGATTAGCTCTGAGGCCGATGCCCCTGCCTGGGCCCGCCTGCCCTCCCAGCGCCTGTCCCCGCCACAGGGTCCTCTTGGTGATGCCGGCCTCTGGCCGGGTCACTCGGCGTCCCCTCTCCCGTGGCCTATCAGAGTCTTTCCCTCCGCTCTCCGGTCCTCTGGCCATTCCCCGCCTCAGGGGCCAGCAGGGGAGCCTGGGCCTGCCCTCTGCTCTGGGTCCTCACGCCTGCAGTTCTGGGCATCACTGCTGCTTCCCTGGGCTGCTTCCTACCGCTCCGGCATCCTCCCTTTGCCCTGGGCAAACCAGCTTCCTCTTTCTTCCCTGGCAGCGACTGCCCTTTCCAGCAGCCGGGGGTGACAGGTGTTCTGGGCGTGGAGGGGTGTCCCTGTGCTCCCAGAAGGGACGGGGCTTTAGGTGGGAGGGGCAGGGCTGGGGTGGACAGGGGCTGGTGACAGCCAGGAGCCCCCGGCCCTTTTTCTCGTCAGGCCCTGGGGCAGTAGCCCCCTTCCTCAGCAAGCCTGCCAGCAGCCCTCCCTGTCTGTGGCTGCCTCTCTCTGCCCAGCTGAGCCTGCTTGAAATCAATTCCCTGCTCCCTGGCTTTTGTTCCAGGTGCAGCCAGTGGAGTTAATAGACTTGCCTGGCTTCCTTAACCCCTTCCAGTCCTGTGTGGCTTGGACACTCCATCACATCGACCCCGGACACGACGGGGGAGGATCCATAGTTCTGGGTAAACTATAGTTTAGCTGCCAAGCAACTGTTCAGAGATATTAAGGAAAGTTACAGAAGCTGCAATAGGAGAAGCGAAAGAATTGGATTAGTAAATTTGGTAATCGTAACCGCAAAAGCTTGGGTACACCACAAGTTGCACAAGCTTTTTTGCAAGTTGGTAAATATGCAGGAGGACTGTAGTAATGTACAGGAATAATTACGATACGGGGGTAAGTTAATTAACAAACAAACCCACCGTAATCGGAATGCAGCATGGATAGCTGCCAGCGTGGCCAAAATGTTTTTGAATGTAAAGCAAGAACTAGAGGACACCAAATGAAATTAATGGGTCGCAGGTTTAAAACTAATAAAAGAAAGTTCTTCTTCACACAGTGCGTAATCAACCTGTGGAACTCCTTGCCAGAGGAGGCTGTGAAGGCTAGAACTATAACAGAGTTTAAAGAGAAGCTAGATAATTTCATGGAGGTTAGGTCCATAAAAGGCTATTAGCCAGGGGATAGAAATGGTGTCCCTGGCCTCTGTTTGTCAGAGGCTGGAGATGGATGGCAGGAGACAAGTCGCTTGATCATTGTCTTCGGTCCACCCTCTCTGGGGCACCTGGTGCTGGCCACTGTCGGCAGACAGGCTACTGGGCTAGATGGACCTTTGGTCTGACCCAGTACGGCCGCTCTTACGTTCTTATGTTTGGTTTTCTGTGTTATAAATGGTCAGATCTAATCCATTTTCTGTGAAGATCAGGTCTCAGCGGAGTCACATGGTGCTGGGATCACTATTCCATCGGTCGAGAGCGGACTGGATCTGCTCTGGAGAGAGCTGCCTTCGGATAAACCGGTGATCGATAAGCTAGGGCCGTGGTCACCAACAGGTCGATCGCGATCGACTGGTCGATCGCGAGGCCTCGACCAGTCGATCGCGAGGTGTCCTGTCTGCCCCGCCCCCATTTCCCTCCCACCCCCGAGAAGCCCCACTACCTACCTCAAGTGAAAATGGAGGTAGTGTCGGCTTCCCGGGGATGGACAGAAGTCCCGCAGCTTAGCGCCACTTCTGGCGATTCCGGAAGTGCGCTAGCTGCTCTGCCGGGTGTACTGCAGGAGGGAGCATCGGCTCCCTGCACCGCACAGGAGGGGTGAGTCAGCCCCGGGGGAGGCGCGCGTGCGCGGGGTTTCCCGGCACGCGCGGGGGGGGGTCGGCCCCGGAGCAGGTGCGTGCGTGGGGTCGGCCCTGGGGCAGGCACGCGCTGGTTTCCCTCTGGGGGGAATCCTGGGAGGAGGCAGATGCAGGGGACTCTCTGCCTCCACTGGCACCCCACGCCCCAGATCACGCTCCCCGCTCCCCAGACCCCACTCCCCAGCCACAGAACTCTGTCCCCACTCCTCTGTCCCCAGCTACAGAACTCTGTCCCCACTCCCCGAACGCTGTCCCCGCTCCCCTGTTCCCAGCTACAGAACTCTGTCCCCACTGCTGTCCCCACTCCCCCGACGCTGTCCCCACTCCCTGTCCCCAGCTACAGAACTCTGTCCCCACTCCTGTCCCCACTCCCGAACTCTGTCCCCACTCCCCTGTCCCCAGCTACAGAACTCTGTCCCCACTCCCCTGTCCCCAGCTACAGAACTCTGTCCCCACTCCCGTCCCCATTCCCCAAACGCTGTCCCCACTCCTGTCCCCAGCTACAGAACTCTGTCCCCATTCCTGTCCCCACTCCCCGAACTCTGTCCCCACTCCCCTGTCCCCAGCTACAGAACTCTGTCCCCACTCCTGTCCCCACTCCCCGAACGCTGTCCCCACTCCCCTGTCCCCAGCTACAGAACTCTGTCCCCACTCCTGTACCCACTCCCCGAACTCTGTCCCCACTCCCCTGTCCCCCGCTACAGAACGCTGTCCCCACTCCCCTGTCCCCAGCTACAGAACTCTGTCCCCACTCCCGTCCCCATTCCCCAAACGCTGTCCCCACTCCTGTCCCCAGCTACAGAACTCTGTCCCCATTCCTGTCCCCACTCCCCGAACTCTGTCCCCACTCCCCTGTCCCCAGCTACAGAACTCTGTCCCCACTCCTGTCCCCACTCCCCGAACGCTGTCCCCACTTCCCTGTCCCCAGCTACAGAACTCTGTCCGCACTCCTGTACCCACTCCCCGAACTCTGTCCCCACTCCCCTGTCCCCAGCTACAGAACTCTGTCCCCACTCCCCTGTCCCCAGCTACAGAACTCTGTCCCCATTCCTGTCCCCACCCGAGCAGCTGTCCTCCCCTGTCCCCAGCTACAGAACTCTGTCCCCACTCCTGTCCCCACTCTCCGAATGCTGTCCCCACTCCTGTCCCCAGCTGCAGAACTCTGTCCCCATTCCTGTCCCCACTCCCCGAACGCTGTCCCCACTCCCCTGTCCCCAGCTACAGAACTCTGTCCCCACTCCTGTCCCCACTCCCCGAATGCTGTCCCCACTCCCCTGTCCCCAGCTACAGAACTCTGTCCCCACTCCTGTCCCCAGCTACAGAACTCTGTCCCCATTCCTGTCCCCACTCCCTGAACGCTGTCCCCACTCCCCTGTCCCCAGCTACAGAACTCTGTCCCCACTCCTGTTCCCACTCCCCGAACTCTGTCCCCACTCCCCTGTCCCCAGCTACAGAACTCTGTCCCCACTCCTGTCCCCACTCCCCGAATGCTGTCCCCACTCCCCTGTCCCCAGCTACAGAACTCTGTCCCCATTCCTGTCCCCACTCCCCAAACTCTGTCCCTACTCCCCTGTCCCCAGCTACAGAACTCTGTCCCCATTCCTGTCCCCACTCCCTGAACTCTGTCCCCACTCCCCTGTTCCCAGCTACAGAACTCTGTCCCTATTCCCGTCCCCACTCCCCGAACTCTGTCCCCACTGGCACCCTGTCCCCAGCTGCAGAAACCTGTCCTCTGCCCTCCCAGCACCCTGTTCCCTCTCCCCTGCCCCCAGCCGCAGAACTCTGTCCCCACAAAATGTATAATGATAAATGCTTCGTTTTAGATTTAAATATCATGAATAAAAAACAGACCATTTATTTCATAACTATAAACACGTGATTTTAATTTTATATATTGCATAATTTAAAAATAAACTGTTTATCAGAGTGTGTAAGTAAGGGCTGGGGATAGCAAGTGATGGACAGGAGGAGAATAGAGAGGGCGGGGCTTCAAGGAAGGGGCGGGGCTTCAAGGAAGGGGCGGGGCGGTAGATCTTCGCCTGTTCTGAGATTTAAAAAGTGATCTTGGGTGTAAAAAGGTTGGAGACCACTGAGCTAGGGCATTTGGGCGGGTTGATGAGAGGTGGAGTCGGCGACTGGGAATTAAAGGTGTTGCGAGAAGGCCACATTCTGCCCCCCATGTTCTGAGTGCTGCCCACATTCATTTTGGAGGGCACCTGGAAGGACCATTTGAATTGTGTTCTTTTTTGGTTCCGCTTGGGTCAGCTGCTGACGTGTTTGTCCTTCTGGTATCTTTGAGGGTACACCTGGTAGTCAGCTGAGGGCCTGAAACACAAGCGTATGTAGCACAGGTCCGGTGGAAGGCCTGAAGCCTAGCTAAGAATGGTCGAGACTTTGCTAATATAAAGCAGTGCTAAGCTGTGAGTTAGAGGCAGAGAACATGGCACGGACAGGGCTGAGAGTGTAAAACAGGAATTGGTTATAGGCCATTTCCTGCAATAAGAGAACTAGGGGTCATGCAATGAAATTAATAGGCAGCAGGTTTAAAACAAACCAAAGGAAGTCAAGTATCAAAGGGGTCGCTGTGTGAGTCTGGATCTGCAAAAGCGACAAGGAATCCTGTGGCACCTGTGGTGTAGTGAGGGGCTGTCTGCTCTGTGACCCGGGGTTCCCCTGCGCTGTGATGGGAGATTCTCACTGACTCTCCCAAATGTGTATTAACCCAGACACCCAGGCTCAGCCTCCCAGGGAGGAAGACAAAGGAAGGAGGGCAGAGACCAGCACCTGGCTGGGGGGCAGGGCTGGAAGAGAGGTTTTTGAGTTTCTGTCTGGTATTATGGAGGAAGCAGCCTAAGCAAGGGGCTGGGATTTAGGGGCCCAGTCTCCCCCATCTCAAGGGCGGCTGAGGCATCCTAGGCCTGCCCTGTAATCAGATTACATCTGTGCTGTGCTGTATCCTGGAGAAGCAATAAACTCCCTCTATTCTGCTGGCTGGCGGAGTCTGTTCGTGCCATTACGGGGGTGCAGGAGGCAGGGGAACCCCAATGCGCCATCACAGCACCTTATAGACTAACAGATGTATTGGAGCATAAGCTTTTGTGGGCAAAGACTCACTTCGTCAGATGCATGTAGTGGAAATTTCCAGAGGCAGGTATAAATATGCAGGCCAGAATAAGGCTAGAGATAACAAGGTTAATTCAGTCAAGGAGGGCGAGGCCCACTTCTAGCAGCTGATGTGGAGGTGTGAACACCAAGAGAGGAGAAACTGCTTTTGTACTTGGCTAGCCATTCACAGTCTTTGTTTAATCCTAAACTGAAGGTGTCAAATTTGCAGATGAACTGTAGCTCAGCAGTTTCTCTTTGAAGTCTGGTCTTGAAGTTTTTTTGCTGAAGGATGGCTACCTTTAAATCTTCTACTGTGTGTCCAGGGAGATTGAAGTGTTCTCTTACAGGTTTTTGTATGCTGCCATTCCTAATATCTGATTTGTGTCCATTTATTCTTTTACGTAGGGACTGTCCAGTTCACACCTCCACATCAGCTGCTAGAAATGGGCTTCACCCTCCTTGACTGAATTAACCTCGTTATCGCTAGCCTTATTCTGGTCTGCATATTTATACCTGCCTCTGGAAATTTCCACTACATGCATCTGACGAAGTGGGTCTTTGCCCACGAAAGCTTATGCTCCAATACATCTGTTAAACCAAAGGAAGTTTTTCTTCACTCAGCACACAGTCAACCTGTGGAACTCCTTGCCAGAGGATATGGTGGAGACTAGGACTTTAACAGGGTTCAAAAAGAACTAGATAGATTCATGGAGGTTAGGTCTATGACTGGCTATTAGCCAGGATGGGTAGGAATGGTGTCCCTAGCCCCTGTTTGTCTGGAGGTGGGTGACAGGGGAGGGATCATGTGAGGATTCCCTGTTCTGTTCCCTCCCTCTGTGGCATCTGGCACTGGCCACTGTGGGCAGACAGGACACTGGGCTGGGTGGACCATTGGTCTGACCCAGTCTGGCTGTTCTCGTGTTCTTCTGAAAAGGCCAATCTGAATGCTCAGGTAACCTACTGAAAATGTTACAATGGCTGGGGAAACTAGCTGTGCTCCAGCGCTGTGTTTTATATCATTGTTAAAAGCTATGAGAGACCCATTGGCATTATTCCGCTTCCTGTTTCTTTGGGAGCACCCCAGGAAAAAGAAGACCAGAACACGGCCAAATTAGTATAGTTATTGTCAGGGAAATCACTCCAACAATGGGGCGTCCGTTGGCCCCTTTCCGGATGGTGGAAGGTCTCTAGTTGGGGGAAAAATATAATTGATCAGCAAAGCGTGCTAATAGAATTAATCCTGAACGTCACCGAGGCTGTGACAGGAAGCAGGAAAATATAAAAGTGGGTTATTGGGGCTTGTGATTGTGAACGGCCTGTTTTATTAATGAGCAGTCCTTAGGGGATGTCTACATAGCGGCGCTATTTCGGGATAACGTCCGTGCGACCGGGCGTCTGCCCTGCACTGGCCCTTTAAGGGCAAAACCCAGCCCTGAGTAGGGCCCAGCTGGGGGCGATCTAAAGACGGGTTCCTGGTTGGGGAGGGGACTTGCTTTGGCTGGGGAGCAGGGGCACCGGGTTGCTTGGGAGCCAGGAGGTTTCCTGGAGGCATTGCAGTGCTGGGGAAGGCAGGCGGAGCAGGGGACGCTCTGGCCAGGCGAGCTCCCAGGCTGCAGGGCCTGAGGCCAGACCCGAATGCAGGAGGGCTGCAGAGGGGCAGGCGGGATAGGCAAAGGCAGCAGGTCCACACCCCCCTGCCAATGCTGAGTGGCCACGTCAGGCTGCAGTCTGCCCCTGAGGCAGGGGCGAGATGAAGACTGGCCGTGGGACACTGAGGCAAGGAGGGGGCAGGGGAACTGGGGGTTCCCTGGGAGGGGAGGACCCTGGGGTGCAGAGACTGATAAGTACCCCCCGGAAGGGGCCTCGAGACATGGGAGCAGGCACGGCCGGAGGGCCGTGTCCTGAAGAGGACACCGCGGTCCAAGAGTGACGCGGGTCCGGATTGGAGAGTGAAGCGAGGACATGGGGAGACCCCACCCAGAGGGAGGTGTCCAGCGAGCAGACAAAAGCGAATCCCCAGGACTACCAGCTGGAGGCACCGTGTCAGTGAGTCTGCCCCGTGACAGCCCTTTATCCCAAAATAGCGTTGTGCGTGTCTTTACAACATGCCTGTTGTTTCGAAATAACGGGCGGCTTAGTCCGGCTTCCTGTAAACCTTGTTGCATGAGGAATAAGGAAGATGCCGGAATAGTGCTCTCTTTCGAAAGTTGTGTAGACAATGTTGTGTAGACAGCGCCAAATTTCGAATGAGGCTATCTTGAAATAAGTTACACAGTTTGCATAGCATAGAGACAAAGGCTGTGCCTACAGAGCAAAGCTATTTCGGAATAATGGCCGTTTTTCTGAAATAACGATGCGAGCGTCTATGCAGCAATTCCGCTATTTCGAAATTATTTCAAAATAATGGATGGCTTATTCCGGCTTCTGTAAACCGCATTCTACGAAGAATAACGCCTATTCCAAAATAGCTATTTCTGAATAAGGCGTGTAGATGCTCCACTTCTGCTATTTCGAAATAGCCCCTCGCCAGGGCCATTCTAAGTTATTCCTGTAAATCGAGATAGCACATCTACATTAAGGAAGCCTCCTTCGGACTAATTTTGGGGCTTTCATGCAGTGTAGATGTGCTATTTTGAAATAAGCTATTTCTGAAGAACTATTCTGGAATAACTTATTCCAAAATAACTGTGCAGTGTAGACATACCCCAAAAATATACAGAGTATCATGAGCTTGTGTGGACAAAACCCACTTCTTCAGATGAACTGGAGTAACAGAAACCCAGAATTTTATAATGGAAAAAGGTGAGAGAAACAAAGTACCCGTTGAATGTAGGACAAAGCTCATGCTACTATATATAGATTTGTTAGTCTCTAAGGTGCCACAGAACAACTCGTTGTTTCTAAAGCGTCAGACGAACACAGCTACGCCCTGAGACTGTTTTATTAACGCGAGGCCTTGTCTGACTGTCCTGTTAGGGTGTTTGGCTGAAATGCTGCATAACCCCAGGTCACAAATTGTGTCTTCTCATTGTGTGCATGTAAACAAATAACCACAGGAGGATAATTACACCACAGGTTGCATAAATGAGATGGGGCTTTGAGGTTTGTTTGTTGCCATTCGGTAGCCAGGCAGTCAGATCGCAATGATGTACAGGAATGTTGAAAGAATGCTTGGCCGTGTATTAATATGACTGAAGTTCCTAACTGTCAGGGGGTATGTCTATACTAGCCCCCTAGTTCGAACTAGGGAGGCTAATGAGGGAGACCGAAATTGCAAACGAAGCGCAGGATTTAAATATCCCGCGCTTCATTAGCATGTTCCCGGGCGGTTGCCATTTTGGAAATTGACTAGCCCGGAATAACTGCCCGCGTCCACACACGGCAGAGAAGGGCGATTCCGAAATAAACCCCGAACTACCAGTGGAGGTTTAACTGGTCATTTGAAGTAAGGGGTTTATTTCGGAATCGCCCTTCTCTGTCGCGTGTAGACACGGGTATTTATTCCAGGCTAGTCAATTTCCAAAATGGCGACCGCCCAGGAACATGCTAATGAAGCGAATGGATAAATCCGCGCTTCTGCAATTTCGGTCACCCTCATTAGCCTCCCTAGTTCGAACTAGGGGGCTAGTGTAGACATACCCAGGGTGGTTAAACACTGGAATAAATTGCCCAGGGTGGTTGTGGAATCTCCATCTCTGGAGATATTTAAGAGTAGGTTAGATAAATGTCTATCAGGGATGGTCTAGACAGTGCTGGGTCCTGCCATGAGGGCAGGGGACTGGACTCGATGACCTCTCGAGGTCCCTTCCACTCCTAGTATTCTATGATTCTATGAGAGGTAAGCTTATTAACACCTAGAATGTCACACCTGGCTAATAGATCGGTGTTCATCCCGTTAGGGTCTGGGGAACGGAGCGCGAACGTGGTTGTGTATCCGATGAGTGACACCAGGAAGAGGTCTGAATGAATCCAATCTAGTTCCTTATTTTTGGGCTCCTCCGGTTCCTCAATTGCTGCCAACAGATTTGTGGCCTTCTGCAATGTTCCACGGTCTGTGTCCTCATCTCGTTCAAGAGGGGCAAGGGTGTTGCAAGCACAGCATGGGTTAAAAGCAGTGGCCAGGTGGGGGGCTTTCTGGGGTTGGAGTGTATTGCAGGGTAGAACCATGTGGTTTTTACGGAAGGGTGTAACTGAGTAAATAATGAACGTGAGGGATTATTAATGAACATCACAGGCATGGAAAGTTTACAGATTGATTGTCTGATCGAGCTGGACTGGAGTCCCACTTGCGTATAGGGAGGCTATGGAGAACTGGATATTAACTTGGAGATTGGGACAAACTATTTCCCTAGGCGGGTGGGGAAGCGCTGGGATGGGTTCCCTAGGGAGGGGGTGGAATCTCCATCCTGAGAGGTTTGTAAGTCCTGGCTTGACCAAGCCCTGGATGGGCCGATTTCCTTGGGGTTTGTCCTGCTTTGGGCAGGGGGTTGAACTTGATGCCTCCTGTGGTCTCTGCCAGCCCCGGGGTTCTATGATTCTAATTGTAGCGGCAGGGTGTCTATTTAAAGCTGGGTTAGTTTTCATGGCAGAAATGGGCCAAGAGAGTCCAAGGGTGTTACTAGGACCCTGCCGCTGTACCACACTGAACCCTGAAGCATAGCTGAGGATCTGGAGTGCAGGGAGCGCAGCCTGCCACCCGCCATCCACAATCTTCCTCCCATTTTGCGAACGGAGTGGAAAGAGAGAAGGGAAGAGTCACGGCAGCTGGGAAGGAAAGAGCCCTGTTCCGGGAGCTGGAGAGCTCCATAGCGAGACCCCTCGGCCAGGCTGTCGGAGGGCATTAGAGAAGGAACTGGCGGTCCTGGTTGGGGAGCAGAGGGAAAGGCAGCGGGGAGGGGCTGCCGCTGCGGTTTTGGTGACCATCAAATCATCTGAAAAACTTCTGCAAAAGGGGGAGAGACCAGAGCCGGGGAGCGAGCCAACGGCGCAGCAGAAAATGTCTCCGGGGCTGACTTTCTCTTGTAACCGCGCTGCTGAGAGAGCAGCAAAGAGATGGGTCAGCCCCTTGAGACCTGAGTAACTTGTGCCCTCTGTCGCTGAGGGGCGGGGAGTCACTGGGCCCTGCCCCCCACCTGCAGCCAGAGGTGGCTCTCCGCCGGCAGGGAGAACAGAAGGTTTATTAGTCAACAGAGACACAGCGTAGAACAGACTTGTGAGCACAGGGACCAGGAGTGGCCAGCACCATCCATATAGGGCAGAGGGGGGCCCAGAGCCAGGGCCATGCTCCTCCCTGTACCCCAAGCCAGTGAGACTCACTCACACACCAGCAGCCCATCTCACCCTCCACAGCCTGTCCCAGCCCTACCGCTAGCCCCACCTCCCGGCTTTTGTCCGGCTTCCCAGGCTAAAGGTGTCACTTGCCCCCCACCCCCACCTTACAGAAGGCATCAGCCATTGTGAATGTGAGGGAGGCAGTCACACGGAAATTCCCACCACCATTCTGGAACTGGGGCAGCGCCCAGGGAAACTGAGGCACACACAGCAGGTGTGTTCAGGATGGTAGAAATTACATGCAACACAAGGGGGATAAAATCCCCACTTTGTCACACCCACCAGGTCTGAAGCAAAACCAATCCCCATTCTAATCCGCAGTCTGGGGGCAGCTCGTCCCAGGAGGAAAAAAAAAAAAATCGCCTGTTAAAACCATTCCACACGGTGCCCGGCCGCCAATGTTCATGAGGCGGAGATGCTCGGAAGGCTTTTGATCGGAGGAAATCGCTGACTGTCAAGCAGAATGTCCCGGCGACACGGAGGGAAACAGGCCTGTTGAGGGGAAGAACACACAGACCGGAAGTGGCAGAGGCCACAGTGAAACGCAGTCACGGCGATTCCTCATTTCCATGTTCAGTTCCGGCACTATCCAGCCAGGACACACGCAGGGGATTTATAGCAGGATATTGATGTGGAGAGCAGAGAGTCCCAGGTACCTGAAACCCATGAGATTCCTGTACTCAGGGACTGGTCTGGGCATGAATCTCGTCACGCGCCACGGGAGATTCCTGACTGCAGCAGGTGCCGGTGCTGCCGGGTAATTTGTCTAGACGGGCAGAACGGACCCACTCAGCTGGGTTTGCATCCTGCGCCACCATCATCTGATCATGTCATGTGACTGAGGAGCGGCCGCTGTATTGCTGCTGGCTGGTTGATACAGACTTGAGGGCAAAGAACGAGAAAAGGAATTTCACCGAGTTTCAAGTCTCCCTACGAAGCCGAACGCTTTCTGCCCTGTGGCCCTAGCTCTTGTCAGCCCTGCAAAGTCAGTGGAAATTTGGTCTGCTGGAAATCAAAGGCAAAACTCACATCCTGAGAGAGGAAATCTGTCAGTCTTTTCAAGAAAAGATGCTTTGCTAAAACAGGGAACACCAGGAAGAACTCCAGCCCGGAGCTCAAGGCCGGCAAAAAGCCCCCAGCCTCTGGATGCTCCTGTCAATCCAGGGCTTTGAAAATTGGAACATGAAAGTGCCCGGTGCTGCTTGCTCCAGGGGGAGAATTTCATCCAATAGAGATTTTCAGCCAGGAGGGAGGAACAAACACAACCGGAAGAACAAAACGATGATGCAGCAGAGTTTTAATGTGAATGACATTGGCAGTGCAGTGACAGAAAGCAATTCGACAGAGGTCCCGAGTTCCAAGGTGCTTTGCAACCGATCTCCTGCCTTCCACGTTTCCCCCCATTGGTGAGAAATGGTCTGTGTGTCACTCAGAAGAAACCCACAGGCCAGAAGGAGACTCAGCGTGTGGCTGGCAAAGCAGGAGCAGAAGGAGCCATGAAGCGTGAGGGGAGCAATGCAGCCTGGCTCCCAGACCCAGGGGCTGAGCACACACAGCTCCCACTGAGCTCAGCTGGAGCCGGGTTTGCCCAGCACTTCTGAAAGCCAAGCCCCAAAGCTCAGGGGGGAATCTGTATCCGGCCGTTCATTTCCTGGGTCTGCCACGGATGGTCCTGCTGGGTTTAGCAAGGCGCACAGCTTCCACTGCGGTACCTGTGGCAGGACACCCCGGAACCGACTACTCCCCCGTAGCCATAATAGCCTGGGTAGCCGCAGTATCCCCCATTCCCATAATAGCCTGGGTAGCCGCAGTATCCCCCATTACCATAAAAGCCTGGGTAGCCACAATATCCCCCATACCCATAAAAGCCTGGGTAGCCCCCATAACCGTAACGGCCTCCATAGCCATAACCCCCATAACCGAACAACCCTCCGTAACGGCCTCCATAGCCGTACAATCCCCCGTTAGCGAAGGAGCCCCCGTAGCCGGCTCCCACCACAGGTTCTCCTACGGCTGCCACTTCGCTCTGCTGAGGAAGGTGCTGAGAACTGGTCCGGGAGGGTCACCACAACCGGGAGGTCTGATCACCACTTCGAGTCAGGGCACTGCCGAACGCACGGCTCGTTGCAGCTGCCAGTGACGGGGCTGGGCCGGGCCACCCCGCATTCTGGATAGCACAGGCTGGAGAAAGTCATCTCTGTGGGATGCAGGTGAACCTGGAACACACAGCAGGGAGCAGAGTGAAGGGAAGGTAGAAATGCCAGTGGAAAAGAGGTTCCAAAGCTGGGTTACTATTGCAGTGAGGTCTGTGTGCAGCCCAAGAGAGAGTGGAGGAGGGTACTCTGTCCCTATGGCCATTTCTTTCTCCTCTACCCTCTGTCTACCCCTCTTGTCCACTAGTACTGAACTTCCATCTCATCCGGCACCCACCTTCCAGTAGCCCTTACTTAAATGCCCGTATTCTATTTCCAGTGAATAGGAAATATGCTTCCTAATTGCATCTGTTGTGGTAACATCCCCCCTTTCGTTTCCCGTTGTGAATCCACCCGCAGCCGCCTGAGCCCCCAAGAGAATTATGGAAGAGCCCCCTGATCCCTGTCACAGCCAGCACATGTACAAGTGAGTCTGCAATGAAAACAGCCTCTCCTGGGAGATTTGGAGGGTCAGACAGAGACTGAGCGGAGCTGGACTTACCTGGTTCAGGGAGGAGATGGAGTCCAGAGAAGTGTTTAGAAGAGTCCACGGTTGAGAGCTCTTTTATACCGTTCCTAGGACAGCCTGGGGGATCTGGGATGCTTTGTGGAGGAGTCCTAATTAGCTAACAAACAAACTCGATTGCCTTCCTAAGTCCTCCTTTGGCCGGAGCTGTTTGCCTCAGCGTTGGAGATTATTGGGCTGATCTCAGCCTCAGCGGGCGGACACACACGTTGCATTTCCAGCCTCCTTTCATCTTCTAATTGTACAGGCCAGAGGCATTCCCCGTGTCCTTGCACCAAATGTCAAGGTGATTGGGAGCAGCACGACAAATAGGTGTCGTGAAAGGAATCCAGCAGGGCCCTGTCAGCTCATGCTGGTCAAGGTTTGGGGCATCAGGCTGCTCATTGTGAACCCACGAGGAAGGAGGGAGCCATTTTCCAGCATTCCCACGCCCCCATCTGCAAAGGGCCATAGCCACGGGCCTAGGCAACCCCTGGGAATTGTTCCATTCCCCCAGTGTTCCCTGCCAGGACCTTAATGCTGAAATTCACACTTTGGCAGAGCGATGCCTGTGGAGAACTTTAGTCCAGTGGGTCTCAGCAGGACCTTACGTGGGGCCCGGGCCTTTGAGATGGGCCCGTGCCCAGGGCGGAATCCGACCACATCCTGTGGGAAGCCGGGCGTGACACCGCACCGTTACGTGGGTCACCAAAGGTGTCTCAAAGGGCTGCCTAGAGCGGACTAGCTCCTGGGCCAAGGGGGGGAGGAAGGGATGGCGGAGCGGGGAAGGGAGCCGAGCTCTTTTACAGAAAGGCTTTGAGTGAAGTCTTGGAACCTCTTCTCTGTCAGAAACCATCTCTCCAGCCACGAGCTGCCAGGCCACTGAGGTCTCAGAGGACAAAGCAGCTGAGTGAGCCCAGCAAGAGACTGAGGAGAGATGAAAAAGACACATTGTGGGGGAGGAGGGGATGGCCATGGATGGGAATGAGGCCTGTTAATTCACGCCTAGAGAGAACCTTCATTCTCCACCCTCTAATCCGACAGAGCCCCGGATGCCGGGCTTGGCCACAGGGGCTCCTAAGGCTCCGGCTCTGCTGAGGGGAATTGCTGTGAATGAGTCCGGGGGGGTCACTGCGACCGGTGAGGGTCAGATCTCCACGCTGGAGTCAGTGCGCTGGGTCCCTCCCGGCTCACGGGAGCTGAGGGGAACTGGCCTGGGCCGTTCCATCCCGCACGGTGTTGAAAAAACACCCAATTCCAAACTGCATCGGAACGAACATGAAATAGCCCCACCTGGTGTGTCCCGAAATCACGACCCGATGAAGGGAATGACCCCGGAGACCTTGGCCTCCATTTCGGTCCAAGTGACTCTGACTCAGAGCAGAGGCCTCCAAGCCCAGCAACTCTCAATTAAGAGTCCAAGAAGACAACCGAGTGCACATGTGAAACAGCAGGGGATGGGTGTGATGCTTTGAAATCCTGAGTCCTGAGGATGCTGCAGAAATTTGAGGTTCAGCATCCTTGCTGTCTATGTTTATGAAGCCGAGAAAAAGAGAGGTCTTGAGTGAGGGTCTCATGGGGTGAGTTGGAGCAAGAGAAATGCAACTCTTCACTTCTTACTCTCGTCCCAGGAGTGCGGCTCCAGGTTGATCCCTGTTACGCTGTGTGAGAGGAGCCGGCTAAGTGAGTATAATGAAATGACAAGTGTGGATGTTTCAAGCTTGTTCCTGTGCCATGTAGGAATAAAAAGCTCAGTTAGAATTCTAACGGGGGACACTTTGGGTACATCTAGACGACAGGCTTTTGTCGACAGAAGTTTTGTCGACAGATAGGGTGTGTCTAGACTACAGGGTTTTGTCGACAAAAGTGGACTTTTGTCGACAAAACTATACCTGCGTCTACACTGCGGCTGAGTTCTGTCGACATAATTTTGACAGAACTCAGCAGTTTTGTCGATGGCTATAAACCTCATTCTACGAGGAATAACGCCTTTTGTCGACAGAGTTCTGTCGACAGAAGGCGTTATTGCATCTACACTGACCTTTGCGTCTACACTGTCATGTCGACAAAGCGGCTTGCTTTGTCAACAGAACTGGATGTAGTTTAGACGCTCTTTGTCAACAGAAGTTTTGTCGACAGTATCTGTCGACAAAACTTCTGTCGACAAAAGCCTGTAGTCTAGATGTACCCATACTGTCGACAAAGCTTCTGTCGACAAAGAGCGTCTAGACTACATCCAGTTCTGTCGACAAAACAAGCCGCTTTGTCGACATGACAGTGTAGACGCAAAGGACAGTGTAGATGCAATAACGCCTTCTGTCGACAGAACTCAGTCGACAAAAGGCGTTATTCCTCGTAGAATGAGGTTTACAGCTGTCGACAAAACTGCTGAGTTCTGTCGACGTTATGTCAACAGAACTCAGCGGCAGTGTAGATGCAGGTATAGTTTTGTCAACAAAAGTCCACTTTTGTCGACAAAACCCTGTAGTCTAGACACACCCTTAGATGTGACGTCGTTTCACCCCAAAGTTCCCCCCAAAATCATCAAAGCAAAATTTTAAAATTCCAGAATCAGCCTCTCTTAGAGTCACTCTGAGGTCCCAGAGAGATGGATAACTAAAGTAGCAATAACTTTCTACAGTTATGTTCCAATACTGAAGATTTTGAGTAACTTGTGATGGTCATACATCAATCCAGTGCTCAGCTCGTGATCCCTGGCCTTCAAAATTGGGCCTGTTTGATTTGCATCCAGCGCACCTTTGCACTTCCCTTTTATGTCTATTTTACAGTGTAAGGTAGATGCTGAGCAGTGGGGAAGGAACAGTTCTATCAACTCCAGGCTGAAGGAAGGCGCTTTACCTACGCCTGGTTAGAGAAACCTGGTAGGGAGTGCGTCTTTCTCTGCATGCTCTGCACCTCCGCCCCCTGCTGCTCCGAGCCAACATACTGGGAAATCAACGGGAATCACGAGGCCCTGGATCTCCACCCACGAACAGAGAACTGGGCCTTGTGAGCGACTCAGCTAATAAAGGAAAGGAAGACTCACAAGAGAGACAGAGTTAAGGACAATGCCTTCCCAAACTGCCCTGCTCACTGCCCTCCAGCCCTCCACTCATTCAGCATGGCTCCCTCCACCTCCTGGGGCTGCCTGGCCTTCAGCTCCCCCAAGGCCGTGTTTGTGCCACCAGACCTCCCGGACCCTGATGGCGGAAGGTTGGGGCTCCATGCCTCCCGCTGGGGGAAGGTGGCTGCCCCTTCTGGGCGGGGTGGGGTGGCTTGGTTCCCACCGGAGCCCTCAGCAGCAGGAGCGGGCCTCATTCAGAAGGGGTGGGGTTAGGGGCTTGCCTCCCCGAGTCCTGTATTCCCCCACCGCCCATGTTCTCTTCCTCTCTTTATCTGTTCATAGCACCAAAGGTTTCTTGGCCACAAGTCTCCTCCGGTTTTGGATACAGAGCTCAGGAAAGTGCGTGGCCTATAATCACGAAATGTTGAGTATGGAAAGTTCCTGGTAGCTTCACAGGGGGTGCTGAGTGTTCAGCCCTTCAGAAATATGGGCCTAAAACCTCTTCAATCAGGCCTTTAAAATCAATGGCTCTGCCCTTGCCCAAGCATGAAATGTGCACCCTTGTACTTCCTTTGGCCCATGAGGATGCCTGTGTGTCAAGAAGGCAATGTGGAGAGGTATGGTACTCTGTACCTCACGGCACAAACCTGAAGGAATTCATTTACTGTAACTCATTAGAGAGAGGTGAGTCTAAGGAAAGAAAAAGTAGCACACAGAGTGCCCCTGGGGAATCTCGTTGCCGTTGGTGTTATGACTTAGAACAAGATTTTAACCTTGAACTCCATCTCGGAGTGCGACCGTGCGACCGTGTCTTGTACGACAGTGGAACAGGGATCAACCTAGACCAGCGTTTCTCAACCTTTTTTTTATAAAGTACCCCCTTTTTCCAAAAAAAAAAAAAAAAAAAAATTATAAATACCCCGTTTAAAAAAAAATAAGTACCCCTAGTACCTACAGTTTTCAGACACGCTAAACGTTTTTCTACGATTGCAACACATTTGTTTAAACAACTTAATCGTAGCCAGGCAGGCAATGAAATTTTTGGGTGTAAAAAGTACAAAAATAACAAAGCGCTGTAAAACTTAACACAAAAATTCCGTTTTCTCCAAATGTCAGTTGTGTTGACGTACCCCCCCAGACTTCTCTCAAGTACCCCTAAGGGTGCCCATACCACTGGTTGAGAAACACTGATCTAGACCCACACCTGTCGCAGGAAGACTCAGAACTATTGGGTTGTATTTCTGTTTCTGCAACGGATTCCCCAGGTGACCTTTGCCTCAACGTGCCTCTATTTCTCAGCCTCTGATACATCGATAGTGAGGATGTTAAAGCAGGACGTTCTTTAGCGCCCTTAGAACTCAGAGTTCAAAGTCTCACACACACTGGGGTGTCCCACGTACGAAGGGTTGTATAATTAGAGGTTGCGGTTGGCATTAGAGGCCTCTGCACTGAGTCATAGAGTCACTTTACCCAAAATGGAGGCCAAGGTCTTTGGTGTCATTCCCTTAATCGGGGCATGATTTAAGGCCACACAACGTGGGGCTATTTCATTGTCATTCAAATGTTGTTTGAATTCAGTATTTTTGAAAAGCCATGAGTGCTAGAAGAGCCCCGTCCAGTTTCTATGGGCTTGAACGAGCCGTTCGTTAGGCAGGTCCCTGATTCCCTGACGTGTTAATCAGACTCCCACCTGTTCATGACACTCTCTGGCCCAATTCTCAGCAATTTCCCTCAACAGGGCCAGGTGGGACCATAACAACACCTGTGGCCAGAGCCCGTTTCGGGGGCTGATCCGCTTGTGGAGGGATTCTTTTTATTGGAAAATGAAGGTGCGCTTGCTCCACATTCCGTGAGGCTGGGGCCCTTAAAATCGAAGCAAGACACTTCTGCCTCCTTCCCTGGATAGGGGACCCATTGGAGATACATTGTACATGATAGAAAACATTCTGGTTGAGGAAGAAATGTTTTCTGCAACATGCCCTGTGTCTGGTCAGATGTTATACCAAATCCCACCCCACAGACGTTATGTCAAATCCTTCACCAAGAATGTGTCATTTTCATTTCTCCTGGGCTACATGCTGGACTCACTCAGCCGCGTTGTCTCACAAGACCTCAATATCTCGGCTGCTCATGCGTGGAGAGATGGTTTCTGGTTGAGTAGAGGTTCCAAGTCTTAACTCAAACCCTTCCTGTAAAAGAGCTCTGCTTCCTTTCACTCTCCGCCATCCCTTCCCTTGACCCACCAGGGAATCTGCTTCAAGCAGCGCTTTGGGACAGCGTTGGTGACCCACGTGAAGGTCCAATGTTAGGTCTAATTTTACTTGCTCTAGTGTAAGATTCACCCCCGGGCAGAGGGCCACAAAGGACCATGTTCTTATGTCGCCAAGACCCAGTGGAAAGTTTAACATTGGACTAAAGTTGTTCTTTAGGCATCGTGCCCTCCCCCTGCCAAAGGGGGAATTTCAGACTGAAAGTCCTGACGGGAAACACACAGGAGGGAATGGAATGTTCAAAGGGACTTGGTCTGACCAGCTGGGAATGGAGGTGGTGAGAATGGAGAAAAATGGGTCCTTGTTCCCTAGCAGGTGTAGAATGAACTGCCCAATGCCCCAGTTCATGACCAGCATGAATTGAAAGGACCATCCTGGATTCCTTTCTGGACAGCCAGCTGTGCTACTCATGCCGCGCAGAATCACCTTGACATCCATCCTCATTGCAGCCCCAATAAAGTCAGTGCAAGGACACGAGAAATGCAACTGGCCCGTACAATTTGAAGATGAAAGAAAGCTGAAAAGTATAATGTGCATGTCACACCCGTGGAGGCTGAGATTATCCCAGTAATCACCAACGCTGGGGAAAAAAGCTCCATCTAAAGGAGGACTTATGAAGGTAATCACATTTGTTTGGTAACTAATTAGGACCTCCTCCACAAACATCCCAGAGCCTCCAGGCTGTCCTAGAAACTGTATAAAAGAGCTCTCGTCTCACAGCTCTTCTACACACTTCTCTGGACTTCATCTCCTCCTTGCACCAGGTAAGTCCGATTTCACTCATAGAATCATAGAACAATAGAACTGGAAGGGACCTTGAGAGGTCATTGAGTCCAGTCCCCTGCCCTCATGGCAGGACCTAGCACCATCTAGACCATATCAATCTCTTTCTAGCCCCAGAGATGCCATAGGGGAGTCTATTTTCATTTAAGATGGAATCTTCCATGTACTCGCTGTGATTCTTTTCAGGGATCAGAGTGTTCTTCCATAATTTTCTTGTGTATTTCTTCCATTGGTGCCACCGAGGAATTCATGATCTGAGGCTCAGAAGGGACTTTGAAAGCAAAACATGAAATTCTGAAACATATTTCCTATAAAGTGGAAATAGAATTAGGGCATTTAAAAATATTTTCAGTCACTTTAGAAAGTCCCTTAATGATTTTTCCCTTTCCTGGATTAAGAAATTTTTTCTCCAGGTTAGTCCAGAAAGGGCCAATTTGGGGTCTTCTATCTTTTTCTAAAGCGACTGCTACTCTTACTGTTGGGGACAGGACAATAGGTGAAGCTGACAAAAGGTGTGATCCAAACAATTCCCATGTTCTCCTGAGCAAAAATACCACTGAGGGTGCTTCTCCTCAGGCAGTGGGACTTAGTGTCACTCCCTGGGAGTCTGGGGACCCGTTTTGTCCCAGCTGAGGAGGTTGTCCTTAGTGATTTCTTAGGAGAAAGGCAAAGTTTCTGATTATTCATCAGCAAGTATTGGGGACTCCTCAAAGTTTGGAAACCCACCATAGAAATAGTTAGATGTAATCCAGTGGAGCAGGTTTTTTCAGAGAGAGTCACTGAGAGGCGCTGAAAGGAACCTGTTGGGAGGGAGAGTTACTGCAATTGGACAAGAAGCATAGAGAGAGAAAATAGGAATAAATGCGCGGCATCGAACATAGGGACTAAGACCACGGCTCCTCTCTCTCGTCCCCACTAGACCTCACAACTATAGTAACAGCTGTGAAACGTTTCCTCCATTGGCTCTTGTCGCTTCTCTTCACTCTGCCCCCTGCTGTGTGTTCCAGGTTCACCTGCATCCCACAGAGATGACTTTCTCCAGCCTGTGCTATCCAGAATGTGGGGTGGCCCGGCCCAGCCCCGTCACTGGTACCTGCAACGAGCCATGTGTTCAGCAGTGCCCTGACTCCGAAGTGGTGATCAGACCCTCCCCGGTTGTGGTGACCCTCCCCGGACCAGTTCTCAGCACCTTCCCTCAGCAGAGCGAAGTGGCAGCCGTAGGAGAACCTGTGGTGGGAGCCGGCTACGGGGGCTCCTTCGCTAACGGGGGATTGTACGGCTATGGAGGCCGTTACGGAGGGTTGTTCGGTTTAGGGGGTTATGGTTATGGAGGCCGTTACGGTTACGGGGGATACCCAGGCTTTTATGGGTATGGGGGATACTGTGGTTACCCCGGCTTTTATGGTAATGGGGGATACTGCGGCTACCCAGGCTATTATGGGAATGGGGGATACTGCGGCTACCCAGGCTATTATGGCTATGGGGGAGTAGTCGGTTCAGGTGTCCTGCCACAGGTACGCAGTGGAAGCTGTGCGCCTTGCTAAACCCAGCAGGACCATCCGTGGCAGACCCAGGAAATGAACGGCCAGATACAGATTCCCCCCTGAGCTTTGGGGCTTGGCTTTCAGAAGTGCTGGGCAAACCCGGCTCCAGCTGAGCTCAGTGGGAGCTGTGTGTGCTCAGCCCCTGGGTCTGGCAGCCAGGCTGCATTGCTCCCCTCACGCTTCATGGCTCCTTCTGCTCCTGCTTTGCCAGCCACGCGCTGTGTCTCCTCCTCGCCTGTGGGCTCCTTCTGAGTGATACGCAGGCTGCTCCCACCGACCCCACCGGGTGACGCAAGCGGGGGCCTGAGAAAACACCTCAGTGACACCGATTGTCATTGTAAGTCCCTCTGTTCAAGGGAAAATACCTTTCTGCCTTGGACAATCAGGCCCTACGTGTTCTATCCTTTCCACCACTGTGTACCCTCAGCGCCTCCTCTTTCCCTTTGCTCTGGTAGATGTATAGTGGAGACGCCGTGTAGCCCCATACCCGTATTTTGATTTCTGCCACACACCGCCGAGTGGGGTAAAAGAAGGAACTGAAAATGGTTACAAAGGGGACTTGTGTGTCACCCTTTGCAGCTTCAGCAAAGCACAAGAAACAGCTTGTCTGAAACGTGCCCCCTGAGCTTTGCGATCCGTCGAACACTGGAAACACATTCGTGGGGCTCGCTGACGTTTCTTCCTGTAACTGTATCGCCAGCTTCATTTGCATTAAATCTCTGCTGCAGCATAACATGGCTCCTGTGGTTTTCCTCGTTCTCCCTCCTTGCTGGAACTCACCTGAGGCGAAATGGCTCCCTTGGGAGCCGGCAGCACCGGGCACTTTGAAAGTTGCCATTTTCAAAGCCCTGGCGTGGAGGAGAGTCCGGCCCTTGGAGTGGCTGAGAGGTTTCTGCAGGCGCTGGGCACCGGGCTGGCGTTCCTCCGGGCACTGCCTGGCTTAGCAACAAGTCTTTCCCTGCGACGACTTGGACGGGTTTTCCCTGTCGGAATGTGAGTTTCCCCGATTCCCAGGGGAAGGCGAATGACGTGGTTCACAGTGAGGGTCCGAGTGAGTCTTCGCACAGCAGCCACCCACGTTGTCGTGAGGTAAAGAGAAGTGGCACCAAATCACATGGGCAATGCACGTGTAGCCCCTCCCCCACCCTTGTTCACTGGCCCAGGCTGAGGTGGTTCAGGACAGGGGAAGCCGCAGCCTTGGGACTTGCTGTGCAAGTTTGGCCTGAGGCGCCTTTGTGCGCTCTGCATTGTGTGTCAGTGTGTGCCATTGTGTGCTCTGCATTGTGTGTTAGTGTGCTCCTTTGTGTGCTCTGCATTGTGTGTCAGTGTGCACCATTGTGTGTCGCTGTGTTCCTTTGTATGCTCTGCGTTGTGTGTCAGTGGGTTCCTTTGTGTGGTGCTGTGTTCCTTTGTGTGCTCTGCGTTGTGTGTCAGTGGGTTCCTTTGTGTGCTGCTGTGTTCCTTTGTGTGCTCTGCGTTGTGTGTCACTGTGTTCCTTTGTGTGCTCTGCATTGTGTGTTCCTTTGTGTGCTCTGTGTTGTGTGTCATTGTGCTCCTTTGTGTGCTCTGTGTTGTGTGTCAATGGGTTCCTTTGTGTGGTCTGCGTTGGGTGCCACTGTGTTCCTTTGTGTGCTCTGCATTGTGTGCCACTGTGTTCCTTTGTGTGCTCTGCGTTGTGTGTCAGTGTGCTCCTTTGTGTGCCCTGCATTGGGTGTGTGCACCTCAGACCAGACCCATTGAGACAGCGGGAATCAGGAGGCCCTGCATCTTCACCCATGAACAGCCAGGAGCACTGGGCCTTGTGAGAGCCGACAGCTAATCAAGGAACGGCAGACGCCGAGACAGACGAGTGAGGGAGAACTTTGCCAAAGGGCACGTTGTTGTGGGAGGAGACTGGGCCAGTCGCTGTCCTGACTGACCCAGGGCCTCCTGTAGGTCCCGTCTCCCACAGAAAGCGTTTCCGACAGAATCAGAATGAGATTGGAAGTGGATATTGTGCCCCAGAGTGTCTTCTAACCGGCGCAGCATGAAATGCCTCCCGAGGCGCCAGGCACAGAGCGACCCTGAGGTCCATGGGGCTGCGCTGGTTCCCACTGGCTCAGCCTCTGCCCTTGGCTTTACTGAATGAAAATCAAGCAGCCCCAGATCCAGAGGCTGGGAGACACCTCAGCCTGCCTCTGTGCGGGTCGGCTGATGGAAATGTGGCCAGCCGTGGATTTTTGTGCCGCTTCCACAGCCTGGCAAGCTTGGGTGGTGATGGGGGGCGGGGTAGAAAGCCCCAGCGGATGGGACCGCGGGATCCAGCTGCCGGAGCTCTCCCCCCACTTCTGCCGGGATGGGACACGGGGCGCCTGAGACTCGGCAGGGAGCCAGTGAGGTCCCACCCCCTCTCCCCGAAGCAGGCCCTGGGTGAAGGGCTCTGGGAGGCCTGGACAGAGAGACGGGTTTGTCAAAGGCCACCAAAACCACTGTGGTGAGAACCATTGTATCCGAAGCTGTAATCTGGGCACCCGAGCCCGGGAAAAATACCCCTGTTAAGAACATAATACAACCCTGGGCGCACACACAGATTCCATGAGCCTGTCGTGATCTGACGTCCCTTGTGGGGAGGAAGCCTGTGATCGTGGAGCACAATGTCAGCATGAGATAGAATCATAGAATACTAGGAGTGGAAGGGACCTCGAGAGATCATCGAGTCCAGTCCCCTGCCCTCATGGCAGGAGCCAGTACTGTCTAGACCATCCCCGATAGACATTTATCTAACCTACTCTTAAATATCTCCAGAGATGGGGATTCCACAACCTCCCTGGGCAATTTATTCCAGTGTTTGACTGAACTTTTTCCTAATGTCCAACCTAAACCTCCTTGCTGCAGTTTAAGCCCATTGCTCTTGTTCTATCCTCAGAGGCCAAGGCAGACAAGTTTTCTCCTCCTCCTTATGACACCCTTTTAGATACCTGAAAACGGCTATCATGTCCCCCCTCAATCTTCTCTTTTCTAAACTAAACAAACCCAATTCCTTCAGCCTTCCTTCATAGGTCATGTTCTCTAGACCTTTCATCATTCTTGTTGCTCTTCTCTGGACCCTCTCCAATTTCTCCACATCTTTCTTGAAATGCGGTGCCCAGAACTGGACACAATACTTCAACTGAGGCCTAACCAGCGCAGGGTAGAGTGGAAGAATGACTTCTGTCTTGCTCACAACACACCTGTTAATGCATCCCAGAATCATGTTTGCTTTTTGCAACAGCATCACGCTGCTGACTCATATTCAGCTTGTGGTCCACTATAACCCCTAGATCCCTTTCTGCCGTACTCCTTCCTAGACAGTCGCTTCCCATTCTGTATGTGTGAAACTGATTGTTCCTTCCTAAGCGGAGCACTTTGCATTTGTCTTTGTTAAACTTCATCCTGTTTACCTCAGACCATTTCTCCAATTTGTCCAGGTCATTTTGAATTCTGACCCTATCCTCCAGAGCAGGTTTTCCTGGTGGGGAACAAGCCCAGTGAGGTGAAAGCTACAGAGGGAGCACATGGCAGAGTCAGCGATAAACCCAGCCCTGGTGAGGACTCACCCCCATGCTGGACGGCCCGGGGCAGGTTCCATTCCAGGCTCCCAAGTATCCCCCTGCAGCCTCTGCACAGCCAGCAGAAGGGTCCAGGAATGTCATCGACCCATGCTGGGTTCGGAGGACAGAGAGAGCTGAACGGGATAATGGGCAACTCACCCCGTGGGCAGTTAGGAAGAAACTAACTTAGGCAAATACCACTTGGATGGGGTTACTGTAAGGTGGGTACATAACTGGCTGGATAACCATTCTCAGAGAGTAGTTATTAATGGTTCACAGCCATGCTGGAAGGGCATAACAAGTGGGGTTCCGCAGGGGTCTGTTTTGGGTCTGGTTCTGTTCAATAGCTTCATCAATGAATAAGGGTTTGTCTACACTTGCACCCTAGTTCGAACTAGGGGTGCAAATGCAGGCATCGAAATAGTCAGTGAAGCGGGGATTTAAATATCCCGTGCTTCATTAGCATGATCTCACCAGCGCGTTACTCTGAATGCCGGCTGTTTCGAAAGTGAAAGTGCGCGCCGGGATGCGTTAGTTCGAACCAAACTCCTTGGTTCGAACTAACGTTACTCCTCATTCGGAGTAATGCGCCGGCGAGATCATGCTAATGAAGCACAGGATATTTAAATCCCCGCTTCATTGACTATTTCGAATGCCTGCATTTGCACCCCTAGTTCGAACTAGGGTGCAAGTGTAGACATACCCTTAAGCTACTGGCATAGAGAGGACAATTATTAAGTTTGCAGATGAGACCAAGCTGGGAGGGGTTGCAAGTGCTCTGGAGGATAGGGTCATAATTCAAAATGATCTAGACAAACTGGAGAAATGGTCTGAGGCAAATAGATTGTTCCTTCCTAAGTGGAGCACTTTGCATTTGTCCTTATTAAACTTTGTCCTGTTTCACACACAGAGAATGGGAAGTGACTGTCTTGAAAGGAGCCCTGCAGAAAAGGATCTAGGGGTCAGAGTGGACCACAAGCTAAATATGAATCAACAGCGTGACGCTGTTGCAAAAAAAGCAAACATGGTTCTGGGATGCATTAAGCGGAGTGTTGTGAGCAAGACACAAGGGCTGTGTCTACATTGGCACCCTTTTCCGGAAAAGGGATGCTAATGAGACAAGTCGGAATTGCAAATGCGGGATTTAAATTTTCCCGCGGCATTTGCATACATCTGCGCTTTTTCGGCTCGGGCTTTGACGGAAAAAGCGCCAGTTTAGACGCGGCTCTTGCGGAAAATAAAGCCTTTTCGGAAGATACCTTATTCCTCTTAAAATCAGGAATAAGGGATCTTCCGGAAAAGCTTTATGTTCCGCAAGAGCCGCGTCTAGACTGCGCTTTTTCCATCAAAGCCCGAGCCGAAAAAGCGGCAGTGTTCATGCAAATGCCGCGGGGAAAATTTAAATCCCCGCGGCATTTGCAATTCCGACTTGTCTCATTAGCATCCCTTTTCCGGAAAAGGGTGCCAATGTAGACACAGCCAAGAAGTCATTCTTCCGCTCTACTCTGCGCTGATTAGGTCTCAGTTGGAGTGTTGTGTCCAGTTCTGGGCACCGCATTTCAAGAAAGGCGTGAAGAAATTGGGGAAGGTCCAGAGAAGAGAAACAAGAATGATTAAAGGTCCAGAAAACATGAGTTATGAGGGAGGCTGAAGGAATTGGGCTTGTTTAGTTTGGAAAAGAGAAGACTGAGAAGGGACATGATAGTGGTCTTCAGGTATCTAAAAGGGTGTCACGGGGGGGGGGGGGGGAATTGTTCTCCTTGGCCTCTGAGGACAGGACAAGAAGCAATGGGCTTAAACTGCAGCAAGGGAGGTTTAGGTTGGACATTAGGAAACATTTCCTAACTGTCAGGTTGGTTAAACACTGGAATAAATTGCCTGGTGAGGTTGTGGAATCTCCATCCCTGGAGATATCTAAGAGCAGGTTGGACAGACACTTGTCAGGGATGATCTAGATGGTGCTTGGTCCTGCCGTGAGAGCAGGGGACTGGACTTGATGATCTCTCGAGGTCCCTTCCAGTTCTAGTGTTCTATGATTCTATAATTATCAAAACAATGGAGGAAAACATTACACCAGTTGAAGGAGTCGCATAAACTTTGCTTTTTAACTACTTAGGCCTTTAGAAACAAAGGGCCTCACAAACTTTTTTTGGTGTAAAAAACTGAAGAAAAACATTTCTGGCTCAGGGGGTCTTCTAATCATTTTATCTTGTTCTCCTCTGTGACCTAGAGACGTCCTAGTTAAGTCCATTTCTCCGTAACCATTCAGACGATGTGTTAATGATGCTTTTAATTTAGGACTGAATCTTGCACAGACTCTGTGATTCTTACCAGTGAGAAGGGTTTGCGGTTTCTTCAATATTTTTCTGTTGCAGAGGGCAGGCATCGGTTTCTTCATGCTTGAGAAGATGAGGCTCGGATTTTCAGAGCAAGACACCGATTGGGGACGCTGGAGCCTATTGATTCTGGTTGGAACTTGGGCATTCAAATCCCTTGGGGGCTGCCAAAAATCTTAGGGTTTAGGAAGAAACTTTCTGAGCTTCCTCCACAAAGGGCTAATTCATTGTTCTGCCTTCTTCTGAAGCAGCTGGTGAGGGACACTCACGGAGACAGGAGACTGCTATAGATGGGCCACTATCTTCACATTGGCAGAAGCAATTCAAAGTGTACAGCTTCGTCTGATCTCACTTGGCGTAGCTCCAGGAAAACCAGGGGAACAGGACAGATTTACACCACGAGCGGAGGAGGCGGGTTGTGTTTGTTGCGATTTAGAAAGTGCTTTGAGCGTATCCATGAGCAAGTGTTGGGAACTCACTAAGGTTTAGAAACCAGGCATGTTCTATGGGATATTTTTAAGTGATTGGAAATCCCAGGCATTAATGGCAGAAATTTGATATATTTATACTTCCTAGAGAAAGGAGACTTTTAGAACAAAGAGAGTGACAAGGTTTCCAAAGAGTTCATTAGATCCTTCTCTCTCCTCTATAACTCTATGACTCTATAACTCTCTCTCTCGCTCTTATTGGGGCTATGTCTACACTACAGAGTTTTTCCGAAAAAACTCGCGACGCGTCCACACCTCAAGCGTGTTTTTGTACAAAAAAAATCAAAAGAACGGAGGGGTTTTTCCAGTGTAGATATTCCTCATTCTACGAGGAAGAACGCCTTTTTGCGAAAGAGCTCTTTCACAAAAAGGTGTGTGTGGACGGGGAAGAAGGTGTTTTTTTTTTCTGCCCAAAAAGAGGAAAGAGGAAAAAGCACAGGTGCCCTAGTGGCCATTCTGTGCATAGCAATCAGAGCTTACTTTTGAGAGAGCGTCCATGCAGTCTGGATGCTCTCTTTCGCAAAAGCGCATCGCTTTTTCGATGCGCTTTTTGCAGCGTGGACACTTTCTTGTGCTAGACTTTTTGTGGAAGACTTCTTCCGTTAAAAGCTTCTTGCGCAAGAAGCCTGCAGTCTAGACGTAGCCTGGGTCTCTACATCCCCTCAGATGCAATACGAGCGCTTCATTCATTTTTTTTCCCCACTGGCCCACATGCCTTCCGTTCCCTGTCTTGCCCACTGTGGGTTTCAGTGTTACCTCCACGGCAGAAAGACGTCTCACTTCACACACGTCTGCCACCTCCTGCCACAAAGCACACGAATAATATGATAATGAAAATGTACCACTAAGTGTTTTCAATTTTCAATGCAACATGGCCAACTCCTGTAATTGATTTACTCCAGACTTTCAACGGTGAGAGAGAATTTGTCTCAGTTATTGGAACTCTGCAAGTCACTAGGTCAGTAGGTGCATTTTACATCACTTTTTAAGCATTCGGCACGCTTTATAAGTGTTATTACTGGGCCAGACGTATTTTCCTGTCTCCTGATATATACCAGCTTAACATCACAGAAGTTATACCAGAGTAAAGAGAGAACTGAGGCTGACTGGTGGATCAGGGCAACAGGATTTTGTCTGTTATTATTATTCAGGCTCTGTGCTAAAACAGGCCCTCCTGTCTTTAAGAAGTGTAAACATGTACAATTTCCATCATCAACGCTGGGGATTTCTAGCCCACTAGAAGAATACCCAGCAGAACATGGCTGGGGTAGCATTGACAATAGCAGGCATCTTGTTGGGCCGTAATGTCTGTAAGGAGGAGATGGCCCTGCTATTGTGGGGAACTTTTCTGGTCTATACCCTACCCCACTGAAATGGGCCAGTGAAAAGATCTCTGCTCCCACTTCCTTTCCCAGAGACCTGTCTGACCTCAAGGGCTCCCTTCAGCTTTCCTGTGGGGCAGACACCTTCCAACCCCCACAAGGCTGGGCCTTGGATTCCTGGGGAGCTTGACCCACAAGCTTGTTGTGGCTACGTAGGACGGAGGGAGGTGTAGGAGCACTCCAGGATACTCGCTTTACACTAGATGCTTCCCAGAGCCACTGGTCGTTGCAGACAGTTCAAGCAAAGGACAGACGCTTTGCTAAACCAGGCAATGCCCGGAGGAACCCCAGCCAGTGCTCAGGGCCTGCAGAAACCTTTCAGCCTTCCAAGGGCTGGACTCTCCTAGCACCACAGAGCTTCAAAATGTGCAGCTTGAGGAGTGTCTGGTGCAGGTGGCTCAACAGGGAGGAATTTCATCCCGAGCGATTTTCCAGCCAGGAGGGAGGCACAAGGAGAAGCACAAGACCCATGTTGAGATGCAGCAGAGTTTTTAATGCAAAGGAAATTGGCAGTACACACAGGAAGAAATTCGACAGAGCAGACCCATGGGGCTACAACTGACCACCCGCCTGCAAGGGGCACAGATCAGACGAGATGTTCGTTTTGCTTTGCAGTGGCTGCAGAGGTTGACACACAAGTCCCCTGTGTAACCCTTTTAAGTTCCTTTTTACCTCATTCAGTAGGATCAGAGAAAAAATGGAATACAAGCGTGGGACTGCTCAGCGTCTCCACGGTACATCTGCCGTAGCAAAGGGAAAGAGGAAGCGCTAAAGGTGCGTGTGGACGGAAAGGGTAGAACATGTTGGGCCTGGTTCTCCTGGACAGCAATGTCTCTGCCCCCCTCGTACAGGGACTTACAATGACAATCGGTGTCACTGAGGGGTTTTCTCAGGCCCCCGTTTCCGTCACCCGGTGGGGTCGGTGGGAGCAGCCTGCGTGTCACTCGGAAGGAGCCCACAGGCCAGGAGGAGACTCAGCGTGTGGCTGGCAAAGCAGGAGCAGAAGGAGCCATGAAGCGTGAGGGAAGCAATGCAGCCTGGCTACCAGACCCAGAGGCTGAGCACACACAGCTCCCACTGAGCTCAGCTGGAGCCGGGTTTGCTCAGCACTTCTGAAAGCCAAGCCCCAAAGCTCAGGGGGGAATCTGTATCCGGCCGTTCATTTCCTGGTTCTGCCACGGATGGTCCTGCTGGGTTTAGCAAGGCCCACAGTATCCACCAAGATACCTGCGGCCATATCCCCCATATCCGCATAATCCGCCATAATATCCCGGGTAACCACAGTACCCCCAGTTACCATAATAGCCTGGGTAGCCGCAGTATCCCCCATGGGCATAACGTCCTGGGTAGCCCCAGTACCCCCCATTACCAAAAAAGCCTGGGTATCCGCAGTATCCCCCATTACCATAAAAGCCTGGGTAGCCCCCATAACCGTAACGGCCTCCATAACCATAACCCCCTAAACCGAACAACCCTCCGTAACGGCCTCCATAGCCGTACAATCCCCCATTAGCGAAGGAGCCCCCGTAGCCGGCTCCCACCACAGGTTCTCCTACGGCTGCCACTTCGCTCTGCTGAGGGAAGGTGCTGAGAACTGGTCCGGGAGGGTCACCACAACTGGGGAGGGTCTGATCACCGCCGGAGTCAGGGCACTGCGAGCGCGGCTCGTTGCAGCTGCCAGTGACGGGGCTGGGCCGGGCCACCCCGCATTCTGGATAGCACAGGCTGGAGAAAGTCATCTCTGTGGGATGCAGGTAAACCTGGAACACACAGCAGGGAGCAGAGTGAAGGGAAGGTACTCTTCAAAGGATGGTTACAATTGTAGTGGGAGACCTAGAGGGGAGAGGAGAAGGGACATAGTCCCTATATTTCTAGACATGAATTTGTTCCTGTTTCCTTTTTCTTTGACTCTTGTCCATTTGCACTAAACTTTCCTTCCAACCGGCCACTTTGAACTTCTCTCAATGACTTTTTTTGAAAAACACCGACTAGAATAAATGCAACTATTTCTATGAGAGCACCTGGGCTTCTGGGTCCATTTGAGACAATTTTGAAAGAGAACATGGCTGGCCTCATGGCAGTCAGAGCATTTCCTTGGAGGATTTAACCTCTGCATGCAAACCTGTGGAGTCCAGTATCACAATGCAAGTCTTTGATTTTCCAAACTCTTGGGAGTCGCCAATACTTGCTGATGAATAAATGGAAACTGTTAGTTGTTTTGCAAACCAATCACTAAGGACAGCTTCCTTCTTTGGGCAAAATGGGTTCCCCTTGATTTTTGGTGGCATAATGCTAAATCGCAGCATCTGAGAAGAAACTTATTCCATGGTCATTTGGCTCAGAAAACCAGGAATTGCGAGATTGGATCTACTTAATCCGGTTTCCAAGAGTGAGGAGTAACAGCAGCTTCAGAGTTAAGTAGAAGACCACTGAATCGGCCCTTTCTGGACTAAATTTGGAAGATTTCTTCCTAACCCAGTTAAGTCAAAAATAAGGGTATTTCTAAGATTACTTAAAAGATTGAAATGACCTTATTCTTTTTCCAGTGAATAGGAAATATGTTTGTCGATTGCATATGTTCCTATTAATGTCCCCCCTTTACTTTGAAATCAACTTAATAGCTGCACAAGATAATTTTGGAAGAAGACTCTTATCCCTGATCGAAATCCTGGTGAATACACGCAAAATTCTATAGTTAGAAAGAGGGTGAGTTGAATTGGGCTCACCTGGTTCACCGAGGAGATGAATTCCAGAGAAGTGTTGAGGAGAACGGTGAGTGGGGAGCTCTTTTATACAGTTCCCAGGACAGCCTGGAGGAGCTGGGATGCTTTGTGGAGGAGTCCTAATTAGTTACCAAACAACCTTGATTGCCTTTGTAAGTCCTCCTGGAGGCAGCTGTTTTCCCCGGCGTTGGTGATTATTGGGCTAATCTCAGCCTCAGCGGGCGGGACACGCACATTACGCTCTTCAGCTTCCTTTCATCTTCAAATTGTACGGTCAAATTGTGCATTTTCCATGTCATTGTGTAACCTACATACTGAGTGGCAGTTACAATTGCACTGACCTTATTTGTGCTGCAAGGAGGATGACTATGAAGGCGATTCTGAGCGGCATCAGAAGCAAACCGGGCTGTCATGAAAGGAATCCAGTTTGGTCATTTCAGTTCATGCTGGTCCTAGGAAGGGTTTGTCGACGTCCATTGTGTAGCTGCAGTCGAAATAGCGTTTGGCGCTCTTCCTTTGACTTCCCTTACTCCTCATAAAATGGGGGTTACAGGAGTCGGAGTAGGAAGTCCTCCAGCTCAACAGTATTTCAGAAGAAAGGCTTGCTGTGTAGACACGCACTATGTTATTCCGAAATAACGCTGCAGTGTAGACGTGCCCCTAGGGACAATGGGCAGGTCATTCTACACCTGCTAGGAGGAAGGAGCCACTTTTCTGCATTCTCACCACCCTCTTCCTTATGAGACGGATCAAGTTCCTTTGCAATCAATGGGAATCATTCCCTATCCTCCAGCATGTTTCTTGTCAGGACTTTAAGTCTAAAATTCCCTTTGGCTGGGGGATAGTACGGAGCCTGTGAACAACTTTAGTTCAGTTTTAAACTTTCACACTGGTCTTAGCAGGGCCATGGGCCATGGTGATGGCCTCTGCCTGGGGTGAATCTTACCCTATGATGATTAAAACCTGGCCTAACATCGGGCCTCCACTTGAATTAGCAACGCTCTCTCAAAGGGCTGCCTAGAGTCACTTTGCTCCTGGGTCATTGGGAAGGATGGCGGAGAGTGAAAGGAAGCGCTGCTCTTTTAAGGAAAGGGTTTCAGACTGGGAACCCCTACTCTACCAGAAACCATCTCTCCATCCATGAGCAGCCAAGATAGAGTGGTCTTCAGAGACAACGCAGCTGAGTGAGCCCAGCATGTCGTTCAGGAGAAATTCTTGGTGAAGAAGGGGATGTCCGTGGGATGGGATTTGACCAGCCACTGGGCATGTCTCAGGAAATGTTCCTGCCTGGACCAGAGTGTTTTTTTTACAGCGTACAAGCTCAGCAGTGGGTTCCCTATCAGGGCAGAGGGCAGAAGTGTCTTGCTTTGATTTTCAGGTTCTCAGTCTCTTTGAATTTGAAGCAACCAAGCTGATTTTCGTAAAGGGAGCACTCACATTTCCCAACACAAAATTCCTCCATGAGCAAATGAGTCACAGAATATGCAGCTGCGTGGGGTGCTCTGAAATTTGGGGCAGCACAGGGTCTCAGTGGCTACCCATCTTTTCTTATCCCTGTTCTGGGGCTCTCCTTCCTCCGGATAAAAATCTAGGTAACTTAGAAGTGAAAAAGCCTGGCAGAGCGACTGGCAGAATGCTGAATCTGTGAAAATGCCATCTGAGTGGCAATGAAGCGTTTGAACAGGGACTTGCCAACCTCAGAATTTACTGTGTCAGTTGCAGAATTTACTGTGTGAGTCGAAGATGAACAAGTTTTCTCCCTCCTCCTTATGACACCCTTTTAGATACCTGAAAACGGATATCATGTCCCCCCTCAGTCTTCTCTTTTCTAAACTAAACAAACCCAGTTCTTTCAGCCTTCCTTCATAGGTCATGTTCTCTAGACCTTTAATCATTCTTGTTGCTCTTCTCTGGACCCTCTCCAATTTCTCCACATCCTTCTTGAAATGCGGTGCCCAGAACTGGACACAATACTCCAACTGAGGCCTAACCAGCGCAGAGTAGAGCGGAAGAATGACTTCTCGTGTCTTGCTCACAACATACCTGTTAATGCATCCCAGAATCATGTTTGCTTTTTTTGCAACAGCATCACACTGCTGACTCATATTCAGCTTGTGGTCCACTATAACCCCTAGATCCCTTTCTGCTGTACTCCTTCCCAGACTGTCGCTTCCCATTCTGTATGTGTGAAACTGATTGTTCCTTCCTAAGTGGAGCACTTTGCATTTGTCCAGTTTAATAGTACTTCCTAGGGCCCACTCCATCTTAACAACATCCTGGCAAGTGAACCCTGGAACCAGCTCTGACTTCTGTTTTCCTTGTGGTCCCATTTGGCTCTGCTGAGGGACATTGTGAAGAGTTGGCCCAGGGAGATTCATGAACCTGGTGACCACTTCAGAGTCAGGGCCCTGCCTCATGTACGGCTCATTCAAGCTGCTGGGATCTGAACCGTGCCGTGCCAGTGTGCTTGGCTTTTGAACAATACCCAGGTGAATACTACCGTTGGGTGACAATGAAATCGCCCCACAATGCGCGGCCTTAAACCATGACTTGATTCAGCAGATGACATGAAAGACCTTGGCCTCAATTTTGTGTAAAGTGACTCTATGACTCAGTGCAGAGGCCTCTAATCCCAACAGCAATCTCTTAATATTCTAAGGAGACAGCCCTTTGTACGTGTGAAATGTCACCGTGTGTTGGTGAGGCTTGGGAATGTTGCGTTCTGAGGCTACTGAAGAGCTTGCAACCATCGCGGTCTTCCTATTTATTGTTGATAGACCTAGAAAAAGAGCCAAGTCGAGGTCAAGGTCATATGGGGTTCAGTTGCCAAAAAAGAAATACAACGAAATACTTGTCAGTCTTCCTTCTACAGACGTGGCTCTAGTTTGAGCCCTGTTACACTGTGTTGCAAGACCAGGTTAGAACAATGTTTGCATCCTTGTATTTAAGCCTTAGCAATAAAAAACTCTCTGATGTTGTGACTCACTTTAACTGAGGCTTCTTTATACCTGATGATAAGGCTTCTCCAAAGGAATAGCAAGTGGCATTCTAAATATCAAGATGGAGTTCGAGCTTAAAACACTTGTTTTAAATCTTATTCTTAGCATCCAAGCAACGAATCGATCTCAGGAACACATAGGGTATGTCTACACTTGCACCCTCTTTCGAGAGAAGGATGCAAATGCAGCTGAGTGAAATTGCAAATGAAGCACGGATTTGAATTTCCCGTGCTTCATTTGCATATTCGCGTTATGGCGCTATTTTGAAATAGCGCTATTTTGAAAAAAGAAATGCTGTCTAGACGCAGTTATTTCGAAAGAAAACCTTTCTTCTGAAATAACCTTATTCCTCCTACAACGAGGTTTACCAGTTATTTCAGAAGAAGGGTTTTCTTTCAAAATAACCGTGTCTAGACAGCGTTTCTTTTTTTGGAAAAGCGCTATTTCGAAATAGTGCCATAACGCGAATATGCAAATGAAGCACGGGAAATTCAAATCTGCGCTTCATTTGCAATTTCGCTCAGCTGCATTTGCATCCCTCTCTCGAAAGAGGAATGCAGTGTAGACATACCCATAGATAAATTGTCTGGTGCTTGTGAGATGAAGTACGGAGTAGCGTACATCTTCAACATTGCCTTCTTTACGCATGAGGATACTGATGGCCCAAACGAATTAACAGTGTGTGCATCTCAAGATTGGTCATGCTGGCTCTTTACTGTAGGAGGATGATCCTCACGTAGGGTGCGAGAAGTCCGGGGTTCAAATTCTAAATGAGCCCCACTTTTAGCGTGGTTCCACAGGGATCAGTTTTGGGACCAGCTCTGTTTAATATCTTCATCAATGATTTAGATCATGGCATAGAGAGGATGCTTATAAAGTTTGCAGGTGATACCAAGCTGGGAGGAGTTGCAAGTGCTTTGGAGGATGGGTCATAATTCAATATGATCTGGACACACTGGAGAAATGGTCTGAGGTCAATAGATTGAAGTTCAATAAGGACAATGCAAAGTACAGGTTGGAGTTCTCAAATCTGGGACTGCTGGACCACGGACGTAGCTGGACCAGAGAGCCCCGGCTGGCCAGGTTCAGAAGCGCAGCCCAGTCTGGGTTGGCGGTGGGAAGCGCATCCCCAGTGGCACTGGCATGGTGGGGAGCACTGCCCCGGCCAGGGCCAACAGCAAAGAGCGCAGCCTCAGCCTGGGCTGGAGTCAGCGGGACTGGTAGCTAGGCGCACAACCTGGACTGATGCCATACGGGGCGCAGCTGCTCTGCGCTGATTAGGCCTCAACTGGAGTAGTGTGTCCAGTTCTGGGCACCACATTTCAGGAGAATTGTGGAGAGAATGGAGAAGGTCTAGAAAAGAGCCACAAAAATGATGAAAGGTCTAGAGAACATGAGCTATGAGGGAAGGATGAAAGAATTGGGCTTGTTTAGGTTGGAAAAGAGAATATTGAGAGGGGACATGACAGCGGTTTTCAAGTATCTAACGTGTGTTACAAGAAGGGGAGAGAAAAATTGTTCTCCT
Source organism: Rafetus swinhoei (assembly GCA_019425775.1). NCBI lineage: Eukaryota > Metazoa > Chordata > Testudines > Trionychidae > Rafetus > Rafetus swinhoei. The sequence goes on along the minus strand of CM033437.1, from coordinate 347,556,450 downwards.
TGGTCTCTGATGATAGTAGAAGAAGCAATGGACTTAAATTACAGCAAGGGAGGACATCAGGAAAAACTTCCTACCTGTCAGGGTGGTTAAACACTGGAATAAATTGCCTAGGGAGGTTGTGGAATCTCCAACACTGGAGATATTTAAGAGCATGCTAGACAGACACCTGTCAGGGATGACGACTTTGCTTGGTCCTGCCGTGAGGGTAGGGGACTGGACTTTATGACTCTCGAGGTCCGTTCCAATTCTAGTGTTCTAGGATTTTATGAATGAGGCTAGGTCTACACTGCCGCTTTTTCTGATTCTTTTGTTGGAAGAGGCTTTTTCGACATTTGGCCCATCTAGACTGGGCCAAATGTTGGGAAAAAACCTTCTTTCGGAAGCCCCCTTCTGAAATGGAACAAGGAGTACGGGGCTTCTGAAAGAGTGCATTTGCTTTTCCACAAAAAAAGCGGAAGAGCAAACGCATTCCCAGTACGTGGAACAGATTTTCCGGGATATTTCGACTTTTGGCACTGTCTACACAGCAGTTATTTCAAGATAGAGCACTCTTCCCCTGACTTCCCTTGCTCCTCATACAATGATGGTTACAGGAGTCAGAGTAAGGAGTCCTCCAGCTTGACATTATTTCGACATTGTGTCAAAATAACTGCTTGTGTGTAGACGCAGACTAATGTTATCTCGGATTAAAGTCAGTTATTCCAAAATAATGCTGCAGTGTAGACGTAGCCCTAGGATACGTCTACACTGTAATGCTATTTCAGGATACTGGAGTATCTCAAAAAGCTATCCCGCGTCATAACAGCAAGCCCTTTATTTTGGGCTTGCTGTTCTGACGTCCCTGTAAACCTTATTCCACGAGGAGTAAGGCATGTTTCGCAGTACTGGGTTATTTTGAAATTTGGCGCTGTGTAGACAGTGCCAAATTACAAAATAAGCTATTTCAAAATACGATTAAAATAAGATAAACAATTTGCTTAGCTCAAATTGCGTATCTTATTTCGAACTACAGTGCAGTGTAGACGTAGCCTGAGTGTCCTCTTTTCTAAGCTGACTACTCCCAATTCTTTTAATCGCTCATTAAATGGAAGCCGTTTCAAACCCTTAACAACATCTGTTGCCCTTTTCCGAACTTTTCCCAATGCCAATGAAAATGAGGCAACTATATCTGCACGCAGTATTCAAGATGTGGGAAAAATATGGATTTATATAGAGGCAATAGGATGTTCTCTGTCTTATTCTCTATCCCTTTTTAAATGATTCTTTTCACTCTCTGCTCTCCCTCCCATGACCCATGGGCAAATAGACTCTAGATGGTCCTTCGAGAAATCATTGGTGATCCAAGTGGAGGTCCAATGTTAGGTCAAATTTTCCTCACGAGAGTGTAAGAGTCATCCTTGGGCACAGGACCATCACAAAGGCCCATGTTCCACGTTAGTGTCTGTAAGACCCAGTTTGAAAGTTTAAAATTGGATTAAAGTTGTACTTTAGGCATTGTACTATCTCTCTGCGGAAGGAGAAATTTTAGACTCAAAGTCCTGACAGGAAACATGCTGGAGTAACTGGAATGAATCACATTGATCTCAAAGAACCTTGATCCAACTCACAAAGAAGGGGGTAATAAGAATGCAGAAAAGTAGCTCCTTTCTTCCCACCAGGTGTAGAAAGAACTGCCCAAAGACCCTAACTACGACCCGCATGAACTGAAAGGACCGGACTGGATTCCTTTCACGACAGCCAGTGGTACTTCTGATGCTGCTCAGAATCACCTTGACCTTCATTCTCATCGCAGCACCAATAAAGTCAGCGCGATCACACGGGCAATGCCTCTGGCCTGTACAATTGAAGATGAAAGGAAGCTGGAGAAGCAATGTGCATGTCCCGCCCGCTGAGGCTGAGATTAGCCCAATAATCACCAACGCTGAGGTAAACAGCCCCGACCCAAGGACGATTTAGGAAGATCATCAAGTTTGTTTGGTAGCTAATTGGGACTCCTCCACAAAGCATCCCAGCTCCTCCAGGCTGTGCTAGGAACTGTATAAAAGAGCTCTCAACTCAGGGCTCTTCTCAACACTTCTCTGGATTTCATCTCCTCGGTGAACCAGGTAAGCCCAATTCGACTCTTTTTCTAATCCTAGAGATATCACAGTAGGGGATAGTTTCCTTTAGGACGTTATCTTCAATGTACTCGCTATGATTGATATTAGGGATCAGGGTGTTCTTCCATTATTATCATAGAATCCTAAAATCCTAGGGCGGGCAGAGACCTCAGGAGTCATCGAGTCCAGTCCCCTGCCCAAACCAGGACCAACCCAACTAAACCATCCCAGCCAGGGCTTGGTCAAGCCGGGAGGTAAACACCTCTAGGGATGGAGATTCCACCCTCTCCCTAGGGAACCCATCCCAGTGCTTTTCCACCGTCCTCGGGAAATGGTTTTTCCTAGTATCCAACCTAGACCTTCCCCACTGCAACTTGAGCCCATTGCTCCTTGTTCTGCCATCCTCCACCTCTGAGAACAGCCTCTCGCCAGCCTCTTTGGAACCTCCCTTCAGGTAGGTGAAGGCTGCTCTCAGATCCCCCCTCACTCTCTCTTCTGCAGCCCAAATCCGTCAGCCTCCCCTTGTAGGTCATGTGCTACAGCCCCCTAAACATTTTGGTTGCCCTCCGCTGGACCCTCTCCACTGAGTGCAGCTATACATTTGTAGGTGCGTTTCGATTCATGATTTCCAACTAAAGGATGGCTATTGAGAGCAACATAGGCAAATGATATACATATGTCCTGTTACCTGCAAATAGAATTAGGGCATTTAAATTTTGCCAGTGACATTCGTTCGTTCCTTGGTCTTTTGGCTCAGAAAAGCAAAGGAATTGCAAGACTGGATCAAACCTTTGTGAGTTTAATCCAGGCTCATGTCTCCAATAGTGAGGAGTAACAGCTGCTTCAGAGTAAAGTAGGAGACCACTGAATTAACATCCTTAATAATTTTTCACTTAACCCGATTAAGAGGATGATTTCCTAGGCTATTCTAGAAAGGGCCGATTCAGTGGTCTCCTACTTTACTCTGAAGCAGCTGTTACTCCTCACTATTGGAGACATGAGCCTGGATTAAACTCACAAAGGTTTGATACAGTCTTGCAATTCCTTTGCTTTTCTGAGCCAAAAGACCAAGGAACGAACCCCTTCTCCCACGTGGGATTCACTGTCACTCCATAGAAATAAGTGGATCTCAGCCCATTTTCCCCAGTTGAGGAAGTTGTCTGGAAAAACAAAAAGTTTCCATTTATTCATCAGCAAGTTTTGGTGACCCCAGGGCTTGGAAAAGCAGAGTCACATTGTGTTACTGGACTGAACTGCTTTTCATGAAGAGGTTAACTCAGAAGAAAAGCTGTGATTACCCAGCCATATTGCTGTTGAGAAACGTCTCAAGTAGACCCAGAATCTCAGATGTTTATCATAGAAATAGTTACATTTATTCCACTCAGTGTCTTTCAAACAGTCATTGAGAGAGATTCAAGTTAGCCAGTTGGGAAGGCAGTTTAATAACAATGGACATGAGGCACAGAATAAAGAAACTGAAACAAAAACATGAACAATAACATAGAAAGATCTCCCCTCATTCTCTGTCTCTTGGGCACCATGGTTACCCACCACAATTGTGACCAAACTTTGAAATCTTTCTTCCCCTCACTTGTACCTTCTCTTCACTCTGCTGCCTGCTGTGTGTTCCAGGTTTACCTGCATCCCACAGAGATGACTTTCTCCAGCCTGTGCTATCCAGAATGCGGGGTGGCCCGGCCCAGCCCCGTCACTGGTACCTGCAACGAGCCATGTGTTCAGCAGTGCCCTGACTCCGAAGTGGTGATCAGACCCTCCCCAGTTGTGGTGACCCTCCCCGGACCAGTTCTCAGCACCTTCCCTCAGCAGAGCGAAGTGGCAGCCGTAGGAGAACCTGTGGTGGGAGCCGGCTACGGGGGCTCCTTCGCTAACGGGGGACTGTACGGCTATGGAGGCCGTTACGGAGGGTTGTTCGGCTTAGGGGGTTATGGTTATGGAGGCCGTTATGGTTACGGGGGCTACCCAGGCTTTTATGGTAATGGGGGATACTGCGGATACCCAGGCTTTTATGGTAATGGGGGGTTCTGGGGCTACCCAGGACGTTATGCTCACGGGGGATACTGCGGCTACCCAGGCTATTATGGTAACTGGGGATATTGCGGTTACCCAGGATATTATGGGGGATCATGCAGGTACGGGGGATATGGCCGCAGGTACCTTGGTGGATACTGTGGGCCTTGCTAAACCCAGCAGGACCATCCATGGCAGACCCAGGAAATGAACGGCCGGATACAGATTCCCCCCCCTGAGCTTTGGGGCTTGGCTTTCAGAAGTGCTGGGCAAACCCGGCTCCAACTGAGCTCAGTGGGAGCTGTGTGTGCTCAGCCCCTGGGTCTGGTAGCCAGGCTGCATTGCTCCCCTCACGCTTCATGGCTCCTTCTGCTCCTGCTTTGCCAGCCACGCGCTGAGCCTCCTCCTGGCCTGTGGGCTCCTTCTAAGTGACACGCAGGCTGCTCCCTCCGACCCCGCCGGGTGACGGAAACAGGGGCCTGAGGAAACGCCTCAGTTACACCGATTGTCATTGTAAGTCCCTGTACGTGGTGGGAAGAGACGTTGCTGTCTAGGAGAACCAGGCCTGACATGTTCTACCCTTTCTGTCCACACGCACCTTCAACGCCTCCTCTTTTCCTTTGCTACGGCAGATGTTCAAGGTGATACTGCGCAGTCCCACGCTTGTGTTTTATTTTACCTCAGATCTCACCGAGCGGGGTAAAAGAAAGAACTTTAAATGGTTATACTAGGGATTTGTGTGTCAACCACTTCAGCTGTAGCAAAGCAAAATAAACATCTTGTCTGAAATGTGCCCCGTGCAGGCGGGTGCTCAGTTGTACTCCTTTTTGAAACTGTGCAAATACTCTCCTTCTGCTTTGTAGAATTACTTCTTTTGTTTACTGTCATTTTCATTTGCATTAAAAGCTCTGCTTCATCATAAGATCTGTCTTGTGGTTTTCCTTATCCCTCCCTGCTCGCTGAATTATATTGGTAAGCAAAGTAGGAACCTCGGATATACCTCTCTTTGGAGGAGGTGATGGGGGCATCTGTGGTGAGAGAGGTTTATAACATTATGAAGGAATATCTGGTAACCAAGATCCACGTGGTTACAGGAGATTATACATTTCTGGGACCGATACAGTTAGGAGGGGCTCTGTGGTCAGAGGGATCCATATGGTTGTGGTTTAAGACAAGGTTAGTGAAGACTGCAGTAGAACCATCGGTAACTTAATGGAACCGTGGGATATGTTTAACCAAACAGATATATCCATGGGAAAAGGAAGAACCAGGAAATCATAGAACCATAGAACACTAGAACTGGAAGGGACCTCAAGAGTCATCAAGTCCAGTCCCTGCCCTCACAGCAGGACCAAGCACCATCTGGATCATCAACAGCTGTTTTTCCCAACAAAACCTGAGTAACATCCACACTGCAATCACATTCTTTCGATAGTAAATCGAAAGCACAGAGGTGTTTTTCCGGCGTTGGTAATCCTCTTTCTACGAGGAAGAAGCCTTTCCATTAGAGCTCTTTAGGAAAAAGGCGTGTGTGGACGGGGAAGAGAGAGTTCTTTCGCAAGAAAAGGAAAGAGGAAAAAGCACAGGTGCCCTGGTGTCCATTCCACCCATAGTAATCACAGTTTATATGCGAGATGGCATCCATTCAGTGTCAATGTGATTTCGCAGTGTGGATATTCTCTTTCGGAAGAAGTTTTTTCAGGAGATCTCCTCCGGACATAACCTAAATGGAGTATTTTGTCATAGAATCATAGAATACTAGGACTGGAAGGGACCTCGAGAGGTCATCGAGTCAAGTCCCCTGCCCCCATGGCAGGACCAAATACTGTCTAGACCATCCCTGATAGACATTTATCTAACCTACTCTTAAATATCTCCAGAGATGGAGATTCCACAATCTCCCTGGGCAATTTATTCCAGTGTTTGACTACCCTGATAGTTAGGAACTTTTTCCTAATGTCCAACCTAAACCTCCCTTGCTGCAGTTTAAGCCCATTGCTTCTTGTTCTATCCTCAGAGGCCAAGATGAACAAGTTTTCTCCCTCCTCCTTTTGAACCCTTTTAGATATCTGAAAACAGCTATCATGTCCCCCCTCAATCTTCTCTTTTCTAAACTAAACAAACCCAGTTCCTTCAGCCTTCCTTCATAGGTCATGTTCTCTAGACCTTTAATCATTCTTGTTGCTCTTCTCTGGACCCTCTCCAATTTCTCCACATCTTTCTTGAAATGCGGTGCCCAGAACTGAACACAATACTCCAACTGAGGCCTAACCAGCGCAGTGTAGAGCGGAAGAATGACTTCTCGTGTCTTGCTCACAACACACCTGTTAATGCATCCCAGAATCATGTTTGCTTTCTTTGCAACAGCATCACACTGCTGACTCATATTCAGCTTGTGGTCCACTATAACCCCTAGATCCCTTTCTGCCGTACTCCTTCCCAGACCGTCGCTTCCCATTCTGTATGTGAGAAACTGATTGTTCCCTCCTAAGTGGAGCACTTTGCATTTGTCCTTATTAAACTTCATCCTATTTACCTCAGACCATTTCTCCAATTTGTCCAGGTCATTTTGAATTATGACTCTATCATCATTAATAATGATGTCATTATTGAACATCATTCTATTTTCCTCAGACCATTTCTCCATTGTGTCCAGATCATTTTGAATGATGACCCTATCCCCCAAAGCACCGCCCCCCCAGCATAATATCATCTGCAAAAGTTATAAGTTTTCTAAATCGTTGATGAAAATATTGAACAGAACAGGTCCAAAACTGATCCCTGTGGAACCCCTCTTGTTATGTCCTGTCAGGATGATTGTGAACCATTGATATCTACTCTTTGGGAACAATTATCCAATTAGTCATTCCCCCACATTTAGTAACCCCATCTAGGTTGTATTTCCTTAGTTTATTGATAAGAACATCACATGAGAATATTTCACATGCTTTATTAAAGTCTGGGTATTCCACATCTACTGCTCCCCCCTTATCTAGAAGGCTTATTATCCTTAAAAGAAAGCTATCGGCTTGGTTTGATGTGATTTGTTCTCGACAAAGTTATGCTGACTGTTACATATCACCTTATTATCTTCTAGATGTTTGCCGATGGATTGCTTTATTATTTTGTCCATTATCTTTACTAGCTGTGGCAAAGTTCTGGCCATGCCCTGTGGGTCTTGCACTGCTGACGGATAATATTAGCCTCAGAGACTCGCTGTGGTCCTATACACAGCCCCTTTCTCTTTACAGGAGGCAGGGTCCACAGCTTAGTGAGCCAGACTCATCGCAGACTAGTCCGTGGTTTTGGGGTGAAAACCCCTCGATAGTCCTGGTCTCCCTTCTTGGGACAGGCTCTGTGTTGGCGTGGAGGAAAGTTTAGGGGGAACCTGGGTCTGCCCACTACTCCAGGTTCCGGCTCAGGAATCCTGAAGTAGCGGCAAGGTTGTTTTTCCTCCCAACTTGACAGCTTTTTCCATGGGCCACTTCCCCAAACAACCCCTCCAAAATGTCTCCCTCTGGCACCTGTTAACCAGCTGTGAGCTCACACACATCTTCTTCTTGTTCCTCCCTTTCTCCTTCTGGTCTGTCACCCTTTGTCTTCCTCCTCTCTTTACCTAGGGGAGGCCTTCAGGTGTTGGGTGACTTGCCTGAGGGAGCAATCTAGTTAATTAGCCCCAGGTGTTTTCCTGCCTTTATTTTATTGCAGCAGGCTCTAGTAGTTTATTTTGGAAAGAGAAAACCACTAATCCAGTGCCCTATATACCTGCCTTCGACCAGAGTGTGGCAGGCTGCTGGCTTAGGTCTGTCATGTAGCATAAAAGTTAAGATGACTGGTTGGCAGTTTCCTGGGTCTCTTCAGATCCCCCTTTATAGATAGACACTTTATTTGCCTTTCCCCAGTCATCTGGAATATCTCCCATTTCCCATGTCTTTTCAAAGATGATGGCTAATGGCTCAGATACATCCTCAATTATCTCCTTGAATATTTTTGGCTGCATTTCATCAGACCATGGTGACTTGAAGACATCTAATTTTTCTAAATAATGTTTAACTTATTCTTTTCCTATTTTAACTTCCGAACCTACCTGATTTTCACTGGCATTCACTATGTTAGACGTCATATCCCCAGCAAACTTCTTGGTGAAAAGCGACACAAAGACGTTAAGCTCCTCCGCCATTTCCACATTTTCTGTAACTGTTTCCCCCTCTTCATTGAGCAATGGGTCTACCCTGTCCTTGGTCTTCCTCTTGCTTCTAATGTATATATAGCATATTTTTTGTTATCCTTTACGTGTCTAGACTGAGATTGTTTTATGCCTTTGACTTTCTAATTTTGTCCCTACATACTTGTAGTATTTGTTTATATTTATCCTTTGTACTTTGATCTAGTTTCCACTTTTTTTGCGACTCCTTTTTGATGTTTAGATCATTCTAGATATCTTGGCTAAGCCAAGGTAGTCTCTTGCCATACTTCTTATCTGTCCTACGCAGTAGAATGGTGTGGTCTTGCACCCTCAATAATATTCCTTTGAAAACTGCCAACTGTCTTCAGTTGTTTTTCTTCTTAGACTTGTTTCCCATGGGACCTTACCTACCAGATCCCTGAGTTCACAAAGGCTGCCTTCTTGAAATCCATTGTCTTGATTTTGCTGTTCTCACTTCTACCCTCCTTAGAATTATGAACTCTATGATTTCATGATCAGTTTCACCCAAGGTGCCTTCCATTTTCAAATTCTCAACCAGTTCTTCCCTGTTGGTTAAAATCAAATCTAAGACAGCTTTCCCCCAGTGGCTTTCTCCACCTTATGAAATAAAAAATTGTCTCCAGTACATTCCAAGAACTTGTTGGATAATCTGTGCCCCGCTGTGTTATTTTCTCAACAGATGTCTGTATAGTTGACCTCTTCAATCTGCATAGTTGAAGTCTCCCATCACCACCAAGTCCTGATCTTTGGAGGATTTTGTTTAAAAAAAGCCTCACCCACCTCTTCTTCCTGGTTAGGTGGTCTATAATTGACCCCTAACAGGCCATCACCCTCATTTTATACTCCTTTTAATCTTACCCAGAGACTCTCATCAAGTCTGTCTCATACATCCATCTCCACCTCAGTCCAAGTGTAAACATTTTTTAATATGTAAGGCAACACCTCCTCCCTTTTTTCCCCACCTATTCTTCCTGAGGGAGCTGTACCATGCGATACCAATATTCCAATCATGTGTATTATCCCACCAGATTCCTTTGATACCAATGATGTCCTAGTTGTGTGTATTTAGTAGCATTTCAAGTTCTTCCTGCTTATTCCACATACTGCTTGCATTTGTATACTGACAACTAAGATACTGATTTGATTTTACCCCCCAGTTCTGCCTTGTGTCCCCTTTATTCCTGCTATTGTAGCCCATGCTCCCCCCACTGTATGACTCATCTCGCAGATTCCCATGTTTTTCACTAATCTGTGGGCTTTGGTCACATGCTTCCATTTAATAATCTAGTTTAAAGCCTTACACTAGACCACCGCCCTTTGGAGAAGGTATAAAGAAGCCACAGTTAAAGTGAATCACAACATCAGACCGTTTTTTATGGCTATAATTTAAATACAAGAACGCAAACATTTTGCTAAGAACATAAGAACGGCCGTACTGGGTCAGACCAAAGGTCCATCTAGCCCAGTAGCCTGTCTGCCGACAGTGGCCATAAGAACATAAGAACGGCTGTACTGGGTCAGATCAAAGGTCCATCTAGCCCAGTAGCCTGTCTGCCGACAGTGGCCATAAGAACATAAGAACGGCCGTACTGGGTCAGATCAAAGGTCCATCTAGCTCAGTAGCCTGTCTGCCGACAGTGGCCACAGGTGCCCCAGAGAGGGTGGACCGAAGACAATGATCAAGAGATTTGTCTCGTGCCATCCTTCTCCAGCCTCTGACAAACAGAGGCCAGGGACACCATTTCTATCCCCTGGCTAACAGCCTTTTATGGACCTAACCTCCATGAAATTATCTAGCTTCTCTTTAAACTCTGTTATAGTCCTAGCCTTCACGGCCTCCTCTGGCAAGGAGTTCCACAGGTTGACTACGCACTGTGTGAAGAAGAACTTTCTTTTATTAGTTTTAAACCTGCTACCCATTAATTTCATTTGGTGTCCTCTAGTTCTTCTATTATGGGAACTAATAAATAACTTTTCTTTATATACCCTCTCCACACCACTCATGATTTTATAGACCTCTATCATATCCCCCCTCAGTCTCCTCTTTTCTAAACTGAAACGTCCCAGTCCTCACTAGGTTAGCCAGTCTGTATTCAAATACTCACTTTCCCATTCCTCCATAGATGGACCCCATCATGCTTAGCAGTTCTTCCTGGAACAGCATCCCGTGGTCAAGAAAGCCAAAGCCCTCCTGGCAAAACCATCTTCACAGCCAGGCATTCACTTCCAGGATGCATCTGTCTCTTCCTGGGCCCCTACCTTTGACCAGAAACTCCCAAACTCCCTCACCCGTACTCCCAGTGACCTGTAATCACTTCTGATCTGCTGTGGGTCACATCTTGAAGTTTCATTAGTGCCCACATGGATGTGTAGCGGTCAGAGTGCTGGATGAGCCTGGACAATCCGTAACATCTCGGAGGCAGCATTCCTCCCAGAATGCCATGTCATGGCAACAGATGGGTGCCTCTGTCCCCCTCAGAAGAAAGTCTCCAACCCCCATGGCCCTATGGCTGTGTCTACACTACAAAGAAAAGTCGGAAAAAGATACGCAAATTGCGAATTTGCGTATCTTTTTCCGCTTTTCCTTTGGAAGAGGCTTTTCCAAAATTCGGCGCGTCTACACAGCACCAAATTTCAGAAAAACCTCCTCTTTCAGCACATCCCTTCTTCCTCGTACAACAAGGGTTACAGAGATGGCGAAAAACCGCGTCTGCTTTTCCAACATTTTTTTCGGAAAAGTGGATGCATTCCTTGATGCATTCCTTGCATACCTCCAGTGTCCTGGAAAAGAGCTGCAGTGTAGACGTAGCCTAAGTTTCCTCCTGGCAGTCATGGCTGCTGACCTCCCAGCCTTAGGGGAGCATGGTTTTTCCTCCTCCTCTTTAGCAGGGTGATTCCATAGCTCTCATATTCTGGGCAGTAAAACAGTTCTCCAGAACCATGGTGGTTGGATTGGAGTAGGAGTGGAGAACTGCCTGCTGTCAGAAGTAACCTCTGAACAGTAAGACACAGATTCACATCTGAGCACTTAGGCCTTGTCTCCACTTTCCAGGAGATCTCGACCGTGGAGACCGATCTTCCGGGGGTCAATTTAATAGGTCTAGTAAGGACCTGCTAAATTGACTGACGATCATGCTCCCGTCAACTCCGGTATTCCACCAGGTCGTGAGGAGTGAGGAAGTGGGACTCTTCAGCTTTTCCTTATATGCAGCAACGGGGAAAGAGTTATTTCTATTTTGTTGTTCTCAGGTTTTGTACTTTCTTGTAACAGGGTTTTCTTTCAGTCTGGTCTCTAGTGACTAAATCTGAGTGGTTAGTCACTGAGCTGGTGGTCTGGCAGTGATCCACAGCACAGAAAGAGTCTGCCTGGATTCCAAATGAGGATTCCTATGAGCAAGTGGAAAGAAGATGTGTTAGACACAGTAAATTGTGCAGATTTGGTGCCCAAAGACCCTCACTGAGACTTAGATGAACCAAACCTAAGCTTTTGGGATCTCTCACTTACTGTGTTTTATAAGGACTGAGCTGTTCACATTTCACTTTTGCTTTTCTCTTTCTGTTTCTTGTAACTGTGAAGATAATGCCTGTGGATTATAAAATAGCTCTGTCGTGTTGTAAAACTAGATTGTTATTTGTTTCCGCATCATAAGATTTTATAAAGTTATTTAGTTAAATTCATTTCTTTAGTTCCTTTTGGCAATTGAATATGGCGAGGCCGACCGTGTGCAACCTTTGCTGACAGTCGTTAAAGACTGAAAAAGCTGGGTTTCCAGATACAACCGGTCCCCGAGTTGAAAACGGTCGACTTACGACTGCTAGCATTTACAACCAAAGCTGTTATAAATGGCGGATCCCAAGTTACAAATGCAATCCGCACTTACGAACAGCGCCGTCTCATGTAACTCTATGGGGTCCGACTTACGAAAAAACCGAGTTACGGACCAATTGCTTGGTCCATAACCGGTTCGTAAGTCAGGGAGAGACTATACATTTCTATGCAAGATGGTGTTTTTTTAAGGCACTGGAGAAGTGCAGTGAAGTGAACCCCAAGGTCACAAGTACACGAAGAATGAGAAGATGTATTTATCTGACTTGCATGGGGCAATGAAATCAACAAAGTCAATATGAAGCTGAATTCTTTCTGCCCTTTTGTCCTAGATCTTCCCAGCTCATCACCAGCACTGCAAAGCCAGTGGAAAATTGGTGTCCAGGAGCAGAGCTGGTTGCATGTGCACCTCTCAGTAGGTGGTCATAAAAGACGACGCGTTCCAGATGCACGGGGAGGGCTACACATCACTGGCGGTCCCAGCAGAGAAGAGCAGAACGTTATGGAAAAGCAGCCGCATTCCAATAGAGCGATGCTGTCTCCACAGGTAAGGTCGGGGAGAGTGTAGCATTCAGGATGCTCTCAAAGGACATGCCAGTGACGCTTGGTTTGAACTTTCATCGATAGCACCGGGAGGAGCGATAGCGATGGAAACGCAGGTTGGTTTGGTGCGAGGGATCCCGATAAACCCAATAACAAGTGGCCAATGAGTAAAGTGTCTCTAGCATTTACCTGTGTGACTCCTCGCTGCGGAAACACCCAAAGTCTGGGAAAGGCAAGCGCCATAGGACAGGGAGGGGGGTTTGTGAAGTTCAGGTTGAGAAGAGCTTCCAAGTGCCACCTTTCAAAGCCCTCTAGACACAGGGACGTCCTGTCTCGGAAGTTGCTCTGTCGTTCATGGACTGGAGCCTAGAGCGGCAGCACCGCCGGAATAGGATGGGCCCAGGGGCCATGGCCCTGCTACTTTTGAAAGTGAAGGGGCCTGTCCTGTCCAGGTTTTGTCTGAGCCTTGCCCAACACTAGGCATGGGACAGGTTAACTAATTAACTGATAGTCATCTCCCTGAATGAGTGATGCTTCCTGGTTCTGGTTTACTGGCTGGGGCTGGGCTGCTCCCTGCCAGCCGGGGGCAGGGACTGCTCCAGTCCCCCTGGGACTGCCATGGACATGGCCACTCCAGCCCAGCTGGAGCAGCTCCTGTCTGTGGTGGGCCCAGGTGCACAGGCTGGGTTTCAACATTTGCAACTTGGAAAGTGTCTGGTGCTGCTGGTTCGACAGGGATTAGTTTCGCCCAGAGCGATTTTTCAGCCAGGTGGGAGGGATAAGGAAAACCACACGACAGATATTATGATGAGGCAGAGTTTTTAATGCAAATGAAATTGGCAATAAGCAACAGAAGTAATTCTACAAAGCAGAAGGAGAGTATTTGCACAGTTTCAAAAAGGGCTACAACTGAGCACCTGCCTGCACGGGGCACGTTTCAGACAAGATCTTCATTTTGCTTTGCTGCAGCTGCAGAGGTTGACACACAAGTCCCTTGTGTCACCATTTCAAGTTCTTTCTTTTACCCCGCTTGGTGAGATCTGAGACAAAATCAAATACAAGCGTGGACTGCGCAGCGTCACCATTGTACATCTGCTGTAGCAAAGGGAAAAACAAGGCACTAATGGTGCATGTGGACAGAAAGGGTAGAACATGCCGGGCCTGGTTCTCCTAGACAGCAACCTCCCCTTCCCCCGCCCCATGTACAGTGACTTAATCAATGTAACTGAGGTGTTTCGTCAGGCCCGTTTCCGTCACTCGGTGGGGTCGGTGGGAGCACCCTGCGTGTCACTCGGAAGGAGCCCACAGGCCAGGAGGAGACTCAGCGCGGGGCTGGCAAAGCAGGAGCAGAAGGAGCCATGAAGCGTGAGGGGAGCAATGCAGCCTGGCTCCCAGACCCAGGGGCTGAGCACACACAGCTCCCACTGAGCTCAGCTGGAGCCGGGTTTGCCCAGCACTTCTGAAAGCCAAGCCCCAAAGCTCAGGGGGGAATCTGTATCCGGCCGTTCATTTCCTGGTTCTGCCACGGATGGCCCTGCTGGGTTTAGCAAGGCACACAGTTTCCACTGCGGTACCTGTGGCAGGACACCCCGGAACCAACTACTCCCCCGTAGCCATAATAGCCTGGGTAGCCGCAGTATCCCCCATTCCCATAAAAGCCTGGGTATCCCCCATAACCATAACGGCCTCCATAACCATAACCCCCTAAGCCAAACAACCCTCCATAACGGCCTCCATAGCCGTACAATCCCCCGTTAGCGAAGGAGCCCCCGTAGCCGGCTCCCACCACAGGTTCTCCTACGGCTGCCACTTCGCTTTGCTGAGGGAAGGTGCTGAGAACTGGTCCGGGGAGGGTCACCACAACCGGGGAGGGTCTGATCACCACTTCGGAGTCAGGGCACTGCCGAACGCACGGCTCATTGCAGGTACCAGTGACGGGGCTGGGCCGGGCCACCCCACATTCTGGATAGCACAGGCTGGAGAAAGTCATCTCTGTGGGATGCAGGTAAACCTGGAACACACAGCAGGGAGGAGAATGAAGGGAAGGTAGAAATACTAAAGGAAGAAAGGCTTCAAAGCTGGGTTCCAGTTGTCGTGGGTTAGTATGGCACTGAAGAGAGATGATGAGGGGACACAGACCCTATGTTCATAGTTATGTATTTGTTCCTGTTTCCTTATTCTATAATTTACATCCATTCACACTAAACTTCCCTCTCAACTGGCCACTTTGAACTTCTCTCAATGACTTTGTTTGAAAAACTCCGACTGGAATAAATGTAACTTTTTCTATGATAAACACTTGTGATTCTGGGTCCATTTTAGACATTTCTCAAAAAGAGCATGGGGCTGGCCCCATGGCAATCAGAGCATTGCCTCGGAGGATTTTACCTCTGCATACAAGGTAGGCATCCCAATGTGAGTCTTTGAGTTTCCAATCCTTGGGAGTCACCAATACTTGTTGGTGAATAAATGGAAACTGTTTTTTTGCAAATAAATCACTAAGGACAACTTCCTAAGTTGGGGAAAATGGGTTCAGGTCTCCCGATTTTGATGGAGCAACCTTAATCACAGCACCTGAGAAGAAGCACGTTCTAAGGTCGTTTTGCTCAGAAAATCAGGAATTGTGAGACTGGATCAAAATCTTACTACCTTAATCCAGTCTCTAGTAGTGAGGAGCCACAGTGGCTTCAGAGTAAAGCAGAAGGCCACTGGATCGTCCTTTTCTGCACTGAGCTGGGAAAATTTTTCCTAATCCAGTTAAGTAAAAAATAAGGGTATTTCTAAGATTATTTAAAAGATTTAAATGCCCTTATTCTATTTCCATTTAATAGGAAATATGTTTGTCAGGTGAATATGTTCCTCTTAATGTCCCCCCTTTACTTTGAAATCAATTTAATAGCTGCACAAGATAATTTTGGAAGAAGACTCTTATCCCTGATAGAAATCACAGTGAATAGATGCAAAATTCTGTCTTAGATTAAAATAACCCCTACTGCGACATTTCTACTGTTAGAAAGTGACTGAGTTGAACTAGACTTACCTGGCTCACCAAGGAGATGAAGTCCAGAGAAGTGTTGGGTGGGGAGCTCTTTTATACCGTTCCTAGGACCGCCTGGAGGAGCTGGGATGCTTTGTGGAGGAGGTCCTAGTTAGTTACCAAACAAACTTCATTGCCTTTGGAAGTCCTCCTTGGGATGGAGCTGTCTTCCCCAGCGTTGGGGATTATTGGGCTAATCTCAGACTCAGCGGGCGTGACACGCATGTTGCATCTTCAGCCTCCTTTCATCTTCAAATTGTGCGATCCAACTGCGTTTCTCGTGTCCTTGCACCGACTTTATTGGTGCAGCAATGAGGATGAAGGGCAAGGTGATTCTGAGCGGCAGGAGTAGTACAACTGGCTGTTATGAAAGGAATCTAGGACAGTCCTTTCAGGTCATGCTGGTCACGGTAAAGAGCGCTGGGCAGGTCATTCTACACCTGCTAGGAAGGAGGGAGCCACTTTTCTCCATTCTCACCGCCCCCTTCCCAGTGAATCAAATCAAGTCCCTTTGCAATCAATGGGAAGCATTCATGTTCCTCCAGCATGCTTCCCGTCAGGACTTTAAGTCTAAAATTCCCTTTGGCAGGGGGATCGTACGATGACTGTGAACAACTTTAGTCCAATTTTACACTTTCAAACTGGGTCTGAGTAGGGATGATAGTGGAAGATGGGCTTTGGTGATGGTCCTGCGCCCAGGGGTGAATTTTACCTTATGGTGATTAAAATGGGCCTTCACTTGGGTTACCAACGCCTTCTTAAAGGGCTGCCTAGGGTCGCTTTGCTCTTGGGTCATTGGGAGTGATGGCAGAGAGTGACAGGAAGCAGAGCTCTTTTACAGGAAGGGTTTGAGGTAAGACTTGGAACCTCTGCTCAACCAGAAACCATCTCTCCATCCATGAGCATCCAAGATATTACGGTCTTGTGAGACAATGCAGCTGAGTGAGCCCAGCACGTCGCCCGGGAGAAATGAAAATGACACACTCTTGGTGAAGAAGGTGATCGCCGTAGGGCGGGATTTGACAAAACGTCTGACCAGCCACAGGGCATGTTACAGAAAACATTCCTGCCTGGGCCAGAATGTTTTCTACAGCGTACAAGCTATCTCCAGTAGTGGGTTCCATATCAGGGCAGAGGGCAGAAGTGTCTCGCTTTGATTTTAAGGTCGCCAGTCTCTTTGAAGTTGAAGCAACCGTATTGATTTGCATCAAGGAGCAACTGCATTTCCCAATAAACAATCCTTCCAAAAGCAAATGAGCAGAATATGCAGCTGTGTAGGGCACCCTGAAATTTGGGGCACCACTGGGTCTGAATGTCCATCCACTTGTGTCTTCCTATCTCTGTTCTGTGGCTCCCTTTCCTCTGGAAAGGATCTAGTTCACTTACAATTGAAAACGCCTCTCAGAGCTAGTGACCTTGGGAAAGAGCCATTTGAGTGGTAAAGAAGCCATTTAATAAGCATTTGCCAACCCCAGGTCTATACTGTCGGTTTCTGCATTTACTGTATTAGTCGACAGGACCTGAGTTTAAATTTTGCTTTAAAAATATTTCATGAGTGTGTTGCTGAAGATTATGAAATCACACCTTTTAAAAGCCATTGTTCCCCCTTTCCCCTCCGCGCTGCTGCACCATTTTAATAGTCCTGCCAAGGGCCCCCTACATCCTAGCGACATCCCAACAAATGAGTCCCTGAAACCAGCTTTGACTCCTGCTTTTCCTGTGGTCCCATTTGGCTCTCCTGAGGGAAACTATGAGTAGTTGGTCCCAGGAGAGTCATGAACCAGGGCCGGTCTGATCACCACTTCAGAGTCAGGGCCTCACGCACGGGTCACTCAAGCTGATAGCAACTGAACTGGGCCATGCCGCAGTGCTCGGTTTTTGAAAAATACCAAAATCAAAACTGTCTTTGAGTGAAAATGAAATCACCCCGCAATGTGAGGCCTTAAATCATGACTTGATTTAGCAGATGACATGAAAGACCTTGGCCTCCATTTAGGCTATGTCTAGACTGCAAGCTTCTTTCGGAAGCAGCTTTTCCGGAACAGATCTTCCAGAAAAGCTTATTTCGAAAGGGAGCGTCCACACAACAAAAGCACAACAAAAAAGTGATCTGCTTTTTCAAAAGATAGCGACCACAACGATGGGACGCTATCTGGCATTTAAGTTGTGATTAGTATGGATGGAGTGGCCACCAGGGCACCTGTGTTATTTCCTGGAAGCCTCTTCTTTCGAAAGAACTCCCTCTTCTGCGTCCACGCAGTGCGGACGTAAGTATAGTTTTTCTGTAAAAACTCTGCAGTGTAGACATACCTTCTGATTCATATCAGGGCGTCTAATCCCAACAGCCTTCTCTTAATGTTCTAAGCATACTGCCCTTTCTACGTGTGAAACACCATTGAGTGTTTGTGAGGCTAGGGAATCTTGTGTCCCAGGGATACGGAAGAACTTGCAGCTGTAACATTCTTTCTTGCTATATTTGATAAGCAAAAAAAAAGAAGCACACTGAGGTGAGAGTCACACGTGGGTCAGCTGCAGAAGAAATACAATGAAATCTTTCTGAATCTTCCTTCCACAGGTGTGGGTCTAGGCTGAGCCCTGTTATGCTGTGTTACAAGATAAGACTAGAGGGGTAACTACTGGTGTCCTCAAGGGTCAGTCCTGGGACCAATCCTGTTCAACTTATTCATAAAAGATCTGGAGAAAGGGGTAAGCAGTGAGGTGGTAAAGTTTGCGGATGATACTAAACTGTTTAAGATAGTAAGACAGAAGCCGACTGTGAAGAACTTCTAAAAGATCTCACCAAACTGACTGATTGGGCAACAAAATGGCAAATGAAATTTAATGTGGATAAGTGTAAAGTAATGCACATTGGAAAAAATGACCCCAACTATATGTACAGTATGATGGGGGCTAATTTGGCTACGACAAATCAGGAAAGAGATCTTGGAGTTATCGTGGACAGTTCTCTGAAAACTTCCACACAGTGTGCAGTGGCGGTCAAAAAGGCAAATAGGATGTTAGGAATTATTAAGAAAGGGATAGAAAATAAGATCATGACCCATTGAGCTTGACAGTCTAGCCAGCTTTCTATCACCTTACAGTCCATTTATCCAATCCATAATTCCTTAACTTGCTGGCAAGAATACTGTAGGTGACCATATCAAAAGCTTTGCTAAAGTCACGGTATGTCATGTCAACCGCCTTCCTCATATCCACAGAGCCAGTTACCTCGTCATAAGACACAGAATATCTTACTGCCCCTGTATAAAACTATGGTACGCCCACATTTTGAATACTGTGTACAGATGTGGTCTCCTCACCTCAAAAAAGATATTTTGGCCTTGGAAAGGGTTCAGAAAAGGGCAACTAAAATGATTAGGGGTTTGGAACGGGTCCCATATGAAGAGAGGCTAAAGCGCTTGGGACTTTTCATTTTAGAAAAGAGGAGACTGAGGGGGGATATGATAGAGGTGTATAAAATCATGAGTGGTGTGGTGAGGGTGAATAAAGAAAAGTTATTTATTAGTTCCCATAATAGAAGAACTTGAGGACACCAAATGAAATTAATGGGTAACAGGTTTAAAACTAATAAAAGAAAGTTCTTCTTCACACAGTGCATAGTCAACCTGTGGAACTCCTTGCCAGAGGAGGCTGTGAAGGCTAGGACTATAACAGAGTTTAAAGAGAAGCTAGATAATTTCATGGAGGTTAGGTCCATAAAAGGCTATTAGCCAGGGGATAGAAATGGTGTCCCTGGCCTCTGTTTGTCAGAGGCTGGAGATGGATGGCACAAGGCTTGATTATTGTCTTCGATCCACCCCTCCGGGGCACCTGGCGCTGGCCACTGTTGGCAGACAGGCTACTGGGCTAGATGGACCTTTGGTCTGACCCAGTATGGCCATTCTTATGTTCTTAGCAAAATGTTTGCGTTCTTGTATTTAAATTATAGCCATAAAAAACGGTCTGATGTTGTGATTCACTTTAACTGTGGCTTCTTTAAAACCTTCTCCAAAGGGCGGTGGCCTAGTGTCACCAAAGAGCGGGGAGTCACCGGGGTCTGCACCGCCATCCACAATGAGATGTGTCTGTCAGCCAGCAGGTAGAGCAGAAGGGTTGTTGGTTCACCGGGATGCAGTGTGGAACAGACTTGTCAGCACAGGAACCAGAAGCAGTGAGTAAAATCCATCTTGGGGAGAGGGCTCCCTGTACGCGAAGCCAGCCAAGACTAACACACACACCCAGCACCTGATCCCAGTCCTGCAGACAGCCCCTCCTCCTCCTTTGTCCAGGTTCCCGGCAAAAGGTGTTTCCGGGTTGCACCCTCCTCCCAGGTTCATGTTACAGCAAGCCTGGATCCTTGTGTACGTGCTGGGCTGGGGCAGTCTGGGGCTCTCTCCCCTCAGTGAGAGTCATGACCTGAATTCCCATCCCCATCTGGGCACCGGTGCAGTGCCCAGGGAAACTGAGGCACGCACACACAGACTTACTACAGAACAGTACAGGACAGTAGAAATTGTATGCATCCTAACAAGCAAGAATACAGTCTAGTCCCCCACCCCGGGGATTAGACTGTGGACCCCTCCGCCTCCTGGGGACACTTCCCACAATCCACAGGAGGACCCCTCCTTGGGGTGACACCCCTTCTTGAGGACCACGCTCGGGTTAAGCCATAGGCCCCTCTGTTTCCTGGAATTGCTCCTCCCTGGGCCTTCAGCACACCTGGTTCTTGCTAGCCCCCCTTCTTTCTACTGCACCCCAGTCACTTATTGCTGGATGCTCTGTCCCTACGGTGTGGGGAGTCACCAGGCCCTGCACCCCATTTGCAGCCCAGAGGTGACTCTCGGCCAGCAGGTAGAACAAAAAGTGTATTAGTTCACAGGGAGACAGAGTAGAACAGGGGATCCTGACCAAAGGAAGAAAGGGGTAGCAATCCAAAGGGTATAAACTGTTCAGGAAGAACAGTCAGGGCAGAAAAGGAGGAGTTGCATTGTATGTAAGAGAGCAGTATGATTGCTCGGAGCTCCAGTATATAGAGGGAGAAAAGACTGTTGAGAGTCTATGGGTTAAGTTTAGAGGTGGAAGCAACAGGGGTGATGTTGTGGTTGGTTTCTGCTATAGACCGCCGGATCAGGAGGATGAGGTAGAAGCTTTCTTTGGACAGCTGAGAGAAGCTTCCAGATCACAGGCCCTGGTTCTCATGGGCGACTTTAATCCCCCTGACATCTGTTGGGAGACCAATACAGCAGGACACAGCAATCCAGGAAGTGTTTGGAGAATGTTGGGGATAACTTCTTGGTACAAGTGCTGAAGGAACTGACCGGGGCCATGCGCAGCTTGACCTGCTGCTCACAAACAGGGAGGAGCTAATAGGGGAAGTAGAGGTGGGTGACAACCTGGGAAGCAGTGATCATGAGATGGTAGATTTCAGGATCCTGACCAAAGGAAGAAAGGAGAGTAGCAAAATACACCCTGGACTTCAGAAGAGCAGACTTTGACTCCCTCAGAGAACTGATGGGCAGGATTCCCTGGGATGCTAACATGAAGGGGAAAGGAGTCCAGGAGAGCTGGCAGTATTTTAAAGAAGCCTTATTGAAGGCACAGGAAGAAACCATCCCGATGCATAGCAAGAAAAGCAACTATGTTAGGCGACCAGATTGGCTTACCAGGGACATCCTTGGTGAGCTTAAACACAAAAAGGAAGCTTACAAGAAGTGGAAACTTGGACAGATGACTAGGGAGGAGTATAAATATATTGCTCAAGAATGCAGGGGAGTTATCAGGAAGGCGAAAGCGCAGTTGGAATTGCAGCTGGCAAGAGATGTGAAGGGGAATAAGAAAGGTTTCTACAAGCATGTTAACAAGAAGAAGGTGATCAGAGAGGGTGTGGGGCCCTTACTGGATGAGGGAGGTAACCTGGTGACAGATGATGTGGGAAAAGCTGAAGTACTCAATGCTTTCTTTGCCTCTGTCTTCATGGACAACGTCAGCTCCCAGACAAATGCACTAGGCAACACAGTATGGGAAGGAGGTGGACAGCCCTTGGTGGGAAAGAACAAGTTAGGAACTATTTAGAAAAGCTAAACATACACAAATCCATGAGCCCATTTAATGCATCCGAGGGTACTGAGGGAGTTGGCAAATGTCATTGAGGAGCCTTTGGCCATTATCTTTGAAAACTCGTGGAGATCGGGAGAGATCCTGGATGATTGGAAAAAGGCAAATGCAGTGCCCATCTTTAAAAAAGGGAAGAAGGATGATCCAGGGAACTATAGGCCAGTCAGCCTTACCTCAGTCCCCAGAAAAATCATGGAGAGGATCCTCAAGGAATCCATTTTGAAGCACTTGGAAGAGGGGAAAGTGATCAGGAATAGTCAACATGGATTCACGAAGGGCAAGTCGTGCCTGACCAACCTGATTAGCTTCTATGATGAGGTAACTGGCTCTGTGGATATGGGAAAATCAGTGGATGTGATATACCTTGACTTTAGCAAAACTTTTGATATGGTCTCCCACAGTATTCTTGCCAGCAAGTTAAGGGAGTATGGATTGGATAAATGGACTGTAAGATGGATAGAAAGCTAGCTAGACTGTCGGGCCCAACGGGTAGTGATCAACGGCTCGATGTCAGGATGGCGGTCGGTTTCTAGCGGAGTGCCCCAAGGATTGGTTCTTGGACCGGTTCTGTTCAACATCTTTATTAATGACCTGGATGAGAGGATGGATTGCACCCTCAGCAAGTTTGCAGATGACACTAAGATAGGGGGAGAGGTAGATACGCTGGAGGGCAGAGATAGGGTCCAGAGTGACCTGGACAGATTAGAGGATTGGGCCAAAAGAAATCTGATGAGGTTCAACAAGGACTAGGGCAGAGTCCTGCACTTGGGATGGAAGAATCCCAAGCATTGTTACAGGCTGGGGAGCAAATGGCTAAGCAGCAGTTCTGCAGAAAAGGACCTGGGATTACAGTGGATGAGAAGCTGGATATGAGTCAACAGTGTGCCCTTGTAGCCAAGAAGGCTAATGGCATATTAGGTTGCATTAAGAGGAGCATTGCCAGCAGATCTAGAGAAGTGATTATTCCCCTTTATTCGGCTCTGGTGAGGCCACATCTGGAGTATTGTGTCCAGTTCTGGGTCCCCACTACAGAAAGGATGTGGGCGCATTGGAGAGGGTCAGCGGAGGGCAACCAAAATGATTAGGGGCTGGAGCATATGATCTATGAGGAGCGGCTGAGGAGTTGGGTCTGTTTAGTCTGCAGAAGCGAAGAGTGAGGGGATTTGAGAGCAGCCTTCAACTTCCTGAAGGGAGGTTCCAAAGAGGATGGAGAGAGGCTGTTCTCAGTAGTGACAGATGGCAGAACAAGGAGCAATGGTCTCAAGTTGCGGGGGGAGAGGTCCAGGTTGGATATTAGGAAAAACTATTTCACTAGGAGAGTAGTGAAGAACTGGAATGGGTTCCCTAGGGAAGTAGTGGAGTCTCCATCCCTAGAGGTGTTTAAGTCTCGGCTTGACAAAGCCCTGGCTGGGTTGATTTAGTTGGGATTGGTCCTGCCTAGAGCAGGGGGCTGGATTTGATGACCTTCTGAGGTCTTTTCCAGCTCTATGATTCTGATTCTAGGGTGCATTAGGAGGAGCATTGCCAGCAGATTCAGAGAAGTGATTATTCCCCTTTATTCGGCTCTGGTGAAGCCACTTCTGGACTATTGTGTCCAGTTCTGGGCCCCCCACTATAGAAAGGATGTGGACGATTTGGAGAGGGTTCAGCGGAGGGTGACCAAAATGTTTAGGAGGTTGGAGCACATGACCTCTGAGGAGAAACTGAGGGATTTGGGTTTGTTTAGTCTGCAGAAGAGAAGAGTGCGGGGGGATTTGATAGCAGCCTTCAACTTCCTGAAGGGAGGTTCCAAAGAGGATGGAGAGAGGCTGTTCACAGTAGTGACGGATGGCAGAACAAGGAGCAATGGTCTCAAGTTACAGTGGGGGAGGTCTAGGTTGGATATGAGGAAAAACTATTTCACTAGGCAGGTGGGGAAGCACTGGGCTGGGTTCCAAACGAAGGGGGTGGAGTCTCCATCCCTAGAGGTGTTTAAGTCTCGGCTTGACAAAGCCCTGGCTGGGTTGATTGAGTTGAGGTTGGTCCTGCTTTGGGCAGGGGGCTGGACTTGATGACTTCTGAGGGCTTTGCCAGCCCTAGAAGTCTATGATTCTATAACAGACTGGTTAGCACAGGAACCAGAAGCAGTCAGTACAATCCATGTTGGGGAGAGGGAGGTCCAGAGCCAGGCCCTGGGCCTCCTCCCTGTATGCTAAGCCAGCCACCACTAACTCACGCACCCAGCAACTGATCCCAGCCCTGCAGGCAGCCCCACCTCCTCCTTTGTCCAGCTTCCCAGCACAAGGTGTTCCCGGGTTGCATCCTCCTCCCAGGTTCATGTTACAGCAAGCCTGGATTATTATGTACGTGCTGGGCAGGGGCAGTCTGGGGCTCTCTCCCCTCAGTGCGAGTCATGGCCCGAATTCTCATCCCCATCTGGGCACAGGTGCAGTGCCCAGGGAAACCGAGGCAGGCACACTCAGACTTACTACAGAATGGTACAGGACCGTAGAAATCGCATGCATCCTAACAAGTGTGAATACAGAGTCAATACAGCCCCCACTTCGTCACATCCCTCCCCCCTTCGAGACCGATCTGAACAGGGTCACTTAGCCAATGCTCTGGGCAAGTTCAGGTCCCTCTCTCCACGCCAGAGCATCCTCCAGGACTCGGCACGGTCCTCAGCACAGATCACCTCCATGTTGTAGTCCTGCAGGAGTAGACTTCATCTCAGCAACTTGGAGCTGGGCCTGTTCATCTGTGGTGCAGACCCTGGAGCTGTGTGGTTGCTCCCAGCTGGGACAGGAGCCAGCTCTGTGGAGCGATCATTCTCTTCCAGCTGGGCAATTAGCTGGGCGTTGCGATTTCCAGCCCTCTGTCCTTGCACAGATTGACAAAGCCATCTCTTTAAGAGGGACTACCAGCCATCTCCCTGATGTTCCTGCAGACTATAGAAAGGATGTGGACACATTGGAGAGGGTGCAGTGGAGGGCGACCAGAATGATTAGGGAGCTAGAGCGCATGACCTACGAGGAGAAGCTGAGGGAGTTGGGTCTGTTTAGTCTGCAGAAGAGAAGAGTGAGGGGGGATTTGATAGCAGCCTTCAACTTCCTGAAGGGGGGTTCCAAGGAGGATGGAGAGAGGCTGTTCACAGTGGGGGCAGAATGAGGAGCAATGGTTTCAAGTTGCAGAGGGGGAGGTCTAGGTTGGATATTAGGAAAAACTATTTCCCTAGGAGGGTGGGGAAGCACTGGGATGGGTTCCCTAGGGAGGGGGTGGAATCTCCATCCCTAAAGGTTTTTAAGTCTCGGCTTGACAAAGCCCTGGCTGGGTTGATTGAGTTGGGATTGGTCCTGCCTTGGGCAGGGGGCTGGACTTGATGACCTCCTGAGGTCTCTTCCAACTCTGTGATTCTATGACTCACAGGCCCCTGCTTACTGCGCCCCACAGTTCCCAGCCTCCTTGAGGGAACCCCCCCCGGGATTAGACTACGGACCCCTCCGCCTGCTGGGGACACCTCCCACATTCCACAGGAGGACCCCTCCTTGTGGTGACACCCCTTCTTGAGGATCACGCTCGGGTTAAGCCATAGGAAATCCTCTGTTTCCTGGAATTGCTCCTCCCTGGGCCTTCAGCACACCTGGTTCTTGCTAGCCCCCCTTCTTTCTACTGCGCCCCAGTCACTTATTGCTGGATGCTCTGTCCCTACAGTGCTGTACATCCCACCACTGTCGCTGAGGTGTGGGGAGTCACCGCGCCCTGAACCTCCATCTGCAGCCAGAGGTGACTCTCGGCCAGCAGGTAGAACAAAAAGTTGATTAGTTCACAGGAGAGAGGGTAGAACAGTCTGGTTAGCACAGGAACCAGAAGCAGTGAGTTCAATCCATGTTGGGGAGAGGGAGGTCCAGAGCCAGGCCCTAGGCCCCCTTGTGACAGGGCAGACAGGCCCCGCACTTTCGCCGTGCCGAGGATGCAGGAGGTGGGCCCGAGTCTCCCTTCCCCCAGGAATCTCACTTCAATCCGTCGCGGCGATACACGGAGGAGACAAGCGGTGGTAGGTACAAGAAGGGGGTCAATCCCCCTTTCCAACAGACTTTGATAGAGGGGGTTGCTGGGTAAAGGTTCATGGTGATGCCCTTACGGGAAGAAACCGCCCCCAGCAGGGCCATGGGCCGCATGAGTATGAGCGGGGTGGGGGAGTCTCGTGAAAGGGCTAGAGAAACACAGGAGCCGGCTCCTGAGGGCGGTAGGTACCCCCCCCTTTTCCCAAGGGGGTGGCCCAAGGAGCGGCTGCCTGACACCCCTCCCTGCATGCTAAGCCAGCCCAGACTAACTCACACACCCAGCAACCAGTCCACGCTCTGCAGGCAGCCCTGCCTCCTCCTTTGTCCAGCTCCCCAGGCAAAAGGTGTCGCCTAGCTGGAACGTCCAACCCTTCTCCCAGGCTCATGTTACAGTGAGTCTGGGCCATCATGTATCTGCTGAGCTGGGGCAGCCTGGGGTAGCTGCCCCTCAGTGAGAGTCACACCCAAAATTTCCATCCCCATGTGGGCACCAGTGCAGTGCCCAGGGAAACTGAGGCACACACACACAGACTTACTACGGGACAGTAGAAATCACATGCAACCTAACAAGCAAACAGAGTGAATACAAATCCCTACTTCGACACACCTTGTACATATCAAGATGAAGTTCAAGCTTAAAACACTTGTTTTAAATAATATTTCTAGTACCACATGCAGTGAAGTCACTGCGCGCGCTACTTTTTCTCTCCTTGCAGGAGGCATAAGGGATCTGTGGCAAAAGGCTTTCTTTCTCGCCAGATCCCCCTCTAGACTGCTGCTTTTTGCCGACAAAGTGCTGAGTCGGCCAAACGCAGTGGCCATTTTTATGCAAATTAGGCGCGGGATATTTAAATCCCTGCCTCATTTGCGATGTCAACCTGCCTAATCTGCATCCCTCTGCCGACAGAGGGACGCAGTCTAGACATACCCTTAGAGAGTTTGCGCATGATACCAACCTGGGAAAGGAAGCAAGTGCTTTGGAGAACAGAGTTATAACTCTAAATGATCTGGACAAATTGCATTACCAGTTACTAGGCCCAGGCTCTGCTTTCAGGGGGTAGGGGTGGGGGCAGCAAACACAGTCCTGAGGTACCAAGCCCAGGCCCATGTTTGGGGGCAGGGAGCAGCAAACAGACCGTTCTGAGGCACCAGGCCCAGGCCCTGGTTTTGGGGGTGGGTGGGAGGGGAAGCAAACAAACAGTTCTGAGGTACCAGACCCAGGTTCAGGGGTGGGTGGGGAGGCAGCAAACAGACCGTTGTGGGAAAACCATCACTAGGCCCAGCCCCGGGTTCAGGGCGGGGTGACACGCACAGACGGGGCTCCCAACGCGGGCGGTTGGCCCACCATGGCGGCGGGAGGGAGAGACGGCCCCCAT
Source organism: Rafetus swinhoei (assembly GCA_019425775.1). Taxonomy (NCBI): domain Eukaryota; kingdom Metazoa; phylum Chordata; order Testudines; family Trionychidae; genus Rafetus; species Rafetus swinhoei. Next base: position 347,529,177 of record CM033437.1, on the reverse strand, counting down.
GGCTGGGGTTGGCAGCTCCGTCTGCCTCTCGGTCAGCGGGAATCCTGCCTGCAACGTGCCGACTGACAGGCTCTGGCTCTGGCCCGGCCAGACTAAGGGCGGCTGTCCCTGGGCTACTTCCGCCCTCCCCCTCCGGGCACACCTGGCTGCAATGCAGGCCCTCTGGCCATTGCGGGGCTGGCACCTCCGGCAGGGTGGGCAGGTCCCCCAGGTCACTGTCTGTGGGCCTGGTGGTCCAGGCCAGTCCTTCGCCTCTTTCAGGCCCAGCTCCACCTCCCAGCCTGGGAACACAGGGCAGGCATCTGCCTCCTCTGGCAACCGGGGGCTGCTGGGTTGCCAGGTGTCTGGTATTCTACCGGGCAGTCCGGTCTTTGGGGCTCTGTCCGTAAACCCAGAAAATACCCGACATGTGCAAAGTGCAATGTCCGGTATTTCCTGGATTTCCGGCTGGGCACCAGACGGAAGCCTGGCGGGGCTGGGGAAGGGGCTGGGAGGCGGGGTGCGATCGGCGCTGGGAGCCCGGGCTGCGTCTGATGCCTTGGGGAGGAGGAGAAGCCCGTCCCTGCTCCTGAGCGCGTGGTGGAGCCGCAGCCGGACTCACTCGCGCTTCTCCGGACCGTGCGTGGGACTGACAGCGCCCCGGGATCTGCCCGTGCCCGGGTCAGTCCCGCCCCCTCCCAGCCAGTTCCCCCCCATCAAGTGTGTCCGGTATTTTTTCTAAACCTGGCCACCCTACAAGTGGGAGACGACTGCGGCTGGATTTAACAAGCTGCACACGCTGAGGGGAGAGGAGGAGCAGAGGGAGACTCTGCAGACGCCCATGGCTGGGTGGGATTCATGTCCAGGGGGATTAATGGCTGAGGAGAGGGGGTTAGTGGGGGGCAATGAATGGCTGGGTGGGATTCATGTCCAGGGGTTAATGGCGGAGGAGAGGGGTTAGTAGGGGGCAATGAATGGCTGGGTGGGGCTAGTGGCCAGGGGTTCAGGGCTGAGTTGGGGGAGTGACAGCACAGGGCGTTAGCTGCTGGGGTAGGGGTTATTGGCTGGGGGTTACAGGCCAGGAAGGTTAGTGGATTGAGGTGGGGTTTGAGTGCTGGGAGGGTTGATAACTGGGGGTTATCACAGGGGGCTAATAGCTGAGGTGGGCAGTTAGCAGCCTGGGTGGTTAGTGGGCTGAGGTTTGTGTGTGGAGGGATGTTACAGGCCAGGAGGGTTAATGGCTGAGCAGGGCGGGGGTTAGTGTCTGGGGCATTTATTGGCTGACGGGATGGGGAGAGCTAGGGGTCGGAGGGGTTCATGGCTGATGTGGGGTTTAGTGGCCAGGAGGGTCAATGGCTGAGGGGGAGAGATTAGTGGCTGAGTTGGGGGTTAGTGGCCAGGGGTTATTGGCTGAGGTGGGGGGTTAATGCCTGGGACGGTCAATGGTTGAGCTAGGTGGCAGTTAGTGGCCAGGAGGGTCAGTGGCTGAGGTGAGGGGGCGGGTAGCGGCTAGAGAGGTTAATGCCTGAAGTGGAGGGACTAATGGCTGAGGTGGGGGGGGGGTTGGTGTCCGGGGCATTTATTGGCTGACGGGGTGAGTTGAGGTTGGAGGGGTTAATGGCTGATGTGGGGGTTAGTGGCCAGGAGGGTCAATGGCTGAGGTGGAGGGGGGGGTTAGTGACTGGGACGGTGGGAGACTCCAGCAGCAGCCGTCGCCATGGCAGCCCTGGGACGGACGCTGCCCAGAGGCCGCGCGACGGGAGAGAAGGGCAGAGCTGGCAGGAAGGCGCCAGGGCGGGGATTGTTCCTCGCGAGCTCAGCGTGTGGCGGCCGGAGTCCCTGCTCCACAACCAACAGGGACCGGGGCTTGGACCCAGTGGAGCGGGAGGGCCCGGGTCCAGCTAACCCCACCGCCTGGAGCAAGAGAGTGCCCTGGGCATTTGCCATCACCTCTGGGCTAGGCCCTATTGCTCCCGATAGACGAGACTCCCCTATGGACTGGGCCTCTGGGCCGTATTTCTCAGGAGGGGGAGGGGACTCACTTCTCAGCTGGGCCTCTGGGCTGATGGCCTCTACCCGAGGGGACCCGTCTGGGTGCAAGGCCGCGGAGTGGCAGAGCTGTTAGCAGACACCCCTACGGACTGGCTGGCCGGCCAGGTTAGCACAGAGTGTGGGGAATTGGCATGGCCTTGGAGGAAAGGCAGAGCAACGCCCTTGGAAGGGCTCGTCTCGAGAGGCAGCCAGCCCCCGGCTGTGCCCCCCACACAGGGGCTCAGGCGACTGGGAGTCAGTGTGAGCATTTGTGCTGCCCAGCTCCCATCGAGGGCCCTTGAACTCACGTGAGTGGGAGGAATTGGACCAGCTGCCCCGCGCTCAGCAGAGGGAAACGTGGGCTCCCCGGTGCTGAGCTGCTCCAGACAATTCTTTCCCCGCCGTGTGGCAGGGGCTGTGGCCAGAACACTCCTGCTCCGACTGACCGCGTGACTGGGGATGGGAAGGGATTGTCAAGGGGGCAGATGAGCAGAGCCCATGGGGGTTGGGTGGACAAGGCTGCCTCCCTCTGCAGTGTGGGGCAGGGTCCCGGGCTGGGTTCAAGTCATGTCAATGGGGGATTCTCCATCCCTTGCCATCGCTCAGCCATGACATGAGGGCGTCAGTAACTCAGCCAGGGAGAGTGGGGCTGGGACAGGAGGGGCTGGGTGAGGTTCTGGGGCCTGAAGGTGCAGGGGGTTGGACCAGATGCTACTGATGGTCCTTTCGGCCATTCAAGTCTGAGCCCAGGAGACCGGCCTTTGGGCTGCTCTGGGACTCCTGGCCCCAGCTCCAACCCAGAGCTCTGACAGTCACTGCTCTGACTGCTAGGCATGACTGCTCCAGCCAGGAGTCTGGAAGGGCTTTGCCTGGGGAGGGGCTGTTGTCATGGCAAGAGAAACACTCCTCCTGTGCCTATGGGCTGCATCCCAGAGAGGGGGCTCGGCTGGCACCGCTCTGTCCCACAGGCCCTGGGGTGTAGAGGCCCCTCGGCCATCATGGGAAAAGTGTTTCAAGTCCTCTGGTTTGCAGGGCATGGCTGAAACAGACCCGAGCGTGTGCTTAAGACCCAGAAAGCAAAGCTCATAAAAACACAGATCGGTTTATTTCTCTTCAATCTCTTTATTTTAAACCAATTACAATTTTTTTACTTGGCTCCTGCTGTTGCTACACCAGAGGTGGGTGGAGATTTCGGCATCGAGGGAGCATCTCTCGGAGGCCGCGATTCACTTTTGCTCTTCCAGGCGATGCAGGAGGAGGCAGCAGGGGCTCCAGAGTCAGCCGGAGGCTGGATAACTCTGGGCTGGTCCCAGTGGCCGGCAGACACGGTGTTTTGTGCCTGGCTGAGCAGCGGGTTTCTTCATACCCCAGTCTGTACCCACGAGTCTCTGGCCACTCCCTGCCGGGGGTGCTGCCGTGTGAGCCCTGCCCTGGCCCTGGGCGTTCCTGGCCAGGCCCTCCCGCTGCTCCTCCACTCTCCATCCAGGCAGATCTCTGAGTTGGGGAAACCTCCCCTGAGAACCTGCCGCCTCCTCCGTGGAAGTGGTGGGAAAGGGGCTGCCAGGAACGCCTGGCTGTGGTGGCCCTCTGGGTCGTAGAGGAATCCTCTAGTGCAGCGTTTCTCCCCCTTGGGGTCCCCGCCTAGAAGGGGGTGGCAAGGCGAGGGCAGGAGGGTCGCTCGTGGGGGCACCAGACATTTGGACTTTCCCGGCCGTGGCCTCGTCTTCGGTCTCCAGGTCTCCATCCCGGCGGAGTTTGGAAATAAGAAGAAATGTCCCTGATCTCTCCTGGCCTTCCGAGCTGGGCGGCTGGAGGGGCAGCTGCTCTCTGCCGCCCAACCTGGCCAGCAGCGGTGCAGACGGAAGGGTGGAAACGGCATCGCCGGCTGCATTTCCTCCTGTGCTGCTGCTGCTGCTGGTGCTGACTTCACAGCTGGGATCCCGCTTGCTCTGCACCCAGCTTGGAAGGGAGCGATGCCACCAGCAGCGGTGCAGAGGGAAGGGCGGCAATGCCAGGCCACACCCCCTTCCTTCTGCACTGCTGCTGGTAACGGAGCTGCCCTCCAAGCTGGGCATCTCCCCCGTGGCCGCTGCTCTGTGGTCCCCCAGCGAAGAAGGCCGCCCTGCCAGCAGCAGCGCAGAAGGAAAGGTGCCAACAACATGCCAGGCCACCCTGTTTTCTGGGCTGCTGCTGGGGGCAGCGTTGACTTCTGAGCTGGGTGATCTGTCAGTGACACCCCCCTTCCTTTCTGTTCAGTGGGGCCCCCTCCGAACTGGGCCCCACAACAGCAGCCACTGCTCTGCTGCTGCGCAGGTCCAAAGGCAGGGCCACCGCCTGCAGAGGTGCATAAGGAAGGGTGGTGATACCAGCTCAGGCCTCCCTTCCTCCTGTGCTGCTGCTGGCGGTGGCGCTGACTTTGCAGCTGGGTGTCCTGCCAGCATCGGCCACTCTCAGGCCACTCAGTGTGGCAGGCCAGGCTGCCCCCAGCAGCAGCACAGGAGGGAGGGCGACAGTTGCAGACCTTCTGTGCCTCTGCTGGGGGCAGACGGCCTTGTGCACATGGTGCCTGCGCTCTCTAGCTGCCCAGCTTAGAAGTGAGAGGCACGGCCAGCAGTGGCACAGCAGGGAGGGCGGCGATACCAGACCAGCTCCCCTCTCTCCTGCACTGCTGCTGGCGGTGGGGTTGCCATCCAGGTTGGGCACCTGACCCCTTATAACTGCCGCCGGCCTCCCCGTTAGTAGCAGTGCCACTACCAGCAGCAGTGCAGAAGGAAGGGGGCACCGCCACACCAGGCCACCCTCCCTTCTGCGCTGCTGCTGGTGCTGGTGCTGGCGCTGCCTTCTCAGGTAGGCACCTGGCCCGTGGCCCCCGCGCTCTGGCCGCACACCCTAACAATATTGTAACGCAATAACAGAACCCACCCCCTGCCTTCTGTGCTGCTGCTGGCAGCCGTGTTGCCTTCTGAGCTGCGTGTCCTGCCAGCAGCCACCGCTCTCAGGCCCCCAGCGTGGAAAGCCGGGCTGCCCCCAGCCCTGGCACAGAAGGAAGGCGGCACTCACAGAACATGCCACGTTCCTTCTGTGCTGCTGCTGGAGCCGGAGTTGCTGCCCTTTTCAGGTCCCTGACCCATTGCATTGCTTCCCAGCCACCCTCCCCCTTTAAAATGCAGTGCCCCCAGCAGCAGGGGTGCACAAGGAAGGGAGGCAAAGCCACGCCAGGCCTCCCTCCCTCCTGCACTGCTGCTGGGCTTGGCGCTGCCTTTCCAGCTGCCCACAACGGCAGGCAGAGCTGCCACCAGCAGGGGCGCAGCAGGCAGGGCAGCGACGTCATCAAATGCCACCCTGTGTTCTGCGCTGCTGCTGGTGGCCCTGCTGCCTTCCGAGCCAGGTGCCTGGCCAGGGGCTGCCGCCCTGCAGCCTCCCAGTGTGGAATCAGCGCTGCCAGCAGTGCGGGGGTTAAAGACTAGACAACTAGTCGACCATCCAATAAGAAAATGCTTATCGCATAGTCGAGTCGATTAGTCGATTTCTCCTCCCCTTGCTGCCTCTATCAGATGGTGGCAGCAAAAGGGGGGAAAGGGGGTACTCTGAAGCAGCAGCGCTGCATTGAGCACGGAGTTGTCAGGGGTCTCATAGTCCTCCGCTGACTCCAGGCTCCAGGCAGGTGCTTCCACTCTGAAATGCACAAGAGGCTCCGGGATCTTGTGCGTTTGAAAGCAGAAGGACCCTCGTAAAGCCCGGAGTCAGTGGGACTTCCCGCTGGCTCCGGGCTGCACACAGAGTTCCCATTTTGAAGTGCGCAAGAGGCCCCGCTGGGGCCCTTGTACATTTCAAAGTGCAGAAAGTGCCCATCGACTAGTCGAGTAGCCCGTGGAAATTCCATCGACTAATCGACTCGTCGATGAATCGTTATTCAACATCTCACCCAGCAGCAGCGGCGCAGAAGGCAGGGAGGCAAAGCTGAACCAGCCCACCTGCCTTCTGCTCTGTTACCGGAGACAGCACGGATTGTCCAGCTGCCCAACGCGAGAGGTGGCGCCGTCGCCAGCAAGGGCAGAGAAGGACGAGGGCAGCACCGTCCAGGGCCGCCCTCCCTTCTGTGCCAGGGATGTCAGAGAGGGAGTCATTGAACAATCGTATCACTGCATCAAACTGTAGCAATTCCACAATTTTTCGATAGTCCCCGGGACCTGGCTGGCAGCCAGTGCGCTCCTGCCCCGCTGGCAGGGAACCCCCGGCCACCCCACCCTGCTGCCTCTGGTAATGAGTCAGCAGTGCTGGGCGGCAGCAGCCCCTGCCCACAGGGGGTCTGAGCTCCCTGCGGACAGAGGCTGCACCGGCATCCCACCCAGCAGCCTCTGTGCGACGAGAGCTTGTGCCACCCCGGACAGAGGCTGCTCTGCAGCAGCCTCCTCTGCAGTGTGAGGGGCAGGAGCAGGCAGTTCTACAGAGCTGGTGCTCACGGGGAACCAGATTTTAAGCCGGCTCCCCCAGGGCACCTGCCCCCCTCCCACTGCCTCTGTGCGAGGCAGCAAGGGAGGAAAGGGGGCTCCATGGAGCTGGCACGTGTGGAGAGCCGGGTTAGAAAATGTCTCCCCGTACAGATCATCTCCTGTCTGCCCCCCCCCACGCTGAGAGAGAGGCAGCACGGGGATGGGGGGGACGACGGGAAGTGTCTCCATGGGAGATGATACATGTGGGGAGCTGTCTTAAAAGCTGCTTCCCGTGTGGACCAGATCCCGCCTGCCCCCCTCACCCTCCGTGTTGCTGCATCTCTATGAGAGGGGGGCCAGGCAGCTCCGTGGGATCTGGTGCTCATGGGGAGGCAGCTTGAAAGCCGGCTCCCCACAGACACCAGCTCCCACCTCCCCCCCCTTTGCTGCTTCTGTTACTGAGGCAGCTGAGGGAGGGGTGCGTGAAGTCGACAGGATTAACCAATAGGCCCAGGCGTGTCAGTTAATTGTGTAGCCGACGACACACGTTGACATCCCGAGTTTGTGCTGCTGCTGGCGCCGGCGCTGCCCTCTGAAGTCGCCCCTGGCCGGTGGCACCTGCTCTCTGGTCACCCCGTGTGGGAGGCAGGGCTGACACCCGCCCTGGTGCAGAAGGAAGTGCTGCAATCCCGCCCCCTCCTGCACTTCCTGCGGCACCGCTGCTGGGAGCAGCACTGACGGCCGAGCAGGGTGGCCAGAGAGTCGTGGCTGCTCCTGGGGCGCCCAGCTCGGAAGACGGGGCCACCGCCAGCAGCGGCGCAGAAGTAGGAGTGACAACACCACACGGAGCCACCCTCCTTCTGTGCTGCTGCGGCAGGCTGTCATCTGAGCTGGGCCTGGCCAGCAGCCACTGCTCTCCGGCCGCCCAGCGCTGAAGGCAGCCGCCCTGCAGCAGTGCAGAAGGGAAGGAGGCAAGACCGTATCATGCCCCCTTCCCTCTGGGCTGCGGCTGGGTGTGGCGCTGACTTCTGAGCGGGGTGACCTGCCAGCGGCCACCGCTCTGCTGCCACCAAATCGAAAGGCAGCCCCACCGCCAGCAGCAGGGCAGAAGGAAGGGTGGCAACACCGTACCCTGCCTCCCTTCCCCCTGTGCTGCTGCTGGCAGTGGCACTGCCCTCCGCAAAGGAGGCCCAGACAGTAGCCGCTGCTCTCCAGCCGCTCAGCTGGGAAAGCCAGGAGAAATCCGACAGTTTTTAATATTTCCAGACATCTGCCCAGAGGAAGATTTGAGGCCCAAAGATGAGGGCCTGGCTGGGAAAACCCAGGCGGCCAGTGACCCTGCTCGCGAGCCCCCTACACTGGCCCTGGGACCCCTTTTTGGGGGGGAGCCCCAGCTGGAGAAAGGCTGCACTAGGGGACTCCCCAATGACTCTGAGGACCAACAGGGCCAGGAGTTTCTGGCAGACCCTTTCCCACAACTTCCAGGGAATACGCCGGAACTAGGGCCCCATCGCGTCCCCCTGCAACCTCGCCCATTTCACAGCCAGGGCGTTTCCACGCTGCTCCCTGGCACACTCCTGGGGGTTTCCATGGGAAATTTCCTGGCTCTCTGACCGGGCGGGTCCTGGCCCAAACTAGGAATGTGTGGGGGTGGGGGTGGGGGACATCTCAAGAGTGCCAATTTCACTTCCCAGCAGCCTGCAGAGCAGGCCTAGAGCCGTTCCACCCTCATGACTCCCCGCCCCTCAGAGTGGCTCTGATCTGCCCCCTCCAAGAGTGCCCATGTTGGGGCAGGACAACTCCTGTCCCATCCCGGCCCGGTCAGGGAGCAGCTGGTGCCCCCAGCCCCTCGCCACGTGGGGAGCTCAGACTCTCCCGTCCCCGCCCGCCGTTGCACGTCTCCTGGCTGTGAAATGGGTGGGGCCCTAGTCAGGTTCCCAGGGACCTTTACCCCCCACAGAGCAGGGGTGGGGAACCTTTGCTGGGTCAGGGCTACTGACCCACAGAGAAATCCGGGGGCTGCACACAAGAGAGAAAGAGCCCCCCCCAGCGTGGACCCCCAATGCAAGGGGAACCCCGAGCTTCAGGGGCCGGATCCCCGCCAGCCGGGGCTGCATCCGGCCCCCGCGCCTGAGGTTCCCCACCCCTGCCATAGGGATCTGCACTGGATGGGAGTCTCCCTGGGAACGGCCTGGCCAGGCTGCGAGCGCCCAGGGCAGGGCTGCGAGGCGCCGGGTTTGCTGTGGCTTCTCCACCAGGCGCCCTGGCTGAAGGGCACCGGCAGCCCGAGCTCGTCTTCTGGGGGAAGCAGCGCGATGGGGAGGCCCCTTGGTCTGCTCCGGGCTTCAGCAGGTCCCCGAGGTGCAGCCCCATCTGGCCTCTCTGCCCTGGCCGGCCAGTTCCTCCTCCGCTGCCCTGGTCCCATGTGTGACCTCGCCTGGCCCTGGCTGCTGGGCCGGTTCTTCAGCCTTCAGTCTGCGCCGCGACACGCCCAGTGCAGGGCTGGAATCGTCTCCGTCGGGCCGCTGGGTCCAGCCCACGCCTGGTGCCAAGGGGACGGCAGCTTCTCCCGCCACAAAGCCTGCGGGCTCCCAGCTTCCCTCCGGCAGAGCCTGGCGTAGGGCAGGGCAGCCTAGTGGGTGGAGTCCGTAACCGGCCCCTTCTTTCAGGGCAGTGCGGCCCAATGGCCAGTCAGTACCTAGCCCCTTCTCTCAGGGCAGTGCGGCCCAATGGCCAGTCAGTACCTAGCCCCTTCTCTCAGGGCAGTGCGGCCCAATGGCCAGTCAGTACCTAGCCCCTTCTCCCAGGGCAGTGCGGCCCAATGGCCAGTCAGTACCTAGCCCCTTCTCTCAGGGCAGTGCGGCCCAATGGCCAGTGTCAGTTGTTTGCCCCTGTAGTCAGGGCAGTGCAGCCTAATGGCTATAGTCCGTAAGCTGGCCTTGACTCACGAGGCTGTGCAGGTCCCTGTCCAGGGACAGGGGATGGGTGGGCGGTTCTATCCCCCGCGGGGGGCAGCCCCTCCCTCTCCTCTGGCGCCCGGCCGCGGCTGCAGCTCCAGTCCCGGCGTGAGCAGGAAAAGCTGCGAGCAACGCACTGATCCTGCCGGTGGCTCCCTCCCCAGCTGCCTGGGGCAGCCCCTGCCGAGCTGGGGCACCTGGGGCCAGGGTCAGACGGGGGGAGCTGGCGCGTCCCCGTGGCCGGGCTCCTCCTGTCCCAAGAGAGCAAGGGCCTGTCAGACGCGGGCCTGGGAACCAGGGGGCAGTGGAGCTGGGCCCTGGGATGGGCGCGGGCCTCTCCAGTGCCCCCAGGGCCAGACCCTCCCGGCCTATCAGCGCAGGAGCTGCTGACGCCTCCCCGCCCTACTCCCGCCCCCATCCCTCCCCCCGCCAGCTGTTCCCCTGCAGCGTCCGGCTGCCCCAGGGCCTGGTTGGGGCTGGGTTCCCAGCGGGCTGCCTCCCTGGCCCCACAAAGAGCCGGCGCCTTGGTGCCTGGGGAGGGGCTGGTCCTACATGGAGCGTGGGGGAGGGCAGACAGACTCACCCTCCCATGGGGCCCGTCCCAGAGGCTCTGGTGCGCAGCGACAGGGCTCCCATTCCCTGGGGGGTTGGGGTGCAGGCTCGGGGGGGGCGACATTTCAGCAGGGCCCCTGGCCTGGCGTCTGTCGGTGTCAGTGCTCGGGGGCCCGGTGCCCAGCGGGGTCCCTTACCTCTGGCGCAGCAGCAGTGGGCAGAGGGGTCAGGCCCCTCCCTGGCCGGCCGGTGTCCTCGGCTCGGCCCCTGAGGGACAGTCCCAGCTGGGCCCCGAGCTCCCTAGTGCGGGCTGTGCTGAGCTGGGATGGAAGGGAGGAGACGGGGCCCCATTAGTGTCCTGCAGCCAGCTCCCAACCCCTCTGGGCCAGGCACCTCCCTCCCCACCTCCCTCTGCTGGAGCCAGGGAGAGGAGCTAAGGAGACCCCCAGCTCCTGGGGCAAAGGGCGGTGGGCAGGGCCCTCCATGGGGACTTGCACCATCAGCTGCTCCCGGGGGACAAGGAGGGACCCAGGGCGGGGCAGGAGCCTGGCTGCAACATGGGCCCTGAACGTCCCAGGGTCTCCCCTGAGCCAGGAGACGATGAGCTGGGCCCCGTCTGGCTCAGGCCTGGGGTTGCCAGATGGTTTCAACAACAATACGGGACACACGGGACCTTCCATCCCGACCGACATTCCATCGTCCTCGGGAATCCCGGCCGTTCCCATTGGCTCATTCCCATTGTCTCCATTTCTGTCCCACACCGAGAGCTCAACTCCCGGCCTATCTGGTTCCAAACCGGACACCTGGCCACCCTGCTCAGGCCCGGCTCTGACTCTGCCCTCCCCAGGGCTCGCTGCCAGCCCCCCGCCCTGCCGCTGCCGGCCTGGCCTGTGGGAGCCGCCTGCCACCCAGGGCCAGGGGCCGGCTCAGGGTCACTCACCTCCAACGCCGGGAGGGGGAGTTACAACCGGGGCCTTGGCTCTCCCCGGGACACCTTGGGCGCGATGCAGGAGCTGACGCGCTGCGGGGGAGAGGTGGGGCAGGTCAATAGACCGACCAGTGCCCAGGCTGTGCCAGCGAGCCCCCTCCCCCCCGGGTGTGGGGATTTGAGGGTCCCTATCCCAAGGCCAGCCAGGACCTGACGTCAACTTCCGTCTCCTTCCCCTGTCCCTGATGGAGGAAAGGCCCAACACAGCCCTGCCCTGCCGGCCCTGCCAAGGGTCCCCAGTCTCCCCTTTCCCCCCCACCCCTCAGCGCTAAGGGAAAACTGCCCCCCCCACCCCGCCCTGCCCATGCTCACCTACCAGCTCTCCTGGCGCCTGTGTGGGGCTGTGCCCACAGGTCCCCCTGCAGGGCCAGCTGGAGGCCCGACCCCCCCCGTGAGAGCCTGCAAAGGAAGGGGGGGGGTCACACCCGGGAATCTGGGAAACCTCCTCCCTGTCCGTGGCCCCCTGCTCGGCCAATCAGCAGCAAGATTGGGGGCGGGTGACAGGTCTCAGGGGACGTCCCAAGGGCTGGCCCAGGTCACCCCCAGAGGGTCGGTCTCAGAGCGATTCCAGCCCCGCCTCTTGGGGGGGCTCCCCACACAGCCTGAAAGGGCGGGGTGACTCTGAGGCTGCCCTGCCTTGCAGCTGATGTCAGGGGATCTCCGTGAGCTCAGCCCTTCCCTAGCCCCTTCCCACCCCCAGGCCCTTGTGGTGTCATTGCCTCCTCCTGCCCCAGTCAGGCTGATGTCCTGCCCCCAACCACCCCCTTAGGACACAGGGACAGTCAGAGCCCAGGGCCCTCCACCCAGCCACAGCCCAACCACCACTAATGGGCACCAGTCATCAGAGATCGTCGGGTCCAGCCCCGTGCCCTTCCGGCAGGACCCAGCACCGTTAGACCATCCCTGCCAGGTGTCTGCTCGGAAATATCCCCCGTGTTTAACCCCCCGCACAGGAACTTTTTCCTGAACCTCCCTTGCTGCAGTTAAGCCCATTGCTTCTCGTCCTCTCCTCAGAGGCCCAGGGGAACCATTCGCCTCCTCCTCCCTGGAACCCAATTTTAGGTACTTGAAAACTGCTCTCATGGCCCACCTCAGGCCTTGTCTATCCAGTGGTATCCCAGAAACCCGCCCCCGCTGCATCCAGGGAATGCGTTTGCTCTTCTGATTTTTGTGTGGAAGCACAAACCCACTCTTTCGGAAACCCAGCCTGCCTCCTCCCATCAGGAAGACGGGCGCTTCTGAAAGAGGGTTTGTGCTGACATTTGACTCCAGAAATGCCTCGTCAAAAAAAAAAAAAAAAAAAAAAAGGGACTCAAATTGCGGTTCACCCACCATTTCCATAACTTTTCCTGGAAATAGAACACACTCTCCTGAAATGTGGTGCCCAGAACTGGAGACACTAATCCAACAGAGGCCTAATCAGCAGCGAGACTCCAGCTGAAGACTAATCAGTGCAGAGCAGAGCAGAAGAAGCGTCTCGAGTCTTGCTCACAACACTCCTGTCCATGCAGCCCACAATCCTGTCTGCTTGTTTTTGTGACAGTGTCACCCTGCTGATTCCTATTTCCCTTGTGATCCACTCTGACCCCCTAGATCCCTTCCTGCAGGACTCCTTCCTAGCCTGTCGCTTCCCATTCGCCATGTGCCAAATGGTTGTTCCTTCCTAAGCGGAGCACTTTGCATTTCTCCTCATTCAACTTCATCCTGTTTGCCTCAGCCCATTTCTCCACTTTGTGCAGATCAGTTTGCAGTATGACCCTGTCCCTCAGAGCACCGGCCACTCCTCCCAGCTTGGGATCATCTGCAAACTTACTAAGCGCCCTCTGGATGCCAAAGCTAAATGGCTGATGCAGATAGGGAAGAGTCCCAAACCAGACCCCTGCGGAGCCCCAGGTGTTAGGCCCTTCCCACATGGCTGGGAACCGTTCACAACGACTCCCCGAGAATGGTTTGAAAGAGAACAAAAGGCCGTGAGTATCCCCCATCAGTAACCACCCGCTCGGCCAGTCGGCAGCGAGACCCTGGGAGCTGGGGGGTGGGTCTCAGCACACGTCCAAACAGGAGGGCCCAGGTCACCTCTGGCTCCCAGCGCTCTGCCAGCCCGAGTTCTGTGTGAGGCCTCCCACCGCCCCAAACCCCCAACACCCCCTTCCCGCTTGGTGGGGCAGGGAAAGGGGGGAAGACGCAGGAGAAGGGGAGACAGAGGGGGGACGGGGGCAAAGGGGAACCAGACTGAGCAGGCTCCAAACCTTTCTGAGGCTCCGACCGTCCCACCGGGGCCGACCCGACCGGCCACAGGGAAGGGGAAACGCCGCCGAGGCTCCTCCTGCCCCCGCCCCTCGGTCCCAACTCTCCATCCGGCCCCGCAGAGAGCCTGGGGAGGGGCCGCGCTGCTGCCAAGCCGCGGGAAACTCGGCGCTTGCCCCGCCCCTGCACCTCCATCCTGAGTGGCTGTTGCCAGGGACTCTTTGTGAGGTCATCGCTGTCCCCCAATAGGCCGTGGTCGTGCAATGGGCCTTTGTGATGTCACTGCCACCTTTGTGATGTCACTGCCACCTGCCACCCATCCTCTGCTCGGCTGGTGTCCTGGCCCTGGCCGGCCCCCTCTGGCTGTTTGAGGGGTTCCCCTGGAGCCCCACTGAATGGCAGTTGGGTCTGGGGCCCAGGGGGCTGGGCAGTGATGCCCCAGGGGCTGCTCCCCTCCGCCCCACCCAGCTTCTCAGTCGTTAGCAGAGTGTGAGGCCAGAGGGGCCCATTGGAGCATCCGATCTGCCCCCTGCACGTCCCAGCCCCCTGTATCTATGTTCTGACCCCGCACACACCAGACAGGCAGCTCGTCTGCACCGGAGGCACCAAACAAGGGGGAATCCCTCCCTGGATTTGGCTGTTTGTGCCAATGGTGCATCAGCCTCCCCGCGGGAAACATTTGTGCCTCATTTCTCCCCTGGGCTTGTCTGTTTGCCCCTTCCAGCCACCAGCCTTGTTCTGCCTTGTTCTGAAACGTGAACCAGCCCTTTCGTCAGGGACGTTGTCGCTCCAGGAAGCCTTTAGACACGTCCGTGAAGTCGCCTCTCAGCGTCCTTTGGCAGATGCTAAACAGAAGGGCTGCGTCTAGACTGGCATGATTTTCTGCAAATGCTTTTAACGGAAAAGTTTTTCCGTTAAAAGCATTTGAGGAAAAGAGTGTCTAGATTGGCACGGGTGCCTTTGCGCAAAAAGTGCTTTTGCGCAAAAGCATCCGTGGCCAGTCTAGACGCGATTTTGCGCAAGAAAGCCCCGATCGCCATTTTCGCCATCGGGCTTTCTTGCGTAAAACATTAAGGTGCCTGTCTACACTGGCCCTCTTGCGCAAGTATTCTTGCGCAAGAGGGCTTATCCCTGAGCGGGAGCGTGAAAGTATTTATAAAGAAGCACTGATTTTGTACATTACAAAGTCAGTGCTCTTGTGCAAATTCAAGCGGCCAGTGTAGACAGCTGATAGTTTTTGCACAAAAGCGATTGCTTTTGTGCAAAATCTTGCCAGTCTAGATGCACCCAAGGGGTTTTTCTTCAGCCCTCAGAACCTAGGGCTCTTTGCTGCCCCATCTCCTGTTTTCCAACATCTGTTTCCATGTGGCCCCGGAGGCGGCCGCGGCCTCCAATCTCCGTCTCCCGGATGCTGTGTCGCCTCCTGGCCCTGCTCACCCCTCTGCCCATGTGCCTAGTGATGCCTGGAGCAGCGTTCCCCACAGCAGCGCCCTGTGGGTGCCCGTTGAGCGTCTTGTCCTGCGTGTCCCCAAAGTCATTCTCACAGTCCCTGCCTGCCGGGGACAGGTCCCCACTCCAGGGGTGGGGTCTGCCTGCTCCGGGATGGGGCAGGGCCTTGCCTTTGGCTCTGGGAAAACCTGGTTTATTGGCCTGGGTCCAGCTTCCCAAGGGATCCAGATGGCTCCATGTCACTGCACATGTTGGGGGGGCTGGTTGGCCCTGAGGGACTCATCCAACGTCACACAGGGAGGCGGTGGAAGAGCCGGGTGTCCCACATCCCAGCCTGGAACCTTAAGCACCTTGCATGGAGCATTGAAATGCAGCAGCTAGTGCAACAATGGCGGCCACCCAGCACCCGCAGACAGGGCCCTGTGCCCCTCCAGCGCAGATGCCAGCTCATTGAGCCTCTCCTAGTGCTTTGCATGGAACAAAAGGGGAACCAGGCGGGGGCCCACCCTACAGGCATTGCCAGGCTGTGCTCAAGGGCTTTGTCTTTGACCCCAGAGGGCCCCCCCAGGGAAGCCAGTCTTGCTAGAGCAGACCTGGGGAAAATACATCCCGAGGGCTGAATCCAGCCCGCCAAGCCACCAGATCCGGCCCGCGGAGGCAGCACGGGGGGGGCCAAGGCAGGTCCCTAGCTCAGCCTGCAGGGCCGCCCGCCACGTGGCTGCAGGACTCCATTGATTTTGAAACTGGAGGGGAGGGGGGACGTTTTAGGAGCCGTCACACCCCTAGCACATTCTCATTGGCTGGTTTCTGGCAGATCCAGCCAATAGGAGCTGTTAGTTGGAATAACTGGCAGCCAAGAACGATCACACCCCCTCTCTTTGGCTGAGTTGTTCCTGAAGCACGTGGCCAGGCAGGCTGGCTGGGAAACGTTTCGAGCTCTGCAAACAGGCAGGTCAGTTTGGAGGGCTGCCAGGGGGCCAGTTTTCTACCGGACAGTCCGGTTTTCGGGCCCTCTGTCCGGTAAAAAAATCCAGAAAATACCTGAGATGTGCAATGTGCAATGTGCAATGTCCGGTATTTCCTGGATTTCCAGCTGGGCGCCGGACAGAAGCCTGGCGGGGGCGGGGGGAGTGACTGGGAGGTGGGGCCGATTGGCGCTGGGAGCCCTGGTTACATGTGAGGAGGAGGAGGGGCAGCCCGGTCCATGCTCCTGCGCCCTGGTCAAGCGCCTGGTGGAGCCCTAGCCGGACTGACTCGCGCGGGACGAGATCTGCACAGCCCGGGTCAGTCCTGCTCCCCACCGGCTGATTCGCTCCCCCGGCCCCGCTGCCAGCTCTGCGTCCCGCTGGCCGGTTCCTGCTCCGGATCTTCCCCGTCCAGCCCCGCTGCACCCCCCGCCAGCTCTGCTTCCGGTGGCCAATTCTCCCCTCCTCCTGAGCTCCCCCGGCCAGCTCCGCCCCCACTGGCCGCCCCCCCCCGATATCCCGCGGCCAGCCCCATTCCGCCCAACCCCACCCACTGACTAGCCCTGCTTCCGTCGGCCCCCATCTCCTCCAGCCAGCCCTGTTGCCCCCGTCAGCTCTGTTTCCTGCCCCCAGCCAGCACCGCTCCTCCGGCCGGTCCTACCCCATGAAGCATGTCCGGAATTTTTTTTTTTAATGACTACCTGGCAACCCTAGCAGTTATCCTATCCCTGTGATTACCGCAGACATTTAAACTGAGAAGCAACTTGCCTCCCCCGCTCGAAGCCCCCCTGGCTCCCTACACTCCCAGCCCCCCGACCCCAGCCCCCATGCTTACCTGGTTCTGCAAGGCTGCCAGCACAAAACGGTTTTGGAGTCTTTTTTTTTTTTTTGCTCAAAAACTTTGGTCTCCTCCCCCCCCCCCTTTTGGCGCAGGTGGGGTGTTTGGTATTTTTGTTTCAACCATCTGTCAACCCTAGGGGCGACTGGCCTCCAGAGCTGGCCTTTTATAGCTCTAGCCTCCCTCCTGACGTCCGGTCAGGTCGTGTTGTGGGGCCGGGCTCCTCCTCCCCCTCGGGTAGAACCCAGGCCAGTAAAAGCGGGACAGGACTTTCACCAGGCTCTTGTCTTGCCCCAGCGGGCTGGCTGCAGGGATATCCTGTGCCAGCCTTTAGGCTGGCTTTCCGGAATCAGCAAGGGAACAACTAACGGGGACGGGGCCTCTCGGGTCCGAGGGTCTCAGTCTACCCGGCAGAGGCAGGATGTTCTGGAGAAACTTTTATTTTTGTGTTGTCAAATCAAAACATTGCACGAGGGCAACGTGTTCTTTGAAGGGAACCGAGAGGAGCTAAAATGTGGAACAAGAATGGAATGGAAAACGATGACTTTTAGTCTGCAGTTCCCGAAATGTCAACATACGGTACATGCAGGAGATTGTATGCCTACTGTAGCATTCTGGGGGTGGAGTGTTGCCCTCCCCAGCGTCCCCCCCCCCATGCTCCAGAGCTGGGGAGGCTAGAGCCACATGCCGCTTGCCCTCCCCGGTGCTCCGGGGCAGGGAGGCATGTGCCCTTCTTCCTTGTGGTGGTGGTATGTGTGTGTGTGTGTGTGTGTGTGGTGCGCTGTCCCCACCTCCCTGTGGTGTGGGGCAGGGCATCAGCAGAAGGGGCGGGGCTGGATATGGGGTTAGGGTTGCCAGATAGTTTAACCAAAAATACCAAACACCCTGCTCCCCCCCCCAAAAAAAAACACTGGGAAAAAAATTCTGTTGAGAAAAAAAAAGGGGGGGGGGAGACCAAAGTGGTTGAGCAAAAAGAAAAACACAGCAGTTCTTAAAGCAAAAAAAAAAAAAAAAAAAAATCAGCATGGCCCCTTTAAGAACAGACTTTTTTGCCGGCGGCCATTTTAGGTGTCCGGTATTTTCTGAATTTTTTTACCGGACAGGAGGTGAAAATACCAGACTGTCCGGATCAATACCGGACACCTGGCAACCCTATGTGGGGCCAGGGGCTTGCCTCCCCCAACCCAACCTTCACCGCCCGCCCCTGAGGACAGGTAAAGTGACGTGCGGTAAGTCCCAGTTCCCTCAAAATCCATGAGATGCTGGTACTGAATGAACGGTCTGGGCAGGCATCTCTTCAAGTTACACCTGAGATTCCTGGCTGCGTGGCAGTGCAATTTGCCTACATGGGCACAACAGACCCAGTCAGGTGCGTTCACAAGATCCTTGCGAAATGAACGTCTGATCATGCCCTTTGACCAGGGCCGGATTAAGGCATGGGCTACCGGGCAGCTGCCCGGGCCACCAACCTATGGGGGGTGCCTGATGGCAGCTGTAAGGGGCACACAGTGCCCCTTGTAGCTGCCATCAGGTGCCGCATGCCCAGCTCCCGGATTGTGGGCTGCAGCAGCTCCCAGCGGCCAGCCTGCAGCGGCCGCCTGGGGCGGGGGCCGCGTTAACCCCCACGGCGCCAGCCAGCAGCGCCCTTTCCCCCACGGCCGCAGGGCCCTGCACGGCCAGGCTCGGCCTGCCCCGGGTGGCCCCGGGCTGTGCACCAGCGGCGGGAGCCGGGCACGTGCGTCCTGCCGCTGCCAGCTCTGCGCGCCCTCCCCTTCTGGGCGCGCATGCGCCCTCCCCCACGCGCCGGGGCGGGGCCGCGCATGCGCCCTCCCCCATGCGCTGGCACAGGGGCGGGGCTGCACATGCGCCCTCCCCGAACCCGGGGCACAATTAACCTGTCTGCCCGGGGGCACTGGAATGGCTTGGTCCGGCCCTGCCTTTGACCACAGAGGGACGATTGCTGCTGACTTGTTGATCCGCATGTAACACCTGTGCATAATAGGGCGCTAGCTCTTTAAAAGACCCATGGCGGGACGGGAGGCGTGAGTTGTGTTTGGGTCACTGTGGCTGGGCAGATTTAGCGCTGCACACCCAGAAGCTTCTGGAACGGGGGGTGGTAGTTTGGGGTCTGCTGTAGTAGCTTCTGTCTCTGGGCTCAGACTACATAAGCCAGCTGGCAGGGCAGCTGCTTCACTAAGGGCCTCCTGCCCTAGGAGAGGCTGAGCCAGGAGCAGAGAGCAGGCTGCTGGCCCTCCCTCTGCAGCAGGTAAGGATGTTGTTACCTTCTCCCAGGGCACAGGGACAATGGTAATTCTAGCCAGGGGAAACTGGAGGGAAAAGAACGTCTTTTGTGTGAGCCCTGTGCTTGGAATGTTTGGATTTTAGCCAAACTCTTCTAGTTACTTTCTCAGCGGGTGGGATTCACCAGCTGTTCTCTACATGTAGCAACGGGGAAGGAGTCATTTCTGTTCTGTATTTATTTTCTTGTAACAGGGTTTGCTTGACGTCTGGTCCCTTGTGACTGATCTGTGTGGTTAGTCACCCAGCTGGTGGTGGTCTGTCCGCGATCCACAGCAGAGGAAGAGGCTGCCTGGATTCCTATTGGTGACTCCTGCACGTAAGTGGAGAGAAGATGTTTTAGACTCAGCAAAATTGTGCAGATTTGGTGCCCCAAACGACACTCACGGAGATTTAAGTGAATCAAATCTAAGCTTTTGGGATCTCTCCGTTTCTTCTTACTGTTTTATGTGGACTGAACTGTACACACATTTTACTTTTGGTTTTCTTTTATTTATGTTTGTGGTAACTGTGAAGGTAATGTCTGTGGATTATAAAGTAGCTCTGTTGTGTTGTAAAATTAGTTTATTTGTTTCTTCATTGTGAGATTTTATGAAGCTATTTAATTGAATTCATTTCTTTAGTTCCTTTGAGGACTTGAATGTGGGGAGGCCGACCGTGGGCAATCCTTGCTGACAACCCTTAGAGTAGCTGGGTCTCCAGCTACTTTTCTATGAGAGTCGTTCTTTTTTTAAGGCACTGAAGCAAGGGCCCCATTTTGGGAGAGCAGAGGGGGCAGCTGACTACGAGGGAGCGAGGGGAAAGTATTTAGATTTTGTGAATTGCTCCTCCGCCCCCTCTGTTTACCAGCCAGGAGTGAGAGGCATGAACAGAATCCAAGTACTTTCCCCTCCCCTCCCTCGATCGAAGCAGACTCGGTGGCAGATGTGCTGCTGACCATTTTCAGCAGGGTGGGGTTCCCCAAGGAGGTCCTTACAGACTAGGGGTCCAACTTCATGTCGGCCCTGCTCCGGTGTTTGTGGGAGAAGTGTGGGGTCCAGCACACCTGGGCCTCAGCGTAGCACCCCCAGTCCAACGGGCTGGCGGGGTACAGGGGAGTGCCTCAGGAATCCACGGGGTTCTCCCCGATTGAGTTGCTGTAGGGAGAAGGGTGAGGGGCCCCCTAGACCTGATGAGGGATGAATGGGAGGGGAAGGCCTCTCTGGATGGTGAGTCAGTATGTACTGACATTCTGGGAAAGGCTCACTGAGCTCATGGGCCTGGCCAGGGAGAACCTAGCCCAGGCCCAGAGGAGGAAGGCACACTGATATGACCGCTTGGCATGTGCCTGCTCCTTCGCTACGTGCCTGCTGCTACGGACAGAGAGCAGAGCAGGCAGGACTCAGCTGGCTGCAGGGGAGACTGATGTGTGGGCTGAGGGCCCAGGCCGACTGGCCTGAGGGATCCGTTGCTGTGTTCAAAGCTCAATAAACCCTCCTGTTTTGTGCTGGCTGATAGTTGCTCTGGTCTAGAGAACAGGGTGGTGCTATTCCTTCTGGGGGTGGAGGCCCCGGGGGTCCAGAGGGAGGGGATCCCCTGAGGGGGCTCACAGCGGAGGCAGGCGGCTGAAGGCCCTGAGAGGCACCATCCTGGAGGCGGAGGGGCGGACCCCCAAGGTGAGAGTGGGCACCCCAAGGGTATGTCTAGACTACAGGGTTTTGTTGACAAAAGTGGACTTTGGACAAAACTATACCTGCGTCTACACTGCCGCTGAGTTCTGTTGACAGAACTCGGCAGTTTTGTTGATGGCGGTAAACCTCATTCTACGAGGAATAACGCCTTTTGGCGACAGAGTTCTGTCGACAGAAGGCGTTATTGCATCTACACTGTCCTTTGCGTCTCTACACTGTCATGTCGACAGAACTGGCTGTAGTCTAGACGCTCTTTGTCGACAGAAGCTTTGTCAACAGTACCTGTTGACAAAACTTCTGTCGACAAAAGCCTGTCGTCTAGACGTACCCCAAGAGAGGGGCGCCACACTGGAGTGGACTCCCTGAGAAAGAGGCTGCCTCACTGGAGAGGGGGGTTCCGCCCAGGAGCCGAGGGGCCAAGTGTGAGCGCGACCGGTGAGCCGTAACAGAAGCTGAATTCTTTCTGCCCTTTTTGTCCGAGATCTTCCCAGCTCATCACCAGCACTGCAAAGCCAGTGGAAAATTGGTGTCCAGGAGCAGAGCTGGTTGCATGTGCACCTCTCAGTAGGTGGTCATAAAAGACGTGTTCCAGATGGACGGGGAGGGCTACACGTCACTGACGGTCCCAGCAGAGAAGAGCAGAACGTTATGGAAAAGCAGCCGCATACCAATAGAGCGATGCTGACTCCACAGGTAAGGTCGGGAGAGTGTAGCATTCAGGATGCTCTCAAAGGACATGCCAGTGACGCTTCGTTTGAACTTTCATCAGTAGCGCCGGGAGGAGTGATAGTGACGGAAACGCAGGTTGGTTTGGTGCGAGGGATCCCAATAAACCCAATAACAAGTGGCCAATGAGTAAAGTGTCTCTAGCATTTACCTGTGTGACTCCTCTCTGCGGAAACACCCAAAGTCTGGGAAAGGCAAGCACCATAGGACAGGGAGGGGGGTTTGTGAAGTTCAGGTTGAGAAGAGCTTCCAAGTGCCACCTTTCAAAGCCCTCTAGACACAGGGACGTCCTGTCTCGGAAGTTGCTCTGTCGTTCATGGACTGGAGTCTAGAGCGGCAGCACCGCCGGAATAGGGTGGGCCCAGGGGCCATGGCCCTGCTACTTTTGAAAGTGAAGGGGCCTGTCCTGTCCAGGTTTTGTCTGAGCCTTGCCCACCACTAGGCATGGGACAGGTTAACCAATTAACTGATAGGCATCTCCCTGAATGAGTGATGCTTCCTGGTTCTGGTTTACTGGCTGGGGCTGGGCTGCTCCCTGCCAGCTGGGGGCAGGGACTGCTCCAGTCCCCCTGGGGCTGCCATGGACATGGCCACTTCAGCCCGGCTGGAGCAGCTCCTGTCCATGGTGTGCCCAGGTGCACAGGCTGGGCTTCAACATTTGCAACTTGAGAAGTGTCTGGTGCTGCTGGTTCGACAAGGAAGAATTTCACCCAGAGCGATTTTTTTTTCAACCAGGGGGGAGGGACATGAAGAATCACAACACAAATGTTATGAATGATGCAGCAGAGTTTTTAATGCAAATGAAATTGGCAATAAACAACATCAGTAATTCTACAGAGCTGAAAGAGAGAATTTGCACATTTTGAAAAAGGGCTGCAACTGACCACCCGCCTGTTCATTTTGATTTACAGCAGCTGCAGAGGCTGATAGACAGTCCTCTTTGTAACCATTTCAAGTTCCTTCTTTTACCTGATTCAGTGGGATCTGCGACAAAATAAAATACAAGCATGGACTGTTCAGCGTCTCCATTGTACATCTGCTGTAGCAAAGGGAAAGATGAGGTGCTGTTTCTGTCACCTGGCGGGGTCAGTGGGAGCAGCCTGCCTGTCACTCAGAAGGAGCCCACAGGCCAGGCGGAGACTCAGCGCGTGGCTGGCAAAGCAGGAGCAGAAGGAGCCATGAAGCGTGAGGGGAGCAATGCAGCCTGGCTACCAGACCCAGGGGCTGAGCACACACAGCTCCCACTGAGCTCAGCTGGAGCCGGGTTTGCCCAGCACTTCTGAAAGCCAAGCCCCAAAGCTCAGGGGGGAATCTGTATCCGGCCGTTCATTTCCTGGGTCTGCCACGGATGGTCCTGCTGGGTTTAGCAAGGCCCACAGTATCCACCAAGGTACCTGCGGCCATATCCCCCGTATCCGCATGATCCACCATAATATCCCGGGTAACCGCGGTACCCCCAGTTACCATAATAGCCTGGGTAGCCGCAGTATCCCCCATGAGCATAACGTCCTGGGTAGCCCCATTACCCCCCATTACCAAAAAAGCCTGGGTAGCCGCAGTATCCCCCATTACCATAAAAGCCTGGGTAGCCCCATAAGCCCCCATAACCGTAACGGCCTCCATAACCATAACCCCCTAAACCGAACAATCCTCCGTAACGGCCTCCATAGCCGTACAATCCCCCATTAGCGAAGGAGCCCCCGTAGCCGGCTCCCACCACAGGTTCTCCTATGGCTGCCACTTCGCTCTGCTGAGGGAAGGTGCTGAGAACTGGTCCGGGGAGGGTCACCACAACCGGGGAGGGTCTGATCACCACTTCGGAGTCAGGGCACTGCTGAACGCACGGCTCGTTGCAGCTGCCAGTGACGGGGCTGGGCCGGGCCACCCCGCATTCTGGATAGCACAGGCTGGAGAAAGTCATCTCTGTGGGATGCAGGTAAACCTGGAACACACAGCAGGGAGCAGAGTGAAGGGAAGGGACACGTGCCAGTGGCAGAAAGGCCTGAAAGCTGGGTTACAATTGTAGTGTTTAGCCATGGCACCCAAGGGAGCAAGGAGGAGGGGACATGTATTTGTTCCTGTTTTCTTATTCTACTCGTCTTCTCCATTCTTATTAATCTGTCCTCCCAATCAGCCACTTTGAGCCTCTCTCAATGACTTTGTTTGAAAAACACCGACTGGAATAAATGAACTGTTTCTATGGTAAACACCTGAGATCCTGGGTCCATTTCACACATTTCTCAAAGACGTCATAGCTGGGTACTCACAGCTTTTCCTGTGAGGTGTTAACGTCTGCATGCAAAGCCGTTTAGTCCAGTAACACAATGTGACTCTTTGGTTTTCCCAGTTGTGGGAGACACCAAAACTTGCTGATGAATACATGGAATTTTTTTGTTTGTCTAATCACATCACTAAGGACAACTTCCTCATCTGGGGAAAATGGGCTCGGCTCCTCTGACTTTTACGGAGGGACAGTGAATCCCACATGGGAGAAGGGGTTCATTCCTTGGTCTTTTTGCTCAGAAAAACGAAGGAATTGCAAGACTGGATCAAACCTTTGTGAGTTTAATCCAGTGTCATGTCTCCAAGAGTGAGGAGTAACAGCTGCTTCGGAGTAAAGTAGGAGACCACTGAATCGGCCCTTTCTGGAATAGCCTGGGAATTCATCCTCCTAATCCAGTGAAGTGAAAAATTATTAAGGATGTTTCTAATGTTACTGACAAAATTTAAATACCCTAATTCTATTTCCAGGTAAGAAGCATATGTTTCTCATTTGCCTGTGTCACTCTTAATGGGCATCCTTTGGTTGGAAATCATGAATCGAAAAGCACCTGCAGATTTATAGCTGCACAAGATAATTATGGAAGAACACGCAGATCCCCAGTAAAAATTCTAGTGAGTACATGGAAGTTTCAGTCCTAAAGGAAAATAGCCCCAAGTGTGATATCACTAGAGGTTCGAAGAGAATCAAATTGGTCTTACCTGGTTCACCGAGGAGATGAAGTCCAGAGAAGTGTTTGGACAAGTGTTGAGGGGGGAGCTCTTTTATACAGTTTCTAGGATAGCCTGGAGGAGCTGGGATGCTTTGTGGAGGAGGTCCTAATTAGTTACCAAACAAACTTCATTGCCTTTGTAAGTCCTCCTTTGGTTGGAGCTGTTTGCCTCAGCGTTGGTGATTATTGGGCTAATCTCAGCCGCAGCGGGCGTGACACGCATGTTGCATCTTCAGCTTCCTTTCATCTTCAAATTGTACGGGCCAGGGGCATTTCTCGTGTCCTTGCACCAACTTTAATGGGGCTGCAATGAGGATGAATGTCAAAGTGATTCTGAGCGGCAGGAGTAGCTCAGCTGGCTGTCAGGAAAGGAATCTAGTAGGGTCCTTTCAGTTCATGCTGGTCATGACTGGTAACACTGGGCAGTTCATTCTACACCGGCTAGCAAGGAGGGAACCACTTTTCTGCATTGTCACTACCCCCTTTCTAGCATGTTGAATCAAGCCACTTTGCAATCACTGGGAATATTCCTGTTCCTCCAGCATGTATCCTGTCTAAAATTCCCTTTAGCAGGGGGATCGTACAATGACTGTGAACAACTTTAGTCCAATTTTACACTTTCAATCTGGGTCTTAGCAGGCACTAAAGTAGAACATGGGTCTTTGTGCCCTGTGCCCAGGGGTGAAGCTTACTGTATGATGAGGAAAACATGACCGAACATTGGATCTCCACTTGGATTACCAATGTTCTCTCAAAGGGCTGCGTAAAGTCAATTTGCTCATGGGTCCATTTTATGCCCACATCTTGAATGCAGTGTACGATGTGGTCACATCATCTCAAAAGAGATAGCTTAGCATTGGAAAATGTTCAGGAAGGGCCAACAAAAATGGTTTGTGGTTTTGGAGCAGCTGCCATATTAACAGATTAAAAATGGGGAATTTTCAATTTAAAAAAGAGGAGACTCAGGGTATGTCTATACTGCAGAGTTTTTCCAGAAAAACGGCGATTTTTCTGGGAAAACTATATTGACATCCACACTGATACTGCATTCTTTCGACAGACAGTAGAAAGAACGGAGGGGTTTTCCCGACAGCAGTAAACCTCTTTCTGCGAGGAAGAAGCCTTTTTCCGAAAAAGCTTTTTTGGAAAAAGGCGTGTGTGGATGCGGAAGAGTGAGTTTTTTCGAAAGAAGAGGCCTCCGGCTAAAAGCACAGGTGCCCTGGTGGTCACTCCGTCCACAGTAATCACAAGTTAAATGAGAGATGGCATCCAATGAGGACGCTATCTTTAGAAAAAGCACATTGCTTTCGCTGCGTGGACGCTCTCTTTTGAAAGAAGTTTTTCCGGAAAATCTGTTCCGGAAAAGCTTCTTCTGAAAGAAGCCTGGAGTCTAGATGTAGCCTAAGGTGGGTATAATAGTGGTCTATAAAATCATGACCAGTCTGGAGAGGAAAAGTTATTTACTTGCTTTTATAGCACAAAACCCAGAGGTCACCAAATCAAACAATCAAAAGGAGTATTCACACAACACACAGTCAATCTGTGGAACTCCTTGCAAGAGGATGTTGTGAAGTCCAGGATTTTAACAGGATTCAAAAAAGATCAAGATCAATTCATGTATAATAGCTAATAGCCAGTGATGGACCTGTGATGGGAGGAAAGGTATCCCTAGCCTCTGTTTGTCAGAAGGATGGAATGGTGACAGCAGATGTATCCCTTGATGATTCCCTGTTCTGTTCATTTTCTCTGGGGCACCTGGCATTGGCCACTGTTGGAGGACAGGATACTGGGCAAGATGGACCTTTGGTCTGACCCAGTTTGGACATTTTGCAGAAAGGGTTTTGAGACTTGGAACCTGTACTCTAGCAGAAACCTTCTCTCTATCGTGTGATGGAGAGTCCACAACCTCCTGAGGCAATTTATTCCATTTGAGAACCGCTGGATAAAATGAACTTTATAAAGGCATGTTCAAGTTTCTGATGTCATGACAACAGACAGCAGATGTTTCCTAGCCTCTGAATCTGGGGCCGTTTGATTTTAATTCAATAAAACTTTGTATTTCCTTTTCCTTTGCAAATATTCCTTTGCTGAGCCAGGAAACACCAGTACAGCTCCTTAGACTTCAAAATCATCCAGGGAGTGATAGCCAGAGTCAGAAATAAATCCCCGTAGTTGGGACCACACATTCCAAATGCTAACCTGTGTCTCCTGAGCCCTACTGGATGTTCCCAGGTACGACTCTGACCTGAGAGAAACTCTTAGGCTACGTCTAGACTGCAAGCCTCTTTTGAAAAAGAGCGTCTAGACTACAACCAGTACTTTCGAAAAAGCAAGCCACTTTTTTTGGAAAAGAGCACCCAGGCAGTCTGGATGCTCTCTCGAAAAAGCACAGTTTGCATTACATTGCGCCTTTTTTCGAAAGAGCGCTTTTGGTATCACGAGCTTTCGTGGGCACAGCCCACTTCTTCAGATGACCGGAGTTATGACTAGAGGATAAGAAAACTTGAAATAAATAGGAGAAGGGAAGGGCCGGGGGGAGGGGGGGAGAAAGATGCTCTGTCGCCTACCCCCCTACCTCTATACATAAAGTATCAGGAGAAAGGGTGCTAAACCTGAGTAGATAAAGATCAAAGTCAGTGGATGGATTGCTAAGGCAGGAAGGATACCATACAGAAAGTTGTTAGCGCCTTCAGTGATAAAGGGTCCACCACCCCATATCTTGATAAAGTCCATTAGTAATTCAATTGAATTTGCATATGTATTGTAATTCCAGGCTTTCCCTGTGTATTTGGCTTGAGGAGCTGGCCTGTGACAAGACCACCACCTTCAGATCTGTGAGATTATGGTTAGGTAAACAGAAATGTTCTGCCACTGGCTTCTGAGTATTTTCTTTGAATGGTTATGGAGAGAAGGGCTTGAGCCGAATGTTTCTATTTCACAGAAACAAAAGACAGGACTATGCAGCACTTTAAAGACTAACAAGATGGTTTATTAGGTGATGCCCTAATAAACCATCTTGTTAGTCTTTGAAGTGCTGCATAGTCCTGTCTTTTGTTTCAGCTAGACCAGACTAACACGGCTACATCTCTATTTCTATTTCACAGAGGAGAATATGTTAAATTGGACAGAAAGCCACTAAATCATCAGAATCACATATATAGTAGCCCAGTGTCTGAGAGTCTGTAACGCTGAAATGCTGGCTGTTCCCTCTGGGCGGCCCGTGCTGCATGGGGAGCGTGGGGCCCAAACGGCTGCTTGTGCCGCTTACTACCCCGCGGCGGCCCGGCTGAGCGGCGCAGAAGTCAGCCGAGCGCCACGGCGGGAGGCGAAGGGGGGCCGGGCGGTGACGTGCGGCGTGACAGCGGCTCTAGGCCCTGCCCCCCGGCCGTGAACGTCACCGCCCCGCCCCCCTTCGCCTCCCGCCGTGGCGCTCAGCTGATTCTGCGCCGCTCAGCCTGGCCGCCGTGTGGGAGCAAGTGGCGCAAGCGGCCGTTTGGGCTCCATGGTCCCCCAAGTGAGAAGCAGGAGGGGGAGGAGAAGAGAAAGAGAGAGGCAGGAGCCGGAGGAGAGCTGAGAGAGAGGGGGGGAAGGCAGTAGGAGGAGAAGAGAGAGAGAGACGGAATGAGAGACCGGAGGCTCAGGAGAGAAGACCGATGTGGAGGAGAGACCTGCAAATTCCGTCTTATGACGGGCTAATTGGCTAGTTTGTATACAGTTTCTGTGATTCATTAGAGTGGTGTGTTTCTGAGGAAACAAAAAGTAGCACACACAGACTATGTCTATACTGCACCCTTCTTCCACAAAAGCTTATGCAAATGAAACACGGAGTAGAATATCGCCTCACTTCTTGAAAAAATGAGGAAGAACGGCTCTTGCTCAAGAGGGGGTTTTTGCGCAAAAAGGCGCCATCTACACAGTTCCTTTTTGTGCAAAAGCCTCTTGTGCAAAAACGGTCCCTAATTACTTATGCAAATGAAGCACGGCAATATTCTACTCTGTGCTTCATTTGTATAAGCTTTTGTGGAAGAAGGGTGCAGTAAAGACGTAGCCACAGTGTATTTGGTAACTTCACTGCATTCAGTGTGAGGAATATGGTTTAAAACAAGTATTTTAAGCTTGAACTCCATCTTGATAGTCACAATACCACTTCAGAGAAGTATTATCCTCAGGTATAAAGAAGCCACAGTTAAAGTGAATCACAACATTAGACCGTTTTTTATTGCTAACTCTTCAATAACAGGATGCAAGCATTTTACTATCCTTGTCTAGTAACATAGCGTAACAGGGATCAACCGAGAGCCACGCCTGTGGAAGGAAGACTGAAGTATTTCATTATATTTCTTTTTCTGCAACTGACCCTCATGTGACCTTCACCTCAACGTCCCTCTTTTTCTAGGCCTCTCAAATTTATAGAATCATAGAATCATAGAATACTAGGACTGGAAGGGACCTCGAGAGGTCATCGAGTCCAGTCTCCTGCCCTCATGGCAGGACCAAATACTGTCTAGACCATCCCTGATAGACATTTATCTAACCTACTCTTAAATATCTCCAGAGATGGAGATTCCACAACCTCCCTGGGCAATTTATTCCAGTGTTTGACTACCCTGAGAGTTAGGAACTTTTTCCTAATGTCCAACCTAAACCTCCCTTGCTGCAGTTTAAGCCCATTGCTTCTTGTTCTATCCTCAGAGGCCAAGATGAACAAGTTTTCTCCCTCCTCCTTATGACACCCTTTTAGATATCTGAAAACAGGTCTCGTGTCCCCCCTCAATCTTCTCTTTTCTAAACTAAACAAACCCAATTCTTTCAGCCTTCCCTCATAGGTCATGTTCTCTAGACCTTTAATCATTCTTGTTGCTCTTCTCTGGACCCTCTCCAATTTCTCCAGGTAGGAAGAATGTTACAGCTACAATGCTTCAGTATCCTCAGGCCTCAAAATTTTATAGCCTCACACGCCCTCTCTGGTGTTTCACATGTAGCGATTGTTGTTGGGATTAGACGTCTCTGAAGTGAGTCATGGAGTCACTTTACACAAAATGGAGGCCAAGGTCTTTCATGTCATCTGCTGAATCAGGTCATGATTTGAGGACACACAATTTGTGTCTATTTCATTGTCACTCTCAGGTGGTACTGAACAGGGTATTTTTCAAATGTCAAACACAGTGGCACGACACAGTTCAGTTCCTATCAGCTTGAATGAGCCGTACATGAGGCAGGACTCGGACTCTGCAGTGACCAGACCTGCACCGGTTCATGAATCTCCCTGGGCCAACTCTTCACAATTTCTCTCAGCAGAAGCAAATGAGACCAAAGGAAAAGCAGGAGTCGGAGCAGGTTTCAGAGGCTTATATGCTGGGACGTCATTAGGATGTAGTGGGCCCTAGGCAGGACTATTAAACTCTGCACCTGTGCCCAGCAGCTGTCGGCTGGGAGGAAGAACGATTTTTAGAGCTGCGATTTTATAATCTTCAGCGCCACACTCAGGAAATATTTTTAACTCGGGTCCTGTGGAATTAATCCAGAAACTGTCAGTACAGACTTGGTGTTAGCAAGTGCCGGTTAAATGGCTTCATTACCTCTTGCATGGCTCTTTCCCAGGTTGAATGGTTTGCAAATAGCTCTGGCAGGCTTTGTGATTTGTAAGTTAACCAGATCTTCTCCAGAGAAAGCAGAGCCACAGAAGAGGGATAGGAAGAGGCAGGTGGGTGGACTTTAAGACCCAGTGAGGCCCCAAATATAAGGCTGCCCTCCAAAGCTGCATATTCTGTGTATGAGTAAGGGCGGCCTTGCCCATTTGCTTTTGGAGGGATAAGTGGAATAAATTGCCTAGATAAGTTGTGGAATCTCTATCATTGGAGGAAGAGATGGTTTCTGCTAAAGTGCAGGTTCAAGTCTTAAACCCTTTCTGTACAAGAGAACTGCTTGATGAGCACATAGGAACAGCCACAGTGGGTGAGACCAAAGGTCTGTCTGGTCTAGTGTCTTGTCTTCTGACAGTGACCAATGCCAGGTGCCCCACAGACAATGAACAGAACAGGGCATCATCATGTGATCCATCCTGTCACCCATTCCCAGCTTGTGACAAATAGAGGCTAGGGACACCATTTCTACCCATCCTGGCTAATAGCCATTGATGGACCTAACCTCCATGAATTTATCTAGTACTTTTTTGAACCCTGTTAAAGTCCGGGTCTGCACAACATCCTCTGGCAAGAAGTTCCACAAGTTGTCTGTGTGTTATGTAAAGAAAAACTTCCTTTTCTTTGTTTTAAACCTGCTACCTTTTAATTTCATTTGGTGACCCCTAGCTCTTATATTATGAGAGCAAGTAAATAACTTTTCCTCTTCAGACCAGTCATGATCTTTTAGACCTCTATCATATGCCCTCTTAGTGTCCTCTGTTCTGAGCTGAAAACACACAATTTTTTTGATCTCTCTTCATATGGTAGCCGTTCCAAAGGACTAACCATTTTTGTTTCCCTTCTCTGAACTTATTCCAAAGCCAAGAGATCTTTTTTGAGAAGATGCGAGTACATCTGCATGCAGTATTCAAGATGTGAGCATAATATGGATTTGTGTAGAAGCAATATGATATTCTCTGTCCTATTTTCTATCCCTTTTTAATTGTTCCTTTTACTCTCTGCCATGCCGCCTAATTACCCAGGAGCAAATAGACTCTAGGCAGCCCTTGGAGAGAGCATTGGTAGCCCAAGTAGAGATCCAATGTTAGGTCAAGTTTTCCTCATGAGAGTGTAAGGGTGTGTCTAGACTACATGCCTCCGTTGACGGAGGCATGTAGATTAGACAGATCGGCAGAGGGAAATGAAGCCGCGATTTAAATAATCGCGGCTTCATTTAAATTTAAATGGCTGCCCCGCTCTGCCGATCAGCTGTGGGATGAGGTTTACCGGGGCGGTCGATAAAAGGGTTTTCTGTCGACAGGGGAACGTCTAGACTGACCCGCTCTGCCGACAAACAGCTGATCGGCAGAGCGGGGCAGCCATTTAAATTTAAATGAAGCTGCGATTATTTAAATCGCGGCTTCATTTCCCTCTGCCGATCTGTCTAATCTACATGCCTCCGTCGACGGAGGCATGTAGTCTAGACACACCGTAAGATTCACCACTGGGCACAGGACCATCAGAAAGGCCCATGTTCCGCTGTAGTGCCTGCTAAGACCCAGTTTAAAAGTTTAACATTTTTAGACTTAAAGGTCCTGACAGGAAACATGCTGCAGGAACCGAAATTATTCCCATTGATTTCAAAGGAACTTGATCCTACTTAGTAGGAAGAGAATGTAAAAAAGTTACTCCCTCCTTCCCAGCAGGTTTCGAATGGACTGTACAAAGCTGCCAATCATGACCAGCATGAACTGAAAGGACTGTACTGGATCCTTTTCATGACATCCAGCTGTGCTACTCATGCCATTCTGAATCACCTTGACCTTCATTCTCATTGCAACCTCAATAAAGTTGGTGCAAGGGCACGAGAAATGCTCTTGGCCTGTACAATTTGAAGATGAAAGGAAGCTGAAGATGCAACGTGTGTGTCACGCCCTCTGAGGCTGAGATTAGGTCAATAATCACTAACGCTGAGGCAAACAGCTCCATCCAAAGGAGAAGGTACGCAGACAATCGAGTTTATTGGGTAACTAATTAGGACCTCCTCCACAAAGCAACCCAGATCCTCCAGGCTGTCCTTGGAACTGTATAAAAAAGCTCCCCACTCACCGGTCTTCTAAACACTTCTCTGGACTTCATCTCCTCGGTGAACCAGGTAAGTCCAATTCGACTCAATCTCTTTCTAACCCTAGAGATACCACAGTAGGGGCTGGTTTCCCTCCGGACTGAATCTTCCATGTGTGAGCTATGATTTTTATTAGGGATCAGGGTGTACTTCCATAACTGTCTTGTGCAGCTGGAAAGTTGCAGATGCTGGTGGATTCATGATTTCCAACCAAAGCGAGGCCTTTATGAGCAACATGGGCAAACGAGAAACCTATGTCCTGTTACCTGGAAATAGAATTATGGTATTTAAATTTTAACAGTAACATTAGAATCATCCTTAACTATTTTTCACTTTTTAACTGGATTAGGAGGATGAATTCCTAGGCTATTCTAGAAAGGGCCGATTCAATTGTCTTCTACTTTACTCTGAAGCAGCTGTTACTCCTCGCTATTGGAGACATGAGACTGGCTTCAGCTGACAAAGGTTTGGTCCAGTCTCACAATTCCTATGTTTTTCTGAGCAAAAAGACCAAGGAATGTGCCTTTTCTCCCATGTGAGATTCAGTGTTGCTCTATAGAAGTCAGGGGACCTGAGCCTGTTTTCTCTTGTTGAGGAAATTGTCCTTAGTGATTTCTTTGGAAAAACAAAAAGTTTCCATTTATTCATCAGCAAGTTTTGGTGACTCGCAAGGCTTGGAAAACCAGTCACATTGTGATACTGGACTGAACTGCTTTACATGTGGATGTTAACTTCTCAAAGGAAAAGCTGTGATTACCCAGCTACACTGCAGAGGGTTTTTTGGAAAAATGGGCGTTTTTCAGAAAAAACTTCACTTACGTCCACATTACAATTGCAGTCTTTCAGAAAAAAATTGAAAGAACAGAGGGGTTTTTCTGACGTTGGTCAACCTCGTTCTATGAGGAAGAAGCCTTTTTCTGGAAGCTCTTTTGGAAAAAGGCGTGTGGGGACGGGGAACAGGGAGTTCTTTTGAAAGAAGAAGAAAGAGGAAAAAGCACAGGTGCCCTCGTGGCCACTCCGTCCTTAGTAATCACAGCTTAAATGCGAAATAGCGTCCATTCAGTGAGGATGCTATCTTTCAAAAAAGCAGATCGTTTTTCGATGCAGCTCTCTTTTGGAAGACGTTATTTCGGAAAATCTGTTCCAGAAAAGCTTCTTCCGAAAGAAGCGTGCAGTCTAGACATAGCTTCGGTCATGACATCTTTGAGAAATGTCTGAAATGGATCCAAAGTTCCAGGTGTTTATCATAAAAATAGTTACATTTATTCCAATAGGTGTTTTTCAAACAGTCATTCAGAGAAGTTAAAGTGGCCACCTGGGACAGTACTTTAGTGAGAATAGGAACAGGAACAAATACATGACCATGAACATAGGGACTATGTCCCCTACTCCTTGCTCTCTTGGGCACCATGGTTAAACACTACATCTGTAACCCAGCTTTGAAACCTTTCTACCACTGGCATTTGTCCCTTCCCTTCACTCTGCTCCCTGCTGTGTGTTCCAGGTTTACCTGCATCCCACAGAGATGACTTTCTCCAGCCTGTGCTATCCAGAATGCGGGGTGGCCCGGCCCAGCCCCGTCACTGGCAGCTGCAACGAGCCGTGCGTTCGGCAGTGCCCTGACTCCGAAGTGGTGATCAGACCCTCCCCGGTTGTGGTGACCCTCCCCGGACCAGTTCTCAGCACCTTTCCTCAGCAGAGCGAAGTGGCAGCCGTAGGAGAACCTGTGGTGGGAGCCGGCTACGGGGGCTCCTTTGCTAACGGGGGATTGTACGGCTATGGAGGCCATTACGGAGGGTTGTTCGGCTTAGGGGGTTATGGTTATGGAGGCCGTTATGGTTACGGGGGCTACCCAGGCTTTTTTGGTAATGGGGGGTACTGGGGCTACCCAGGACGTTATGCCCATGGGGGATACTGCGGCTACCCAGGCTATTATGGTAACTGGGGGTACCGCGGTTACCTGGGATATTATGGTGGATTATGTGGCGGATACGGGGGATATGGCCGCCGGTACCTTGGTGGATATTGTGGGCCTTGCTAAACCCAGCAGGGCCATCCATGGCAGACCCAGGAAATGAACGGCCGGATACAGATTCCCCTCTGAGCTTTGGGGCTTGGCTTTCAGAAGTGCTGGGTAAACACGGCTCCAGCTGAGCTCAGTGGGAGCTGTGTGTGCTCAGCCCCTGGTTCTGGTAGCCAGGCTGCATTGCTCCCCTCACGCTTCATGGCTCCTTCTGCTCCTGCTTTGCCAGCCATGCGCTGCGTCTCCACCTGGCCTGTGGGCTCCTTCTGAGTGACACGCAGGCTGCTCCCACCGACCCCGCGGGGTGACAGAAACGGAGTATAAGTCCTGTATGTGGGGAAAAGAGATATTGCTGTCCAGGAGAACCGGGGCCGACATGTTCTACCCTTTCCATCCATCTGCACCTTTAGTGCCTCACTTTGACCTTCTCTGAGGCAGATGTACAATGGAGACACTGCGCAGACCTCTGCTTTTCTTTAGCTTTCTCTCACTTTCCACCGAATGGGGTAAAAGAAGGAATTTAAGGTGGTAGCAAAGGGGACTCTTGTGTCAACCTGAGCAGCTGCAGCAAAGCAAAATGAACGTAGTGTCTGAAATGTCCCCCTTTGAGGCAGGTGATCAGTTGTAGCCCTTCTTGAAACTCTGTAAATACTCTTTGTCTGCCCTGTGGAATTACTTCTTTTGTTTATTGCCAATTTCCATTAAAAATTCTGATGCATCATAATATCTGTGTGGTGGTTTTCTTTGTCCCTCCATTTTTGCTGAAATAAATCGGTAAGTGGACTAGGAGCGTTGGCTGCTTCTCACATTGGAGGAAGTCATGGAGGCACATGTGGTGATAGAAGCTTATAACCCCCTTGCAATTTATTCCAGTGTTTAAGCACCACGTCAGGAAGTTTTCCCTAATGTCCAGCATAAGCCTCCCTTGCTACAATTTAAGCCCATTGCTTCTTGTGCTATGATCAGAGGCCGAGGAGAACAATTTTTCTCCCTTCACCTTGTAACACCCTTTTAGATACTTGACATCCACTATCATGTCCCCTCTCCGTCTTCTTTTTTCCAAAACTAAACAAACCCAATTCCTTCAGCCTTCCCTCATAGCTCATGTTTTCTAGACCTTTCATCATTCTTGTTGCTCATCTCTGGACCTTCTCCAATTCCTCCACATCTTTCTTGAAATGTGGTGCCCAGAACTGGACACAAGATTCCAATTGAGGCCTACTCAGTGCAGAGCAGAGCAGAAGAATGACGTCTCGTGTCTTGCTCACAACACTCCTGTTCATTCATCCCAGAATGATGTTTGCTTTTTTTTGCAATAGTGTCAGATTGTTGCCTCTCTAGTAAGAAGAGGGCCTGAAACACACACCCATGTAGCACAAGCCAGGTGTAGGGCCTGAGGTCTAGACAGCAGTGGTCAAGACTTTGCTAATTTAAAACAAAGAGAAGCTGTGAGTAGGAGGCAGGCCTTGCTCACAGAAGTTGGCAAGAACAGGGCTAATAATGCAGACATAGTCAGACCTAAGATGTACTAGGCACTAGGGATGTAAGCGACTAGTTGACTATCCAATAAGCAAATGCTTATCGGATAGTCGACTAATGACTCGACTAGTCACTTCCCCCACCCTTACTGCCTCTATCAGAGAGAGGCAGCAAGGGGTTGGGGAGCAGGATCCGGTGCTGGGGGGAGCCGGCTTAAAAGCCCCATGCTGCCGGCGCTTTGCTTTTGACATGTACAAGAGCCCTCCTGGGCAGGGCTCTTGCGACATTTCAGAGGCGGAGGAGCCCTTATTGATTAATC
This sequence comes from Rafetus swinhoei, assembly GCA_019425775.1. Lineage (NCBI taxonomy): Eukaryota > Metazoa > Chordata > Testudines > Trionychidae > Rafetus > Rafetus swinhoei. The sequence continues at coordinate 347,493,481 of CM033437.1, read as the reverse complement.
AAATAGTCGATGTAAATTACATCAATGATTCGATTCGTTGATTAACCTAAATTGAACCTCCTTACTAGGCACAGGCCATAAGCACATTCCAAAGAGGTTGAAAAGTTTCAGAGGGGTAGCTGTAAAAATTTGAAAAACAACGAATAGTCCAGCAGCACCTTAGAGACTAACAAAACATGTAGATGGTGTCATGAGCTTTTGTGGGCACAGCCCACTTCTTCCGATGAATGGAGGTAAGGGATCCAGGGTACCAATAAATAGCAGAGAAAGAGAGGGATGGGGAGGGAAAGAGAGAGGGAAAAAGAAAGGAGAAAAAATATTGTCAATTAGAGTTCCCATGCTAAATGAGGCTAATAGAGTGGGCTCTAAGTATTCTAAGTACCCGGTGCTTGGCTTTTTATGTCATTAGAATGTGCAATGTAGCCACTCATTCCAGTCAGGTCTTTGCTTAAACCTCTATTCAAGGTGTCAAACTTGTAAATGAAACCAAGTCCTGCAGTTTCTCTTTCAACCTGGCTTTTGAAATTGCTTTGAAATAATATAGACATGTTTAGATCCATTAGCGAGTGTCCAGGCAAGCTGAAATGTTCCCCAACAGGTTTCTGTGTGTTACCATTTCGAATATCTGCTTTGTGTCCATTAATCCTGTGTCGTAGAAACTGCCCAGTTTGGCTAATATCCATGGCAGAGGGGCATTGCTGGCACTGGATGGTATAGATCATATTGGTGGATATACAGTTGTATGAGCCTCTGATGTGGTGGTTTATGTGGTTGGGTCCTGTGATGATGTCACTTGTATAGGTGTGTGGACAGGGTTGGCACCGGGGTTGATTGTAGGGGTGGGTTCCTGGGTGAGTATGATGGAGGTGTGCTGCGTGGTTGCTGGAAAGAATTTGTTGGAGGTTAGGGGGTTGTCTGTAAGCGAGGATTGGCCTGTCCCCCAGAGGGGTTGTAACTGAACATCTCGTTAAAAAACATCTTGGTACCAATACCCCTCTCCCCCAAGATAACAAGAGCACACTGACCCAGGTTCAGGACAGGATCTAAACTGACAGCATGATGGATAGTAATTGAACCACCCTTGTATGAGGTAAAGGTAATATCTAGGCATCAGATGGTGGCAACCTGACACATCAGGGGTGATGTATAACATGTTTGCATCTGTGTATCAATGTGTACCCCAAAGCTTGGTCTTGTCTGACCTAGGGGGCAGTGTCGAATTCAATCGGTCCATTGTAACGGCACATATGTGTTAGCCTATGGTCAGGGGAAGCTAGGACCGTGCCTCGTTTACAACAAACCTGGCCTAGCGCCTTCGATCCTTCTCTGATGTTGTGGTCTTTGGGGGTGTCCTCGAAGTCTGTTATGTTGACTAATTGTGCATGGTCAACTCAGGGGGGAGCAAACGCATGAACGCACGCAGCCGAACGGTTATCATCATTGAAGAAGCAAGAGACCTGTCAGGACACTACTGGTGACACTAGACTTCTACAGCCTCATATTTTGCTTGTGGTCCACTATGACCCCTAGATCCTTTTCTACAGCACATCTTCCTAGACAGGCACTTCCCATTTTGCATATGCGAAACGGATTGTTCCTCCCTAAGTGGAGTATTTTGCATTTGTCCTTATTAAACTTCAACCTATTTACCTCAGACCATTTCTCCAGTTTGTGCAGATCATTTTGTATTATGACCCCGTCCTCCAAAGCTTAATATCAGCCACAAACTTTATGAACAAACTCTCTATGCTATTATACAAATAGTTGATGAAGATATTGAACAGAACCAGTTCCAATACTGATCTCTGTGGAACCCCTCTTGTTATGCCCTTCCAGGATGACTGTGAACCATTGACAGCTACACTCTAGTAATGGTTATCCAATCAGTTATGCACCCACCTTAAAGTAACCCCATCTATGTTGTATTTCCCTAATTTATTGGTAAGAAGGTCATGTGAGACTATATCTAGGTATACCACATGTACCACTTCTTTATCTACAAGGTTTGTTATCCTATCAAAGAAAGCTAGCACGTTAGTTTGACATCATTTGTTTTTGACAAATCCATGCTGGCTGTTACCTATCACCTTATTACATTCCAGATGTTTGCAGATGGATTCCTTAATTATTTTCTCCATTGTCTTTACTGGCACAGAAGTTAAGCTGACTGATCTGTAGTTTCCTGGGTTCTCTTTTTTCCTCTTTTTATAGAAGGGCACTATATTTGCCTTTTTCCAGTCTTCTGGAATCTTTCCCCTCTTCCATGACTTTTCAAAGATGGAGGCTAACGGATCAGATACCTCCTCAATCAGGTCCTTAAGTATTCTCGGATGCATTTCATCAGGCTCTGGTGACTTGAAGACATCTAACTTTCCAAAGTAATTTGTAACTTGTTCTTTTCCTTTTTTAACTTCTGAACCTAGCCGATTTTCACTGATATTCGTTATGTTAGGCATCCAATTGCCACCAACCTTCTTGGTGAAAAGTGACACAAAGAAGTTGATAAGCCTTTTTTGCTGTTTTCACATTTTCTGTTATTGTTTTTCCTCTCTCCATTGAGGAACAGCCCCTGTCCTTGGTCTTCATCTTGCTCCTAATGTATATGCAGAATGTTTATTTGTTACCCTTCATGTCTCTAGATGGTTTGAGCTTGTTTTGTGCCTCTACCTTTCTAATTTTGTCCCTATGTACGTGTGTTACTTGTTTATATTCATCCTTGTACTTTGATCTGGTGTCCACTTTTCATAGGACTCCTTTTTGATTTTTAGGTCATTCAAGATCTCCTGTTAAGCCAACGTGGTCTCTTGTGATGCTTCCTATCTGTCCTACGCAGTGGAATGGTGTGCTATTGCACATTTGATAAAGTCCCTTTGAAAAGCTGCCAATTGTCTTCAGTTGTTGTTTTTCTTAGACTTGTTTCCCATGGGACCTTATCCACCAGATCTCTAAGTTCACAAAGGCTGCCTTCTTGAAACCCATTGTCTTTATTTTCCTCTTCTCCCTTCTACCTTTCCTTAGAGTCATGAACTCTATGTTTTTATGGTCACTTTCACCCAAGGTGCCTTCCATTTTCAAATTCTCAACCAGTTCCTCCATGTTGGTCAAAACCAAATCTAGGACAGCTTCCCCCCACTAGCTTTCTCCACCTTATGAAATAAAAAATTGCCTCCAATACATATGAAGAACTTGTTGGGTAATCTGTGCCCCGCTGTGTTATTTTCCCAACAGATGTCTCTATAGTTGACCTCTTCAATCTGTACAGCTGAAGTCTCCCATCACCACCTAGTGGTCGGAGACTGATCTTTGGAGGATTTTGTTTAAAAAAAGCCTCACCCACCTCTTCTTCCTGGTTAGGTGGTCTATAATTGACCCCTAGCAGGACATCACCCTTGTTTTATACCCCTTTTAACCAGACTCTCAACAGGTCTGTCTCCTACGTCCATCTCAACCTCAGTCCAAGTGTATACATTTTGTAATATGTAAGGCAAAACCTCCTCCCTTTTTTTCCCTGCCTATTCTTCCTGAGGGAGCTGTACCCTGGTATACCAATATTCCAATCATGTGAATTATCCCACCAGGTCTCTTTGATACCAACAATGTCTTAGTTGTGTGTATTTAGTAGCATTTCAAGTTCTTCCTGCTTATTCCACATACTTCTTGCATTTGTAGACTAACAACTAGGATACTGATTTGATTTTGCCCCCCAGTTCTGCCTTGTGTCCCATTTATCCCTGCTATTGTAGCCCATGCTCCCCCCCAATTTCTACCTGTGTCCCCGGTCTCCATGTTTTTCCACTTACCCATGGGCTTTGGTCACCTGCTCCTGTTGAACCTAGTTTAAAGCCCCCCTCACTAGGTTAGCCAGTCTGTATCCCTTGTTATGGCGGGGGAGAGGTGTCAGACCACTCCAAGGTACTCGCTTCACACTGGACACTTCTCTGAGCCACTGGTCGTTGCAGACAGTTGAAAGCAAAGGAAAGACTCTTTGCCAAACCAGACAGTGCAGGGCGGGACTCCTGCCAGTTCCCAGTGTCTGCAGAAAGCTCTCAGCCTCTCCAAGGCCTGGACTCTCCTGTCACTGCAGGGCTTTGAAATGTGCAACTTGAGAAGTATCTGGTGCTGCCGGGTCAACAGAGAGGAATTTCATCCCGAGCAATTTTTCACCAAGGAGGGAGAGACAGTAAGAACCACAAGACCAATATTCTGATACAGCAGAGATTTTAATGCAAAGGAAATTGGCATTACACACAGGAAGAAATTCGACAGAGCAGAAATAATGTGTCTGCACACTTTCAAGACTGGCTGCAAGGAATCACACGCCTGCAAGGGGCACATATCAAATGAGATGTTCCTTTTGCTTTGCTGCAGCTGCAGAGGTTGACACACAAATCCCCTTGTAACCATTCCTTCTTATCCCATTCAGGGGGATCTGAGACAAAATAAAACACAAGCGTGGGACTGCGCAGCATCACCATTGAACATCTGCTGTAGCAAAGGTAAAGAGGAGGCACTAAAGATACATTTGGATGGAAAGGATAGAACAAGTAGGGCCTGATTCTCCTAGACCGCAACATCTCTTCCCCTCCATGTCAAGGGACTTCATGTAACTGACACCTGTCTTCAAACCCCTATTTCCGTCACCCGGCGGGGTCGGTGGGATCAGCCTGCGTGTCACTCAGAAGAAGCCCACAGGCGAGGAGGAGAATCAGCGTGTGGCTGGCAAAGCAGGAACAGAAGGAGCCATGAAGCGTGAGGGGAGCAATGCAGCCTGGCTACCAGACCCAGGGGCTGAGCACACACAGCTCCCACTGAGCTCAGCTGGAGCCGGGTTTGCCCAGCACTTCTGAAAGCCAAGCCCCAAAGCTCAGGGGGGAATCTGTATCCGGCCGTTCATTTCCTGGGTCTGCCACGGATGGTCCTGCTGGGTTTAGCAAGGCGCACAGCTTCCACTGCGGTACCTGTGGCAGGACACCCCGGAACCGACTACTCCCCCGTAGCCATAAAAGCCTGGGTAGCCGCAGTATCCCCCATTCCCATAATAGCCTGGGTAGCCGCAGTATCCCCCATGAGCATAACGTCCTGGGTAGCCCCAGAACCCCCCATAACCGTAACGGCCTCCATAACCATAACCCCCTAAGCCGAACAACCCTCCGTAACGGCCTCCATAGCCGTACAATCCCCCGTTAGCGAAGAGCCCCGTGAGCCGGCTCCCACCACAGGTTCTCCTACGGCTGCCACTTCGCTCTGCTGAGGGAAGGTGCTGAGAACTGGTCCGGGGAGGGTCACCACAACCGGGGAGGGTCTGATCACCACTTCGGAGTCAGGGCACTGCTGAACGCACGGCTCGTTGCAGGTACCAGTGACAGGGCTTGGCCGGGCCACCCCGCATTCTGGATAGCACAGGCTGGAGAAAGTCATCTCTGTGGGATGCAGGTAAACCTGGAACACACAGCAGGGAGCAGAGTGAAGGGAAGGGACAAATACCAGCATAAGAAAGGTCTCAAAGCTGGGTTGCAATTGTAGTGGGTAACTGTGGTGCCCAAGAGAGAAAGGAGTAGGGACATAGTCCCTATGTTCATGGTTTTGTATTTGTTCCTCTTTCCTTTATCTATTCCTCATGTCCAGTCTCACTAAACTTCTCACCCAACCGGCCACTTTCAACCTCTTTCAATTACTTTGGAAAACACCCCCTAGAATTAATGTAACTGTTTCTATGAGAAACACCGTCCAATTTAGACATTTTTCAAAGACATCGTTGCTGGAAAACTTCCTCCACTGGGGAAAATGGCTTCAGGTCCCCAGATTTCTATGGAGCGACGCTCGATCCCACAGGGGAGAAGAGGCACATTCCACGGTCTTTTTGTTCAGAAAAAATATAGGAATTGTGACACTGGATCAAAGCTTTGTCAGCTTCATCCAGTCTTGTCTCCAATAGTGAGGAGTAAAGTAGGAGACCACTTAAACCATTCTGGAATACCCTGAGAAAGACTCCTCCTAATCCAGTTAAGTGACAACATTGTAAGGGATGTTCAAATGTGACAACATCTAAATACCATAATTCTATTTCCAGGTAACAAGACTTGTGTTTCTCATTTGCCTGTGTTGCTCTTAATGGCCACCCTTTGGTTGGAAATCATGAATCCATAAGCACCTGCAAATTTATAACTGCACAAGATAATTATGGAAGAACACCCTGATCCCTAATATAAATCATAGCAAGGGCATGGAAGATTAAATTGGAATAAATTGCCCAGGGAGGGTGTGGAATCTCCATCTCTGGGGATATTTAAGAGTAGGTTAGATAAATGTCTATCAGGGATGGTCTAGACAGTATTTGGTCCTGCCATGAGGGCAGGGGACTGGACTTGATGACCTCTCGAGGTCCCTTCCAGTGCTAGTATTCTATGATTCTATGATTCAGTCTTCAATGAAGCTAGCCTCTCCTGTGATATATCTAGGATTAGAAAGAGATTGAATTAGAAAGAGATTGCGGTTCGAATTGGACTTACCTGGTTCACTGAGGAGATGAAGTCCAGAGAAGCGTTTAGTGGAGTGTTGAGTGGGGACCACTTTTATACCATTCCTAGGACAGCCTGGAGAAGCTGGGATGGTTTGTGGAGGAGGTCCTAATTAGTTACCAAACAAACGTCATTGCCTTTGTAAGTCCTCTTTTGGATGAGCAGTTTTCCTCAGCGTTGGTGATTATTGGCCTAATCTCAGCCTCCGAGGGCGTGACACGCACATTATACTTTTCAGCTTCCTTTCATCTTCAAATTGTACGGGCCAGGGGCATTTCTCGTGTCCTTGCACCAACTTTAATGAGGCTGCAATGAGGACGAAGGTCAAGGTGATTCTGAGCAGCAGGAGTAGCTCAGCTGGCTGTCAGGAAAGGAATCCAGTAGGGTCCTTTCAGTTCATGCTGGTCATGACTGGCAGCACTGGGCAGGTCATTCTACACCAGCTAGGAAGGAGGGAGCCACTTTTCTGCATTCCCATCACCCCCTTCTGAGTGAGTTGGGTCAAGTCCCTTTGAGATCAATGGGAATCATTCCATTCCCTCCAGCATGTTTCCTGTCAGGACTTTACATCTAAAATTGTCCCTTCGGCAGGGGGATTGCACGGTGCCTATAAACAACTTTAGTCCAATTTTAAAATTTCAAACTGGGTCTTAGTGAGAATTAAATGGCCTCTGTCTGGGGTTGAATCTTACTTTCTGGTGAGTAAAATTTGAACTAACATTAGACCTCCCCTTGGGTCACCATTGCTCTCTCAGGGCATGTCTACACTAGGAAATTATTTCAAAATAACTAAATTTGAAATAATAACTCCTGAAAGAACAAAATTGATTTTGTGTGTCCCCTCTATGGGGGAGCTTCGAAATTAGTCCAAGGCAGGCTCTGTTAATTAGTCCAAGGCAGGCTCTGTTAATGTGGACGCACTACCTTAACTTAAGCCCCAGGCAACCCTGCGGAGTAATTACGCTGAATTACTTTGGGGATTAGTGATTTCAAAATAGCAGCAGTGAAGCGAACAGACTAACTCTATTTTGAAATAACTATTTTGAAATAAGCGTTATTCTCTGAGGAAGCAGGAGTCTAGATTTCAAAATAACCAGCCTGTTATTTGAAATAACAGGCTTGGTTGTGTGGACGCGCCACTTTTTCTTTCGAAATAAGGAGTGAGGGGGTTATTTTGAAATAACTCCCTAATGTAGACCAGGTCTCAAAGGACTGCCTCGAGCAGATTTGTACCTGGCTCATTGGGGGGGATGGTGGAGAAGAAAAGGAAGCAGAGCTCTTTCACAGAAAGGGTTTCAGGCTTGGAACCTGTACTCTACTGAACCCAACTGTTCGTCCAAGATATAGTGGTCTTGTGGAACAATGCACCTGAGTGAGCCGAGCCAGAATCCCAGGGGAAATGAAAACGAAACATTCGTGCTGAAGGAAGACAAAGCTCTGAGATGGGAGTTGACATAATGTCAGACCAGCCATAGGGCATGTCACAGAAAACATTGGGTCCCATATCCAGGGAAGAGGGCAGAAGTTTCTCACTTTGATTTTAAGGATCTTCAGGGGGTAGCTGAGTTAGTCTGTCAGGGGGTACGTCTACACTAGCCCCCTAGTTCGAACTAGGGAGGCTAATGAGGGTGACCGAAATTGCAAATGAAGCGCGGGATTTAAATATCTCGCGCTTCATTAGCATGTTCCCAGGCGGTCGCCATTTTGGAAATTGACTGGCCCGGAATAACTGCCTGCGTCTGCATGCGGCAGAGAAGGGCAATTCCGAAATAAACCCCTTACTTCAAATTACCAGTTAAACCTCATTCCATTCATTTGCAATTTCATTTGCATTCCATGAGGTTTAACTGGTAATTCGAAGTAAGGGGTTTATTTCGGAATCGCCCTTCTCTGCCGCGTGTAGACGCGGGCAGTTATTCTGGGCTAGTCAATTTCAAAACTGGCGACTGCCTGGGAACATGCTAATGAAGCGCGGGATATTTAAATCCTGCGCTTCATTTGCAATTTTGGTCGCCCTCATTAGCCTCCATAGTTCGAACTAGGGGGCTACTGTAGACATACCCTCACAGAAAAAAACAACCAATGGTCTGGTAGCACTTTATAGACTAACAAAACATGTAGATGGCATCATGAGCTTTTGTGGGCACAGCCCACTTCTTCAAATGACCAGAGTTATGAGTAGGGGATATGAAAACTCGAAATAAATAGGAGAGGAGAAGGAGAGGGGGGAGAAAAAGAAAAAAGGAAGGGGGGTGTGAGACAGAGCGTCATTAAGTATCTGGAGAATGGGTACTTAAACCTAAGTAGATCAAAGTAAATAGATTTTAAGGTCCTCAGCTTCTTTCAAGCTGAAGCAATCAAGAGAGCGACTTCATTTTCCAATAAAAAATTCCTCCAAAATAAATGAGGTCCTGAAACCAGCTCTGACTCCTCGTGTTCCTTTGGTCGCATTTGCCTGCACTGAGGGAAATTGTGAAGAGTTGGTCCAGGGAGATTCATGAATCAGTTCAGACCTGATCACGACATTAGAGTTAGGGCCCTGCTTTACACACGGTTTGTTCAAGGTGATAGCAACCGAACTGGGCTGAACCATAATGCTTGGTTTTAAAAAAATACCCAGTTCAATACTTCCTTTGAGTGACAATGAAAGAGCCCCACATTGCGAGTCCCTAGATCACGACCCGATTAAGCAGATGACGTGAAAGACCGTGACCTGAGTTTTTTTTAAAAAGTCTCATCCCAACAAGAATCTCTTAATATTCTAATTGTGGAACTCTTTATGCGTGTGAAACACCAGTGAGCGTTTGTGATGCTTCACAATTCTTAATTCTGAAGATGCTGAAGAAGTTCCAGTCATGACTTTTTTTCTATCTGTGTTTAAGAGGCCTACACAAAAAAGAGGCATGTTGAGATGAAAGTCACCTGGGAGTCAGTTGCAGAAACAGAAATGCAACCAAGTAACTACTGATCCTTCCTGTCTTAGGCATAGATCTAGGTTGATCTGTGTTCCATTGTGTTACAAGACAAGGTTAACAAAATGTCTTGTAAGAAAGTGCTCGTATCCTTGGATTTAAACATTAGCAATAAAAATCTCTCAGATGTTGTGATCCACTTTAACTGTGGCTCCTCTGTACTTGACGATAATACTTCTCCAGAGGAATTACAAGTCTGTCAATTTTCCGAGAGTGGGGTGGCCTTGTAAATATCAAGATGGAGTTCCAGCTTGAAAACCTTGTTTTAAATCAAAACACCAAATGCCATGACATCACCAAGTGCTCTGTGTGTGCTGCTTTTTCTTTCCTCGGAATCATACTACTCTTGTGGATCACAATAATACAATGGTAATGAATTCTTTCGGAAGCTTCAGGGGGTAGCCGAGTTAGTCTGTGGTTTGTGAAATAAAGGACAGAGTAGTATCTATCTCAGGGGTGGGCAATAATTTTTGAATGGGGGGGCCACTCCAAGAATTTGGAAAGTGGTCGAGGGCCACGCTCTTCCATGATATTAATGGGGGAGGTGTGGGGTCTGGGATGGAGGTTGAGTGCAGAAGAGAGTTTGGGCTAAGGGAGGGAGCTTGGGGTAAGGGAGGGAGTTTGGGTGAAGGAGGCAGTTGTGACCTGGGGCACTGGACTGGAGAGCAGAGGGTTGGATTGTGACCTAGGGCAGGGAATTGGGGTACAGGAAGGGGTGCAGGGATTTGGGTCATGAGCTAGGGCAGGAGGGGACTGTGATCTGGGGCAGGGGATTGGGGTGTCGGATCTGGGAGGAGATATGGGTGCAGGAGAGAGGCAGAGGATTTGGGTATGTGGAGTGGAGGGCAGAGGGTTGGGGAAGGGAGGGACTGGGGTGCCAGAGGTAGGCTTTGCCAGGAGACTTACCAGCGAGCAGCAGTTCCTGTATCAGCCTCCCTGCCTGCCCCGCCCCTGCACAGGCTGTAGCCATGTGTTCTGGAGCCCCTTGTGCTTCATGGCTGCCTGTTATTGAAACAGGCAGCTCCCATTGGCCAGTTTCTGGCTAGAAACTGGCCAATGGGATTCTGCTGGGGGTGGAAGCAGCTCCTAAAGCTTCCCCCCTCCCCTCCAGACTCGCAGTTTTAAAATAAAAACCAACCCACAGCTGTGTTTCTGAGCGGCCTGTGAGTGCGGTTAAGGCAAGCGGGACGGATCCAGCCTACAGGCTGTATATTGCTCAGGCCTGATCTATCTTGAACGTTGCATTGTTGAGGCAAGAGGATAATAATGGTCCAAAGAAATGACATTTCAAGCTTGTACATTTCAAGCTTCTTCCGTGCAATGAAGGAATAAAAACCTCAGGGTAGGTCTACACTACAGAGAAGATCAAAGCTGCCGCTGTCAATCTTCCAGGGTTTGAGTTAGTGGGTCTAGTGAAGACACCTAATTTGAACTGAGAAGGGTGCCCTGGTCGATGCCGGTGGACCTGCTTCCACAAGGAGTAAGGGGAATCGAAGGAAGAGTGTTCTCCCTTTCACTTCCTGCAGTGTGGACAGCGCCAAAAGTCGAGTTAAGGTACTTTGACTTCAGCTGTGCAATTAACGGAGCTGAAGTTGCGTATCTTAATTTGACCTTATCCTGTAGTGTAGACGTACCCTCAATGAGAATTCTCTGCAAAGAAAAGGAGTTAGGGTGCATTGTGAAACTCTTTCTGGTTAACAGTTTTTTACTCTTAAATGTAATGTTTTACCCAAAAGTTCCCCCCAAAATCATCAGAACAAAATTTTAACAATTCCAGAATGAGCCTCTCTCAGAGTCACTCTCAGGTCAGTGACATGTCTGGAAGCAACAGTCAGGTTCAGGTTCAGGAGACACAGGTTAGTCTTTGCCCTGAGATGTCCCAACTATGGGGGTTTACTTCCAACTCTGCCAATCACATCCCCCTCTGACCTTCACCTGAGTGTGCCTCCGTGGCAAACAGGTATAATTGTAAGTTTCAAGGTGGATTGTCTGAGGCTTCCTCCCATCTCAGCATTTTGAAGCACTTCACAAACACTCATCAAGTGTTATACAGCCAGAGAGATGAATAACTAAAGTAGCAATAACTTTTTATTGGGACTAGATGTTCCAACGCTGAAAATTAGGTTCACTTTAAAAACGCATGTCAAGGTCTCAGATGGTAATCCAGTGCTCAGTTTGTGGTTCCTAACTTTTTGAAATTGAAATCACCTCTTGAATTTTCATTCAATGTGCCTTTGCATTTCCCTTTTACTTATATTTTAGCATTTAAGAGTAGATACTGAATTCCATCAAATTGAGATTGAAGGAAGGGAACAATTCCATCAAATTAAGACTGAAGGAAGGCCCTTTACCAAGCCTGGGATTGGGGAAACCTAGTTGGAGGAGTATCTTTCTGTGCATACTCGGCACCTCTACCCTCTTGCTCTCAGATCTGGAAGCACTGGGGTATATCTTTTGGCAGGTGGAGTGTATTTTTTTGTCCTGTTCTTTTATCCTGATTCCATACATAATAATTTGTAATAGAGATTGTTACATCTGGTCTTGTTAGTTTGGTCTTGCTGAAACAAAAGACAGGACTATGCAGCACTTTAAAGACTAACAAGATGGTTTATTAGGTGATGAGCTTTTGTGGGCCAGACCCACTTCCTCAGATCAAATTGTGGAAGAAAATTGGCATGACCTTATATACCAAAGGGTTACAATAAAAAAAAGTGAACACATATAAAATTGACAAATCAGATTTTAGAACAGAGAGGGGGTGAGGTGGGGAGGTTAGTGTCTATGAGATAATGATATTAGGGGTGATAATTGGGGAAGCTATCTGTGTAATGGGTAAGATAATTAGCATCTTTGTTAAGGCCCATTCGTAAAGTGTCAAATTTAAGCATGAATGACAGTTCTGAGGCTTCCCTTTGTAGTCTGGTGTTAAAGTCTCTTTGAAGCAGGATGCATGTAGTGAGGTCATTGAGACAATGCCCAGTCTGGTTGAAATGGCAAGAAACTGTTTTTTCTTTGTGAAGCTGTCTGATGTCTGTTTTGTGTGCATTGATTCTTTGGCGAAGTGTCTGAGAAGTTTGTCCAATATACATAGCAGACGGACACTGTTGGCACATAAGAATTTGTGTTCTTATGTATGGAAAGGTAAAGCACTTGATACAGTCTCACATGATCTTCTTATCAATAAACTAGGGAAATACAACCTAGGTGGGGCTACTGTAAGGTGGGTACATAACTGGTTGGATAACCATTCTCAAAGAGTAGTTATTAATGGTTCACAATCATGGTCCTGCCTTGGGCAGGGGGCTGGACTTGATGACCTCCTGCAGTCTCTTCCAGCTCTATGATTCTATCCAAGGTACGATGGAAACATCGGGAAGCATCAGGCACTGAATCTCCACCCATCAGTAGCCAGATCTAGTTGGTCCAGGAAAGGGGAATGCAAAGCGTTATTGGATGGAAATCAAACAGCCCTAGATCCAGAGGCTGAGAACCATCCTTTGGCTGTTGTCATGGCATAAGAAAACTTGACATACCTGTGTAAGGTTAATTGTATCCCTCAGTTCTCAAATGAAGCCACCCGCAGATTTTTGGAGCTTCGTCAGGCTCCGAAGTAGGGGTGAGGATTATGAGGGTGCAAAGCAACAGCCCGGTCTGGCAGCGCCCACCTGTGGTTGCTGAACAGCTATTACTAAAGGAAGCTGGATGCACCACACTGGTGTCTGCAGCGACAGGAAACAGACACCGCTCCATTTAGCAATGGCTATTATCCCCTTCCCCTTGCCTAGGGAAATTGCAAACATTGTAACATCTGCTCAAGGAGTCAGCCTGCTGCATCCTAAAGTTTGTTCACTTGGCTCGCTTGTTGTGTGGTGTGGAGGTGCATCACCTGCCCCCTTGTGTTTTCTGAACACTTTCAGAACGATGCCTAGTTAAAGCAGGAGACTGGAGATGTCAGGAGAGATCCTTCTCGTGTTCAGGGGAGACTTTTACTCTTGGGGAATAGATCCACTTGAAAACAATGAAAATAAGGACAAATAAAATCCATCACTAAACTTGAAATCTGTGTTGTACCAATCATGGGTGGCTCTCCGGGGTATATCTTTTGGCAGGTGGGGTGTATTTTTTTGGCGTGTTCTTTTATCTTGATTCCATACATAACAATTTGTGTTCTTATCTATGGTAAAGTAAAGCATTTGATATAGTCTCGCATGATATTCTTATCAATAAACCAGGGAAATACAACCTAGGTGGGGCTACTGTAAGGTGGGTACATAACTGGCTGGATAAACATTCTCAAAGAGTAGTTATTAATGGTTCACAAGCATGCTGGAAGGGCATAACAAGTGGGGTTCCGCAGGAGTCTGTTTTGTGACTGGTTCTGTTCAATATCTTCATCAATGATTTACATATTGGCATGGAGAGTACGCTTATTAAGTTTGAGGATGATACCAAGCTGGGAGGGGTTGCAACTGCTTTGGAGGATAGGGTCATAATTCAAATGATCTAGACAAACTGGAGAAATGGTCTGAGGTCAATAGGATGAAGTTTAATAAGGACAAATGCAAAGTGCTCCACTTAGGAAGGAACAATCAGTCTCACACATACAGAATGGGAAGCGACTGTCTAGGAAGGAGTATTGCAGAAAGGGATCTAGGGGCCATAATCAACCACAAGCTAAATATGAGTCAACAGTGTGACACTGTTACAAAAAAAGCAAACATGAATCTAGGATGCATTAACAGGAGTGTTGTGAGCAAGACATGAGAAGTCATTCTTCCGCTCTACTCTGCACTGATGAGGCCTCAATTGGAGTCTTGTATCCAGTTCTGGGTGCCACATTTCAAGAAAGATGTGGAGAAATTGAAGAAGGTCCAGAGAACAGCAACAAAAATGACTGAAGTTCTAAAAAACATGAGCTATGAGGGAAGACTGAAAGAATTGGGTTTGTTTAGTTTTGAAAAGAGAAGACTGAGAGTGGACATAATAGCTGTTTTCAAGTATCTAAAAGAGTGTTACAAGGAGGAGGGAGAAAAATTGTTCTCCTTGGCTTCCGAGGATAGGTCAAGAAGCAATGGGCTTAAACTGCAGCAAGGGAGGCTTATGTTGGACATTAGGAAAAGCTTCCTACCTGTCAGGGTGGTTAAACACTGGAATAAATTCCCTTGGGAGGTTGTGGAATCTCCATCCCTGGAGATATTTAAGAGCAGGTTGGACAGACACCTGTCAGGGATGATCTAGACGGTGCTTGGTCCTGCCGTGAGGGCAGGGGACTAGACTTGATGACTCTTGAGGCCCCTTCCAGTTCTAGTGTTCTGTGATTGTATGATTCTATGATATGTTGTGTCCCTGAGCCCACGGGTTGGGCTGACTTGTTCCTTTAATCTTTCCCATTCCTTTCTTCCCTGATTTCTTAGCTGCTGTGTAATAATTGTGTGTCCTGTGACCACTGTGTTCAGTAGAACCTTAGAGCTACGGGCAACCGCAGGAAAGGAGATTGTCCAGGACTCTAGAATGGCCCCTAAGGTGAGGAATATGTTATGGATTCAGCCACAGGGTTGTGGGGGCTGCAGCCACAGGGTTGTGGAGGCTCTGGGTGGGGTGTAATTTGGGGCTCCCCCCCCCAGGGCTTTAGACCTGGGGGGAAGCGCTGGGGCTCAGACCTTCAGCCTCACAGTTCAGCTCCCAGTTTAACTCATGCTGGAGGGCACCAGGGCTCTGGATTCAGCCCCATGGCTCTGCTCCCAGTTTCAGCTAAGGATGGGGATCTGGGGTTTGGAGCTTTAGCTATGGGCAGAGCGGTGGGGCTGAAATCGGTGCTCTTCTCCCAGGGAAAGCCCTGAGCCCTGATGCTCCTGAGGGTCAGAAATCCTCAGTCCCTTCCACCCTGTGCTGTGCCCTGCTGCTCCAGCCCTAACCCCGCCATGGCTGAAGCCTGGTACATTGTTTATTTATTTTCCTGCACTGCTGTCCAATTGAGGACTTCCAGTTTCACAGGGTGTCCGGTTGACTGGTAAGTCTATAGCTCTGGTGTTCGAGTCTTTGAGGTTCTGTTGTAATGGTGGTCTGGAGTGAAGAGAACATTCCTTGCTGGGAACGTTCTAACCCCTCTCTTAAGGGACCATGAAAAGCCTGGGGGTGGAGCCCCCGGGAATCCTGGGCCCAGCCTTGTCAGCATTACAAGGTCTCTGCCACACAGGAGTGTGGATGGGGAGGCCTCCAATCCAGGCAGGCCACTGGGTAAAGGGAATGGGAGATAGGACTCAGATTCTGTTGTTAGCCTATTCAACCAGGGTAGCGTAAAAGCCAGGAAAGTTCCTCACTATAGCGGGGCAGTGCGGTACTCACACAGGGAACTCCTACACAGCAGCGTTATTTCAGAATAACTGATGTTATTTCAAAAGAGCAAGGAGCGTGTCTACATAGCAAGCCGTTATTTCGAAATAATGTCAAGTGGGAGGACTTCTTAATCCGACTCCTGTAACCCTCCTTTCACGAGGAGCAAGGGAAATCGAAGGAAGAGTGTTCTCCCTTCGACTTCCTGCTGTGGAGACAGCGCCAACAGTCGAATGAAGCTATTTCGACTTCAGCTATGCAATTAATTCGACTTTTGCCCTGCTGTGTAGACATGCCCATCGAGGTTACGTCCTAACAAGGAAACTAGCCTTTCAGGCAGAACTGGTGACCCCTGGGCAGAGGCCATCACAAAGGCCCATGCTTCACTTAACTTCCTGCAAAATCCCAGTTTGAACGTTTAAATTTGGACTAACGTTGTTCACACGCATCGTACGATTTTAGACTTGCAAGTCCTGACAGGAGACACATGGGAGGAAATGGAAAGGGTTCCCATTGATTTCCAATGGACTTGGAGTTGACACGCTGGCAGGTGTAGAATGAACTGCCCAATGCCTCTCATCATGACCATCATGAACTAAAATGACCAAACTGGATTCCTTTCATGAGACTCAGGTGTGCTCTTCATGCCGCTCTGCATCACCTTGACATTCATCCTCATCGCAGCACCAATAAAGTCAGTGCAAGGACACGGGAAATGCCACTGACCTGTAAAATTTGAAGATGAAAGGAAGCTGGAGATGCAACGTGCGTGTCCCACCCGCTGAGGCTGAGATTAGCCCGATAATCACCAACGCTGAGGTAAACAGCTCCAACCAAAGGAGGACTTACAAAGGCAATCAAGTTTGTTTGGTAACTAATTAGGACCTCCTCCACAAAGCATCCCAGCTCCTCCAGGCTGTCCTAGGAACTGTATAAAAGAGCTCACCAGCCAACACTCTTCTCAACACTTCTCTGGACTTCATCTCCTCGGTGAACCAGGTAAGCCCAATTCGACTCAATCTCTTTCTAAGCCTGGATATCACAGTAGAGGCTAGTTTCACTTAACACAGAATCTTCCGTGCACTTGCTATGATTTTAATCAGGCATGAGGGTGTTCCTCCATAATTATCCTGTGAAGCTTTAAAGTTGTAGGTGCTGGTGGATTCATGAACTCAAACAAAAGCCGGGAACAATAAGAACAACATAGGCAACTGAGAAACATATGTCCGGTTAACTGGAAATAGAATTAGGGTATTTACAACTTTCAGAAGCATTAGAAACTTTTTCACTTAACTGGCTAGGAGGAAGATTTCCCAGAGTACTCCTGAAAGGGCAGTTAGGTAGAATTCTACTTTACTCTGAAGCAGCTATTACCCCTCACTAAAGGAGTTTGGAGAATAGGTCAAGCTGAAAAGTAGTGTGGTGCATTCTAACAATTTCTGTGAACTTCTGAGCAGAAATGCCCAGGGAAGGTGTTTCTCCTCACATGGTGGGGTCTACAGTCACTCCTTAGAAGTCAGGGGGCCTGAACCCATTTCACCCCAGCTGAGGAACTTGTTCTTAGCGATTTGTTTGGAAGAACAAAAAGGTTTCCATGTATTCATCAACAGGTATTGGTGATTCCCAAGGTTTGGAAAACCAAAGAGCCACAGTATTGACACTGGACTCAACTGGTTGGCAGGCAGAGGTTAAATCCCAAAAGGAAAAGCTGTGATTACCATGATCTCAGCCATGTTGTCTGCGAGAAAGATCTAAAATGCACCCAGAATCTGAGCTGTTTATCTTTTCAAAGTCATTGGTCGAGGTTTAAAGTGACCGGTTGGATGGGCAGTTTAATAACAATGGACATGAGGTTTAGAACAAGGAAACATGAACAAATACATGACCATGATCATACAGACTATGTCCCCTCCTCCTCTGTCTCTTGGGAACCATAGAAACCCCACTACAATAGTAATGGAGCTGAGAAACCTTTCTTCCACTACCACTTGTACCTTCTCTTTACTCTGCTCCCTGGTGTGTGTTCCAGGTTTACCTGCATCCCACAGAGATGACTTTCTCCAGCCTGTGCTATCCAGAATGCGGGGTGGCCCGGCCCAGCCCCGTCACTGGCAGCTGCAACGAGCCGTGCGTTCGGCAGTGCCCTGACTCCGAAGTGGTGATCAGACCCTCCCCGGTTGTGGTGACCCTCCCCGGACCAGTTCTCAGCACCTTCCCTCAGCAGAGCGAAGTGGCAGCCGTAGGAGAACCTGTGGTGGGAGCCGGCTACGGGGGCTCCTTTGCTAATGGATTGTACGGCTATGGAGGCCGTTACGGAGGGTTGTTCGGCTTAGGGGGTTATGGTTATGGAGGCCGTTACGGTTATGGGGGGTTCTGGGGCTACCCAGGACGTTATGCTCATGGGGGATACTGTGGCTACCCAGGCTATTATGGTAACTGGGGGTACTGCGGTTACCCGGGATATTATGGTGGATTATGTGGCGGATACGGGGGATATGGCCGCAGGTACCTTGGAGGATACTGTGGGCCTTGCTAAACCCAGCAGGACCATCCGTGGCAGACCCAGGAAATGAACGGCCGGATACAGATTCCCCCTGAGCTTTGGGGCTTGGCTTTCAGAAGTGCTGAGCAAACCTGGCTCCAGCTGAGCTCAGTGGGAGCTGTGTGTGCTCAGCCCCTGGGTCTGGTAGCCAGGCTGCATTGCTCCCCTCACGCTTCATGGCTCCTTCTGCTCCTGCTTTGCCAGCCACGCGCTGAGTCTCCTCCTCGCCTGTGGGCTCCTTCTGAGTGACACGCAGGCTGCTCCCACCGACCCCGCCGGGTGATGGAAACAGGGGCCTGAGGAAACGCCTCAGTGACACCGATTGTCATTGTAAGTCCCTGTACGTGGGGGGAAGAGACGTTGCTGTCTAGGAGAACCAGGCCCGACATGTTCTACCCTTTCCGTTCACATGCATCTTTAGCGCCTCCTCTTTCCCTTTGCTACAGCAGATGTACCATGGTGGCACTGCGCAGTCCCACGCTTGTGTTTTATTTTGTCTCAGATCCCACTGAGTGGGGTAAATGAAGTAACTTAAAATAGTTAGACAGGGGACTTGCGTGTCAACCTATGCAGCAAAGCAAAATGAACATCTGGTCTGAAATGTGCCCCGTTGAGGCAGATGATCAGTTGTAGCCCCTCTTGAAACTCTGTAAATACTATTTTTTCTGCTCTGTAGATTTTATTCCTGTGTGTATTGCCAATAGCATTTTCATTAAAAACTCCGCTGCATCATAACATGGGTCTTGTAGTTCTCCTTGCCCCTCCCCCTTGCTGAGAAATCGCTCTCGACGGAATTCCTCCCTTTTGAACCAGCAGCACCAGACGCTTCTGAAGCGGCACATTTTGAAGCCGGGCAGAGATACGACAGTGCAGCACTTCGAGTGGCTGAGAGTTTTCTTTAGACCCAGGCCCCTTGTGGGGGAACCTGAGGGTGTGTCTAGACTACAGGGTTTTTTTTGAGAAAAAGTGGCCTTTTTTCCAAAAAACTTCCCCTGCATCTAGACAGCAGCCGCATTCTTTCGATAGTAAATCGAGAGAACGCGGCAGTTTTTTCGATCGCTTTAAACCTCATTTTACAACTTACACTGATTGTCATTGTAAGTCCCAGTACGTGGGGGCAAGTGCTCTTTCAAGAAAAGGCACTATTGAATGCAAACTGTGCTTTTTTGAAACAGAGCGTCTAGACTCTCTTTCGAAAAAGTGGCTCGCTTTTTTGAAAAAATCTGCTTGTAGTCTAGATGCTCTCTCTCGAAAGAGGCTTGTAGTCTAGATGTAGCACTAGAGAGTTTCTTTCCAAACCCCAAATTAAAAATTGGAGGTGAGTTTTTGGCAGCTCCCTAAGGGATTTGAACACCTAAGCTCAAACCAAAAGGCTCTCGTGTCCCAAATCCATGTCTTGTGCGGAAAATCCAAGTCTCAACGTCTAAGCCATGAAGAAACCGATGCCTGCTTCTCGATAACAGAAAGACATTGACGAAAATCCCGACCCCTTCCCATTGGTAAGAATCACAGGGAGTCTGTGCAAGATTCAGTCCTATTTAAAAAGCCCCATTAACACATTGTCTGAATGGCTCTGGAGAGATAGAATCATAGAATCATAGACTACTAGGACTGGAAGGGACCTCAAGAGGTCATCGAGTCCAGTCCCCTGCCCTCACGGCAGGACCAAGCACCGTCTAGACCATCCCTGACAGATGTCTGTCCAACCTACTCTTAAATATCTGCAGAGATGGAGATTCCACAACCTCCCTGGGCAATTTATTCCAGTGTTTAACCACCCTGACAGTTAGGAACCTTTTCCTAATGTCTAACCTAAACCTCCCTTGCTGCAGTTTAAGCCCATTGCTTCTTGTTCTATCCTCAGAGGCCAAGATGGACTTGAATAGGATGTCCCTTGTTCACACACACACACGCACACCCCGACGAAAGACTTGAGAGGCCCTTTGGGCCTGAAGGCCAGGGTAGTTCAAAGCAAAGTTTCATAGAATAATAGAGTCATAGATTACTAGGACTGGAAGGGACCTCGAGAGGTCATCGAGTCCAGTCCCCTGCCCTCATGGCAGGACCAAATACTGTCTAGACCATCCCTGATAGACTTTTATCTAACCTACTCTTAAATATCTCCACAGATGGAGATTCCACAACCTCCCTGGGCAATTTATTCCAGTGTTTGACTACCCTGAGAGTTAGGAACTTTTTCCTAATGTCCAACCTAACCCTCCCTTGCTGCAGTTTAAGCCCATTGCTTCTTGTTCTATCCTCAGAGGCCAAGATGAACAAGTTTTCTCCCTCCTCCTTATGACACCCTTTTAGATACCTGAAAACTGCTATAATGTTCCCCCTCAATCTTCTCTTTTCTAAACTAAACAAACCCGATTCCTTCAGCCTTCCTTCATAGGTCATGTTCTCTAGACCTTTAATCATTCTTGTTGCTCTTCTCTGGACCCTCTCCAATTTCTCCACATCTTTCTTGAAATGCAGTGCCCAGAACGGGACACAATACTCTAATTGAGGCCTAACCAGCGCAGAGTAGAGCGGAAGAATGACTTCTTGTGTCTTGCTCACAACACACCTGTTAATGCAGCCCAGAGTCATGTTTGCTTTCTTTGCAACAGCATCACACTGCTGACTCATATTCAACTTGTGGTCCACTATAACCCCTAGATCCCTTTCTGCCATACTCCTTCCCAGACAGTCGCTTCCCATTCTGTATGTATGAAACTGATTGTTCCTTCCTAAGTAGAGCACTTTGCATTTGTCTTTATTAAACTTCATCCTATTTACCTCAGACCATTTCTCCAATTTGTCCAGATCATTTTGAATTATGACCCTATCCTCCAGATTAGTCACAACCCCTCCCAGCTTGGTATCATCTGCAAACTTAATAAGCGTACTTTCTATGCCAATATCTAAATCGTTGATGAAGATATTGAACAGAGCCGGTCCCAAAACAGACCCCTGCGGAACCCCACTTGTTATGCCTTTCCAACTACTCTCTGAGTACGGTTATCCAGCCAGTTATGCACCCACCTTATAGTAGCCCCATCTAAGTTGTATTTACCTAGTTTATTGATAAGAATATCATGCGAGACCATATCAAACGCCTTACTAAAGTCTAGGTATATCACATCCACCGCTTCTCCCTTATCCACAAGACTCGTTATCCTATCAAAGAAAGCTATCAGATTGGTTTGACACGATTTGTTCTTTACAAATCCATGCTGGCTGTTCCCTATCACCTTGCCACTTTCCAGGTGTTTACAGATGATTTCCTTAATTACTTGCTCCATTATCTTCCCTGGCACAGAAGTGAAACTAACTGGTCTGTAGTTTCCTGGGTTGTTCTTATTTCCCTTTTTATAGATGGGCACTATATTTGCCCTTTTCCAGTCTTCTGGAATCTCTCCTGTCTCCATGATTTTCCAAAGATGATAGCTAGAGGTTCAGATACCTCCTCTATCAGCTCCTTGAGTATTCTAGGATGCATTTCATCAGGCCCTGGTGACTTGCAGGCATCTAACTTTTCTAGGTGATTTTAACTTGTTCTTTTTATTTTACCTTCTAAAACTACCCCTTCCCACTAGCATTCACTATGTTAGGCATTCCTTCAGACTTCTCGGTGAAGACCGAAACAAAGAAGTCATTAAGCATCTCTGCCATTTCCAAGTTTCCTGCTACTGTTTCTCCTTCCTCACTGACCAGTGGGCCTACCCGCTCCTTGGTCTTCCTCTTGCTTCTAATGTATTTATAAAAAGTCTTGTTTCTCTTTATTCCCATAGCTAGTTTGAGCTCATTCTGTGCCTTTGCCTTTCTAATCTTGCCCCTGCATTCCTGTGCTGTTTGCCCATATTCATCCTTTGTAATTTGTCCTACTTTCCATTTTTTGTATGACTCCTTTTTTATTTTTAGATCATGCAAGATCTCGTGGTTAAGTCAAGGTGGTCTTTTGCCGTATTTTTTATCTTTCCGACACATCGGAATAGCTTGCTTTTGGGCCCTTAACAATGTCCCTTTGAAAAACTGCCAACTCTCCTCAGTTGTTTTTCCCCTCAGTCTCGATTCCCATGGGACCCTACCTATTAGCTCTCTGAGCTTACCAAAATCCGCCTTCCTGAAATCCATTGTCTATTTTGCTGTTCTCCCTTCTACCCTTCCTTAGAATTGTGAACTCTATGATTTCATGATCACTTTCACCCAAGCTGCCTTCCACTTTCAAATTCTCAACCAGTTCCTCCCTATTTGTTAGGATCAAATCTAGAACAGCTTCCCCCCGGTAGCTTTTTCAACCTTCTGAAATAAAAAGTTGTCTCCACAAGTTTGTGTGACTCCTACTGGTGTAATTTTTACCTTCGTGTTTCCGACCATTATTTGGTTCCTAACTGCCCACAGGGTGAGTTGCCCATTGCCCCCTGCAGCTTTCTGTCCTCTGAACCCAGCATGGGCCGATGACATTTCTGGGCCCTTCTGCTGACTGCGCCGAGGCTGCAGGGGGATACTCGGGAGCCGGGAATGGAACCTGCCCCATGCCGTCCAGGCGCAGGCTGAGCATGGGTTTATTACTGACTCTGCAACTTGCTCCCTCTGTAGCCTTCATCTCACTGGGCTTGTTTGCTCTATTCAACCAGCTCTAACACGGACATTATGCTCGATGAGCAGCTGCGTCCTCACCTTGGAGGACTTCAAAGCATTGTGGTGCCATAAAAGCTCTATGGCTCACAGTGTTGTATTATTGCGTAGTAGAATTTTTTTGTGGCATTCGATGGTTTTGGTTGCCTTTGACAAACCCGCCGCCATGTCCCAGAGCCCTTCTCCGAAAGCTGCTCGGGGGAAGGGGGTTGGGAGCTCACCGGCTGCTTGCCGAGTCCTAGGCTCCCCGTATCCCAGCCAGTCAGAAGCAGGGGAGAGGCCCCAGTGACCAACAGCTGCAGCAGCCTCCCCTGACAAGAGCTGCATCCCATGCCACACACACCGGCCCCACATGGTTCCAGAGGTGCGGCCCAGAGTTCTTGAGAAAGCTGTGCAGTGCAGTGGTGACCCCTGCTTTTAATGTTACTGACGACACTGATGTGGCACTGGTGAAGCCACATCTGGGCTGTGTCTAGACTGGCAAATTTTTCCGCAAAATCAGCTGCTTTTCCGGAAAAACTTGCCAGCTGTCTACACTGGCCGCTTGAATTTCTGCAAGAACACTGACTTCCTACTGTCTGAAATCAGTGCTTCTTGCGGAAATACTATGCTGCTCCCGTTCGGGCAAAAGTCCCTTTTGCGCAAAGCTTTGTGCAAAAGGGCCAGTGTAGACAGCTCAGATTTGTTTTGCACAAAAAGCCCCGATCGCGAAAATGGCGATCGGGGCTTTTTAAGCAGCGTCTAGATTAGCACGACGCTTTTCCGCAAAAAGTGCTTTTGCGGAAAAGCGTCGTGCAATCTAGACGCTCGCAAATGCTTTTAATGGAAAACTTTTCCGTTAAAAGCATTTGCGGAAAATCATGCCAGTCTAGACACAGCCCTGGAGTATTGTGTCTAGTTCTGGGCCCCCCGCTACAAAAACGATGTGGACTCATTGGAGAGGGTCCAGCGGAGGGCGACCAAAATGATTAGGGGGCTGGAGCGCATGACCTACGAGGAGAGGTGGAGGGATTTGGGTTTGTTTAGTCTGCAGAAGAGTGAGGGGGGATTTGGTAGCAGCCTTCACCTTCCTGAAGAGGGGTTCCGAAGAGGCTGGAGAGAGGCTGTTCTCAGTGGTGACAGATGGCAGAACAAGGAGCAATGGTCTCAAGTTGCAGTGGGGAAGGTTTATGCTGGATATTAGGAAAAACTATTTCCCTAGGAGGGTGGTGAAGCACTGGGCTGGGTTCCCTAGGGAGGGGGTGGAATCTCCATCCCTAGAGGTTTTTATGTCCCAGCGTGACCAAGCCCTGGCTGGGATAATTTAGTTGGGATTGGTCCTGCTTTGGGCAGAGGGCTGGACTCGATGATCCACATTTTAATTCATGCTGGTCATGAATCAGGGCAAGTCCCTTTGAAATGAATGGGTAACGTTCCATTCCCTCCAGTAAGTTTCCTGTCAAGACTTTAAATCTAAAATTCCCCCTTTCGCAGGGGGGTAGTATGATGCCTAAAATACAACTGTAGTCCAATTTCAAACTTTCAAACTGAGTATTAGCAGGGACTTAACTGGAGCGTGGACTTTTGTGATGGTGGCATGCCCAGGGGTGAATCTTACCCCAGGGTAAGTAAAGTTTGCCCTAGCACTCGACCTTCATTTCGGTAACCAGTGCTCTCTCAGTGGACTGCCCATAATCAATTTGCTCCTGGGTTGTTGGGAAGCATGGCAGAGAGTGAAAGGAAGCAGAGCACTTTTACTGAAAGGGTTTAAGACTTGGAACCTCGACACTACCAGAAATCATCTCTCCATCCACAAGCAGTGAAGATATTGTGGTCTTGTGAGACAAAGCAGCTGAGTGAGTCCAGGACATAGCCTGGGAGAGATGAAAATGACACACTCTTGGTGAAGAAGGAGATGGCCGTGGGATGGGATTTGACATAACGTCTGACCAGTCATAGGCTCACAAATATGTATCAACCAGCTTATTTTTTAAAGTATAGAAGCTGTGCCTGAAGGTGGGTTCCATACCCAGGGAAGAGGACAGAAGAGCCTTGCTTTGATTTTAAGGTCCTCAGCCTCTTTGAAGATTAAGCAACTGTGCTGATTTACACCAAGGGCACAACTGCATTTTCCAGGTTAAAATCCCTCCAAAAGCAAAAGTGCCCCCGAAACCAGCTCTGATTGCTGGTGTTCCTCTCATCCTGGCGGAGGGAAATGGAGGACAGTTGATCTTGGAAGGTTAAGGAACCCTTGCAGATCTGATCACAACCGCAGAGTCAGGGCTCTGCCCCATGCACGCCTCCGTCAAACTGCTAGTAACTGAACCGTGGTCGGTTTTTTAAAAAACACCTGATTCAATACAACGTTTGAATGAAAAGGAAAAAGCCCCACATTGAGTGGCCTTAAATCGTGACCTGATTAAGCAGATGACATGAAAGATCTTGGCCTCCATTTTGTGAAAAGTGACTCTATGACTCATTTCAGAGGCATCCAATCCCAACCACAACCTCTTACCATTCTAAGTGTACAGCCCTTTGTACGTGTGAAACACCATTGAGTGTTTGTGAGGCTTGGAGATCCTGAGTTCTGAAGAACGTCCAGTTTTAACATTCTTCTTATCCATATTTGATAGGCCTGGAAAAAGGGGCATGGTGAGGTGAAGGACACATGGGGGTTTGTCTACTCTGCACCCTTACCTCAAACTAAGTCACGCAAATTGCGGAGCTTATTCCGAGGTAATTTCGAAATAGCTTATTTGTCTATAGAGCACCGTATTTTGAAATAAAGCGCTATTCTGAAATCTCTCTTAGCCCCCATGTAATGGGGTTTACAGGGATGTCAGAATAGTGAGCCCATTATAAGACGCAGTATAACTATTTCGGGATACTTCCGGTATCCCAAAATAGCGCCACAGTGTAAACGGAGTCTCTGAGATCAGTTGCAGAAACAGAAATATAACCCTGTATTTCTGAGTCTTCCTACCATTGGCCTGGCTCTAGGTTAATCGATGTCACATGGTGTTGCAAGACAAGGTCAGTAAAAGGTCTTTTAAGATAATGTTTGTCTCCTTGGATTTAAGCCTTAGCAATACAAATCTCTCAGATGTTGTGATCCACTTTATCTTTGGCTTCTCTATACCTAATGATAATGTCTCTCTGCAGGAGTTACATGTGTGGTAGCATTGTAAATATCAAGACGGAGTTCAATCTTAAAAACTAGTTTTAAATCATGCAGCGTCAACTGCCATGAAGCCACCAAATGCACTGTGTGTGTTACTTTTACTTTCCTTAGAATCACGTCTCTCTAATAGAGCTCAGTAATGCAAGGGCAATGAATTCCTTCAGGTGTGTGAAATGATGTTCAGAGTAGGAGATCTCTTCAACATTGCCTTCTGTCAGCAGGCGGATAGTAACTATCCAAAGGCAGTACAAGTGTGCCCATTTCAAGGTTGTTCATGTGCAGTGTGGGAATAAAAACCACAGTTAGAATTCTACCTGGGTCACCCTTTGGTTCAAGAAAATTTAATTCTCCGCAAGTGTGAATACCCATCATCACAAACAACAACCTTTCAAGGCAGGTAGAGTGCAAAGCAAGACTCTCACAATTGTTCACTCAGCCATGTCCCACTCAGCCATGCTAGTTATTTTGAAATAATCTTGCTGTCTAGACGTACATTGCCTCTTGGATGGCTATTTAGTTCAGGCCATGGTATAGAGATCCTGGCCCTCCGTGGGGACTCTGGCTACCAAGAGCCGGGGGGATTTACTACAGGCAGTCCCTGACTTACGAATGGGTTACGTTCAGAACACCTGGTCGTAACTCGATTTGGTCGTAAGTCGGAAATACCCTTAAACGCGCTGCCTGCGCTGTTCGAAAAACTTGACGTACATGGTTCTCAACTTGAAAATATTATAATGGGGTTAATGGGAGGTTGGTCGTAAGTACAGATGGTCGTAAGTCGGTGTGTTCGTAAGTCAGGGAGTGGCTGTACAGTATCCTGTCTGTAGCCAGCTGCCTCAAAAATAAATACATTTCCTCTGTATTCATTAGCTCTTCCACAGTTAGAATCATAGAATAAAATAATCAGAGGACTGGAAGGAATGTACCTCTAGAGGTCATCCAGGGTGCGTCTACACAGCAAGGCTTAACTGAAAATAAGCTATGCAAATTGAGCTGTGTCGATTGCGTAGCTTGTTTTGAAATTGAAATTGGGAGCGTCAACACAGCACTTACTTAGAAATAGAGCACTCTTCCTCCAACTTCCTTACTCCTTGTACAATGAGGGTTACAGGAGTCGGAGTAAGAAATCCTCCAGTTCGACAGTATTTCGACACTATTTTGAAATAACTGCCTGCTGTGTAGACGCGGGCTAAGTTATTTCGGACTAGCGCTAGTTATTTTGAAATAATGTTGCTGTCGTAGACGTACCCCTACTCTGGTCCCCTGCACTCCTGGCAAGAGGTCTATTTATTCTAGACAGTGAGAACAGCAGCTCTGACATGACATGACATCTAAGCACGAGACCTGTATGCAGTGCACCGGCTATCGTCTGCATTTGTTGTTTTATAGCTTTCTATAAGAAAAAGCTGGTAACAGGCAGCTAGAAGTAACCCAGATCAGTTGGTTGCCCAGCATTTTTGTACAATGCTAGGGCTTCAAAATCAGTAAACGCACATTAAACCAACTTCATCTAGAGCCTTTCAGCTTTTAAATGACTTGGCCAAAACAGAACTATTCCCTCCCTGTTGCATTCTCTGCCCCCGCGAAAAGAAAGACTTCCACTGAAAATCAGCATCTCCAAAGAACACAGAATCATAGAATCCTAGGGCTGGAAGAGACCTCAGTAGGTTATCAAGTCCTAGCCCCTGCCCAAAGCAGGGCCAACCTTAACCCATCAAGTCTGGCTGGTGTTTGTTTACTAGGCTAGTGTAGAGATTGAAGGATCAAGCAGACAGACGTTATTCCCTTGGGCCATGTCTACACTAAGCGTTTATTTTGAATTTACTAAGTTTGACTTCTGGACACCCGATTTTACAAATTCGAAGTTCCGTGTCCTCACTACGAGGAAGGATTGAATGGAGTCCGAGGTAGCGTGTCCACATTCACAGAGCCTGTCTCGGACTCAGAGCCTCAAGAAGCCTCTAGGGAGCTAAGGGAGTTCTCCCGGAGGCCAATTAGTGCAAATTAGTGGCACTGGAGAGTCTACACTAACGTTATTTCAGTCTTACAAGTTCGGGAATAGCGTTACTCCTTGTGAAAAACAGAACTACAGCGTTTGAATTCCACAGCCCCTTATTCCAGAATAACGGGCTTGGTAGTGTGGACGCATCGCTTAGAAAAGCGACCTGGGGGGGGGGTGGGGGTTAATTTCAGACTAAAGTAGACCAGGCTTTACAGTGGGGAGGAAAGTGAATGAGATTCTCATGATCCTATCCGGGGTGAAAAAGCAGAAGGGACTAAAATCTATTCTTGTGCCAAAATCTGTTTTCCCAGCCCCAGCCCCGCCCCTCCCCCCCCTGCCTTGCTCCATCCAGCTGCAGCTCACTTCTGTCTTCTAGAATCCTGTTCCTCCCCCTCACTCCCTTGGCCCCGGGCCTGTCTGACCAGGAGGCCTAAACAAGAGAAGGGCCTAAGGCTATAGCCTTATTGGCCTAATAATTACTCCAGCCCTGCCTCGAGGGCTTTCTGTCTACTCTCCTGTGGGGCACAGACCTTGTACCCCCAAGAAGGGTGTTCCCTGAATTCCTGGGGGGCTCGATCCTCAGTCTTGTTGTGGTCACTTAGGATGGGGGGAGGTGTTGGACCACTCCAGGTTTCTCGCTTCACACTAGAGCATTGTTTCTTAAACTGTGTTCCGAGGAACACCGGTGTGCTGCTAGGCAGTTGGAGGTGTGCCACAGCAAACAACAGAGTTCAAAATGGCTACCTTTTTTTTTTTTGCTCAATTACTTTCCCCCCTGACCTTTTTTTTTTTGCTCAACAAAAAATAAAAAAATCCTTGGTGTTCCTCATTAAAAAAAAAAATTGTTTGGTGTTCCTCGGTCTTAAAAAGTTTAAGAAACACTGCACTAGAGGTTTCCCTGAGCCACAGACCTTTGCAGATAGTTCAAAGCAAAGGAAAGACTCTTTGCTAAATCAGGCAGTGCCCGGAGGAACCCCAGCGCGGTGTCCAGGGCCTGCAGAAACCTCTCAGCCACTTCAAGGGCCGGACTGCAGAGCTTCAAAATGTGCAGCTTGACAACTGTCTGCTGTTGCTGGCTCAATGGGGAGGAGTTTCGCCCTGAGTGATTTTCCAGCCAGGAGGGAGGCACAAGGAGAACCACAAGACCCATGTTATGATGCAGCAGAGTTTTTAATGCAAGTGAAATCAGCAGTACACACAGGAAGAAATTCGACAGAGCACAACTACAGGGCTACAACTAATCACCCGCCTGCAAAGGCCACATACCAGACAGGATGTAAATTTTGCTATGCTACAGCTGCAGAGGTTGACACAAGAGTCCCCTTTATAACCATTTTAAGTTCCTTTTTACCCAAGTCAGTAGGATCTGAGACAAAACAAAACACAAGCATGGGACCGTGCAGCGTCTCCATGGTACATCTGCCGTAGCAAAGGGAAAGAGGAGGCGCTAAAGATGCGTGTGGGCAGAAAGGGTAGAACATGTTGGACCTGAGTCTCCTAGACAGCAACGTCTATTCCCCCCACGTACAGGGACTTACAATGACAATCGGTGTAACTGAGGCGTTTCCTCAGGCCCCCGTTTCCGTCACCCGGTGGGGTCGGTGGGAGCAGCCTGTGTATCACTCAGAAGGAGCCCACAGGCGAGGAGGAGACTCAGCGCGTGGCTGGCAAAGCAGGAGCAGAAGGAGCCATGAAGCGTGAGGGGAGCAATGCAGCCTGGCTCCCAGACCCAGGAGCTGAGCACACACAGCTCCCACTGAGCTCAGCTGGAGCTGGGTTTGCCCAGCACTTCAGAAAGCCAAGACCCAAAACTCAGGGGGGAATCTGTATCTGGCCGTTCATTTCCTGGTTCTGCAATGGGTGGTCCTGCAGGGTTTAGCAAGGCGCACAGCTTCCACTGCGGTACCTGTGGCAGGACACCCGGAACCGACTACTCCCCCATAGCCATAAAAGCCTGGGTAGCCGCAGTATCCCCCATTACCATAAAAGCTGGGGTAACCGCAGTATCCCCCATACCCATAAAAGCCTGGGTAGCCGCAGTATCCCCCATTACCATAAAAGCCTGGGTATCCCCCATAACCGTAACGGCCTCCATAACCATAACCCCCAAAACCGAACAACCCTCCGTAACGGCCTCCATAGCCGTACAATCCCCCATTAGCGAAGGAGCCCCCGTAGCCGGCTCCCACCACAGGTTCTCCTACGGCTGCCACTTCGCTCTGCTGAGGGAAGGTGCTGAGAACTGGTCCGGGGAGGGTCACCACAACCGGGGAGGGTCTGATCACCACTTCGGGAGTCAGGGCACTGCCGAACGCACGGCTCGTTGCAGCTGCCAGTGACGGGGCTGGGCCGGGCCACCCCGCATTCTGGATAGCACAGGCTGGAGAAAGTCATCTCTGTGGGATGCAGGTAAACCTGGAACACACAGCAGGGAGCAGAGTGAAGGGAAGGTTCGAGTGCTAGTGGAAGAAAGGTCTCAAAGCTGGGTTACAATGAAGGTGTCAAATCCACATCCATTCACACTACACTGCCCTCCTAACCAGCCACTTTGAGCATCTCTCAACGACTTTGTTTGGAGAACACCGACTGGAATAAATGTAACTGTTTCTTTGATAAAACACCTGAGAATCTGGGTCAATTTCAGGCATTTCTCAAAGATATCATGGCTACGTCAACACAGCTTTTCCTTTGAGGCGTTAATGTCTGCATGCAAATCAGCTGAGTCTGGTAACACAATGTGAGGCTTTGGTTTTCCAAGCTTTAGAAGTCAGCAATACTTGCTGGTGAATAAATGGAAACTTTTTGTTTTTCCAAACAAATCACTAAGGACAACTTCCCCATCTTGGGAAAATGGACTCAGGTCCCCGGTTTCTATGGAGAGGCACTGAGAATCCCACATGGGAGAAGGGGCATGTTGCTTGGTCTTTCTTCTCAGAAGAACATAGGAATTGCGAGAGTGGATCAAGCCCTTGGCAGCTTAGTCCAGTGTCATATCTCCAATAGAGGCCCTTTCTGGAATACCCTGGGAAATCATCCTCTTAATCTAATTCAGGGAAAAATGGTTAAGGATGTTTCTAATGTTACCGACAAAATTTAAATACCCTAATTCTATGTCCCAGTGACAGGACGTATGTTTCTCATTTGCCTGTGTTGCTCTTTACGGCCACCCGTTAGTTGGAAATCGTGACTCAAAAAGCACCTGCAAATTTATAGCTGCTCATGATAATTATGGAAGAACACCGTGATCCCTGATAAAAATCATAGCAAGTACACGGAAGAATGAGGTCTAAAAGAAAATAGCCCCTCAATCTCTTTCTTTGAGTTGAATTGGGCTTACCTGGTTCACCGAGGAGATGAAGTCCAGAGAAGTGTTGAGAAGAGTGTTGGCTGGTGAACTCTTTTATACAGGTCCTAGGACAGCCTGGAGGAGCTGGGATGCTTTGTGGAGGAGTCCTAATTAGTTAACAAAGAAACTTGATTGCCTTTGTAAGTCCTCCTTTGGCCAGAGCTGTTTCCCTCAGCGTTGGTGATTATTGGGCTAATCTCAGCCTCCCATGGCATGACATGCATATTACATCAGTGTTCTTTCATCTTCAGCTGCATCGTGCTGACTTTATTGGGGCTGCAATGGGAATGAATGTCAAGGTGACTCTGAAAGGCCTGAGTAGCACACCTGGCTGGCATGGAAAGAATGCAGTTAGGTCGTTTCAGTCCATGCTGGTCATGACTGGCGGCGTTGGCAGTTCCTTCTACATCTGCTAGGAGGAAGGACTCACTTTTCAGAATTCTCATCATCCCCTTTCTACTGAACAGGCTCAAGTCCCTTTGAAGCCAAGGGGAATCATTCCTGTTCCTAGAGCCTGTTTCCCGTTGGGTCTTGAAGTCTTAAATTCACCCTTTGGCAGAGGGATAGTACAGTGCCTGTGAACAACTTTAGTCCAATTTTAAACTCTCAAACTGGGTCTTGGTAGGCACTAAAGTGGGCCTTTTGTGATGCCCCTTTGCCGACGGGGTGAATCTTACCCCAGGTTGAGTAAAATTTGACCTAACATTGGACCTCCCCTTGAGCTGCCTGGAGTCAATTTGCTCCTGGGTCATTGGGACAGAGGGCAGATAGTGAAAGAAATTAAAAAAGGGGTAAAGAATAAGAGAATATCATATTGGCTCTGTATAAATCCATGGTATGCCCACATCCAGGGCCGGCTCGAGCCATTCCTGCGCCCCAGGCAGCGGGCGCGCGATGCATGCGTGGCTCCGCCCCCGGGTGTACGGCACATGCGCAGCCCCGCCCCCCGCACGCTGCTCACTTTACAGCTGCTATCGGGCGCACGGCGCCTGATGGCAGCTCTAAGGGGCGCCGCGTGGCCCCCAGCCCCGAGTGCACAGCACCTGATTGCAGCTCTAAGGGGCGCCGCGCATCCGGGCTTGCGGCGCCCCTTACAGCTGCCATCAGGCACCCTTCATTGCTTGGTGCCCCAGGCAGCTGCCCGGATAGACCCCCCTTAATCCGGCCCTGCCCACATCTTGAATACTGTGTGCACTCACCTCATTTCAAAAAAGTCATCTTGACACTGGAAATAATGTAGAAAAGGGCAACAAAAAATATTAGTGGTTTGGAACGGCGGCCATCTGAGGAGAGATTAAGAACACTGGTACTTTTCAGCTTAGAAAAGAGAAGAGGAAGGGGGAGATATCAGAGAGGGCTATAAAATTATGACTGGCATGGAGAAAGTAAAGAAGGAAACGTTATTTACTTGCTCCCATGATACCAGAACTAGAGGGTCACAAAAGAAAGTAATAGGTAGCAGGTTTAAAACAAACAGAAAGGAGTAGGGAGAAAACTTGTTCATCTTGGCCTCTGAGGATAGAACAAGAAGCAATGGGCTTAAACTGCAGCAAGGGAGGTTTAGGTTGGACGTTAGGAAAAAGTTCCTAACTGTCAGGGTAGTCAAACACTGGAATAAATTGCCCAGGGAGGTTGTGGAATCTCCATCTCTGGAGATATTTAAGAGTAGGTTAGATAAATGTCTAGCAGGGATGGTCTAGACAGCATTTGGTCCTGCCAGGGGGCAGGGGACTGGACTCGATGTCCTCTCGAGGTCCCTTCCAGTCCTAGTATTCTATGATTCTATGATTTCTTCAGACTACAAACAGTCAATCTGTGGAACTCCTTTCCAGAGGATATTGTGAAGACCAAGACTTTAACAGGGCTCAAAAAAGAACTAGACAAATCCATGAAGAATAGGTCCATCAATGGCTATTAGGCAGGCTGGGTAGGAATGGTGTCCGAAGCCTCTGTCTGAGAAAGGGTGACAAAGGAAGATTCAGTTGATGATTCCCTGTTCTGTTCATTCCCTGTGGGGCACCTGGCATTGGCCACTGTCGGAAGACAGGATACTTGGCTAGATGGATTTTGGGCCTGACCCAATCTGGCCGTTCTTATGAAGCAGTGCCCTTTTACAGAAAGGTTTTAAGACTTGGAACCTGTACTCTACCAGAAACCATCTCTCCATCCAGTGATGGAGATTATACATGCCCCCAGGCAATTTATTCCATTTGAGAACCACGGGATGAATGTAACTTTACAAAGGCATGTTAAGGTTCTAATGTCATGACAACTGTCAGTGGATGATTCCTAGCCTCTGGGGCTGATATTGTGGTCTTGTGAGACAATACAGCTGAGTGAGCCTGGCAGGAAGCCCAGGAGAGATGAAAATGACACATTCTTGGTGAAGGAGATGGCCTATAAAGTCATCACTGATGTGGCAAAAGTGAATAAGGAAAAGTTATTTACTTATTCCCACAATATAAGAACTAGGGGTCACCCAATGAAATTAATAGGCAGCAGGTTTAAAACAAACAAAAGGAAGTTTTTCTTCATGCAGTGCACAGTCAACCTGTGGAACTCCTTGCCAGAGGATGTGGTGAAGGCCAGGACTTTAACAGGGTTCAAAAAAGAGCTAGATAGATTCATGGAGGTTAGGTCCATCAATGGCTCATAGCCAGGATGGGTAGGAATGGTGTCCCTAGCCTCTGTTTTTCTGGAAATGGATGACAGGGGAGGGATTATGTGATGATTACCGGTTGTGATCCCTCCCTCTAGGGCATCTGGTATTGGCCACTGTCGGCAGACAGGATACTGGACTAGTTGGACCTTTGGTCTGAGCTAGTCTGGCCGTTCTTATGGGCCGTGGGATGGGATTTGACGTAACGACTGACCAGCCACAAAGCTTCTTGTAGAAAACATTCCTACCTGGACCAGAATGATTTTTACATAAAACTCTGGTCATCTGAAGAAGTGGGCTGTGCCCACGAAAGCTCATGATACTATCTTCATATTTTGTTAGTCTTTAAATTGCTACCAGACCATTTGTTGTTTTTTAAGTTTATCCTGTACAGACTAACTCGGCTATCCCCTGAGGTTTTTACATTGTACAAGCTCTCTCCAGCAGTGGGTTCCATATCCCAGAAAGAGGGCAGAAGCGCTTTGTTTTGATTTAAACATCCTCTGCCTCTTTGAAGGTGAAGCATCCAAGGGAGCGAATTCATTTTCCAATTAAAAATCCCTCCACCTAAATGAACAGGGCCGTCCTTCCCCATACACAGAAGGGCCCTCTTAAATTTGGGGTACCACTAGGTCTTAATGTCCACCCACCTGCCTCTTCCTATCCCTTGTTCTGTGGCTTTGCTTTCTCTGGAGAGGATCTAGTGAATTTACAATTGAAAAAGCCCCTCAGAGCTATCTGCAGAACATCAAACCTGTGAAAAAGCCGTTCAAGTAGTAATGAAACCATTTAACCGGCATTTGCCAACCCCAGGTCTATCCTGTCAATTTCTGGACTTACCGTGTTAGTCGACAGGACCTGAGTTTAAAATTTGCTTTAAAAACATTTCCTGAGTGCGTTGCTGAAGTTTATAAAATCACACCTAAAAAATTCTCCTCCCTCTCTCTCCCCCGGGCTGCTGTCGGGCAGTTTAATAGGACTGCCCGGGCACCAGTTTAATAGGACTGCCCAGGGCCCCCTACATCTTAACAACGTCCCAGCCAATAAGCCCCTGAAACCAGCTCTGACTCCTGCTGTTCCTAGTGTCCCTTTTGGCTCTGCTGAGGGAAATTATGAAGAGTTGGCCCAGGGAGATTCATGAACCAGTGGGGGACTGGTGACCACTTCAGAGTCAGGGTCTTGCCTCACGCATGGCTCATTCAAGCTGATAGTGACCAAACTGGGCCTCGCCACTGTGCTTGGCTTTTGAAAAATACCCAGTTCAATACTACCGTTGCGAGACAATGAAATAGCCCCAGATTGTGTGTCCTTAAAGCAGTGTTTCCCAACCAGGGTTCCACAGACCATCGTCGGAGTTCCGCGAGAAATCGTGGAATAAATAAATAATTTTTTTTTCTTACAATGTAGGGCTTACTTATATATAGAACAGCTCTTTACAAATACATTTTCTTGACAATAATTTAGGAGTAATTGAATTGCGCTCCCCGCTGTCAACTTTTTCTGGCCAAGCAAACGTTTTCATAGGTAGGGGTTCCTCGGGATATGAAACATTATTTTAGGGGTTCCTCCATGGGAAAAAGGTTGGGAATCACTGCCTTAAATCATGACTTGATTAAACAGATGACACGAAAGACCTTGGCCTCCATTTTGTGTAAAGTGACTCTATGACTCACTTCAGAGGCGTCTAATCCCAACAACAATCTCTTAATGTTTTAAGGATACAGCCCTTTCTACATGTGAAACACCAGAGAGGGCGTGTGAGGCTATAAAATCTTGAGGCCTGAGGATACTGAAGCATTTGCAGCCGTAACATTATTCCTACCTATAAATTTGATAGGCCTAGAAAAAGAGGGACATTGAGGTGAAGGTCACAGGAGGAACAGTTGCAGATAAAGAAATGCAACCATCTACTTCTGAGTCTTCCTACCCCAGGCGTGGCTCTCGGTTGATCCCTGTTACGCTGTTACAAGAGAAGGCTAGTAAAATGCTTGCATCCTGTTATGGAAGCATTAGCAATAGAAAAGTGTCTGATGCCATGATTCCCTTCAACTGTGGCTTCTCTGTACCTGAGGTTTATGCTTCTCCAAAGGAATTACAAATGTGGTAGCACTGTAAATATTAATATGAAGTTCAGGCTTAAAACACTTGTTTTAAATCATAGCACCAAATGCAGTGAAGTCACCAAATGCGCTGTGTGTGCTACGTTCTCTCTGCTTGGAACGGCACCACTCTCATGGATCACAGGAACACAAAAATAACGAAGTGTTTGTTGTTTGTGAAGTGAGTTGCAGAGTAGCAGATATCTTCAAGATTGCCTTCTTTACGCACGAGGATAATAATGATCCAGAAGAATCAGAAGAGTACACATTTGATGGTCATTTCTGTTGGCTCGTTGGGTTAGGGGTATGACCTTTAATTAGGGTGCGAGAAGTTATGGGTTTCAATTCTGGATCAACCTCACCTTTCATGGGGTTCCACAGGGATCCGTTTTGGGACCGGTGCTGTTCAATATCTTTGTCAATGATTCTGATAATGGCATAGAGAGTACACTTAGAAAATTTGTGGATGATATCAGAATGGGAGAGTTAGGAAGAGCTTTGGAGGATAGGGTTATCATTCAAAGTGATCTGGACAAATGGGAAAAATGGTCTGAGGGAAATCATGGAAGGGATCCTCAAGGAGTCCATTTTGAAGCACTTGGAAGAGGGGAAAGTGATCAGGAATAGTCAACATGGATTCACCCAGGGCAAGTCATGCCTGAAAAATCTGCTTATCTTTTATGACATAAGAACATAAGAACGGCCGTACTGGGTCAGACCAAAGGTCCATCTAGCCCAGTAGCCTGTCTGCCGACAGTGGCCAGCATCAGGTGCCCCAGAGAGGGTGGACCGAAGACAATGATCAAGCGATTTGTTTCCTGCCATCCTTCTCCAGCCTCTGACAAACAGAGGACAGGGACACCATTTCTATATCCTGGCTAATAGCCTTTTATGGACCTAACCTCCATGAAATTATCTAGCTTCTCTTTAAACTCTGTTATAGTCCTAGCCTTCACAGCCTCCTCTGGCAAGGAGTTCCACAGGTTGACTACACGCTGTGTGAAGAAGAACTTTCTTTTATTAGTTTTAAACCTGCTACCCATTAATTTCATTTGGTGTCCTCTAGTTCTTCTATTATGGGAACTAATAAATAACTTTTCTTTATCTGTCCTCTCCACACCACTCATGATTTTATATACCTCTATCATATCCCCCCTCAGTCTCCTCTTTTCTAAACTGAAAAGTCCCAGTCGCTTTAACCTCTCTTCATATGGGACCCGTTCCAAACCCCTAATCATTTTAGTTGCCCTTTTCTGAACCCTTTCCAAGGCCAAAATATCTTTTTTGAGGTGTGGAGACCACATCTGTACACAGTATTCAAGATGTGGGCATACCACAGTTTTATACTGGGGCAGTAAGATATTCTGTGTCTTATGACGAGGTAACTGGCTCTGTGGATATGAGGAAGGCGGTTGACATGACATACCGTGACTTTAGCAAAGCTTTTGATACGGTCACCTACAGTATTCTTGCCAGCAAGTTAAGGAAGTATGGATTGGATAAATGGACTGTAAGGTGGATAGAAAGCTGGCTAGACTGTCAAGCTCAATGGGTCATGATCAATGGCTCGATGTCTGGCTGGTGGTTGGTATAAAGCAGAGTGCCTCAAAGGTCAGTTCTGGGGCTGGTTTTGTTCAATATCTTTGTTAATGACCTGGATGAGGGGATGACCTACAACTTCAGGAAGTTCTCAAATGACCTGAGGCTAGGGGGAGAGGTAGGTATGCTGGAGGGTAGGGATGGGGTCCAGAGTGACCTAGACAAATTGCATTGTTGGGCCAATGGAAATCTGATAAGGTTCAACAAGGAAAAGTGCAGAGTTCTGCCCTTGGGACGGAAGAATCCCAAGCATTGTTACAGGCTGGGGACCGACTGGCTAAGCGACAGTTCAGCAGAAAATGACCTGGAGATTATAGGGAATGAGAAGCTGGATTTAAGTTTACAGACTGCCCTTGTAGCCAAGAATGCCAACGACATGTTGGTGTGCATTAGTAGGAGCATTGCCAGCAGATCTAGGGAAGTGATTATTCCCCTTTATTCCACACTGATGAGGCCACATCTGGAGTATTGCATCCAATTCTGGGCCCCCCCATTACAAAAGGGATGTGGATGCATTGGAGGAAGTCAGCAGAGGGCAACAAAAATGACTAAGGGGCTGAAGCACATGATTTATGCGGAGAGGCGGAGGGTTTTGAGCTTATTTAGTCTACAGAAGAGAAGAGTGAGGGGGGATTTGGTAAAAGTCTTCAACTCCCTGAAGGGAGGTTCCAAAGAGGCTGGAGAGAGGCTGTTCTCAGTGGTGGCAGATGGCAGAACGAGGAGCAATGGTCTCAAGTTGCAATGGGGGAGGTCTAGGTTGGATATTAGGAAAAAAGATTTTCCTCGGAGGGTGGGGAAGCACTGGGATGGGTTTCTTAGGGAGGGGGTGGAATCTCCATCCCTAGAGGTGTTTAAGGCCTGGCTGGACCAAGCCCTGGCTGGGATGATTGAGTTGGGGTTGGTCCTGCTTTGGGAAGGGGGTTGGACTCAATGACTCCTCAGGTCTTTTCCAACCCTGGGATTCTAGGATTCTCTGAAAGGGCCGTACTGGATTCCTTTCATAACTGCCACTTGTGTTTCACCTTGATATTCATTGTCACTGCAGCACCAATAAAGTCAATGAAAGGACACGAGAAATGTACTTGGCCCATGCAATCTGAAGATGAAAGAAAGCACAAAAGTGCAACGTGCGTGTCACGCCCGCTGAGGCTGAGATTATCTCAGTAATCACCAACGCTGAAGCAAACGGCTCTGGCCAAAGGAGGACTTATGAAGCAATCACATTTGTTTGGTAAATAATTTGGCCCTCCTCTACAAAGCATCCCAGAGCCTCCTGGCCATTGTAGGAATGGTATAAAAGAGCTCTCGACTGAGGGCTCTTATAAACACTTCTCTGAACTTCATCTCCTCGGTGAACCAGGTAAGTCCAATTTTTACTCAGTCTTTCAAACTCTAATCATACCTCAATAGAGGAGATTTTCCTTTAGGACTGAATTTCGCACTACGATTTTCATCAGGCATCAGGATGTGCTTCCATAATTATCTTGTGCAGCTTCTTAAATTGCAGGTGCTTTTGGATACATGATTTCAAACAGGTGGCCACTCAAAGCAATATATGCATTTGAGAAACATACTTCCTTTTAACTGGATGCAGAATGAGAGTATTGAAACCTTTGTAGTATCTTTAGAAACGCCTTTAACCATTTGTCACTGAACTGGCTTAGAAGGACGATTTCCCAGGGAACTCCAGAAAGGGCCGATTCAGTGGTCTTCTACGTTATTCTGAAGCAGCTGTTACTTCTCACTATTGAAGACATGAGACTGGATTAAGCTGACCAGGGTTTGATCCAGTATCGAAATTCCTATGTTCTTCTGAACAAAAGGACCATGGAAGATGCTTCTCCCCACACTGTGTGATCTGGAGTTGGTCCATAGATTTGGGGGATGTGAACCCATTTTAACCCAGTTAAGGAGCTTGTCCTCAGAGATTTGTTTGGAAAAACTAAAAGTGTCTATTTATTCATCAGCATGTGTGAATAGCCATGAGGCGTAGAATAAGGAAACAGGAACAAATACATGGCCATTAATATAGGGGATTTGTCCCCTCCTCTTTTCTCTCAAGCACCATGGCTACCCACGGCAATAGTAACCAAGCTTTGCAATGTTTCTTCCACTGGCACTTGTACCTTCTCTTCACTCTGCTCCCTGGTGTGTGTTCCAGGTTCACCTGCATCCCACAGAGATGACTTTCTCCAGCCTGTGCTATCCAGAATGCGGGGTGGCCCGGCCCAGCCCCGTCACTGGCAGCTGCAACGAGCCGTGCATTCGGCAGTGCCCTGACTCCGAAGTGGTGATCAGACCCTCCCCGGTTGTGGTGACCCTCCCCGGACCAGTTCTCAGCACCTTCCCTCAGCAGAGCGAAGTGGCAGCCGTAGGAGAACCTGTGGTGGGAGCCGGCTACCGGGGCTCCTTCGCTAACGGGGGATTGTACGGCTATGGAGGCCGTTACGGAGGATTGTTCGGTTTAGGGGGTTATGGTTATGGAGGCCGTTACGGTTATGGGGGCTTATGGGGCTACCCAGGCTTTTATGGTAATGGGGGATACTGCGGCTACCCAGGCTTTTTTGGTAATGGGGGGTACTGGGGCTACCCAGGACGTTATGCTCACGGGGGATACTGTGGCTACCCAGGCTATTATGGTAACTGGGGTACTGTGGTTACCCGGGATATTATGGGCGGATTATGTGGCGGATATGGGGATATGGCGCAGGTACCTTGGTGGATACTGTGGGCCTTGCTAAACCCAGCAGGACCATCCGTGGCAGACCCAGGAAATGAAGCGGCCGGATACAGATTCCCCCCTGAGCTTTGGGGCTTGGCTTTCAGAAGTGCTGAGCAAACCCGGCTCCAGCTGAGCTCAGTGGGAGCTGTGTGTGCTCAGCCCCTGGGTCTGGTAGCCAGGCTGCATTGCTCCCCTCACGCTTCATGCCTCCTTCTGCTCCTGCTTTGCCAGCCACGCACTGAGTCTCCTCCTGGCCTGTGGGCTCCTTCTGAGTGACACGCAGGCTGCTCCCACTGACCCCGCCGGGTGACGGAAACGGGGGCCTGAGGAAACACCTCAGTTACACCGATTGTCATTGTAAGTCCCTGTGTATGGGAGGAAAAAGAGAGGTTGCTGTCCAGGAGAAAATCTTGTCTGAAATGTGCCTCTTTGGGGTGGGTGATCAGTTGTAGCCCTTCTTAAACTCTGCAAATACCTTTCTTCCTGCTCTGTAGAATTCCTTCCTGTGTGTACTGACAATTCCATGTGCATTAAAAACTCTTCTGCATCATAATATCAGTTTTCTGTTTTCCTTGTTCCTCCCTCCATCTGGAAAAATCACTTTGGACGAAATCCCTTCCTGTCGAGCTGCTCACACCAGGAACTTCTCGCATTTCAAATTTTGAAGCCCTGAAGTGTTTGGAGAGTCCAGTCCTTGTGGGCTGCAGTTCCTTCTAGAATCGCCTGTTTTAGCAAAGAGTCTCTCTTCTCCTTTGAACTATATGCAACTGTAACCCCCTTTTTCCTCCCCGGGTTACTCAGCAGAAGGTCACGCTCACAGGTGTGCCTGGGCGCCTGATGGTTTTAACATACAAGGAGATCCTGAGTACCCCAGTGGTGATGCTGTTTAGTTGGGGATTCCCTGTCCACCGCCTCTTGCTGCATCCCCTTGCTCATAAAGAACATATAATGGCGGTGCCTCCACCTGGCTGGCCCTGTACACACTTAATGGTGTGCCTTGGGAGCCTCCAGGAATAAAATTATTCCAGCAATAATCTGGATCTAACTCCAGGATAACAATTATAAATAATATACATCAAATTGATTACATTAAAATGAACACACCTTTACTTAACAACTTAAAGAAACAGATTTTAACAGATTAACAGTGAATAAAATCAATTAACAAAGTACACAGAAGTAATAGGAACTTATCTAACTGGCATTTGCACTGCCACCATCTATCCCACCCCAGAGTGTGCATTCCTCTGGACTCAGAGTCCCAGACTCTTGCTTGTGTGGGCGCGCTTGAAGATCTGCACCTGGAGTGGAGGGTCTCTGTAGGTTGTGCGTGTGTTAGTCCCAGCTGTGCAGCCAGCTGCAAGCTCCCTCTGCCACTGGAGCAGGCTCCACCAAATGCCAGCAGTTCTGGTTCACTGGGCTGGCCACTCTGCCTCTCTTTGGACCCAGAGTTAGTCTATATCTCTGAGGTCTGTCCCAGGCAGCACTTTCCCAAAGAGCCCATTTACTTACAGCCTCCTTCTGTGTGCTGGTTTGTGTAGCCCTTCACAGCCACAGGCACAGCCAGAGTCTCTCCCCTCTAGGGCAATCTGCTGCCCCAGAAGCAGCCTGCTAGATCCAAGTCCCAAAAGCTCTCAGTCCCAGGCTGTAGCTGCAACATAACAGCTCCTGGACTGCATAATGCTCCTCCACAGCAGCCTGGCTCCTTTGTCCCAAAATGGAGAATCCCCCAGACTGCCCCTGAGACTCTCTCTCCACATGCCCAGAAAAGCCCTCTCTTCCTCAAGGGCTCATGGGAGTTGTAGTCTCTAGGGCTGGAATGCAACACACAGTATCTTTCCAGAAAAAGTCAGAGGCACCTTTAGCAAGGGAACTGCACAACGATCAGTGGCTTGGGGAAGCACCTGGTTTCATGCGAGAGGACCCTGTAGCATAGACATCCTAGCCTGTGCCCTATGTGACCACAAGTCTACAGGTCGAGCCCCCAGGAATCCTGGGACCAACCTGGGAGGGATTACGAGGACTCTGGAAGGTGGATGGAGAGACCCTGAGATGGGGGATTGCTCTGGGCAAAGGGAGTGCGAGCCAGGACTCAGATCCTGTCATTAGCCCATGTGACTGAGCAGTACATAAGCCAGGAAAGTTCCCACAAGAGCAGGACCGTTCCCTGCTCGCAGAGAGGATACAGCCTACCAAGCAAACCAGCGTTGTGAATGCTACCCCATGCACTGGGATGCAGTGGGATAGTTTTGATGGATCACACATCCCAAAGATCAGTGAGAGGAATGTTAGGTATTTAGACTGCTTAGCCTAGGCACTGACTCCATGGGGGCTGTCTGGCTGGAGCTTCCACAGGGAAAAATTACAGGATTCTCCTCATTCATCATCTGCCAAGCTCCCCCGTCTCCTACACCACCTCTTGCCTGTCAATGTCCCCACTGACTAACTCCTCCGCTTCCCTCCCAGCTCCTCCTGCCTGCCAAGATCCATTTTTTCACAGCTTCAGGACACTCTGGGAAGAAGGAAGGGAAGAAGGGGAGGAGCAGGGATGGGGCATGCTCAGAGGAGGTGGAGGAGAAGAGGCAAGGTGGGGTCTTGGGAAAAGGGGTGGAGCTGAAGTGGTGCCTGGGTGTGTCAGGGACCCCCGTGGCTAGAGGGGAACTTGGCGC
Source organism: Rafetus swinhoei (assembly GCA_019425775.1). Lineage (NCBI taxonomy): Eukaryota > Metazoa > Chordata > Testudines > Trionychidae > Rafetus > Rafetus swinhoei. The sequence continues at coordinate 347,450,234 of CM033437.1, read as the reverse complement.
CTGTGCTTCTCAAAGGCAGGATGACCTGTTTTAGTAGAGTGTTTCCCTGCAATGACTTAGGCCAGGTCCACACTGGCAGAGAAAATCGATGCAAGATACGCCACTCCAGCTATGTAAAATGCGTAGTTGAAGTTCACATACCTTGCACCGATTTTCTGAGGCAGCCCCATAGTGGGCTCCCATTGACTGCCCTTACTCCTCGCGACAGCTTGGGCTTGGAGTGAGGAGTTCCAGTGCCAACGGGTACACCCTCAGCCTTTGATTTAGCTGGTCTTCACTAGACCCACTAAATCGAGCCCAGGAGGAATGATCACCAGAGTGTCGATCCTCCAGCAAGTGGAGACGTGGCTGTTGGCAGATTTTCATGTTCTAAATATAAGTTGTGCCTTGGATTTCAAGAAGACCGATTACATGGTTCATTTTAAGCCTCTAGGGGAGTGTGACGGGGTGGACTAGGCCCCGATATCCCTGCTGGAGGCCTTTTCACACCCTGCCCAGGAAGAGGAGCAGAAGAGAGGTCCTCCAAGCAGAATAGAGTGGCAGCCTGTGCTGCAGCCAACCAGGGCGCAGCAGGCCATATATAAAAGAAGCTGCTGGGCCAGGGCTTGGCAGTTCCTTCCTGGAGCTCAACCCAGGCAGACCAGCAGCACTCCGGACAGCTCCGAGTGGGAGCTGGACTTCAGACCTGGTCAGAACCAGATCCTGTGGCTGAAGACAAGCTGTTAAGCCAAGGGCAATCCTTGCAGAACCCTGGACAGGGAGGACTTGACCACAAGGCCCAAGAGAAAGGGCTGGACAGAGCAGCTTCCCGGGGAAGTGGCCCAGGGAACATGATGGCAACCAACCTCTTTGAGACTCAGCAGGTAACTGCTACTTACAGGGTCCCTGAGCTGGGACCCAGAGGAGTGGGCACGCCTGGGTCCCCCCCCGCCCAACTCCCAGCAGCCACAACAGGGTGTAAGAAGAAGCCTGGTCCCAGACCACATACCGGACACTTCCTCTCCCGTAGACAGCCTGGTAGAGAGACTACAGGACTCCCCTTGGCCACCGAGGGGTGCTCACAAGAGGGACGGAGCCCTTTACAGGGAGTCTTTGTAGGACTGTGATCCAAGTTTTTGTTAGGAAAAGAAACGAAGCCACCACATCATGTGGGTACTGCCAGATTCACTCTGGACCAAGTCCGGCAACTTCTTCCTGGTGGTATGAAGAGATTCCTGCCCAGAACGTTCATTCAGTACAAGCATCTCATGGTTCTTGAGGGACCTGGGACTCACTGCCCTCCCTATTACTAGCTCTCTGTGTACCATGGCTTGATATTGCAGGAACTGTAGGCAAAAAGATTCCATTTCCCGTTCCCTTTTTGTTCAACCTTTTTGTGGCTCTCAGCTCCCAAACATAAGAACATAAGAACGGCCGTAACGGGTCAGACCAAAGGTCCATCTAGCCCAGTATCCTGTCTGCCGACAGTGGCCAACACCAGGTGCCCCAGAGGGGTGGACCAAGACAATGATCAAGCGATTTGTCTCCTGCCATCCCTCTCCAGCCTCTGACAAACAGAGGCCAAGGACACCATTTTATCCCCTGGCTAATAGCCTTTATGGACCTAACCTCCATGAAATTATCTAGCTTCTCTTTAAACTCTGTTATATTCCTAGCCTTCACAGCCTCCTCTGGCAAGGAGTTCCACAGGCTGACTACACGCTGTGTGAAGAAGAACTTTCTTTATTAGTTTTAAACCTGCTACCCATTAATTTCATTTGGTGTCCTCTAGTTCTTCTATTTAGGAACTAATAAATAACTTTTCTTTATCGGCCCTCCACACCACTCATGATTTTATACACCTCTATCATATCCCCTCAGTCTCCTCTTTTCTAAACTGAAAAGTCCCAGTCGCTTAACCTCTCCTCATATGGGACCTGTTCCAAACCCCTAATCATTTTAGTTGCCCTTTCTGAACCCTTTCCAAGGCCAAAATATCTTTTTGAGGTGAGGAGACCACATCTGCACAGTATTCAAGATGTGGGCGTACTATAGTTTTATACAGGGGCAGTAAGATATTCTGGGTCTTATTTTCTATCCCTTTCTTAATAATACCTAGCATCCTATTTGCCTTTTGACCGCCGCTGCACACTGTGTGGAAGTTTTCAGAGAACTGTCCACTTATAACTCCAAGATCTCTTTCCTGATTTGTCGTAGCTAAATTAGCCCCCATCATACTGTACGTGATAGTTGGGGTTATTTTTCCGATGTGCATTACTTTACACTTATCCACATTAAATTTCATTTGCCATTTTGTTGCCCAATCACTCAGTTTGGTGAGATCTTCTTGGAGTCCTCACAGTCTGCTTCTGTCTTGACTATCCTAAACAGTTTGGTATCATCCGCAAACTTTACCACCTCACTGCTTACCCCTTTCTCCAGATCATTTATGAATAAGTTGAACAGGATTGGTCCTAGGACTGACCCTTGGGGACACCACTAGTTACTCCTCTCCATTCTGAAAATTTACCATTTATTCCTACCCTTTGTTTCCTGTCTTTTAACCAGTTCTCAATCCAAGAAAGGACCTTCCTCTTATCCCATGGCCATGTAATTTACACAAGAGCCTTTGGTGAGGGACCTTGTCAAAGGCTTTCTGGAAATCTAAGTATACTATATCTACTGGATCCCCTTGTCCGCATGTTTGTTAACCCCTTCAAAGAACTCTAATAGATTAGTAAGACAGGATTTCCTTTACAGAAACCATGTTGACTTTTGTCCAACAAATTATGTTCTTCTACATGCTTCACAATTTTATTCTTTACTATTGTTTTGACTAATTTGCCAGGTACTGAAGTTAGACTTACCGGTCTGTAATTGCCCGGATCGCCTCTAGAGCCCTTTTTAAATATTGGTGTCACGTTGGCTACCTTCCAGTCATTAGGTACGGAAGCCGATTTAAGGGATAGGTTACAAACCACAGATAATAGTTCAGCAATTTCCCATTTGAGTTCTTTTTAGAACCCTTGGATGAATGCCATCCGGTCCCGGAGATTTGTTAACATTAAGTTTTTCTATTTGTTCCAAAACCTCCTCTAATGACACTTCAATCCGGGACAGTTCCTCAGATTCATTACCCACAAAGGACGGTGCAGATTTGGGAATTTCCCAACGCCCTCAGCCGTGAAGACTGAAGCAAAGAAATCATTTAGTTTCTCCGCAATGGCTTTATCGCCCTTGATTGCGCCTTTTATAGTTCGATCGTCTAGGGGACCCACAGGTTTTTTAGCAGGCTTCCTGCTTCTAATGTACTTAAAAAACATTTTGTTATTTCTTTTTGAGTTTTTGGCTAGCTGTTCCTCAAAATCTTCTTTTGCTTTTCTTATTACATTTTTACGATAACATGTTCCTCCGATGAACATGTTCCTCCGATCCGTTTTTTAATTTGACAACACAAAAGTGAAAATTTTCTAGACCAACTGGCCTCTTTAACAACAGGCTACAGTTCAGGTAGTGAGGGGGGATGTAGCCACTGGCTATGGGTTTTCGTTCAGAGCAATACAGAAGAATAGTCCTTACCCAGGGACCCCTTCTTGGCCCAGAAGAATTTGAGCATTGGTACAGCACATCAGGCCTCTGACTCACATTGGTTTATTCCAGAGCCTTCCCACAGTGGTTTTAAGAAACCCAGCAGAACATAGTTGGTCTGGAATCAACTGCCCATCAAGGAAGTTTTTCACTATCCCCTGCCGCTTGGATCTATCTCCATTGTTGGACGAGACCCTGAAGCCCAGGAGTTTACATCCTTGCCAGACTCGAAGAAATGCTTAAATCCACCTCGGTCTCTATCTGCTCCAGATTGCTGCTGGACCTATTCAGTCCATGGCCATGTCTAGTGATGTGAGGTGAGAATATTCTCTGGAGAATATTCTCCGAGAACGAGAATATTCTGAGAATATTCTCCAAAAGATTATTTCCCGAGAATTTTTGAGAATTTTCTAATTTTTCATTTCCTCTTGAAATAATATATTGTATTCAACTTTTAGAACACCCTGAATGTTAAAGAGCTTTCTTGATCATTCAAGATAGTTTGAGAACATTATAGAACGTTCCAGAATGTTATGAAACTTTCTAGAACATTCATGAGTCAGGAATTCTGACTGTTACGGAACTTTCTGGAAGCATCACAAAAAGTATATAAGGAGGCAATAACACATTTATTCTCTTTTGTGAAAGGTGTAATTGTGTTTTCATCAGTATGAAAAGAAGAACTGATCCTAAAAGTGATGTGTGGGATTATTTCCTTCATAAAACAGTTAAAGACAAAGTGTTATATGAATGTAAGTACGGCAAGGTTGAATACATCAGAAATGCAACAAGGATGAGAAAGCATATTTCCAATTGTTTGAAGACTCCTGCTTACATCAAGGAAAAGGCAACAAAATTCTCAGAGTCCAGAAGCAGATCACCTCAACCATCAACTGCATCAACATCTATAGAACACTGTGATAGTGCTAGTGAATTTACTTCACCACCTTCCACATCTAGTTCAGCCAAGGTGTGTCACTCTATAAGTCGCTACTTTGATTCTATGAATGAAACTGAAAACAAAGTTTTGGATGAATTTTTTGCACAAGCTATATTCTCATCGGGATCGCCTCTTTCACTGGTTGAAAATGAAGTTTGGATTACTTTCAAGCAAAAATTAAGACCATCTTACAAGATGCCATCCAGGTACACACTTTCTAACAAACTTTTGGAAGCTGAATATTAATGTGTTGTAGCTCTTATAAAAACAAAAATTGCGGAAGCCTCTTCTCTTGTACTGCAGTGTGATGCTTGGAGCAACCGAAGAAATGAATCTGTTATAAATTTTATTATATCAACACCCCAGCCAGTGTTTTACAAGACAGTGGCAATCGATGTTGAACTCCATACTGCTGAGTATATGGCATTCCGTATGGAAGAAATAATGACAGAAATAGGCACTGAAAAATTTGTTGCCATTGTCACTGATAATGCTGCAGCAATGGTGAAATCCTTATCAATGCTTAACGAAAAATACAATCACGTTGCTATGTACACTTGTGCTGCTCTCATCAATTTGCTAATTGGTGACATCAGTAACTTAAAATCTGTTCAAGAAACTGAAGCTACCTGTGAAACTATTGTGAAGGAAATTAACAAATCGCAAGTTTTACAAGCTCATTTTACTGCATTTCTAAAAGAGATAAATCAAACTTGTGCACTTAAATTGCCAGTTAAAACTAGCTGGGTTTCCATTTTATATTGTTTGAAAAGCTTATTGAAATAAAAAAATCTCTTAAAATGCCTTGCTGTCCATGAAGATTTACAGACTAAACTGAGCAAACGTACCAGGAATTCAATCCTGGATGAAGATGTATTTTGAGTACGGGTCCAAAAAACTGCATGCACTGATAAGTCCTGTTGTTAAATGGATTACTCTGCTTGAATCTGACCAGCCAAAAATGAGCAAAGTTCCTGAATGTTTCAGGGAATTGAGTGATCATTTTGATAGGCTACTTCCCGAAAGTCCACTTACCAAACAAGAAAAACAGGATGTGATGAAAAGCTTTGAAAAAAAGAAAAGATATGGCTCTAAAAGACATTCACTATGCTGCAAATATTCTAGATCCAAAATTCAATGGTGAGTGCCTTACTAGAAATGAACAAATACAAGGAACTGAATTAATCGATAAATTAGTCACAAGAATGTATGGCACTGATCACTCAGCAAAAGTCATTGCAGAGCTTGCAGAGTATCGTGATAAAGGTTTTTTTGGAAAATCATATGTAACAAAATCAGCTGGCTCAGTAGATGCAGTAACATGGTGGAAAGATATTTGCTATGGATCAACATACTGAATATGCCACCAACAATGGCAGCAACTGAAAGAAGTTTCAGTACTTACAGTAGCATTCATAATGCAAAAAGAAACAAGTTAACATAAGAAAGGGCAGGCAAGCTGACATTCATAGCCCATAATATAAAGCTTCTTAAAAACCCAAATGATGCTCCGTTGAAATCCCCAAGAGAAAAAAGGAAACAGAACCAGAGAAATGAGGAAGAAGAAATTGATGATGCTGAAGAGAAAGTAGAAGAAATCGAAGAAGAGGATATGTATGAGGAAGAAGAAGAGATAGAAATATATGGGTCAGATTCGGAAAGTGCAGATTCTGATTAGACTTGTATTCAATCCAGAAAGTTAAAAATATTTGTATCCTGCAACAAAAGATTTGTAATAAAAGTTCTAGTAATATAAACCTCTGTCTTTTTTTTCTTTACTTTCCCAAATTTTCATTTTAACAATTGGAAACTTTCATGATTCTTGAAGTTTTATTAAAGAAAGACATTATTATAAATAGTAAAATTCTTTAAAAACTATTTAACAAGTATTTAAGAGAAAATTCTCAAAAATTCTCGCATTCTTAAGAACATTCTCGAGAATATTCTCCGAAAGTTTATTCCCGAGAATTTAACATCACTAGCCATGTCTACGCTTCGAGATAAGGTCGAAACTATTAAGGTCAATTTCTGGTCACCCGATTTTGCAAAGTCGAAGGTCCATGTCCCCACCACAGGGAAGAATTCAATGTAGTTTGGAGTAGGGCATCCCAACTCAGAAGATTGCTGTCGACTTTGAGAGTGAGGCACCGAGGGGAGCTATCCCACAGTGCCTGCACCGCTTTGCATTCTGGGTTATGCCTCCAGTGCACCCTGGGACCAAAACCGTGCAGCAGATGGTTCTGGAGTTATGTGATTAGTGTCCCAGAATGCACTCGTCTACTCCCTCGCTGCCTTGCTTGAGGTCAGTGGGAAACAGTCTTTTCACACCTTTTTTTTTTTGGCCCTGGTCACCCACGCAGAGACTGCTTGATTTCCATCCAATAACGCTTTACGTTCCCCTTCCCTTGGCCAACGTTCCTTTGTACTGCCCAAGGGCAGAGGCTGAGCCAGTGGGCACCAGTGCAGCCCCATGGATTTCAGGGTCACTTTGTGCCTCATGCCTCAAGTGGCATTTCATGCTGCCCTGGTTGGGGGAGTGGGGTATAATCCACTTCAAAACTCATTCTGATTCTGGCTGAAAAGCTTTCTGTGGGAGACGGGACTTGCAGGAGGCCCTGAATTGGTGAGAACAGTGATTAAACCAGTCTTTTCCCACACCAACGTGTCCTTTGACAAAGTTTTCCCTCACTCTGTCTGTCTTGGGTTTCTGCCTTTCCTTGATTACCTGACGTCTCTCACAAGGCTCAGTTCTCTGGGCTGTTCATGCGTGGAGATGCAGGACCTCATGATTCCCGTTGAGTTCACGGTACGTTGGCTTGGAGCAGCAGGGGGCGGAGGTGCAGCACATGCAGAGAAAGACACATTCCCCACCAGGTTTCTCTAACCAGGCATAGGGACAGCGCCTTCCTTCAGCCTGGAGTTCATAGAACTGTTCCTTCCCCACGGGCTCCGCATCTACCTTAAAGTGTAAAATAGACATAAAAGGGAAATGCAAAGGTGCGTTGGACAAAAATCAAACAGGCCCAATTTCGAAGGCCAGGGATCACAAGCCTTCACGAGCAGTGGATTGACAGATGTTTTCCAAATGAATCTAAATCTTCAGTGTTAGAACATCTGGTCCCAGTAAAAAGTTATTGCTACTTTAGTTATCCATCTCTCTGGCTGTATACAGCTTGATGAGTGTTTGCAAGGTGCTTTGAAATACTTAGATCAGAAGAAGCCTCAAACAATCCACCCTGAAAGTTACAATTATACCTGTTTCCCACAGCAGTACATGGAGGTACATTCAGGTGAAGGTCAGACAGAGGGTGAATGGCAGAAATAAACCCAGGCAATTGGAACTACTCATGCCAAATACTAACCTGTATCTCCCGAAACCTACTGGATGTTTCCAGATACGCGACTGACCGGAGCGTAACTCTGAGAGAGGCTCATTCTGGAACTTCATTTGTAAATTATGGTTTGGTGATTTGGGGGAGAACTTGGGGTGAAACCTCCTCTGATCTGTGAACAATGATCAGCGATCACGTGTCTTGCTGTGCACTTGAACGACCTTCATTTTCATTGATGTCTCAGTGGTAGGTATTTACTCTTGAACAGAACTAAATTGTCTTGTACCAAAATCTTTCCTGCTTTGAAATCACTTTTTAATTTTTTTTTTAATTCCTTAACTACACGTGAAGAAGCTTGTAATCTACACACTTGTAATTCCTTTCCATCATTTGTATCCTCATATAAAAGAAAGATAATGTTGAGTGGAGAACCTACTCTGTACCTTCATTCACAATCCTACAAGAATTCATTACTAGTGGATTATTCTCTCCTATTAGAGATCTCTGTTTCTAAGAGTATGGCTACACTGTGGGGGGGCTTTTGGAAGAGGTATGCAAATGCATTTGCAAGGTATGCAAATGCAAGTGCAAGTGCTCTTCCGGGAAAAAAAAACAGAAGAAGGTATGCAAATGCAAGTGCTATTTGCATACCTTCTTCTGTTTTTTTTTCCCGGAAGAGGCTTTTCCGCCATTTGGCCGCGTCTACACGGGGCCAAATGTTGGAAAAAAACCCTCTTCCTCATAAAACGAGGTTTACAGGGGCTTTCAAAAGAGAACACAGTGTAGCCGTACCCTAAGGGAAGATAAAGCAGTCCACACAGGGCACTTGGGGTACGTCTACACTGCAGCACAAAAGGCGAATTAAGATAGGCAACTTCAGCTATGTCAATTGACTTCCCTTATGCCTTATGAAATGAAGGTTACAGGAGTCAGAGTAAGAAGTCCGCCATCTCGAAATTATTTGGAAATAATGGCTTGCTGTGTAGACGCGCACTTTGTGATTTCGAAATAACGTCAGTGATTCCGAAATAACACATTTGCTGCTATGACTTAAAAAATAGTTTTGATGCTTGAGTTCCATGTGGATATTTACAGGGCTACCTCGTGTACTCAAGGAAAAGATGAAAATGGACAACCCTGTAATTTCTGTGGAGAAGTATTACCCTCATTTTAAAGACGGCACAATTCAAACGGATCACAGCATTGACCAGTTTTAATTGCTGATGCTTAGATCCAAGGGTACAAACATTTTTAACAAGGCTGTATATTGGGACTATTAAGAGATTGTGGTTGGGGTCAGATGCCTCCACACTGAATCAGAGAGTCACCTTAACCAAAATAGAGGCCAAGGTCTTTCATATCATTCTCTTAACCAGGTCATGATTTAAGGTCACATAATTTGGGACTATTTCATTTTCATTCAAATGAACGGCCAGAATGGGTCAGACCAAAGGTCCATCTAGCCCAGACCAGCCACCCACCACGCGGCCTCGCCGGCTGGGCTACGCAGCTCCCATGGAGCTGGAACCAGGGCCGAGGTAAGGTTGCCCCAGTAGGCACAGCTTCATGGTGGCCTGGTTCTAGCCGTGGCACGTGGCTGGAGGCGTTGACTGGCAGTGTGCTGCAGCCCGGCAGGCAGGGGTTCTGCGGACCGGTGGTTGGGACCTGCTGCTTTGAGACACCCTTGGCGTGTGTCTAGACTACAGGGTTTTTTTGGAAAAAGTGGCTTTTTTTTGAAAAAACTTCACCTGCGTCTAGACTGCAGCTGCGTGCTTTTGAAAGTAAATTGAAAGAACGCGTCAGTTTTTTCGATCACGGTAAACCTCATTTTACGAGGAATAACGCCTTTTTTTGAAAGTGCTCTTGAATGGCACTATTGAATGTAATTGAAAAGGCTCTATTGAATGCAAACTGTGCTTTTTCGAAAGAGAGCGTCTAGACTCTCTTTTGAAAAAACGAGCCGCTTTTTCGAAAGAGAGTCTAGACGCTCTCTTTCGAAAAAGCCTCTTTTGAAAGAGGCTTGTTGGTGACCCAAGTGGAGGTTCCGAGTTAGGTAAATTTTTACTCACCATGAGGTAAAATTCACCTCTGGGCTGAGGACCATCTCAAAGTGTAACAAAAATGTATAGTTTAGTATTGCTTATAAGACTATAAGATAATGTTGCTTTAAGGGCCTTGCTCCCTGTGGAATAGTAATAGAAATGTAGCCATGTTAGTCTGGTCTAGCTGAAACAAGAGACAGGACTATGCAGCACTTTAAAGACTAGCAAGATGGTTTATTAGGTGATGAGCTTTCGTGGGCCAGACCCACTTCCTCAGATATATATGGTCATGCCAATTTTCTTCCACTATTTGATCTGAGGAAGTGGGTCTGGCCCACGAAAACTCATCACCTAATAAACCATCTTGTTAGTCTTTAAAGTGCTACATAGTTCTGTCTTTTGGTCCCTGTGAGCATTGCAAATTAAGTTGTACCCCTTGTCTGCACCACAAACTAAATTGTGTCTTCCAGTAACTATTGATCTTCTGTGATGCTCTGCACAATTGTGTGGTGTGAGTGGAGGGTGTGTCAGTGTGACAGCCAGCACAGATGCCCAGGTGATCAAGAAGTGAGAATCTTGAAGATAACCAGGAAACAGCTATTGTGTCTGAGGCTGAATTGAATTAGCAGCATTGACAGAGCCCTGGAGACAGGCAGAGACCGCCAAGAGTGAGAGACACGGCTGGGCAGCCTGACAATCCCCATGAAAGGATAACTCTGGACAACGCAGATTAAGAGGTGTTAAGGGTGGATGATGGCAGCATGATACTGCAATACCCATAGACTGCAATGGGAACTGACATGGATAACAAGGGGAGTCTGGCCATGGGACTCTGTGTTCAGTCCTGCAAGCCAAGCCTCAGAGGAGCCTCGAATCGTGATCGACAAGAACCCAGTTTCTCAGTCAGTAAGGCTGGCTAGTAAGACTGACTTGAGCCACGACGGACTGGTCATTATGCACCATCTGCAGGATCTGTGTGTGTGTGTGTGTGAATGCACATGCTCTTTTCAACAAATGTGGCATATTGCCTTTTCGCCTAGAAGTGTGCGTCTTATAAGCATAACAAAGGGCCCATGCTCCACTTTAGTCCCTGCTAAGACCCACTTGCAAACTTAAAAATCAGACTAAACTTCTCTATCGGCATGGTATTGCCAAAGAGCGAATTTCAGACCTAGAATCCTGACAAGAAACATCTGGAGGCAATGGAACAATTCCCATGGATTGCAGTGGGATTTGGATATGAGCTGTTAGGGTGAGACTGCTGGGAAATGGCTCCCTCCATCCTCGTGGGTGAGAATGAACCACCAGTGTCCCTAAGCACAACTAACGTGAATTGCAAGAACCAAACGGGATTCTTTTCCTGACACCCAGCTGTGCTACTCATGCCGCTCAGAATCACCTTGACTTTCGTCCTCATTGCAACACCAATAAAGTCATTGCAAGGACAGGAGAAATGCCGCTGGCCCGTACAATTTGAAGATGAAAGGAGGCTGAAGATGCAACGTGCTTGTCACACCCGCTGAGGCTGAGATGAGCCCAATAATCACCAACGCTGACATCAGGAGGGCCAACGAAGGCAATCAAGTTTGTTTGGTAACTAATTAGGACCTCCTCCATAAAGCACCCTGGATCCCTCAGGCTGTCCTAGGAACGGTATAAAAGAGCTCTCGACTCAGGGCTCCTCTAAACACTTCTCAGGACTTCATCTCCTCAGTGAACTAGGTAAGTCCGCTTCGACTCAATCTCTTTCTCACCCCAGAGATGTCACTGTTGGGGCTATTTTCCCTCTGGACTGAATTTCACATGTATTCTGTGTGGCTAGTGTCAGGCATTAGGATGTTCTTCTATAATCATCTTGTGCGGCTAGTAACTTCCAGGTGCTGAAGGATTCACGATTTCAAACAAAAGGGGGGACTTCAAGTGGAACATAGGAAATCGGGTACAGATTTCCTATTATCAGGAAATTGAATTCAGGCTTTTAAATCTTTAGACCCTTAAGCAAATTTCAGTGAATTGTATTAAGAAGAATTTTTCCCAGGTTAGACCAGAAAGGGAAGATTGAGGGGCCTTCCTCTTTACTTTGAAGATGATTACTATGACCCCAGCCATGTTCTCCTTGAGAAATATGTAAAATGGACCTAGAATCCCAGGGGTTCATCAAGAAATAGCTACATTTATCCCAGTCTCCGGACACTGGGAGAGGTTCTAAGTGGCAAGGGGACAGAGGAGAAGAAAAAGGAAACAGGACCCAATACACAGCTATGAACATAGGGACAAAGTCCTCTCCTCTTTCTCAGGCCAGTGTGGAATAATAACTCAGCTTTGAAGCCCTTTTTCTGTTGTCACATGTCACGTCTCTCACTCTGCTCCCTGCTGTGTGTTCCAGGTTCACCTGCATCCCACTGAGATGACTTTCTCCAGCCTGTGCTATCCAGAATGCGGGGTGGCCCGGCCCAGCCCCGTCACTGGTACCTGCAACGAGCCGTGCGTTCGGCAGTGCCCTGACTCCGAAGTGGTGATCAGACCCTCCCGGTTGTGGTGACCTCCCGGACCAGTTCTCAGCACCTTCCCTCAGCAGAGCGAAGTGGCAGCCGTAGGAGAACCTGTGGTGGGAGCCGGCTACGGGGGCTCCTTCGCTAACGGGGGATTGTACGGCTATGGAGGCCGTTATGGAGGGTTGTTCGGTTTAGGGGGTTATGGTTATGGAGGCCGTTATGGTTATGGGGGATTATGGGGCTACCCAGGCTTTTATGGTAATGGGGGATACTGCGGCTACCCAGGCTTTTTTGGTAATGGGGGGTACTGGGGCTACCCAGGACGTTATGCTCATGGGGATACTGTGGATACCCAGGCTATTATGGTAACTGGGGGTACTGTGGTTACCCGGGATATTATGGCGGATTATGTGGCGGATACGGGGATATGGCCGCAGGTACCTTGGTGGATACTGTGGGCCTTGCTAAACCCAGCAGGACCATCCGTGGCAGACCCAGGAAATGAATGGCCGGATACAGATTCCCCCCTGAGCTTTGGGGCTTGGCTTTCAGAAGTGCTGGGCAAACCCGGCTCCAGCTGAGCTCCGTGGGAGCTGTGTGTGCTCAGCCCTTGGGTCTGGGAGCCAAGCTGCATTGCTCCCCTCACGCTTCATGGCTCCTTCTGCTCCTGCTTTGCCAGCCACGCACTGAGTCTCCTCCTCGCCCGTGGGCTCCTTCCGAGTGACACGCAGGCTGCTCCCACTGACCCCACCGGGTGACAGAAACGGGGGCCTGAAGAAACACCTCAGTTACACCGATTGTCATTGTAAGTCCCTGTAGGTGGGGGGAAGAGAAGTTGCTGTCCAGGAGAACCAGGCCCCACATGTTCTACCCTTTCCATTCACACGCACCTTTAGTGCCTCCTCTTTCCCTTTGCTATGGCAGATGTACAATGGTGATGCTGCGCAGTTCCATGCTTGTATTTTATTTAGTCTCAGATCCCACCGAATGGGGTAAAAGAAGGAACTTAAAAGGGTTGCAAAGGGGATTTGTGTGTCAACCTCTGCAGCTGTAGTAAAGGAAAATGAACATCTTGTCTGATATGCGTCCCTTGCAGGCGGGTGATGAGCTGTAGCCCTGTAGTTGTGCTCTGTGGAATTTCTTCCTGTGTGTCTTGCCAACTTCATTTGCATTAAAAACTTTGCTGCATCATAACATTGGTCTTGTGGTTCTTCTTGTGCCTCCCTCCTTCCTAAAAAATGCTCTGGACAACGGTCTTCCCCATCATGCCAGCCGCACCAGATACTTCTCAAGTTGCACGTTTTGAAGCCCTGCATTGGCAGGAGAGTCCAGCCTATGGAGAGGCTGAGAGCTTTCTTCAGGCCTGGAGTTTCTCCTAGCATTGCCTGCTTTAACAAAGAGTCTTTGCTTTGCTCTGAATTATCTGCAACGATCAGTGGCTCAGAAAAGTGTCCAATATGAGGCGAGTATCCTGGAATGGTTGGACACCTCCCCTCCGCCATAAGTGACCATAAGAAGACCACAGGTCGAACCCCCCGGGAATCCAAGGAACAACCTCCTTGGTGATACAAGGGTCTGCCCCACAGGAGGTCCTTGAAGGTCAGGGAGGCCTCTGGGCCAAGGGAGTGGGAGTGAGGACTCAGATCCTTTCACTAGCCCATTTCACCGGAGTAGGGTATAAGCCAGGCAAGTTCCCCGCACTAACAGAACCATCCCCCGCTCACACAGACGTTACAGCCCAAGCAGGGATCCGCTAGTGTCGATGCTTTCCCAGCCGTGTGCTGCTGGGTATTATTTTAACGGACGAGAAATTCCAAGTATTGACGATGGAATTTTTACACTTCTTAGAGACAGGAGAGTCTATTTTAGCTTAGAGTCACGTTGCAGTTGGTCACATGAGCTTTGTGGCACGCACCGGCAGACGTGTGTGAAGCAAGGCGCCTTTCTGCTGTGGAGGTAAAACTGAAACACACAGTGGGCAAGACAGGGAACGGAAAGTATATGGGCCAATGGAATAAAAACGTGATGATTAGCTCTCATTGCAACTGAGAGAGACAGACAGACAGACAGACTCAGACACAGACTGAAAGACAGACAGAGTAAGGCCTGGTCTACACTAGGAGTTTTGATTGAATTTAGCCACATTAGGTCGAATTTCTAGACAACGAGTCTATACCACCAAGCTCGTTCTGTTGACTTTAATGATGTTAAAGTTGATTTTGATACTCCAGCTTTTCACAGGGAGTAATTTGAGCTTGCCTGGTCGAATTTACAGTAGTGGAGACGCTGAGTTGTGAAAGTTGTCGTGCTTGGCATTCAGGAGCTGTCCCACAATGCCCTGTGGCGACCGCTCTGGCCAGGCCTTTCAACTCTACTCTTCTCCAGGTGAACAGGAAAAGCCCTAGGAAAATTGGCATTCCATTTCCTGTGTGGCCAGCGTGGCGAGCAGACCTCAGAGCCAGCAGCACGCCTGAGCTGCACACATGGCCGTGAGTTGCCAGAGTCACAGGGAAGCCCCAGCATGGAGCATGCAGGAGTTCCCAGACCTCCTTGCTGTGTGGGGAGAGGAATTGTCCTCCCAGAACTCCAAACCAGGAAAAGGAACTCAGATATCTATGCCCAGATCCCTCAGGGAGAAAGGGTTCACCAGGGATGCTCAACCATGCAGAGTGAAAATAAAGGAGCGGAGGCAGTTGTATCAGAAGACAAAGGAGTCAAATGGATGGTTTGGATCACCACCGCAAACATGCCACTTCTATGAGCGGCTGCATGTGATGCTAGGAAGGGACCCGACCAGCTTCCCTAGCTAGTCCACGGATTCCTCCGAAGACACTCCTTTGGCAGCCTCGGGCAGCAGCGTGGAGGACACCGTAGACGAGGAAGAGGAGAAGGCAGAGACTGGTCAGCAGGAGAGTGGGGCAACCCATGTCTCCGACATCCAGGAACTTTTTATAACTTCGGCGACAATCCCCTCCTCCCAGAATGCCTTGCAGCTGGACCCAATCCCCCCAGGACGTCTCGGAGGGGTTGGGGAAGAATTCTGGCAGGTTTAAATTTTTCGTCACTCTCTATGAGTGTATCTAGACTACACGGCTCCGTCGACGGAGCCATGTAGTTGAGTTTACTAGACATAGCAAAATGAAGTGGCGATTTAAATAATTGCCGCTTCATTTACATTAAAATGGCCGTCGCGCTGTGCCGATCACCTGATTGTCAGCACAATGCGGTAGTCTAGACGGGGATCTGACAACAAAGGGTGCTGGGGTCGGCTGATCCCCGTCTAGACTACCACATTGTGCGGACAATCAGCTGATCGGCACAGCGCGGTGGCCATTTTGATGTAAATGAAGCGGCGATTATTTAAATCGCCACTTCATTTTGCTATGTCTAGTAAACTCATCTTCATGGCTCTGTCGACGGAGCCATGTAGTCTAGACACACCCTCAGTGTGGGGATCCCTGAACAGTGTGTTAATGTGTCTCCACGGCAGGACACCGTCCCATGCCAAGCCGGCAGTATGTGGTCAGGCGTCACTGCAGCACAAAGCAGTGCAGCGTAAGGGCCAGAATTCTGGCCACGGTCAGTCAGCATCTGCTTCCCATCACGCGGTGTGACTCGGAGAAGACCGACATCTCGCATGGCGACCTGGATGAAGCAGGGGAAGCCCTTAGCTGATGTCGCTGCAGCAAACTTCTGTGTGCTCATCCCCAAGGAAGCTTGGCTTGAGTCCCAGCCCGGCTGCCATGCCCAACCCCCCGGCCCCATCCTGCTCACATGCTCCTGCGGGAAGGGAACGTTGCACTCTCTCGGCAAATGGGGGGTGCTAAACTTGTGGGTGCCGTGTGAACCGCCTTCCATGAAGAATACAGGGGCTTTCGAAAGAGGTGTAGACGGGGCCGAACGCAGAAAAGCCTCATCTGGAAAAAACAACAACGGAAGAAGCTATGCAAATGTGGAGCGCTTTTCCGGAAAAAACCCAGTGTAGATGTAGCCTGACACACAATGAAGAGCAAACAATGGTGCACACTGACACACGACGCAGAGCACACAATGGCGCACACTGACACGCAATGCAGAGCACACAATGGCGCACACTGACATACGAAACAGCGCACACAATGGCGCACACTGACACACAATGCAGAGCACACAATGGTGCACACTGACACACAATGCAGAGCACACAATGGTGCACACTGACACACGACGCAGAGCACACAATGGCGCACACTGACACACGACACAGTGCACACAATGGTGCACACTGACACACAATGCAGAGCGCACAAAGGCGCCTCAGGCCAAACTTGCACAACAAGTCCCAAGGCTGCGGCTTCCCCTGTCCTGAACCACCTCAGCCTGGGCCAGTGAACAAGGGTGGGGGAGGGGCTACACGTGCATTGCCCACGTGACTTGGTGCCACTTCTCTTTACCTCACGACAACGTGGGTGGCTGCTGTGCGAAGACTCACTCGGACCCTCACTGTGAACCACGTCATTCCCCTTCCCCTGGGAATCGGGGAAACTCACATTCCGACAGGGAAAACCCGTCCAAGTCGTCACAGGGAAAGACTTGTTGCTAAGCCAGGCAGTGCCCGGAGGAACGCCAGCCCGGTGCCCAGCGCCTGCAGAAACCTCTCAGCCACTCCAAGGGCCGGACTCTCCTCCACGCCAGGGCTTTGAAAATGGCAACTTTCAAAGTGCCCGGTGCTGCCGGCTCCCCAGGGAGCCATTTCGCCTCAGGTGAGTTCCAGCAAGGAGGGAGAACGAGGAAAACCACAGGAGCCATGTTATCATAGAATCAGAGAATCATAGAACCATAGAGCTGGAAGAGACCTCAGAAGGTCATCAAGTCCAGCCCCCTGCCCTAGGCAGGACCAATCCCAACTAAATCAACCCAGCCAGGGCTTGGTCAAGCCGAGACTTAAACACCTCCAGGGATGGAGATTCCACTACTTCCCTAGGTAACCCATCCCGGTGCTTCACTACCCTCCTAGTGAAATAGTTTTTCCTAATATCCAACCTGGACCTCTCCCACCACAACTTGAGACCATTGCTCCTTGTTCTGCCATCTGTCACTACTGAGAACAGCCTCTCGCCAGCCTCTTTGGAAGCTCCCTTCAGGAAGTTGAAGGCTGCTCTCAAATCCCCCCTCACTCTTCGCTTCTGCAGACTAAACAGACCCAACTCCTCAGCCTCTCCTCATAAGTCATATGCTCCAGCCCCTAATCATTTTGGTTGCCTCCGCTGGACCCTCTCCAATGCGCCCACATCCTTTTTGTAGTGGGGGCCCAGAACTGGACACAATACTCCAGATGTGGCCTCACCAAAGCCGATTAAAGGGGAATAATGACATCTCTGGATCTGCTGGCAATGCTCCTCTTAATGCAACCTAATATGCCATTAGCCTTCTTGGCTACAAGGGCACACTATTGACTCATATCCAGCTTCTCATCCACTGTAACCCCAGGTCCTTTTCTGCAGAACTACTACTTAACTGGTTGGTCCCCAGCTTGTAACTGTGCTTGGGATTCTTCCGTCCCAAGTGCAGGACTCTGCACTTCTCCTTGTTGAACTTCATCAGATTTCTTTTGGCCCAATCCTCCAATTTGTCTAAGTCACTCTGGACCCTATCTCTGCCCTCAAGCGTATCTACCTCTCCCCCTAGCTTAGTGTCATCCGCAAACTTGCTGAGGGTGCAATCCATCCCCTCATCCAGGTCATTAATAAAGATATTGAACAAAACCGATCCTAGAACCGAACCTTGGGGCACTCCGCTAGAAACTGACCGCCAACCTGACATCGAGCCGTTGATCACTACCCGCTGGGCCCGGCCTTCTAGCCATTTTTCTATCCATCTTACTGTCCATTTATCCAATCCGCATTCCCTTAACTTGCTGGCAAGAATATTGTGGGAGACCGTATCAAAAGCTTTGCTAAAGTCAAGGTATATCACATCCACTGACTTTCCCACGTCCACAGAGCCAGTTACCTCATCATAGAAGCTGATCAGATTGGTCAGGAACAACTTGCCCTTTGTGAATCCATGCTGACTATTCCTAATCACTTTCCTCTCTTCCAAGTGCCTCAAAATGGATTCCTTAAGGATCCCTTCCATGATTTTTCCAGGAACCGAGGTAAGACTGACCGGCCTATAGTTCTCTGGATCGTCCTTCTTCCCTTTTTTGAAGATGGGCACTACATTTGCCTTTTTCCAATCATCCGGGATTTCTCCCGATCGCCACGACTTTTCAAAGATAATGGCCAAAGATTACGCTGCAGCAGAGATTTAATGCAAATGAAGCTGGCGATACTGTTACAGGAAGAAACGTCAGTGAGCCCCACGAATGTGTTTCCAGTGTTCGACGGATCGCACACCTCAGGGGGCACGTTTCAGACAAGCTGTTTCTTGTGCTTTGCTGAAGCTGCAAAGGGTGACACACAAGTCCCCTTTGTAACCATTTTCAGTTCCTTCTTTTACCCCACTCGGCGGTGTGTGGCAGAAATCAAAATACGGGTATGGGGCTACACGGTGTCTCCACTATACATCTACCAGAACAAAGGGAAAGAGGAAGCACTGAGGGTACATAGTGGTGGAAAGGATAGAACAAGTAGGGCCTGATTGTCCAAGGCAGAAAGGTCTTTTTCCCTGAATAGAGGGACTTACAATGACAATCGGTGTAACTGATGCATTTCCTCAAGCCCCCGTTTCTGTCACCCAGTGGGGTCGGTGGGAGCAGCCTGTGTGTCACTTGGAAGGAGCCCAAAGGCGAGGAGGAGACTCAGCGCATGGCTGGCAAAGCAGGAGCAGAAGGAGCCATGAAGTGTGAGGGGAGCAATGCAGCCTGGCTACCAGATCCAGGGGCTGAGCACACACAGCTCCTACTGAGCTCAGCTGGAGCCGTGTTTGCCCAGCACTTCTGAAAGCCAAGCCCCAAAGCTCAGGGGGGAATCTGTATCCGGCCGTTCATTTCCTGGGTCTGCCACGGATGGTCCTGCTGGGTTTAGCAAGGCGCACAGTTTCCACTGCGGTACCTGTGGCAGGACACCCCGGAACCGACTACTCCCCCGTAGCCATAAAAGCCTGGGTAGCCACAGTATCCCCCATTCCCATAATAGCCTGGGTAGCTGCAGTATTCCCCATTCCCATAATAGCCCGGGTAGCCACAGTATCCCCCATTTCCATAAAAGCCTGGGTAGCCGCAGTATCCCCCATTCCCATAAAAGCCTGGGTATCCTCCATAACCATAACGGCCTCCATAACCATAACCCCCTAAGCTGAACAACCCTCCGTAATGGCCTCCATAGCCGTACAGTCCCCCGTTAGCGAAGGAGCCCCCGTAGCCGGCTCCCACCACAGGTTCTCCTACGGCTGCCACTCCGCTCTGCTGAGGGAAGGTTCTGAGAACTGGTCCGGGGAGGGTCACCACAACCGGGGAGGGTCTGATCACCACTCCAGAGTCAGGGCACGGCTTCAGGGCGCTGCCTACCCCTCATGGCTTTTCAAAAATACTAAATTCAAATGACATTTGAATGCGAATGAAATAGCCACACATTGTGTGGCCTTAAATCATAACCCAATTAAGGGAATGACACCAAAGACCTTGGCCTCTATTTTGGGCAAACTGATTCAATGACTCAGTGCAGATGCCTCTACTGGCAACCACAACCTCTAATTATACAACCCTCTGTAAGTGGGACACCCCAGTGTGTGTGAGACTTTGAACTCTGAGGTGCTAAGGGCGCTAAAGAACGTCCTGCTTTAACATCCTCACTATCGATGTATCAGAGGCCGAGAAATAGAGGCACGCTGAGGCAAAGGTCACCTGGGGAATCTGTTGCAGAAATAGAAATACAACCCAAGAGTTCTGTGTCTTCCTGGGACAGATGTGGGTCTAGGTTGATCCCTGTTCCACCTTTCTACAAGACAAGGTCCTGCTGGAAATATCAAGATATGTTGATGAGACTTTCTGGGACACTGTAGTACTGTCCCACCTCCAGTCTGAGAGCCCCAGTGCTCTTAAGAAGGATGAAAGTCTCAAGGGAACAGAGCATTCAATGGGAGCAGAGGGAAACCATCCCGTAGTTGGGACCCTCCTCCCAGAGGATGTTGCGGTATCCTCTCGCACTGAGGATACCTCTGAGGGGGAGGGAATGCCAGTTCGGAAGAGGCAGGTGTTAGTAGTGGGTGATTCGATCGTTAGAAACATAGATAGTTGGGTTTGTGATGA
This sequence comes from Rafetus swinhoei, assembly GCA_019425775.1. Classification (NCBI taxonomy): domain Eukaryota; kingdom Metazoa; phylum Chordata; order Testudines; family Trionychidae; genus Rafetus; species Rafetus swinhoei. Next base: position 347,429,628 of record CM033437.1, on the reverse strand, counting down.
CCGGGAGAACCGTATGGTCACTTGCCTGCCTGGTGCGAAGGTTGCGGATCTCTCGAGGCATCTAGATAGACTTATGTGTAGTGCTGGGGAGGAGCTGGTGGTCGTGGTACATGTAGGTACCAATGACGTAGGGAAGGGTAGGAGAGATGTCCTGGAGGCCAAATTTAGGCTGCTAGGAAAGAGACTGAAATCCAGGACCTCTATCGTGGCATTCTCGGAAATGCTTCCAGTTCCATGCGCAGGGCCAGGTAGGCAGGCAGAGATTCAGAATCTCAATGCGTGGATGAGACGATGGTGTAGGGAAGAGGGGTTTGGATTTATTAGGAACTGGGGACACTTTTGGGAGAGGGGAGCCTATACAGGAAGGATGGGCTCCACCTAAACCAGGGTGGAACCAGACTGCTGGCACTAAACATTAAAAGGCCGAGAGCAGTTTTTAAACTGCGACATGGGGAAAGCCGATTGGTGTGGAGATGCACGTAAATCGGAGGGAGACTTCTCTTAGAGGAGAATCCATTGATAGAGATTCTCTAAGCTGTAGTCAGAAAGAGAGGAGGGAGAGGGCAAACCATGGGCCAGAGCAGACAAACAACCTCGTACAAAGGAATCCAATGCATCAGGAGAAGGGCAGACAAATAAGCAGTGGCAAATTTTTAAAGTGCTTCTACACAAATGCTAGGAGTCTGACTAATAAGATGGGTGAACTAGAGTACCTAGTATTAAATGAGGAGATTGACATAATAGGCATCACTGAAACCTGGTGGAATGAGGAAAATCTGTGGGACACAATCATACTGGGATATAAAATATATCGAAAGGATAGAGCAGGCCGGGTGGGTGGCGGAGTGGCACTGTATGTGAAAGATAATGTAGAATCAAATGAAATAAAAATATTAAATGAATCAACATGTTCAATAGAATCGCTATGGATAGTAATTCCATGCTCCAAAAATAAGAAATTAGCAGTAGGGATATATTACCGACCACCTGACCAGGACAGGGATACTGACATTGAAATGCTGAGGGAGATTAGAGAGGCTACCAAAACAAAGAACTCTATAATAATGGGGGATTTTAATTACCCCCATATTGACTGGATACATATCACCTCAGGAAGAGAAGCGGAGATAAAATTTCTCAATGGCTTAAATGACTGCTTCTTGGAGCAGCTGGTGCAGGAACCCACAAGGGGAGAGGCAATTCTCGATTTAGTCCTGAGTGGAGCGCAGGATCAGGTCCAGGAAATAACTGTTACAGGACCGCTTGGGAATAGTGACCATAATATAATAACATTCAACATTCCTGTGGTGGGAAGAACACCTCAGCAGACCAGCACCCTGGCATTTAATTTCAAAAAGGGAATTACACAAAATGAGGAGGTTAGTTAAACAGAAATTAAAAGGCACAGTGACTAGAGCCAAATCCCTGCAAGCTGCATGGAAACTTTTAAAGACACCATAATAGAGGCCCAACTTAAATGTATACCCCAAATTAAAAACATAGCAAGAGACCTAAAAGAGTCACTGTGGCTTAACCACCATGTAAAAGAAGCAGTGAGAGACAAAAGGCATCTTTTAAGAAGTGGAAGTCCAATCCTAGTGAGATAAATAGAAAGGAACATAAACACTGTCAAATCAAGTGTAAAATGTAATAAGAAAAGCAAAAAGATTTTGAGGAACAGCTAGCCAAAACTCAAAAAGAAATAACAAAATGTTTTTAAGTACATTAGAAGCAGGAAGCCTGCTAAAACCTGTGGGTCCCCTAGAAGATCGAACTATAAAAGGCGCAATCAAGGACGATAAAGCCATTATGGGAGAAACTAAATGATTTCTTTGCTTCAGTCTTCACGGCTGAGGACGTTGGGGAAATTCCCAAATCTGCACCGTCCTTTGTGGGTAATGAATCTGAGGAACTGTCCCGGATTGAAGTGTCAGTAGAGGAGGTTTGGAACAAATAGAAAAACTTAATGTTAACAAATCTCCGGGACCAGATGGCATTCATCCAAGGGTTCTAAAAGAACTCAAATGGGAAATTGCTGAACTATTATCTGTGGTTTGTAACCTATCCCTTAAATCGGCTTCCGTACCTAATGACTGGAAGGTAGCCAACGTGACACCAATATTTAAAAAGGGCTCTAGAGGCGATCCGGCAATTACAGACTGGTAAGTCTAACTTCAGTACCTGGCAAATTAGTCGAAACAATAGTAAAGAATAAAATTGTGAAGCATGTAGAAGAACATAATTTGTTGGACAAAAGTCAACATGTTTCTGTAAAGGGAAATCCTGTCTTACTAATCTATTAGAGTTCTTTGAAGGGGTTAACAAACATGTGGACAAGGGGGATCCAGTAGATATAGTATACTTAGATTTCCAGAAAGCCTTTGACAAGGTCCTCACCAAAGGCTCTTGTGTAAATTACATGGCCATGGGATAAGAGGGAAGGTCCTTTCTTGGATTGAGAACTGGTTAAAAGACAGGAAACAAAGGGTAGGAATAAATGGTAAATTTTCAGAATGGAGAGGGGTAACTAGTGGTGTCCCCAAGGGTCAGTCCTAGGACCAATCCTGTTCAACTTATTCATAAATGATCTGGAGAAAGGGTAAGCAGTGAGGTGGTAAAGTTTATGGATGATACCAAACTGTTTAGGATAGTCAAGACAGAAGCAGACTGTAAGGGACTCCAAGAAGATCTCACCAAACTGAGTGATTGGGCAACAAAATGGCAAATGAAATTTAATGTGGATAAGTGTAAAGTAATGCACATCGGGAAAAATAACCCCAACTATACGTACAGTATGATGGGGGCTAATTTGGCTACAAATCAGGAAAGAGATCTTGGAGTTATCGTGGACAGTTCTCTGAAAACTTCCACACAGTGGCGGTCAAAAAGGCAAATAGGATGCTAGGTATTATTAAGAAAGGGATAGAAAATAAGACCCAGAATATCTTACTGCCCTGTATAAAACTATGGTACGCCCACATCTTGAATACTGTGTACAGATGTGGTCTCCTCACCTCAAAAAGATATTTTGGCCTTGGAAAGGGTTCAGAAAAGGGCAACTAAAATGATTAGGGGTTTGGAACGGGTCCCGTATGAGGAGAGGTTAAAGCGACTGGGACTTTTCAGTTTAGAAAAGAGGAGACTGAGGGGGGATATGATAGAGGTGTATAAAACCATGAGTGGTGTGGAGAGGGCCGATAAAGAAAAGTTATTTATCAGTTCCCTAAATAGAAGAACTAGAGGACACCAAATGAAATTAATGGGTAGCAGGTTTAAAACTAATAAAAGAAAGTTCTTCTTCACACAGCGTGTAGTCAGCCTGTGGAACTCCTTGCTGGAGGAGGCTGTGAAGGCTAGGAATATAACAGAGTTTAAAGAGAAGCTAGATAATTTCATGGAGGTTAGGTCCATAAAAGGCTATTAGCCAGGGGATAAAATGGTGTCCTTGGCCTCTGTTTGTCAGAGGTTGGAGAGGGATGGCAGGAGACAAATCGCTTGATCATTGTCTTCGGTCCACCCCCTCTGGGGCACCTGGTGCTGGCCACTGTCGGCAGACAGGATACTGGGCTAGATGGACCTTTGGTCTGACCCAGTATGGCCGTTCTTATGTTCTTATGTTCTTAAGATGAAGTTCAAGATTAAAATCTTGTTCTAAGCCATAGCACCAACGGCAACGAGATCACCAAGGGCACCTCTACACAGCAGCATTATTTCGGAATATCGGACGTCATTCCAAAATAGTTATGTATGTGTCTGCACAGGAATTATTTTGACATAACAAAGTATTTCGGCGCCTGTCCTGAAAGAGCTATTTCAGAATAGGGCGTGTGTAGATAGCGCAGCTGGAGTTATGTCAAAATAGTTGGCCTCCAGCCCTTCCCGTAGGTGCCCTGCTGGCCCCTCCGTCCACACTTATGAAAACTCTATAGTACCCGTTCCCCTGCAGGCCTTAAAGGCACAGTCCCAGGGGAAAGGGCTTGCGGCACTAGGCAGGCCCTGAGCGCCCTGAGCCACACCTCAGCAGACTTCGCAGCAAACCCTGCGGCCCTGAACCACCCCCATGCTCCATCCGAGCCCTCCACAGCTGCAGCGAAGCAGACAGCTGGCTCCCAGGACCCAGCCAGGGGACGACAGAGGCATGTGCCTTCCTGGTCTGGTGAGGAGAGCCTGGGCCTCCTTGAGGTCTAGGGTGAGGAGGCAAACCTCCAGGATCTCCTCACCACAGGCAGGAATGCCGACGTCTATGCCACGTGGCCGAGAGTCTGGGCACCAAGGGCCACATGCGCACCCAGGAGCAGGTGTGGATGAAGGTGAACGAGCTCAGGCAAGCTTATGCCAAGGCCAGGGAGCACAACTGCCACTCCGGGGAGGCAGCCCAGACCTGCCCCAACTATAATGAGCTCCACTGCATCCCAGGGGGTGAGTTGGTCCTTCCCCCACCCACGGTAGTGAGCTCAGGGCTGGAGATGCCTGTCGTCACCCTCCCAGGGGGCAGGGACGGCGAGGAGGAGGAGGAGCTGGATGAGGCCAGCAGTGTAACGATGTCCCCCAGCCAGGAGGACTTGCTCTCCCTGGAGCCGGTACCCCATGCCCTGGATGTCACCCAGGCATCATGAGATGCAGGGGAAGCCTCATCAGGTGAGGGCCCTTAGTTTCCATAGACAAACATGGGTGGAGGTGGGGAGGGGCTGGGGCGCGCTCCTCACTCGGCCTTCTCAGCCTGGGGATCACGCAGCAACCTGTGAATGTGGGAGCATGTGGAGCGCCAGCACTGGAGGCGGCACCAGAGGACCTTTGAGCTCTGGCTCACCGGGTGTCTGGAGAGGCCAGCAATTCCATCCAGCAAACATGTTAAGTAAGGGGGAAGGACCACAGAGAACTGGACAACCAATGTGACGATGCAGCAGAGTTTTAATGTGAATGACATTGGCAGTGCAGTGACAGAAAGCAATTCGATAGAGCGGAGAGAATGTCAGTCCCGAGTTCCAAGGTGCTTTGCAACTGATCTCCTGCCTTCCTGGAGCCTGTTTCAGAGCAGATATTCTTTTTGCTTTGCTGCAGCCGCAGAGGGTGACAAAGAAGTCCCCTTGGAAACCATATTAAGTTCCACGTTTTGCCCCTTCAGTGGGAAAGAGGCTGCGTGTCACTCAGAAGGAGCACACAGGCGAGGAGGAGACAGCACGGAGCTCGCAAAGCAGGAACAGAAGGAGCCATGAAGCGTGAGGGGAGCAATGCAGCCTGGCTACCAGACCCAGGGGCTGAGCACACACAGCTCCCACTGAGCTCAGCTGGCGCCGGGTTTGCTCAGCACTTCTGAAAGCCAAGCCCCAAAGCTCAGGGGGGAATCTGTATCCGGCCGTTCATTTCCTGTTTCTTCCACGGATGGTCCTGCTCGGTTTAGCAAGGCGCACAGCTTCCACTGCGGTACCTGTGGCAGGACACCCCGGGAACCGACTACTCCCCCGTAGCCATAATAGCCTGGGTAGCCACAGTATCCCCCATTCCCGTAAAAGCCTGGGTAGCCGCAGTATCCCCCATTACCATAAAAGCTGGGGTAACCACAGTATCCCCCATACCCATAAAAGCCTGGGTAGCCCCCGTAACCGTAACGGCCTCCATAACCATAACCCCCTAAACCAAACAACCCTCCGTAACGGCCTCCATAGCCGTACAATCCCCCGTTAGCGAAGGAGCCCCCGTAGCCGGCTCCCACCACAGGTTCTCCTACGGCTGCCACTTCGCTCTGCTGAGGGAAGGTGCTGAGAACTGGTCCGGGGAGGGTCACCGCAACTGGGGAGGGTCTGATCACCACTTCGGGAGTCAGGGCACTGCTGAACACATGGCTCGTTGCAGGTACCAGTGACGGGGCTGGGCCGGGCCACCCCGCATTCTGGATAGCACAGGCTCGAGAATGTCATCTCTGTGGGATGCAGGTAAACCTGGAACACACAGCAGGGGACAGAGTGAAGAGAAGTTGCACGTGAGAATGGAAAAATGCTTTTCAGCTCGGTTACTATAGCAGTGAGGTCTGCGTGCAGCCCAAGAGAAAGTAGAGGAAGGTACTTGGTCCCTATGGACATTTATTTAGTCCTCTACCCTCTTTCTCTGCCTCTTCTCCACTAGTACTGAACTTCCATCTCATCCGGCTTTTCTGAGCTGTTCTTGTGTCTTTGTCTGAAAACACCGACTGGAGAAAATGGAACTATTTCTAGAGGGACACCTGCGATTCCGTGTCTCTTTCTCTCATTTCTGAAAGAAAACATCACCATTTTCCTTTGAGAGCTTCGCCTCGACCTGCAAAGCATTTAAGTTTGGTATCAGAGGGCGGCTCTTGGGTTTCCCAAACCTTGAGTCACCGAAACTTGCTGACGAATAATCAGAATTTTTTAGTTTTTCCGAACAGATCACTCCGGACATCTCCCACCGCTAGAATGGGTTCCGGACCCCTGGCATCCATGGAGTGAGTCTACATCCCACCATGTGAGGAGGAACACCTTCAGTGGGTATTAAAGTCTGAAGAACATCGGGATTGTTTGTTGGCACCACTCTCCTTCTCCAATCTCCAATTATGAGGAGCAACAGCTACTTCAGAGTAAAGCAGAAAGCCACTGAATCAGCGCTTTCTGGACTATGCTGAGAAAATGTCTTCCTAATCCAGCTAAGTCAAAACTAAGGGGGTTTCTAAGGTTACATAAAAGACTTAAATGTCCATATTCTATTTCCAGTGAATAGGAAATATTTTTCCCAATTGCATCTGTTGTGGTTAACGTCCCCCCTTTCGTTTCCCGTTGTGAATCCACCCGCAGCCGCCTGAGCCCCCAGGAGAATTTTGGAAGAGCCCCCTGATCCCTGTCACAGCCAGCACATGTACAAGTGAGTCTGCAATGAAAACAGCCTCTCCCGGGAGATTTGGAGGGTCAGACAGAGACTGAGCGGAGCTGGACTTACCTGGTTCACGGAGGAGATGGAGTCCAGAGAAGTGTTTAGAAGAGTGCACGGTTGAGAGCTCTTTTATACCGTTCCTAGGACAGCCTGGGGGATCTGGGATGCTTTGTGGAGGAGCTAATTAGCTACCAAAGAAAGTCGATTGGTACCTAAGTCCTCCTTTGGCCGGAGCCGTTTTCCTCAGCGTTGGTTATTATTGGGCTAATCTCAGCCTCAGCGGGCGGGACACGCACGTTGCATCTCCAGCCTCCTTTCATCTTCAAATTTTACAGGCCAGAGGCACTTCTTGTGTCCTTGCACTAAATGTCAAGGTGATTGTGAGTGGCAGGAGCACCAGAAATGAGTGTCGTGAAAGGAATCCAGCAGGGCCCTGTCAGCTCATGCTGGTCAAGGTTAGGGGCATCCGGCAGCTCATTGTGAACCCATTATTTCGAAATAATGGCGAGTGGGAAAACTTCTCACTCCAGTTCCTGTAACCCTCATTTCACCAGGAGTAAGGGAAATCGAAGTATGAATGTTCTTCCTTCAACTTCCTGCTGTGCAGACATTGCCAAAAGCCGAGTTAAGCTATTTCGACTTCAGCTATGCAATTGACGTCGCTGAAATTGCGTAGCTTAATTCGAGTTTTGCCCTCCTCTGTAGATTCACCCTTAGACAGATTTTCACTTTTAGAATGTAACTTTTGCCTTTGATCTCCAAGAAATCAATCACTTGGTTTGCGGTAAGAGTCTGGTGAGTTTTTGCAGGGCAGCAATCAGGTTTTCATAAGGACGATAAAAGTGGCAAATCGTATGGTTAGTGTGAGGTTAACACTAGACCAGGGCAACGGATCATTCCTAACAGTCAGGGGAACCGCGAGGTGCACCTCCTCCGTAGCCCTGCCTCTGCCCCGCCCCTTCATCCAAGCGCTACCCACCAAGGAAACTAAAAGATGGAGGAGGCCAGGGAGCCAGCACTACCCAATCTGCTGTTCTGGGGGGAGAGGTGACAGCAGCCAGGCCTGGCCCAAGGACCTTGGGTGGACCTTGGGTGGAAGTGGAGGATAGAGGCCTAAACACTGGGGCATGGGGCAGGTGCACACACTTTGCAAAGCAAGAGGCCATGGCCGTTTGCCCCTCCCTGGGAACCTGGACCCAACTCTTGGAACGACACAGCAACTTTCAAAGCAGGACGTTTGGCGCTTTACCAGAAAGCTCTTCTCCACCTGCCCGCCGCTGCCCCCCTCTTTGTGCGACGGAGCTGGCCCTCCCCAGGGCTGAGTGTCTCCGCAGGGGTTAATCAGACAGAAAAATGGCTGGAAGTTGTTCCAAGCTGGCTGTTTGGTTTGGTGTCTATCAGGAGCCCTCAGCCCAAGCCAGTCCCGTTTCCGTCGCTATCTCTGCTCCCGGCACTAAGGCGAATGTTCAAATCCACGCGTCTCTGTGTTTTTGTGTAAGAAAAGTCCAACAGAGACTCGGCCAAAACTTAACTATGGAGTCAGCATATTCCCCCTCTCGGCATAGTCCTCCTTTCTCCAGGACACTCTTCTCCTTTGCTGGAGACCTCCAGTGACACCCGGCACCTGCAGTATTCTAGAAAGCCACCTGGTACGATGACAAGCTGGGGTGTAAATTCAGCCAGGGCTGCTCCTTGACACCAGCTTCTCCCTGACGTTGCAGGGCTGGGGGTGAGCTGACAAGAGCTAGGACCGCGAGGCAGAAAGCATCCGGCTTCGTAGGGAGACTTGAAACTCAGTGAAATTCCTTTTCTCATTCTTTGCCCTCAAGCCTGTATCAACCAGTCAGCGGCAATACAGCGGCGGCTCCTCGGTCACATGACATGATCATTGTACTTAACGGGAGCTGATCCTGCTCCACGTTTCTGGAGAACCGGCCAGAGGATTTCCTGAGTTGTGCAGCAACAGTGGGGAGAAACAAAACTGGGGGATAACCCAACTAGTTGTGCCCCACCACTGGGGATATCCACAACTAGAGGACAGTTTTGGATCAGAGATCTATCGGCCTTTTGTGCTATTAAATGAAAATAATTGAAAAAACCAATGAAACCAGAGGACCAATAGAGATCACACACATCTGATTTTGAAATAAAGGGGAGTTGAAAACTGTCAAACTAAAGCGAGCGAGCGGAGGAGCACGGCTGCATTTCACCCTGTCCCAGCTACAAAGTGGCGTGTTTCGCACACAGCTCGGTTACGTCTTTTTTGCATTAGAGGAAATCCACCGAGTGGGACATGGGAACCATCAGGCCTTTGACAAACCCGCCTCTGTCCCTGCCTCCCAGAGTCTGTTCCGGGCAGGGGGGTGGGACCTCACCAGCTCGCTGCCGAGTCCCAGGATCCCCGCGTCCCAGCCAGGCGGAAGCAGGGGAGAGGCCCGGTGACCAACTGCTGCAGCAGCCTCCCCTGGCAAGAGCTGCCTCGGGTACCGTGCACACCGGCCCCCATGGCTCCTCTCAAGTGGTACTGCCCAGAGCCCTGCCAACGCTGCGTGGTGGAGGATGCCGACCCAGCTGGGGATGTCACGACAGACACCAGCACTGCGCATCTCACTGCCTCTGGGAACAGCTGCCCGGCGGGGAACAGTGGGGCTGCCAGAGGGGGGGGCTGCTTGGCCCCCACTATCTCCACTGACACTCTGGAGGCTGCAGAGAGACCCACGAGTGGCCCCGCTTGAGAACCGCTGAGCTAGAGGAACCTCCCAGAGGCACGATGAGGTTTTGGTGCCGTGACGACGGCCAGGGGATGCTTCCCAGCCTCTGGATCTGGGGCTGCTTGATTTCCAGCCAATAACGCTTTGCATTCCCCTCTCCTTGGCCAGCGTTCCTTGGTGCTGCCCAAGGGCAGAGGCTGAGCCAGTGGGCACCAGCGCAGCCCCATGGACTTCAGGGTCGCTCTGTGCCTCACGCCTTGGGAGGCATTTCATGCTGCCCTGGTGGGGGGGGAGGGGCATAATCCACTTCAAAACTCATTCTGATTCTGGCGGAAAAGCTTTCTGTGGGAGACAGGACTTGCAGGAGGCCCTGGGTTGGTCAGAAGTTCGATTGACTCAGTCCCCTCCCCTAGCAATGTGCTCTTTGACGAAGTTCTCCCTCACTCTGTCTGTCTTGGGCTTCTGCCTTTCCTTGATTACCTGACGTCCCTCACAAGGCCCAGTTCTCTTGGCTGGCATGGGTGGAAATCCAGGGCCTCATGATTCTCGTTGATTTCCCGATATGTTGGCTTGGAGCAGCAGGGGGTGGAGGTGCGGCGCATGCAGAGAAACTCCCCACCAGGTTTCTCTAACCAGGCGTAGGGAAAGCGCCTTCCTTCAGCCTGAAGTTGATAGAACTGTTCCTTCCTCATGGGCTCAGCATCTGCCCTTATACATTAAAATAGACATACATGGGAAATGCAAAGGTGCATTGAATGCAAACCAAACAGACCCAATTTTGAAGGCCAGGAATCACAAGCTGAGCACTGGTTTGACAAATGAGCCCACAACAGGTGTTTTCCAAGTGAATCTAATCTTCAGTGTAGGAACATCTAGTCCCAGTAAAATGTTATTGCTACTTTAGTTATCTATCTCTCTGTCTGTATAAAGCTTGGGAGGTGTTTGCGATGTGCTTTGAAATACTTAGATCAGAAGAAACCTCAGACAATCCGCCCTGAAAGTTACAATTGTACCTGTTTGCTGGACACGGCGGCACATTCAGGTGAAGATCGGAAAGAGGGTGAATGGAAGAGTCAGAAATAAACCCCAGTAGTAGGGACTATGCATGCCAAACAGTAACCTGTATCCCCTGAACCCACCTGGGGCTTCCAGATACGTCACTGACCTGAGCGTAACTCTGAGAAAGACTCATTCTGGAATTTTTAAATTTTGTTTTGATGATTTTGGGGTGAAACATCTTCGCATCTAAGGTTGCGTCTACACGTTTTCTTATTTGAAATAGGGCTATTTCGAAATTTGGCGCGTCTACACAGTGCCAAATTTCGTAATAAAACACTATTTCGAGACATCCCTTATTCTTCGTGAAACGAGGTTTACTGGGATGCTGAAATTGCACGTCCGCTATATTTCGAAATAGCGGACACGTTCAAAACACAGTGTCGATGTACCCTAAGTGCGAACAATTGTCAGCCCTGAAGAGTCTTGCTATACACCCTAACTGTCCTTCTTTGTCCTTGTCTTAGTGGTGGGTATCTACACTTGAGGAGAATTAATTAAATGTTCTTCTACCAAAATCTTTCCCAGTTAAGATTCTACTTGAGGTTTTTATTCCTACACTGCACAAACCACACTTGTCATTCCTTTTAGCCATTATTATTCTCATGCTAATTTTCTCTTGTAGTGCAGCGTAACAGGGATCGAGCCTGTGGGTGGAGGACTCAGAAGTACAAGGGTGGCTATTCTGTGTCTGCAGCTGACCCCCATGCGACCTTCACCTCAACGTGCCTCTTTTTCAAGGCCTCGTAAACATGGAGAGTAAGGAGGTTATGTTGGGGGTTTGACCCATGCAGAGGACTGTCTCATTAAAATATTAATTGAGAGTTGCTGGGCTTGGAGGCCTCGGCTCTGAGTCAGAGAGTCACTTGGACCGAAATGGAGGCCAAGGTCTCCGGGGTCATTCCCTCCATTGGGTCGTGATTTCGGGACACACCATGTGGGGCTATTTCATGTTCGTTCCAATACAGTTTGGAATTGGGTGTTTTTTCAACACCGTGTGGCATGGAACGGCCTAGGCCAGTTCCCCATAGCTCCCGTGAGCCGGGAGGGACCCAGCGCACTGACTGCAGTGAGCGGATCTGACCCTCCCCGGTCACGGTGACCCCCCTTCCCGGACCCATTCGCAGCAATTCCGGCTGCAGAGCCGGAGCCTTAGGGGCCCCTGTGGCCAGTCCCGGCGTCCGGGGCTCTGTCGGTTCAGGGGGTGGGGATGAAGGTTCTCTCTAGGCGTGAATTAACAGGCCTCATTTGCCTTCACAGAGGCTGGGAGTCGTTAACTCGAAGCAAGACACGTCCGCCCTCACCCTGGATGTGGGCCCCACGGCTGGGCACTGCTTGTAGCCGTCCGGCAGCGTTCTAGCCCAGGCGGGAATGTTTCCTGCGACGGCCCTGTGGCTGGTTGGACGTTATGTCAGATCCCATCCATGGCCATCCCCTCCTCCCCCACAATGTGTCTTTTTCATTTCTCCTCAGTCTCTTGCTGGGCTCACTCAGCTGCTTTGTCCTCCGAGACCTCAGTGGCCTGGCAGCTCGTGGCTGGAGAGATGGTTTCTGACAGAGAAGAGGTTCCAAGACTTCACTCAAACCCTTTCTTTAAAAGAGCTCGGCTCCCTTCCCCGCTCCGCCATCCCTTCCTCCCCCCCTTGGCCCAGGAGCTAGTCCGCTCTAGGCAGCCCTTTGAGACACCTTTGGTGACCCACGTAACGGTGCGGTGTCACGCCCGGCTTCCCACAGGATGTGGTCGGATTCCGCCCTGGGCACGGGCCCATCTCAAAGGCCCGGGCCCCACGTAAGGTCCTGCTGAGACCCACTGGACTAAAGTTCTCCACAGGCATCGCTCTGCCAAAGTGTGAATTTCAGCATTAAGGTCCTGGCAGGGAACACTGGGGGAATGGAACAATTCCCAGGGGTTGCCTAGGCCCGTGACTATGGCCCTTTGGGGATGGGGGTGGGAATGCTGGAAAATGGCTCCCTCTTCCTCGTGGGTTCACAATGAGCAGCCTGATGCCCCAAACCTTGACCAGCATGAGCTGACAGGGCCCTGCTGGATTCCTTTCACGACACCCATTTGTGGTGCTCCTGCTGCTCCCAATCACCTTGACATTTGGTGCAAGGACACGGGGAATGCCTCTGGCCTGTACAATTAGAAGATGAAAGGAGGCTGGAGATGCAACGTGCGTGTCCCGCCCGCTGAGGCTGAGATCAGCCCAATAATTCCCAATGCTGAGGCAAACAGCTCCGGCCAAAGGAGGACTTAGGAAGGCAATCGAGTTTGTTTGTTAGCTAATTAGGACTCCTCCACAAAGCATCCCAGATCCCCCAGGCTGTCCTAGAAATGGTATAAAAGAGCTCTCGACCGTGGACTCTTCTAAACACTTCTCTGGACTCCATCTCCTCCCTGAACCAGGTAAGTCCAGCTCCGCTCAGTCTCTGTCTGACCCTCCAAATCTCCCAGGAGAGGCTGTTTTCATTGCAGACTCACTTGTACATGTGCTGGCTGTGACAGGGATCAGGGGGCTGTTCCATAATTCTCTTGGGGGCTCAGGCGGCTGCGGGTGGATTCACAACGGGAAACAAAAGGGGGGATGTTACCACAACAGATGCGAGTGGGAAACTTATTTCCTATTCCCTGGAAATAGAATACGGGCATTTAAGTCTTGTAAGTAACCTTAGAAACCCCCTTAGTGTTGATTTAGCTGGATTAGGAAGACATTTTCCCAGCATAGATTCCTTACTCAGAAGTAGCTGTTGCTCCTCACAATTGGAGATTGGAGAAGAAGAGTGGTGCCAACAAACAATCCTGAAGTTTTTCTGACCAGTAATACCCACTGAAGGTGTGTCCCCTCACATGGTGGGATGTAGAATCGTTCCATGGATGCCAGCAGACCTAACCCCATTCTAGCGGTGGGAGGTGTCCTCAGTGATCTGTTTGGAAAAACTAAAAAATTCTGATTATTCATCAGCAAGTTTTGGTGACTCAAAATTTGGGAAACCCAAGAGCCACCCTGTGATACTAGACTCACGAGCTTTGCAGGTCGAGGGGAAGTTCTTAAAGGAAAACGGTGATGTTTCTTTCAGAAATGTGAAAAAGGGACACGGAATTGCAGGTGTCCATCTAGAAATAGTTCCATTTTCTCCAGTCAGTGTTTTCAGATAAAGACACGAGAGCAGCTCAGAATAGCTGGATGAGATGGAAGTTCAGTACTAGTGGAGAAGAGGCAGAGAAAGAGGGTAGAGGACCAAATAAATGTCCATAAGGACCAAGTACCCTCCTCCATTGTCTATTGGACCGCATGCATTCCTCACTGCTAAAATAACAGAGTTTTGAAACCTCTTTTCCACTGGCATTTGTCCCTTCTCTTCACTCTGCTCCCTGCTGTGTGTTCCAGGTTCACCTGCATCCCACAGAGATGACTTTCTCCAGCCTGTGCTATCCAGAATGCGGGGTGGCCCGGCCCAGCCCCCGTCACTGGCAGCTGCAACGAACCGTGCGTTCGGCAGTGCCCTGACTCCGAAGTGGTGATCAGACCCTCCCCGGTTGTGGTGACCCTCCCCGGACCAGTTCTCAGCACCTTCCCTCAGCAGAGCGAAGTGGCAGCCGTAGGAGAACCTGTGGTGGGAGCCGGCTACGGGGGCTCCTTCGCTAACGGGGGATTGTACGGCTATGGAGGCCGTTACGGAGGATTGTTCGGTTATGGGGGTTATGGTTATGGAGGCCGTTATGGTTACGGGGGATACCCAGGCTTTTATGGGTATGGGGGATACTGTGGCTACCCAGGTTTTTATGGTAATGGGGGATACTGCGGCTACCCAGGCTTTTACGGGAATGGGGGATATTGCGGCTACCCAGGCTATTATGGCTACGGGGGAGTAGTCGGTTCCCGGGGTGTCCTGCCACAGGTACCGCAGTGGAAGCTGTGCGCCTTGCTAAACCCAGCAGGACCATCCGTGGAAGAACCAGGAAATGAACGGCCGGATACAGATTCCCCCCTGAGCTTTGGGGCTTGGCTTTCAGAAGTGCTGAGCAAACCCGGCGCCAGCTGAGCTCAGTGGGAGCTGTGTGTGCTCAGCCCCTGGGTCTGGTAGCCAGGCTGCATTGCTCCCCTCACGCTTCATGGCTCCTTCTGTTCCTGCTTTGCGAGCTCCGTGCTGTCTCCTCTTCGCCTGTGTGCTCCTTCTGAGTGACACGCAGCCTCTTTCCCACTGAAGGGGCAAAACGTGGAACTTAATATGGTTTCCAAGGGGACTTCTTTGTCACCCTCTGCGGCTGCAGCAAAGCAAAAAGAAAATCTGCTCTGAAACGGGCTCCAGGAAGGCAGGAGATCAGTTGCAAAGCACCTTGGAACTCGGGACTGACATTCTCTCCGCTCTATCGAATTGCTTTCTGTCACTGCACTGCCAATGTCATTCACATTAAAACTCTGCTGCATCATCACATTGGTTGTCCAGTTCTCTGTGGTCCTTTCCCCTTACTTAACATGTTTGCTGGATGGAATTGCTGGCCTCTCCAGACACCCGGTGAGCCAGAGCTCAAGGGTCCTCTGGTGCCGCCTCCAGTGCTGGCGCTCCACATGCTCCCACATTCACAGGTTGCTGCGTGATCCCCAGGCTGAGAAGGCCGAGTGAGGAGCGCGCCCCAGCCCCTCGCCACCTCCACCCATGTGTGTCTATGGAAACTAAGGGCCCTCACCTGATGAGTCTTCCCAGGCATCACATGATGCCTGGGTGACATCCAGGGCATGGGGTACCGGCTCCAGGGAGAGCAAGTCCTCCTGGCTGGGGGACATCGTTACACTGCTGGCCTCATCCAGCTCCTCCTCCTCCTCGCCGTCCCTGCCCCCTGGGAGGGTGACGACAGGCATCTCCAGCCCTGAGCTCACTACCGGGGGTTGGGGAAGGACCGACTCACCCCCTGGGATGCAGTGGAGCTCATTATAGTCGGGGCAGGTCTCGGCTGCCTCCCCGGAGTGGCAGTTGTGCTCCCTGGCCTTGGCATAATCTTGCCTGAGCTCATTCGCCTTCACCCACACCTGCTCCTGGGTGCGGATGTGGCCCTTGGTGCCCAGACTCTCGGCCACGTGGCCATAGATGTCGGTATTCCTGCCTGTGGTGAGGCGATCCTGGAGGTTTGCCTCCTCACCCTAGACCTCAATGAGGCCCAGGATCTCCTCACCAGACCAGGAAGGCACATGCCTCTTTCATCCCCTGGCTCGGATGGAGCATGGGGGTGGTTCAGGGCCTCAGGGTTTGCTGCGAAGGCTGCTGAGATGTGGCTCAGGGCTCTCAGGGCCTGCCTAGTGCCGCAAGCCCTTTCCCCTGGGACTGTGCCTTTAAGGCCTGCAGGGGAACGGGTATTATAGAGTTTTCATAAGTGTGGACGGAGGGGCCAGCAGGGCACCTACGGGAAGGGCTGGAGGCCAACTATTTTGACATAACTCCAGCTGCGCTATCTACACACGCCCTATTCTGAAATAGCTATTTCAGGACAGGCGCTGAAATACGTTGTTATGTCAAAATAATTCCTGTGCAGACGCATACATAATTATTTTGGAATAATGTCCGTTGTTCCGAAATAATGCTGCTGTGTAGACGTGCCCTTGGGGATCTCATTGCCATTGGTGTTATGACTTTAGAAGAAGATTTTAATCTTGAACTCCATCTTGATATTTCCAGCAGGACCTTGTCTTGTACGACAGTGGAACAGGGATCAACCTAGACCTACATCTGTTGTAGGAAGACTCAGAAGTATTGGGTTATATTTCTGTTTCTGCAACTGATTCCCCAGGTGACTTTCACCTCAATGTGCCTCTATTTTTCAGCCTCTGATACATTGATAGTGAGGATGTAAAGTCAGGACGTTCTTTAGCGTCCTTAGAACTCAAGAGTTCAAAGGCTCATACACACTGGTGTGTGCCACGTAATAAGGGTTGTATAACTGGAATGTTAAGCAGGCCTCTCTCAGAATAATTCTCCTGTTCCCAGAACATTCTTCTCTTCTCCGTTGCTGGGACCTCTAGGGTATGTCTCGACTACATGGCTCCATCGACAGAGTCATGTAAACTAGTTTACCTGGCATAGGCAAAGAAGCGGAGATTTAAATAATCCCCACTTCATTAAAATAAACATGGCCACCACGCTGTGCCAATGATCAGTCTAGATGCGGATCTGTTGGCAGGGGAAGCCTTTGCTGACCGATCCTGTAAACCTCGTTTCACGAGACATAAGGGATCGGTAGGCAAAGGCGACCCCAGCTGACAGATCCGCGTCTAGACTGCCGCGCTGTGCTGGATCAGCTGATTGTCGGCACAGCGCGGCAGCCATGTTTATTTTAATGAAGCGGGGATTATTTAAATCCCCGCTTCTTTGCCTATGCCGGGTAAACTAGTTTACATGTCTCTGTCGATGGAGCCATGTAGTCTAGATATACCCCTAGTGACAAGTAGCATGCAGCAGCCATGGAGAAAACAGTCTTGTACACAAGCTAATGCGGGGTGCCCATTCAATAGGGCTGCTCCTCGCGGCTCTAGGCTCTGACTCCGCGGCTCTAGGCTCTGACTCTGGGGCTGCTCCGGGCCTCAAGAGCCCCAGGCCAAAACCAGGGGGTGCTTTGTGCTCCTAAGTGGTTCCTGCCTCCCCTCCCAGGGTTTGGTACTGGAGGTCTGCTCACGGCGCATGCCCTCGCCTCGGCCAGAGCTCCTACGTGCCATGTGGTAAGGTCTGAGCTGCTCCCAGCTTCTGTTAGTAGGGCAAGGAGGTTGTTTATAAACAGTGGCAGGCTGAGTCCACTCACAAAAGGCGTGAAATTAAGGACTGTTAGATTATGCTAAAAGCATTAGAATCATAGAGTCCCAGGGCTGGAAGAGACCTCGGGAGCCATCAAGTCCAACCCCCTGCCCAAAGCAGGACCAACCCCAACTCAATCATCCCAGCCAGGGCTTGGTCAATCTAAGAGTTCAAAATCTCTAGGGATGGAGATTCCACCCTCTCCCTAGGGAACCCATCCCAGTGCTTCCCCACCCTCCTCGGGAAATAGTTTGTCCTAATATCCAACCTAGACCTCCCCCACTGGAATTTGAGACCGTTGCTCCTTGTTCTGCCATCTGCCACCACTGAGAACAGCCTCTCTCAGTCCTCTTTGGAACCTCCCTTCAGGGAGTTGGAGGCTGCTCTCAAATCCCCCCTCACTCTTCTTTTCTACGACTAAATAAGCCCAAATCCCTCAGCCTCTCCTCATAGGTCATTTGCTCCAGCCCCCAAATCATTTTGGTTGCCCTCTGCTGGACCCTCTCCAATGCGCCCACATCCTTTCTGTAATGGGGGCCCCAGAATTGGATGCAGTACTCCAGATGTGGCCTCACCAATGCCTAATAAAGGGAATAATCACTTCCTGACATCTGCTGGCAATGCTCCTCCTAATGCACCCTAATATGCTGTTAGCCTTCTTGGCTACAAGGGTGTCCTGTTGACTCATATTCAGCTTGTCATCCACTGTAATTCCCAGGACTTTTCTGCCAAATTGGTACTTAGCCAGTCGGTCCCCAGACTGTAACAATGCTTGGGATTCTTCCATCCCAAGTTCAGGACTCTGCCCTTGTCCTTGTTGAACCTCCTCAGATTTATTTTGGCCCAATCCTCTAATTTGTCTAGGTCACTCTGGACCCTATCCCAGCCCTCCAACATATCTACCTCTCCCCCTAGCTTAGTGTCATCCGCAAACTTGCTGAGGGTGCAATCCATCCCCTCATCCAGGTCATTAATAAAGATGTTGAACAACATTGGCCTTAGAACCGATCTTTGGTGCACTCTGCTAGAAACCGATTACCAGCCAGACACTGAGCCATTAATCAGCCACTGATCATTGGGACCTGTTGGGCCCAATAATCTAGCCAGGTTTGTATCCACTTACAATCCATTTATCCAATCCATATTTCCTTAACTTGCTGGCAAGAATATTGTGGGAGACCATATCAAAAGCTTTGCTAAAGTCAAAGTATATAACATCCACTGAGTTCCCCATGTCCACAGAGCCAGTTACCTCGTCAAAGAAGCTAATCAGATTGGTCAGGCATGACTTGCCCTTGGTGAATCCATATTGATTATTCCTCATCACTTTCCCCTCTTCCAAGTGCTTCAAAATGGATTTCTTGATGATCCCCTCCATGATTTTTCCAGGGAATGTGGTAAGGCTGACTGGTCTGTAGTTCTCTGGATTGTCCTTCATCCCTTTTTTAAAGATGGGCACTGCATTTGCCTTTTTCCAATCATCTGGGACCTCTCCCGATCTCCACGACTTTTCAAAGATAATGGCCAAAGGCTCCTCAATGACATTTGCCTACTCCCTCAGTACCCTCGGATGCATTAAATCCGGCCCCATGGATTTGTGTATGTCTAGCTTTTCTAAATAGTTCTTAACCTGTTCTTTGCCAGGCCCTGCAGCTACTAGATGGAAAGGAAAGGCTGGGAGAGATGGTCCATTTTCAGAATGGAGAGAAGTATGTGGTCGGATCTTGTAATCATTTGCAGTACAGGATAAACCTCTCTAGTCCAGCATTACCAACACTCCCACTGCTGACTGGGCTGTTAGAGGACATTTAGGGGTATATTAGAGCTAAATCACAGCACAGAACAGAGAGCCAGGCCTGGTGGCTCTAACCAAGGTTTATAGGACTGTGGGAAACTTGGCCACACCCATGAAAAGTCGACATCCAGCTCACTAAAATCATGCCAGACCACAGATGTTTCCAGATCATATTGTTCTGGACTAGAGAGGTTCCACCTGTACTCTGGAAGCACCGTGCAGTTCTGCAAATCTGTAAGAACCCTTCTCACTGTGCCTGGGTGATCCTGAAATGTGGAATGCCTGTTCTCCAGCTTCTGAAGGCTTCCCAATGACCTTCAGCCATCAATGGGACAGAAACAACTGGGCTGGTTAGCTGTCCGTCATGTGCATCATGGCTGTACCAGAGAACGAGATGGACATAAGATGGCTGACAGTTTCCTCCAGAGTGCTACTGTAAGACATCATGTCTTTAAACTGGGACACTAAGGGCACGTCTACACTACATGGAAGATTCATGCTCCAGAGGCCGATCTTCTGGCGTTGGATTTAGCGGATCAAGTATGGACATACACATCTAACGTTAGGGGCAACCCAGCCAGTGTCTGGCATGCCTCATTTTGTGAGAAGTACGGGAAGGCAACAGGGGTGTTTGCTCCCTTAGGCCTCCTGCTGTGTAGATGCTGCAGAAACACGATTTAAGATACATCGACTCCAGCTACGTAATTAACATACCTGGATTTTCGTATCTTATTTCGACTTTCCATTGTAGTGTAGACCAGGTCTAGGTGATTCCAGTTATTTTAACACAGTGTAATTCATGCGAATGTAGGTTATAACAATTCAGGCATTTATAAAATAGTAAAAATAGCCATGATGGCCACACATGAAATAACTAGAATATGAGAAATGTAGAAATATCCTCCCCGGCCCCAGCACACTCACATCTCTTCAGAAGAACCTACTGGCCAAAAGAAATGCCAGCTCCTGTGTCTGACAGGCTGTTGCCTTCATTTTGTGGTGCTGGAGGTGAGCTAGTAAGATCTAGGACAACGGGCCCGAAAGAATTCCGCTACACGTGGAAATTTGGGGTTTCATTGCTCCGTACAAGCCAGTGACACACGTCTCCCCCATTCTGTGCCCACCTGCGCTCATCAGTTTGTCAGCAGCCATCCCCCCTCTGGGGTTGAATGACGTGATCCAAGGTGGATTTTGCGGGAACGTTGCCAACATACCTCACGATGGCCTCTCTCAAATGACATGGCACCAGTGTCATCTGGAAGGGTCAGGAATCTTATGTGGAATCCAGAGAAATTCCTGACTAGACCATTCATTCAGTGCAAGCGTCTCACGGTGTTCGAGGGAACTGGGATGCATTGCCCTTCATATTACACGTCCTGTGTCAAATCCCCAGCGTGTACCATGGCTTGACATTGCAAGAACGGCAGGTGAACAAGTTTCATTTCCCACCATGTTTTCTTCAACGTTTGTGGGCTCTCCGCTCCCAGAAGATGAAGACAGCCCATTATCATTTTTTTTATTTGACAACACAAAAGCAAACATTTATCCAGCCCAGCCCAGCCCAACGTCCAAGGACATGATACAATTGCCAGGCGGTGAGTGGAGATACACCTCCTGGCCATGTGTTTTGTTCCAGAGCAATTCAGCTCTGGTCTTCAAAATCAGACTGTATCCAGGGAGCCCTCCTTGGAACAGAAGGTACAGGCATTGCTACAGAAGATCAGGCCTCTATCCCAGGGGGATCAGTACAGGATGATCCATTGGGAGGAACAAGCAACGCAGCAGAACGTGGTTGTTCTGGAATTACCTGCCCATTGAAGAACTTTTCCCTCTATTCCCTGTCAATCGGATCTCTCTCAATTGCTGGGCGATATCCTGAAGTATGTGCATGTACATCCTCGCCCAACTTGAAGAAATGCAGTAAACCCCCCGCGGTCTCCACTTACGCCAGAGAGCTGCAAGAATCATTCTGGCCGTGTCATCAAGGGACACCTCTCGACTCCTCCTTCCCCTTTGAGATACACCAGGACCAAGAAGGAATTTATAGCTGCTGCATTAAAGACTAGAACTGCGCAAGAATAAATTGTTTGCCATTAATCAGCCTTTCCCCTCCAGTCAGGGTTGGCCCTGCTTTGGGCAGGGGGCTGGACTCGATGACTCCTGAGGTCTCTTCCAGCCTGTAGGATTCTAAGATTCTATGATGACAAGCTTCATTGAGAACAAACACCCAGATATCACAGAGGCTCCTCTCTAAAATATCTACATCGATCTTTTCTTTTCTTTTAAATTGGCTGGCCTGGGAACTTTGATCATCTGAATTCCAGTGAAAGCATTTCATGCAAGATTGAAAAATATTCCAATGATCTTCCTCATGGGAGCTGCTAAATCAACCGCTTTCCACATGAGCCAGTGATTTCAGATGCCTGACAGCACCGGCTACATGCCCTATTTTTCTTATGTGCTCAGTACTCAAAACTCCCATTGAAGCAACGAGCCGCTGTTCATGTTCAATATTTGTTGATAACAGGCCAAAAGTTTTCCTGCCTTGTGCCACCACATTGTGGGAATCCACAACTGGAGGCCTCTTTTGGTTAAGAGACGTGGAATCCCATATTGATATTGGATGATAATAAATGGAAAAGCAATTCAACCTGAAGACCAATAGGGTGAGGTAGAGGTTGAACCTCCGTTGTCTGGTCCAGGTCACAAGACCCAGTTCGTAGGTGGAGATGCAGGACCGCATGATTCCCGTTGATTTCTCGGTATGGTGGCTCGGAGCAGCAGGGGGCGGAGGTGCACAGCATGCAGAGAAAGATGCACTCCCAACAAAATTTCTCTAACCAGGAGTAGGTAAAGTGCCTTTCTTCACTCTGGAGTTGATAGAAGTGTTCCTTCCCCACAAGCTCAGCATCTACCCTTACACTGTAAAATAGACATAAAGGAGAAAAGGTGCATTGAATGAAAATCAAACAGGCCCAGTTTCGAAGGCACTGGACTGGCATCTGAGCCCTCGACAGGTGTTTTCCAAGTGAGTCTAAATCTTCAGTGTTAGAACATCTAGCCCCAGTAAAAAGTTATTGTTACTTTAGTTATTCATCTTTCTGGCTGTATAAAGCTTGATGAGTGTTTGCAAGGTGTTTTGAAATACTGAGCTCAGAAGAAGCCTTGGACAATCCGCCCTGAAAGTTACAATTATACCTGTTTGCCGCATTGGTACGTGGAGGCACATTCAGGTGAAGGTTGGACAGCGGGTGAATGGCAGAGTCAGAAATAAACCCCCCTAGCTGGGGACTATTCATGCCCGACAGTAGCGTGTATCCCCTGGACCAAACTGGTGCTTTCAGATACGTCACTGACCTGAGCATAACTCTGAGAGAGGCTCATTCTGGAACTTTATTTGTAAATTATGTTTTGGTGATTTGGGGGTGAATTTTGGGTGAAACCTCCTTGATCCATCTGTGAACAATGATCAGCAATCGAGTGTCTTGTTGTTCGCTTTCACAACCTTCATTTTCGTTGATGTCTCGGGGTGGGTATTTACTCTTGAACAGAATTAAATTGCCTTTCACCAAAAATGTTCCTAGTTACAAATCAATTTTTTAGTTTTTTAAATTCCTTCTCTCTCCGTGAACAAGCTTGAAATCTCCACATCTGCTGCTGTGACTTAAAACAAGGGTTTGAGGCTTTAATTCCATGTGGATATTTACAGAGCTACACGACGTAGTCAAGGAAAAGATGAAAATGAACCCCACTGTTGTTTCTGAGGAGAAGAATTACCCTCACTTTTAAAGAAGACACAGTTCAAATGGATCACAGGAATAGCCAGCTTTTCATTGCTAAGGCTTAGCTCCAAAGGTACAAACATTTTTACAAGGCCGTAAAAAGTCCGAGATAATTGTTGGGATTAGAGGCCTCTGGGCTGAGTCAGAGAGTTGCTTCGCCCAAAGTGGAGGCCAAGGTCTCTGGTGTCATTCCCTTAAGCAGGTCATGATTCGAGGCCTCACAATTTGAGGCTATTTCATTGTCATTCTAATGTGCTTCCCAATTTGGTATTTCTAATAGATGTGGTGGGGTAGAACGGCCCCGTCCAGGTGCCATCTGCTGCAGTGAGCCATGACTCTGACGTGGGGATCTGACTCTCGCTGGTTGGTGTCACCCTCTCGGGACCAATTCTCAGCGATTTGCTTCAGCAGCACTGAGTGGGACCACAAGAGCCCCTGTGGTCAGAGCTGGTTTCTGAGGCTCATTTGTGTTGGGTGGGTTGGAGAATGAAGGTGCTCTCTCTAGGTGTAAATTAACGTGGTTGCTTCACTTTCAAAGAGTCTGGGAACCTTTAAATCTAAGCAAGACCCTTCTGTTCCCTTCTCTGGACATCGCACCCACTGCTGCAGACGGCCTAGAATGCTTCCTGCCACATGCCCTGCAATTGGTCAGTCGTTATGTCAAATCCCATCCCACGGCCATCACCTCCTTCCCCAGAAATGGGTCATTTTCATCTCTCCTGGGTCTCTTGCTGGGCTCACTCAGCTGCTTTGTCTTACAAGACCTCAGGTTCTGAGCTGTGCATGGACGGAGAGATGGTTTCTGGGAGAGTAGAGGTTCCAAGTCTAATTCAATCACTTTCTGTAAATGAGCTCTGCTTCCTTTCCCGCTCCGCCCTCCCACCCCATCACCCATGAGCAAATCCGCTCTGGGCAGCGCTTTGAGACACCATTCTTGACCCAAGTGGAAGTTCAATGTTAGGTCAATTGTTACTCACAATGGAGTAAGCTTCACCCCAGGGCACAGAGCCATCGCAAAGGCCCATGTTCCTCTTAACTCCCTGCTAGGACCCACTTGCAAAGTTAAAAACCTGACTAAACTTCTCTATCAGCATCGTACTGCCAAAGAGCAAATTTCAGACTCAAGATCCTGACAAGAAACAGTCTGGAGGCAATGGAACAATTCCCATGGATTGCAGTGGGATTTGGATATGAGCGATTAGGGTGAGAATGCATGAAAATGGTTCCCTCCATCCTCATAGGTTAGAATGAACTGCCCAGAGCCTCTAAACACGACTAAAGTGAATTGAAAGAACCAAACGGGATTCCTTTCATGAAACCCAGCTGTGCTACTCATGCCGCTCAGAATCACCTTGACATTCGTCCTCATTGCAGCACCAATAAAGTCACTGCAAGGACAGGAGAAATGCTAGTGGCTCGTACAATCTGAAGATGAAAGGAAGCTGAAGATGCAACGTGCTTGTCACACCTGCTGATGCTGAGATTAGTCCAATAATCCCCAACGCTGAGGGAATCAGCTCCATCCAGGAGGACCTACGAAAGCAATTAAGTTTGTTTGGTAACTAATTAGGACCTCCTCCACAAGCATCCCAGTTCCTCTAGGCTCTCCAAGGAACTGTATAAAAGAGCTCTCAACTCTGGGCTCCTCTAAACACTTCTCAGGACTTCATCTCCTTGGTGAACCAGGTAAATCCAATTTGACTCAATCTCTTTCTAACTCCAGAGATATCGCAGTAGGGGTTATTTTCATGTAAAAGAAAATCTTGCGTGGACTCGCTAGGATTTTTATCCGGGATCTGGCTGTTCTAAATTGATCTCATATTGTTACCCAGTTGCAAGGGATGGTGGATTCACCCTTTGAAACTAAGGAAGGGACATTCAGAAGAACATAGGTAATTGGGAAGCATATTTGCTATTAACTGGAAATAGAATTAGTGTGTTTAAATCTTTTAAGTAGCCTTAGAAATCCCCTCAAACCTTTTGCACTCTAGCTGGACAGGAAGAAGTTTTCCAGGGAAGTTCAGGAAGGACCAATTCAGTGGTCTTCTACTTTACTCAGAACCTGCGGGTACTCCTCCCTCATGGAGCCACAAGAATGGATTCAGCTGACAGGTGGTATGACCCATTTGAGCCATTCCCGTGTTCCTCTCAGCAGAAATACCCATTGTCATCGATTTGCCTCAGATCGAGTGTGCTAGTGTCACTTCATGAAAGTCAGGGGACCTGAGTCCATTTCACCCCATCTGAGGTGTCCTTAGTGATTTCTTAGGAGAAGATAGGGATAAAATCCCCCCTCTTCTCTCTTGAGCCCCATGTACATCCCACTGCAATAGTAACCGAGCTTTGAAACCTTTCTTCCATTGTCACTCGAACCTTCTCTTCACTCTGCTCCCTGCTGTGTGTTCCAGGTTTACCTGCATCCCGCAGAGATGACTTTCTCCAGCCTGTGCTATCCAGAATGCGGGGTGGCCCGGCCCAGCCCCGTCACTGGTACCTGCAACGAGCCGTGCGTTCGGCAATGCCCTGACTCCGAAGTGGTGATCAGACCCTCCCCGGTTGTGGTGACCCTCCCCGGACCAGTTCTCAGCACCTTCCCTCAGCAGAGCGAAGTGGCAGCCGTAGGAGAACCTGTGGTGGGAGCCGGCTACGGGGGCTCCTTCGCTAACGGGGGATTGTACGGCTATGGAGGCCGTTACGGAGGATTGTTCGGTTTAGGAGGTTATGGTTATGGAGGCCGTTACGGTTATGAGGGATACCCAGGCTATTACGGGAATGGGGGATACTGCGGCTACCCAGGCTTTTATGGTAATGGGGGATACTGCGGCTACCCAGGGTTTTATGGCTATGGGGGAGTAGTCGGTTCCGGGGTGTCCTGCCACAGGTACCGCAGTGGAAGCTGTGCGCCTTGCTAAACCCAGCAGGACCATCCGTGGCAGACCCAGGAAATGAACGGCCGGATACAGATTCCCCCCTGAGCTTTGGGGCTTGGCTTTCAGAAGTGCTGGGCAAACCCGGCTCCAGCTGAGCTCAGTGGGAGCTGTGTGTGCTCAGCCCCTGGGTCTGAGAGCCAGGCTGCATTGCTCCCCTCACGCTTCATGGCTCCTTCTGCTCCTGCTTTGCCAGCCACGCGCTGAGTCTCCACCTGGCCTGTGGGCTCCTTCTGAGTGACACGCAGGCAGCTCCCACCGACCCCGCCGGGTGACGGAAACAGAGGCCTGAGGAAACGCCTCAGTTACACCGATTGTCATTGTAAGTCCCTATAGGTGGGGGGAAGGGGAGGTTGCTGTCTAGGAGAACCAGGCCAACATGTTCTACCCTTTCCGTCCACACGCACCTTTAGCTCCTCCTCTTTCCCTTTGCTACAGCAGATGTACCATGGAGATGCTGCTGAGTCCCACGCTTGTGTTTTGTCTTGTCTCACTTCCTACTCCCTGGCATGACACTATGAACTTAGCACATAGAGCGCCTTGTCTGAAATGTGCCCCACTGAGGCAGGTGACCAGTTGTAACCCTTCTTGAAACTCTGCAAATACCATTCTTCCTGCTCTGTAAAATCTCTTCCTGTGTGTCTGCCAATTCCATGTACATTAAAAACTCTGCTGCATTATAATACCGGTCTTCTGGTTTTCCTTGTTCCTGCCTGCATTCGGAAAAGTCGCTTTGGACTCAATCCCTCCCTCTCGATCTGGCCGCACCTCGCATTTCAAACTTTGAAGCCCTGCAGTGATAGGAGAGTCCAGCCCTTGGTGGCTACAGGTCCTCCTTGGACCGCCTGTTTCAGCAAAGAGTCTCCCTTTTCCTTCGAACTATATGCAAGGACTCTGTGGCATAGACATCCTAGCCTCTGCCCTATGTGAGCACAACAAGGATATAGGTCAAGGCTCTCAGGAATCCTGGGCCCTGCCTGGGAGGGATAATGAGGATTCTGTGGGGTGGAATTGGAGACCCTGAGATGGGCATTGCTCTGGCCAAAGGGCGTGTGAGCGAGGACTCAGCTCTTGTCATTAGTCCATGTGACTGAGCAGTATGTAAGCCAGGAAAGTTCCTCACAATAGCAGGACCGTTCCCCGCTTGCAGAGAGGGTACAGACTACCAAGCAAACCAGTGCTGTGAATGCTACCCCATGCAGTGGGATGCGGTGGGATAGTTTTGATGGGTTGCACATCCCAAGGATCCGTGACAGAAATGTTAGGTATTTGGACTGCTTAGCCTAGGCACTGACTGCATAGGGGCTGCCCGGCTGGAGATTCCTTGGGAAAAAATTAGCTCAGTGCGGGCCCCTCCCATGGGGGGGAGCAGAGGGTGCGGCCTGGCAGGAGCAAGGAGGTTCCCCTGACAGGCCGCAGTTTGTAACCCACAGCGTGGTGCTCCTAGGGCTGCAGTTAGATTACGCTGGGCCTTGGGCCCAGCCCCTGCCCCACCTAAAGAAAGGGCAACGTCATTCCTGACCAGAGCCAGAGCCCTCTCGGGTTGGATATCGTGTGCCACTCGCTTCTTCAAAAATGTGTCCAAGAACTTCCTGCCACACGTTGTCTCACCGCAACCCTGTCCAGAGCCCGGTCTCTGCTCCTCTCTCCTCAGGCAGCTTCTGCTCCAAAGCAAGCCCGACAGATGCCCTGTGCTGTCTTGTTGAGCACCCTGGAGCTGGTGGGCTGTCTCCAGGCACCTTCCTGATCTGGTCCCACTCAGTCTGCCTTTCTCCAGATCAGTTAAGTTCTTTCAGACTCTCCTCCCTTTCCTTCATGGTCCCCATGGTCAGGTCAGGCTCATCCAGGTCAGAGCACTGAGTGTCTGAGTCAAAATGATCCGGGTCGGGTGACAATCCAGTGTAGCCCTGGGTCCTCTTCATTGCACTGCTCATACCCTGTGTATGACAGCCCCCTATTGGTTTTCTTTCCCCTACACAGCCCCCAGTAAATTTGTGCCCAGACCCACCTCCAATGGGATGTTTCCCTCAAGTTCTGGCTTGGCTCCTTCCATTTGTACCACCCTGCCTGCTGGCTGATTGATTCCACAGATAGGGAGAAACATGACGTGTGTATCACCCATTCCTCTCCTTTTAATTCCAGCTGTGCATCTGTGATGGATGGGAGGAGTATGGGCTATAAAAGGTTAAACTCAGAGAATCACTGAAAAAATCCAGGAAGTGTTGGCAGGGAGCCTTGAGAACCAATGGGAAGAGAGTGTTAAGATTTGAATTGAAAAACAGGTTGCCTGCTTTAATCGCCGTTGTGTGAGTTAAAACCCCGAGCTGGGGTAGAGGTGGGGGAGATGAATTGAACCATGCAGGGATAACCATACCTAGAAAAGGAATACCTGTGCCTAGAAATGGACTGGACCTTGAATGTAGGAATATGTGAGTAGATAGGGAATGTTTTAGTTAGACGTGATCCGGTTATTTTCTTTGATTTGTTCGTTGGTTAAATTCTACTGTGCTGAGTCCATGTCCCCTTCCCCCCCCCAAACTGTAACTAAAGATGAACCCAAGCAATCATCTGTTTTTTAATCTTTTCTTTTCTCAATTGTTCTAGAACACCTAGCAACCAAGTATGCTTTACCAGGTATATCTTTTTATGTAGTTAATAAAAATCACCTTTTTTTAGACTGATCTGTTTCTTGTGTTCTGGAAGGTAATAGGAGGTCTGTGTATGCATACCTAAGACTGTGAGATCAGCTATCAGAGATTACAGTTTGTTTTCTGGTGGGGGGGGGGAGAGTTGAGCTCTCTTGTGGTAAAAGAGAATGGGGTACCTCTCTGGAAAAAGTTCCCAAGGATTTTTTCCTCGGTTCAAGAAAGGTTTTTTTCACTTCGGTAGTAGCAGCTACCTTCCAAGGCCAGAAAATCTTTGACTTTGGGGAGTTTTTAAGTAGAAGCTTCTAAAGCCAAGGTATTTTTGAAGTCTTTCATGGGTCCCCACCTTCTGCACTCAGAGTGCCAGAGGGCGTGTCTAGACTACACCTCTCTGTCGACAGAGAGATGTAGATTAGGCACATCAAAATTGCTAATGAAGCCGGGATTTAAATATCCTGCACCTCATTAGCATAAACATGACCGCTGCTTTTTTCGAAATGGAGTTTTTTTGAGAAAAACGGCAGTCTAGACGCAGATCTGTCAAAAATAAAGCCTTTTTCGACAGATCCTGTAAACCTCATTTTTTGAGGAATACAGGATCTGTTGAAAAAGGCTTTATTTGCAACAGATCCGTGTCTAGACAGCCGTTTTTTTTCTCAAAAAAACTCCATTTAGAAAAAGAGCGGTGGCCATGTTTATGCTAATGAGGTGCAGGATATTTAAATCCCGGCTTCATTAGCAATTTCGATGTGCTTGATTTGCATCCCTCTGTTGACAGAGGGATGCAGTCTAGACGTAGCCAGAGTGGGGAACGACTTTGACATGGTGGTAGCATTGGGATAATTTTGAACCAGGAACACAGACATCAGAATTTTAAAAGGACACATTTTTTTCTCTTTTGCTGTTTGCAAGTTTGGGGTTTTTTTCTTTTGATGCCTGAGGGGGGAAAGGTGCACAGAAAGGTAAACCTACACAGTCAGAGAGTCCAAACCAAACGGTTATTTTGTTGTTTTTTTCTAGCTTTCGGGGCAACTGGAGAGCTAGGCTAGCGTAGGGCAGGAAAGCAGCCCGGTGCATGCATTTGCAGTCAGGCAAAGCAGCCCTGGAGCAGCCTACCTTTCCAAAGTGGCACACCAAGGTGGAAACAGGCTCAGATCAGGGCGAGATGTCCACCTTTGGGGAAGACTTGCAGTGCGAGGATGAGGGACCAGGAGTCAATGGTGGCGGTTATGTCCCTTCCATACCATAGACACCAAGGTGGGATGATGTCTCTGGCTATATCTACACTACGAGTTTTCTTGGCAAAAAATATGCTAATGAGGGACTCATTTGCATGAGTCGTGATCTCATTTGCGTATTTTCTGCCGACCCATTTTTGCACTAGGGGTTTTTGCACAAAAACAAGCAGTGTGGCCATTTTCTTTTTGCGCAAAAACCCCTTTTTCCGCAAGCTCGGTATACCTCCTTTTTTGGGGCATAAAGATCTTGCGGAAAAAGGGAGTTTTGTGCAAAAAGAAAACGGCCACGCTGCTTGGTTTTGCGCAAAAACCCCTAGCGCAAAAACGGAGCGCAGAAAATATGCAAATGAGATCGCAACTCATGCAAATGAGTCCCTCATTAGCATATTTTTTGCCAAGAAAACTCGTAGTGTAGACGTAGCCTCAGAGAGAGGCAGACCTCTAAGCAGGGATAAGAGGGAGTTCTTCCTACAGATGAAGCTCTTACAAGCAGAGATGAGGTGATTAGAAGTTGAACTGAAGAAAGCTAAAAAGCTGGGCTCTCCAGCTGCACCAACTAACCCCCTGCTCCAACTAATGCTCCCCAACTCAAGAAATGCCCCATGTACAAGGTAGGAGATGAAGCAGAGGCCTTCTTAGTACGTTTGAAAGGGCCTGTTGATGTGTTAATGATGCTGCAGCAGCTGGTGAGGGACACTCATTGAGACAGGAGACTGCTTTAGATGGGCCACTCCTCTCTTCCAGCCTGGCTAGTGCTACGTTCTCATTGGCAGAAGCAATTCTAATTCTAATTAGGCCTCAAGAGTGCTGTGTCCAGATCTCTGCACTACATTTCAAGAAAGATGTGGAGAAATTGAAGAGAGTCCAGAGAAAAGCAACACAAATTATTAAAGGTCTAGAAAACGTGACCTACGAGGAAAACTGAAAGAATTGGGCTTGTTTAGTTTAGAAAAGAGAAGATTGAGGGGGGACATGATAGCAGTTTTCAAGTATCTAAAAGGGTGTCACAAGGAGGAGAGACAAAAATTGTTCTCCTTGGCCTCTGATTATAGGACAAGAAGCAATGGGCTTAAACTGCAGCAAGGGAGGTTCAGGCTGGACATTAGGAAAAACTTCCTAAGGGTATGTCTACACTGCATTCCTCTTTCGAGAGAGGAATGCAAATGCAGACGAGCGAAATTGCAAATGAAGCGCGGGAAATTCAAATCCGTGCTTCATTTGCATAATCATGTCCGGCTGCTATTTCGAAATACCCTATTTCGAGATAAAAAAATGCTGCGTAGACGCGGTTATTTTGAAAGAAACCCCTTCTTTTGAAATAACCCTTACTCCTAAAAAATGAGGTTTAAGGGTTATTTCAAAAGAAGGGGTTTCTTTCAAAATAACCGCGTCTACAGAGCGTTTTTGATCTCAAAATAGGGTATTTCGAAAAAGTGGCCGGACGTGATTGTGCAAATGAGGCACGGGAAATTCATATCCACGCTTCATTTGCAATTTCGCTCGTCTGCATTTGCATTCTTCTCTCAAAAGAGGAATGCAGTATAGACATACCCTCAATGACTGTGTACACTTGCATTGTTATCTCGAAATAACGGTGCAGTGTAGACGTACCCTAAAAGAATACCCAGCAGAACACGGTTGGGATAGCAGGTTTCTGTTCGGGCTGTAATGTCTGTGTAATCAGCATGTGTGTAGTCAGCAAGTGGAACTCCTTGCCAGAGGAGGCTGTGAAGGCTGGGACTATAACAGAGTTTAAAGAGAAGCTAGATAATTTCATGGAGGTTAGGTCCATAAAAGGCTATTAGCCAGGGGATAAAATGGTGTCCTTGGCCTCTGTTTGACAGAGGCTGGAGAGGATGGCAGGAGACAAATCGCTTGATCATTGTCTTCGGTCCACCCTCTCTGGGGCACCTGGTGCTGGCCACTGTCGGCAGACAGGATACTGGGCTAGATGGACCTTTGGTCTGACCCAGTACGGCCGTTCTTATGTTCTTATGTTCTTAAACCGGGGATGGTCCTGCTATTGTGGGGAACTTTTCTGGTCTATACCCTACCTCACTGAAATGGGCCAGTGAAGATAAGGGCCCGCTCCCACTTCCTTCGCCCAGAGACCTCCCTGAATTTGAGGTCTCCCCTTCCCTTCTCCTGGGGGGCACAGACCTTGTATCCCAGCAAGGCTGGGCCCTGGATTCCTCCGGTCGCTTAGGGCAGGGGAGAGGTGTCGGACCACTCCAGGGTATTCGTTTCACAGTGGACACTTCCCGGACCACTGGTCGTTGCAGACCGTTCAAAGCAAAGGAAAGACTCTTTGCTAAAGCAGGCAGTGCAAGGAGGATCTCCACCCAATTCCCAGGGCCGGCAGAAAGCTCTCAGCTCCTCCAATCACCGCGGGGCTTTAAAATGTGCAGCTTGAGAACGGTCTGGTGCTGCTGGCCCGACAGGGAGGAATTCTGTTGAGAGAGATTCTCCAGCAAGGGGGGAGGGACAAGGAGAGCCACGAGACCAAGAGTCTGACGCAGCCGAGGTTGGACTGCGAACGAAACTGGCCGTACACACAGGAAGGAATTCGTCCGAGCAGGAGGAATGGCATGTGCAGCGTTTCAAGAGAGGCTCCAACTCCTCACCCGTCCCAATGGGGAGCATTTCAGAGCAGATGTTCGTTGTGCTTTGCTGCAGTTGCAGAGAACATAAGAACGGCCGTACTGGGTCAGACCAAAGGTCCATCTAGCCCAGTAGCCTGTCTGCTGACAGTGGCCAGCGCCAGGTGCCCCAGAGAGGGTGGACCAAAGACAATGATCAAGCGACTTGTCTCCTGCCATCCTTCTCCAGCCTCTGACAAACAGAGGCTAGGGACACCATTTCTATCCCCTGGCTAATAGCCTTTTATGGTCCTAACCTCCATGAAATTATCTAGCTTCTCTTTAAACTCTGTTATAGTCCTAGCCTTCACAGCCTCCTCTAGCAAGGAGTTCCACAGGTTGACTACACGCTGTGTGAAGAAGAACTTTCTTTTATTAGTTTTAAACCTGCTACCCATTAACTTAATTTGGTGTCCTCTAGTTCTTCTAAGAGGTTGACTCGCAAGTTGTGGCATAGTGGGAGGGCAGTCTGCTGTGTATCCCGGGCTCCCCCTGTGTTGTGATGTGTGATTCCCACTGACTCGCCCACATGTTGTGATGTAGTGTCAGTACCTTGCTGGTTGCTGTGCTTGGGCAGTGGGCTGTGGAGGACCCCCACTGGTGGTTGTCTGTAAGCACGGCCCAGCAAGAGGGGCCTCAGGACAGTGGCCAAACTGCTTCTACTTGTTAAGGGAAAAGACGGGACAAAGGAAGTGTGTGCTGGGGGAAGGGTCAGTCTTGGGCTGGAATCATGGAGGAACCAGTCTAAGGAGAGGGCTGGAATCCAGGGGCCTAAGGACCCCATCTCAAGGGGTCTGAGGTATCCTGGCCCAGACTCCTGTAAACACATCACGTCTATGCTGTGCTGTATCCTGGAGAAGCAATAAAACCCCTCTATTCAACTGGCTGGTGGAGACTGTTCTAGCTGCTACGAGGGTGCAGGATCAGGGGAACCCCAACTCGCCATCACACAAGTCCCCTGTGCAACCATTTCCAGTCCCTTCTTTTAACCCTATTTGGTGGGATCTGAGAGAAAAGAAAAAGCTGGGGGCTGCGCAGCAGCTACTAGGAGGAAGAGCCTGTGATAAGGAAGGCACTGGAGCTAGCTACAAAACCCCTGGGCTGTCTCACAGCTGGGGCTGGAGACTTTTCTAGGCAGCTACTATTACAAGGCTTGGGCTGGAATCCGGAGTAGAGGGTGGGACCGGGTTCCCCCAGCATCCACGTCTCCATTTCCACTCAGGGAAAAGACTGGCTGGGGAAGGGAAGGGGTGTACCCAGCCCTTCATCTTTTTGGGGGTCCACTGAGGCTGTGTAGTTGGGTTTTCCCTCTGGCCAGTGATGAGAACAGTTCAACAAACACCAGGCTGATGCCCTAGGTGAGGTGCCTAAATCGAGGGCTGCTGTGAGCCTGTGACAAAGCCATCCGCCGCCACGCGCAGGACGCACTGAGTCTGAGTAGCAGCTTTGTCACGGTGCATGGGAAAGTGTGAGGGCAGATGCTGAGTGAGTGGGAAAGGGACAGTTCCGTCAGTTTCAGATGAAGGAAGGCACTTTACCGAAGCCCGGTAATAGAAAACCTTGTGCAGAGTGTCTCTATTGTGGATGTTCTGTTACTCTGGACTAGTGTTAACCTCACACGAACCATGCGATTTGGGGCCACTTTTATCGTCCTTATGAAAACCTGAGTTGCTGCCCTGCAAAAACTCACCAGGCTCTTACCGCAAACCAAGTGATTTGTCTGCTGGAGATCAAAGGAAAAACACACATTCTGAGAAAGGAAATCTGACTTAGCCTTTGCAGGAAAAGGCTCTTTGCCAAAACAGGGAACCCGGGAAGAACTCCAGCCAGGAGCTCAGGGCCTACAGAAGTTCCCAGCCTCTCCAAGGGCTGGATAATCCAGGGCTTTGAAAATTGGAACATGACAAATGCCCGATGCTGCATGCTCCAAAGAGAGTAATTTCATCCAGCAAAAAAATTAAGCCAGGAGGGAGGACCACAGAGAACTGGACAACCAATGTGAGGATGCAGCAGTTTTATAATGTGAATGAAATTGGCAGTGCACAGTTACAGAATGAAATTCAACAGAGCAGAGACAATGTTGGTCCCTCATTCCAAGGTGGTTTGCAACCGATCTCCTGCCTTCGTGGGGCACGTTTTAGACCAGATGTCCTTTTGGCTTTGCTGCAGTCACAGAGGGTGACAAAAGAGTCCCCTTTGCAACCATTTCCGGTTCCATGTTTTTCCCCCGTTGGTGGGAAGTGAGACAAAGCAACACAGAAGCATGGAACTACGCAGCTTCTCTGTTGTACATCTGCCACCGGAAAGGCCAAAGCGAGGGGCTAAAGCTACGCATGGCTACAAAGAATAGAACCCATGGGGCTGAATTTTCCTTGGGAGCCAGATCTCTTTTCCCCCCACTAAAGGGCCTTAAAGGGGTAAACAGTAACTGACACCTGTTTTCAGGCCCCTGTTTCCGTCACTCGGTGGGGTCGGTGGGAGCAGCCTGCGTGTCACTTAGAAGGAGCCCACAGGCCAGGAGGAGACTCAGCGTGTGGCTGGCAAAGCAGGAGCGGAAGGAGCCATGAAGCGTGAGGGGAGCAATGCAGCCTGGCTCCCAGACCCAGGGGCTGAGCACACACAGCTCCCACTGAGCTCAGCTGGAGCCGGGTTTGCCCAGCACTTCTGAAAGCCAAGCCCCAAAGCTCAGGGGGGAATCTGTATCCGGCCGTTCATTTCCTGGGTCTGCCATGGATGGTCCTGCTTAGCAAGGCCCACAATATCCACCGACGTACCTGTGGCCATATCCCCCGTATCCGCCACATAATCCACCATAATATCCCGGGTAACCACAGTACCCCCAGTTACCATAATAGCCTGGGTAGCCGCAGTATCTCCCATGAGCATAACGTCCTGGGTAGCCCCAGAACCCCCCATTACCAAAAAAGCCTGGGTAGCCACAGTATCCCCCATACCCATAAAAGCCTGGGTAGCCCCCATAACCGTAGCGGCCTCCATAACCATAACTCCCATAACCGAACAACCCTCCGTAACGGCCTCCATAGCCGTACAATCCCCCGTTAGCGAAGGAGCCCCCGTAGCCGGCTCCCACCACAGGTTCTCCTACGGCTGCCACTTCGCTCTGCTGAGGAAGGTGCTGAGAACTGGTCCGGGAGGGTCACCACAACCGGGAGGGTCTGATCACCACTTGAGTCAGGGCACTGCCGAGCATACGGCTCGTTGCAGCTGCCAGTGGACGGGGCTGGGCCGGGCCACCCCGCATTCTGGATAGCACAGGCTGGAGAAAGTCATCTCTGTGGGATGCAGGTAAACCTGGAACACACAGCAGGGAGCAGAGTGAAGAGAAGGTTCGAGTGACAATGGAAGAAAGGTTTCAAAGCTCGGTTACTATTGCAGTGGGATGTACATGGGGCTCAAGAGAGAAGAGGGGGGATTTTATCCCTATTTTCTCCTAAGAAATCACTAAGGATACCTCAGATAGGGCGAAATGGACTCAGGCCCCCTGACTTCCATGCTTCCCAGTTACATATGTTCTTCTGAATGTCCCTCCCTTAGTTTCAAAGGGTGAATCCACCATCTCTTGCAACTGGGTAACAATACGGGATTAATTTAGAACAGCCAGATCCCGGATAAAAATCCTAGCGAGTCCACGCAAGATTTTCTTTTACATGAAAATAGCCCCTACTGCGATATCTCTGGAGTTAGAAAGAGATTGAGTCGAATTGGATTTACCTGGTTCACCAAGGAGATGAAGTCCTGAGAAGTGTTTAGAGGAGCCCAGAGTTGAGAGCTCTTTTATACAGTTCCTTGGAGAGCCTAGAGGAACTGGGATGCTTGTGGAGGAGGTCCTAATTAGTTACCAAACAAACTTAATTGCTTTCGTAGGTCCTCCTGGATGGAGCTGATTCCCTCAGCGTTGGGGATTATTGGACTAATCTCAGCATCAGCGGGTGTGACATGCACGTTGCATCTTCAGCTTCCTTTCATCTTCAGATTGTACGGGCCACTAGCATTTCTCCTGTCCTTGCAGTGACTTTATTGGTGCTGCAATGAGGATGAATGTCAAGGTGATTCTGAGCGGCATGAGTAGCACAGCTGGGTTTCATGAAAGGAATCCCGTTTGGTTCTTTCAATTCACTTTAGTCGTGTTTAGAGGCTCTGGGCAGTTCATTCTAACCTATGAGGATGGAGGGAACCATTTTCATGCATTCTCACCCTAATCGCTCATATCCAAATCCCCACTGCAATCCATGGGGAATTGTTCCATTGCCTCCAGACTGTTTCTTGTCAGGATCTTGAGTCTGAAATTTGCTCTTTGGCAGTACGATGCAGATAGAGAAGTTTAGTTGGGTTTTTGACTTTGCAAGTGGGTCCTAGCAGGGAGTTAAGAGGAACATGAGCCTTTCGGATGGCCCTGTGTCCTAGGGTGAAGCTTATTCCATTGTGAGTAAAAATGGACCTAACGTTGAATGTCCTCTTGGGTCTAGAAGGGTGTCTCAAAGGGCTGCCCAGAGAGGATTTGCTCATGGGTGATGGGGTGGGAGGGCAGAGCGGGAAACGAAGCAGAGCTCGTTTACAGAACGTGATTGAATTAGACGTGGAACCTCTCCTCTCCCAGCAACCATCTCTCCGTCCATGCTCAGCCCAGAACCTGAGGTCTTCTAAGAAAAAACAGCTGAGTGAGCCCAGCAAGAGACCCAGGAGAGATGAAAATGACTCATTTCTGGGGAAGGAGGTGATGGCTGTGGGATGGGATTTGACATAACGACTGACCAATTGCAGGGCATGTGGCAGGAAGAATTCTAGGCCGTCTGTAGCAGTGGGTGCAATGTCCAGAGAAGGGAGCAGAAGGGTCTTGCTTAGATTTAAAGGTTCCCAGACTCTTTGAAAGTGAAGCAACCACGTTAATTTACACCTAGAGAGAGCACCTTCATTCTCCAACCCACCCAACGCAAATGAGCCTCAGAAACCAGCTCTGACCACAGGGGCTCTTGTGGTCCCACTCGGCGCAGATGAAGCAAATGGCTGAGAATTGGTCCCAAGAGGGTCACACCAACCAGCAAGGGTCAGATCTCCACGTCAGAGCCAGGGCTCACTGCAGCAGATGGCACCTGGACTGGGCTATTCTACCCCAAGATATCTATCAGAAATACCAATTTGGGAAGCACATTAGAATGAAAATGAGGCCTTTAATCATGACCTGCTTAAGGGAATGACACCAAAGACCTTGGCCTCCATTTTGGGTGAAGCGACTCTCTGACTCAGCCCAGAGGCCTTTAATCCCAACAATTATCTCGGACTGTTCTGAGTATACAGCCCTGTTAAAAATGTTTGTACCTTTGGATCTAAGCCTCAGCAATGGAAAGCTGGCTATTCCTGTGATCCATTTGAACTGTGTCTTCTTTAAAAGTGAGGGTAATTCTTCTCCGCAGAAATGACAGGGGTGTCCATTTTCATCTTTTCCATCAGTACATGGGGTATAGCCCTGTAAATATCCACATGGAATTCAAGCGTCAAACACTTTTAAACATCATAACAGCAAATGCGATGAACTCTCGAGGGGTACATCTAGACTACATGGCTCCGTCGACGGAGCCATGTAAAGTAGTTTACTCGGCGTAGTCAAAGAAGTGGGGGTTTAAATAATCCCTGCTTCATTAAAATAAAAATGGCTGTCACGCTGTGCCGACAATCAGCTGATCCGGCACAGTGCGGCAGTCTAGACACGGTGCGGTCAACAAGGGAAGCCTTTGTCGACCGCTCCGGTAACAATCAGCTGATCCGGCATAGAGCGGCAGTCTAGACGTGGCGCAGTCAACAAGGGAAGCCTGTGTCGACCGCTCCGGTAAACCTCGTTTCACGAGGCATACTGGAGTGGTCAACAAAGACTTCCCTTGTCAACCGCACCGCGTCTAGACTGCCGCACTGTGCCGGATCAGCTGATCGTCGGCACAGCTCGGTGGCCATTTTTATTTCAATGAAGTGGGGATTATTTCAATCCCCGCTTCTTTGACTATGCCGAGTAAACTACATTACATGGCTCCATTGACGGAGCCATGTAGTCTAGACACACTTCAAGTGTCCTGTGTGGGCTGCTTTTTCTTCCCTTGGAAACTGACATCTCTCATAGGAGAGAATAATCCACTAATAATGAATTCTTTTAGATTCATGAAGTGAGGTACAGAGTAGGTTCTTCACCCAACAATTTCTTATACATGAGTATAATAATGATGGAAACAAATCATCCCGATGCGCAGCAAGAAAAGCAAATGTGGCAGGCGACCAGTTGGCTTAGCAGAGAAATCCTTGGCAAGCTTAAACATAAAAGGGAGGCTTAGAAGCAGTGGAAACTTGGACAGATGACCAGGGAGAAGTATAAATACATTGCTCGAGCATGCAGGGGTGTAATCAGGAATGCCAAAGCACAATTGGAATTGCAGCTAGCAAGGGATGTGAAGGGTAACAAGAATGGTTTCTACAGGCATGTTAGCAATAAGACAGTGATCAGAGATGGTGTGGGGCCCCTAGTGGATGAGGGAGATAACCTAGTGACAGATGAGGTGGGAAAAGCTGAAGTACTCAATACTTTCTTTGCCTGTCTTCACAGACAAGGTCAGCTCCCAGACAAATGCAGTAGTCAACACAATATGGGAAGGAGGTGGGCAGCCCTCGGTGGAGAAAGAACAGTTTAAGAACTATTTAGAAAAGTTGGACATACACAAAGCCATGGGTCCGGATTTAATGCATCCGAGAGTTCTGAGGGAGTTGGCAAATGTCATTGAGGAGCCTTTGGCCATTATCTTTGAAAAGTCGTGGAGATCAGGAGAGGTCCCGAATGATTGGAAAAAGGCAAATGTAGTGCCCATCTTTAAAAAAGGGAAGAAGGACAATCCAGGGAACTACAGACCAGTCAGCCTTACCTCAGTCCCCGGAAAATCATGGAGGGGATCCTCAAGGAATCCATATTGAAGCACTTGGAAGAGGGGAAAGTGAACTCAAAAAGAAATAACAAAATGTTTTTTAAGTACATTAGAAGCAGGAAGCCTGCTAAAAAACCTGTGGGTCCCTAGGCGATCGAACTATAAAAGGCGCAATCAAGGGCGATAAAGCCATTGCGGAGAAACTAAATGATTTCTTTGCTTCAGTCTTCACGGCTGAGGACGTTGGGGAGAGTCCCAAATCTGCACCGTCCTTTGTGGGTGACAAATCTGAGGAACTGTCCTGGATTGAAGTGTCAGTAGAGGAGGTTTTGGAACAAATAGAAAAACTTAATGTTAACAAATCTCCGGGACCGGATGGCATTCATCCAAGGGTTCTAAAAAGAACTCAAATGGGAAATTGCTGAACTATTATCTGTGGTTTGTAACCTATCCCTTAAATTGGCTTCCGTACCTAATGACTGGAAGGTAGCCAACGTGACACCAATATTTAAAAAGGGCTCTAGAGGCGATCCGGGCAATTACAGACCGGTAAGTCTAACTTCAGTACCTGGCAAATTAGTCGAAACAATAGTAAAGAATAAAATTGTGAAGCATGTAGAAGAACATAATTTGTTGGACAAAAGTCAACATGGTTTCTGTAAAGGAAATCCTGTCTTACTAATCTATTAGAGTTCTTTGAAGGGGTTAACAAACATGCGGACAAGGGGATCCAGTAGATATAGTATACTTAGATTTTCAGAAAGCCTTTGACAAGGTCCCTCACCAAAGGCTCTTGTGTAAATTACATGGCCATGGGATAAGAGGGAAGGTCCTTTCTTGGATTGAGAACTGGTTAAAAGACAGGAAACAAAGGGTAGGAATAAATGGTAAATTTTCAGAATGGAGAGGGGTAACTAGTGGTGTCCCCCAAGAGTCAGTCCTAGGACCAATCCTGTTCAACTTATTCATAAATGATCTGGAGAAAGGGGTAAGCAGTGAGGTGGTAAAGTTTGCAGATGATACCAAACTGTTTAGGATAGTCAAGACAGAAGCAGACTGTGAGGGACTCCAAGAAGATCTCACCAAACTGAGTGATTGGGCAACAAAATGGCAAATGAAATTTAATG
This sequence comes from Rafetus swinhoei, assembly GCA_019425775.1. NCBI lineage: Eukaryota > Metazoa > Chordata > Testudines > Trionychidae > Rafetus > Rafetus swinhoei. Next base: position 347,389,123 of record CM033437.1, on the reverse strand, counting down.
TGGATAAGTGTAAAGTAATGCACATCGGGAAAAATAACCCCAACTATCACGTACAGTATGATGGGGGCTAATATGGCTACGACAAATCAGGAAAGAGATCTTGGAGTTATCGTGGACAGTTCTCTGAAAACTTCCACACAGTGTGCAGCGGTCAAAAAGGCAAATAGGATGCTAATTATTAAGAAAGGGATAGAAAATAAGACCCAGAATATCTTACTGCCCCTGTATAAAACTATGGTACGCCCACATCTTGAATACTGTGTACAGATGTGGTCTCCTCACCTCAAAAAGATATTTTGGCCTTGGAAAGGGTTCAGAAAAGGGCAACTAAAATGATTAGGGGTTTGGAACGGGTCCCATATGAGGAGAGGTTAAAGCGACTGGGACTTTTCAGTTTAGAAAGAGGAGACTGAGGGGATATGATAGAGGTGTATAAAATCATGAATGGTGTGGAGAGGGCCGATAAAGAAAAGTTATTTATTAGTTCCCTAAATAGAAGAACTAGAGGACACCAAATGAAATTAATGGGTAGCAGGTTTAAAACTAATAAAAGAAAGTTCTTTTTCACGCAGCGTGTAGTCAGCCTGTGGAACTCCTTGCCAGAGGAGGCCGTGAAGGCTAGGACTATAACAGAGTTTAAAGAGAAGCTAGATAATTTCATGGAGGTTAGGTCCATAAAAGGCTATTAGCCAGGGGATAGAAATGGTGTCCTTGGCTTCTGTTTGTCAGAGGCTGGAGAGGGATGGCAGGAGACAAATCGCTTGATCATTGTCTTTGGTCCACCCTCTCTGGGGCACCGGGTGCTGGCCACTGTCGGCAGACAGGCTACTGGGCTAGATGGACCTTTGGTCTGACCCAGTACGGCCGTTCTTATGTTCTTATGATCAGGAACAGTCAACATGGATTCACCAAGGGCAAGTCATGCCTGACCAACCTGTTTAGCTTCTATGATGAAGTAACTGGCTCTGTGGACATGGGGAAGTTGGTGCATGTGATATACCTTGACTTTAGCAAAGCTTTTGATATGGTCTCCCACAATATTCTTGCCAGCAAGTTAAGGAAGTATGGATTGGATAAATGGAATGCAAGGTGGATAGAAAGCTAGCTAGATTGTTGGGCCCAACAGGTAGTGATCAACAATTCGATGTCTGGTTAGTGGTCGGTTTCAAGTGGCGTGCCCCAAAGATCGGTTCTAGGATTGGTTTTGTTCAACGTCTTTATTAATGACCTGGATGAGGGGATGCATTGCACCCTCAGCAAGTTTGCGGATGACACTAAGCCAGGGGGAGAGGTAGATATGCTGGAGGGTGGGGATGGGGTCCAGAGTGACCTGGACAGATTAGAGGATTGGGCCAAAAGAAATCTGATGAGGTTCAACAAGGAGTAGGGCAGAGTCTTGCACTTGGGATGGAAGAATCCCAAGCACTGTTACAGGCTGGGGACCGACTGGCTAAGTAGCAGTTCAGCAGAAAAGGACCTGAGGATAACAGTGGATGAGAAGCTGGATATGAGTCAACAGTGTGCCCTTGTAGCCAAGAAAGCTAATGGCATATTAGGGTGCATTAGGAGGAGTATTGCCGGCAGATCTAGAGAAGTGATTATTCCCCTTTATTCAGCTCTGGTGAGGCCACATCTGGAGTACTGCATCCAGTTATGGGTCCCCCACTACAGAAAGGATGTGGACGCATTGGAGAGGGTCCAGCGGAGGGCAATGAAAATGATTAGGGGGCTGGAGCACATGACCAGGAGAGGCTGAGGGATTTGGGTCTGTTTAGTCTGCAGAAGCGAAGAGTGAGGGGAGATTTGAGAGCAGCCTCCAACTTGCTGAAGGGAGGCTCCAAAGAGGGTGGAGAGAGGCTGTTCTCAGTGGGGGCAGGTGGCAGAACAAGGAGCAATGGTCTCAAGTGGCAGTGGGGGAGGTCTAGGTTGGATATTAGGACATTAGGTTGGATATTAGAGTCCTGCCCTTGGGATGGAAGAATCCCAAGCACTGCTACAGGCTGGGGACCGACTGGCTAAGTAGGAGTTTGGCAGAAAAGGACCTGGGGACTGCAGTGGATGAGAAGCTGGATGTGAGTCAACAGTGTGCCCTTGTAGCCAAAAAGGCTAATGGACTGCTCCTCGGAGAGCAGGGGGGTGGGTATTGAGCTCAGCCATGTGCCTTGGCTGGGGGAGACCAGGGAGCTGGTGGTGAGAAGCCCCAGAGAGTGGGAAGGGGAGTGGCAGTGGCCTTGTCAGCACCCTGGGAAGCCCCCCCATGGGGTCATCTGTGACCTGACCCCATCACACTCCGGCTATGGGGCCACCCCAGAAAATCGGTGCAGGATACGTCGACTCCAGCTACAGATTTCACATCGCTGGGGTTGCGTATCTTGCATCGATTTTCTCCACTAGTGTGGCACTGCAGGGAGAGATTCTGCTAAAACAGGCCATCCTGGCTCTAAGGGGCACAGGCGCCAAGATCCGGGGGGGGTGGTCCCTGACACACCCAGGCACCACTCCAGCTCCACCCCTTTTCCCAAGACCCCACCTTGCCTCTTCCCCTCCACCTCCAACTGAGCCCCGTCCCTGCTCCTCCCCTCCTTCCCTCCCTTGTTCCCAGAGTGTCCTGAGGCTGTGAAAAAATGGATCTTGGCAGGCAGGAGGAGCTGGGAGGGAAGCGGAGGAGTTAGTCAGTGGGGACATTGATAGGCAAGAGGTGCTGTGGGAGACAGGGGAACTTGGCAGACAATGAGTGAGGAGAATCCTATAATTTTTCCCTGTGGAAGCTCCAGCCGGGCAGCCCCCAAGAAGTCAGTGCCTAGGCCAAGCAGTCTAAATACCTAACATTCCTCTCATTGACCCTTGGGATGTGGGATCCATCAACACTATCCCACTGCATTGGGGAGCATTCACAACACTGGTTTGCTGTAACCTCTCTGCGAGCAGGGAATGGTCTTGCTACTGCGGGGAACTTTCCAGGCTTATATACTGCTCAGTCACATGGGCTAGCGACAGGATCTGAGTCCCAGCTCGCACTCCCTTTGCCCAGAGCAATCCCCATCTCACGGTCTCTCCCCTTCCACCTTCCAGAGTCCTCGTAATCCCTCCCAGGATGGGCCCAGGATTTCTGGGAGGCTCGACCTGCAGACTTGTTGTGGTCACATAGGGCACAGGCTAAGATGTCTATGCTACAGGGTATAAGCTATTAGCCAGGATGTGTAGGAATTGTGTCCCTAGCCTCTGTTGGTCTGGAAATGGGTGACAGGAGAAAGATCATGTGAGGATTACCTGTTGTGTGCCCTCCCTCTGGGGCACCTGGTATTGGCCACTGTCGGCAGACAAGACACCAGTAAACCTCATCCCACGAGGCATAACGGGGGAGGTCAACAAATGCCTTTGATGTCAACCGCGGAGCGTCCCAGGCTACAGCGCTGTGCCGCCAAACAGCTGATTGGCACAGCGCAGCAGCCATTTTAATTTAAATGAAGCGGCAATTATTTAAATCAGCGCTTCATTTCCCTTTGCCTACAACCCTAATCTGATGAGGTTCTACAAGGACAAGTGTAGAGTCCTGCACTTGGGACGGAAGAATCCCAAGCATTGTTACAAGCTGGGGACCAACCAGCTAAGTAGTAGTTCTGCAGAAAAGGACCTGGGGGTTACAGTGGATGAGAAGCTGGATATGAGTCAACAGTGTGCCCTTGTAGCCAAGAAGGCTAACGGCATATTAGGTTGCATGAAGAGGAGCATTGCCAGCAGATCTAGAGAAGTGATTATTCCCCTTTATTTGGCTTTGGTGAGGCCACATCTGGAGTATTGTGTCCAGTTCTGGGCCCCCCACTACAAAAAGGATGTGGACGCATTGGAGAGGGTCCAGCGAAGGGCAACCAAAATGATTAGGGGGCTGGAGCATATGACCTATGAGGAAAGGCTGAGGGATTTGAGTCTGTTTAGTCTGCAGAAGAGAAAAGTGAGGGGGGATTTGAGAGCAGCCTTCAACTTCCTGAAGGGAGCTTCCAAAGAGGCTGGAGAGAGGCTGTTCTCAGTGGTGACGGATGGCAGAACAAGGAGCAATGGTCTCAAGTTGTGGTGGGAGAGGTCCAGGTTGGATATTAGGAAAAACTATTTCCCTAGGAGGGTGGTGAAGCACTGGAATGGGTTGCCTAGGGAAGTAGTGGAGTCTCCATCCCTAGAGGTGTTTAAGTCTCGGCTTGACCAAGCCCTGACTGGGTTGATTTAGTTGGGATTGGTCCTGCCTAGAGCAGGGGGCTGGACTTGATGGCCTTCTGAGGTCTCCTCCAGCTCTATGGTTCTATGATTCTATGATTCTAATCGACATGGCTCCGTCCACAGAGCCATGTAGTCTAGACGTGCCCTGGGATAGATGGATCTTTCATCTGACCCAGTCTGGTCATTCTTATGTTCTTATGACCAGGATCCTTGCATAATACCAGATGCTTCCCCGAGCCACTAATCATTGCATATAGTTCAAAGGAAAAGGGAAACTCTTTGCTAAAACAGGCCATTCAAGGAGGAACTGGAGCCCCAAATGGGCTGGTCTCCCAAACACTGCAGGGCTTCAAAGTTTGCAATTTGAGAAATTCCTGATGTGGCCATCTTGACAGGGGGGGATTTGATGGAACAAGGAAAACCAGAAGACTCATATTATGATGCATCAGAAGTTTTAATACACATGGAACTGACGGTACGCGCAGGAAGAGGTTCTACAGAGCAGCAAGGAAAGTATTTCAAGAAGGGCTACAACTGGTCACCCGCCTCGAAGGGGCACATTTCAGACAAGATGTTCTTTGTGCTAAGTTCTTTGTGTCACGCCAGGGAATGGGAACTGACACAAGGCAAAACACAAGCGTGGGACTGAGCAGCGTCTCCATGGTACATCTGCTGTAGCAAAGGGAAAGAGGAGGTGCTAAAGGTGCGTGTGGACAGAAAAGGTAGAACACGTTGGGCCTGGTTCTCCTGGACAACAACGTCTCTTCCCCCCCACCTACAGCGACTTACAAAGACAATCGGTGTAACTGAGATGTTTCCTCAGGAACCCATTTCCGTCACCCGGTGGAGTCGGTGGGAGCAGCCTGCGTGTCACTCAGAAGGAGCCCACAGGCCAGGAGGAGACTCAGCGTGTGGCTGGCAAAGCAGGAGCAGAAGGAGCCATGAAGCGTGAGGGGGGCAATGTAGCCTGGCTACCAGACCCAGGGGCTGAGCACACACAGCTCCCACTGAGCTCAGCTGGGCGGGTTTGCCCACACTTCTGAAAGCCGAGCCCCAAAGCTCAGGGGGGAATCTGTATCCGGCCGTTCATTTCCTGGGTCTGCCACAGATGGTCCTGCTGGGTTTAGCAAGGCGCACAGCTTCCACTGCGGTACCTGTGGCAGGACACCCCGGAACCGACTACTCCCCCGTAGCCATAAAAGCCGCAGTATCCCCCCTTCCCATAATAGCCTGGGTAGCCACAGTATCCCCCATTACCATAAAAGCCTGGGTATCCGCAGTATCCCCCATTCCCATAAAAGCCTGAGTAGCCGCAGTATCCCCCATTCCCATAAAAGCCTGGGTAGCCGCAGTATCCCCCATTACCATAAAAGCCTGGGTATCCCCCATAACCGTAACGGCCTCCATAGCCATAACCCCCATAACCAAACAACCCTCCGTAACGGCCTCCATAGCCGTACAATCCCCCGTTAGCGAAGGAGCCCCGTAGCCGGCTCCCACCACAGGTTCTCCTCGGCTGCCACTTCGCTCTGCTGAGGAAGGTGCTGAGAACTGGTCCGGGAGGGTCACCACAACCGGGAGGGTCTGATCACCACTGAGTCAGGGCACTGCGAGCGCACGCGGCTCGTTGCAGCTGCCAGTGACGGGGCTGGGCCGGGCCACGCCGCATTCTGGATAGCACAGGCTGGAGAAAGTCATCTCTGTGGGATGCAGGTAAACCTGGAACACACAGCAGGGAGCAGAGTGAAGAGAAGCTACAAGTGACAGTGGCAGAAAGGTTTCAAAGCTGGGTTTTTCTTGCTGTGGTCTCTACGTGGTACTTAATAGACAGAGCAGGAGGGGACTCAGTCCGTATGTTCATAGCCATATATTTCTTCCTATTTCCTTTTTCCATGACTGTTATCCACTTGCACTAAACTTCCTCCCGAACAGGCCACTTGGAACCTCTCTCAGTGACTTTGTCTGAAAAACAGTGACTGGAATAAACGTAACTGTTTCTGTGATAAACTCCTGGGATTCTGGGTCCGTATCAGACATGGCTGGCATCGTGGGAATCACATGTTTGCTTTTGGGGATTTAACCTCTGCCTGCCAACCAGTTGAGTTCACCATCACAGCATGGTTCTTTGGTTTTCCAAACTTTGGGAATCACCAAAAAACTTGCTGATGAATAAACAGACTTTTTGTTCTTCCAAACAAATCACCAAGAATAACTCCCTCTGCTGGAGAAAACAGTTTCAGGTCCCCTGACTTCCATGCAGAGTTGCTAATTTCCACCAGGTGAGGAGGAACACCTTCCATGGTCTTTTTGCCCAGAGAAACACAGGAATTGCTACACTCTATCAAACCATTTGTCAATTTAATACTGTCCTGTTTTTTCAATATTGAATATTGTATTAACAGGAGTGTTGTGAGCAAGACAGGAGAAGTCATTCTTCTGCTCTACTCTGCGCTGATTAGGCCTCAGTTGGAGAAGGTCCAGAGAAGAGCAACAAGAATGATTAAAGGTCTAGAGAACATGAACTATAAGGGAAGACTGAAACAATTGGGCTTGTTTAGTTTAGAAAGGAGAAGACAGAGAGGGGACATGATAGCGGTTTTCAGGTATCTAAAAGGTTGTCACAAGGAGGAGGGAGGAAAATTATTCTCCTTAGCCTCTGAGGATAGGACAAGAAGCAATGGGCTTAAACTGCAGCAAGGGAGGTTTAGAATAATAGAATCATAGAGCTGGAGGAGACCTCAGGAGGTCATCAAGTCCAGCCCCCTGCCCAACGCAGGACCAATCGCAACGTTTAGGTTGGACATTAGGAAAAACTTCCTACCTGCCAGGGGGGTGAAACACTGGAATAAGTTGCCTGGGGAGGTTGTGGAATCTCCATCTCTGGAGATATTTAAGAGCAGGTTGGATAGACGTGTATCAGGGATGGTCTAGACAGTACTGGGTCCTGCTATGAGGGCAGGGGACTGGACTTGATGACCACTCAAGGTCCCTTCTAGTTCTAGTGTTCTATGATTCTAGGAGTAACAGCTGATTGAGAGAGTAAAGTAGAAAACCACTCTACTGTTTTTGGACTAACATGAAAAAACGTGGACTAGGTCAGACTAGTTTTTCGACTAAGATGCAAAAACGTCTTCCTATTCTAATTAAGTGAAAAATGGTTAAGGGACTGTCTTAAGTTACTGAAAAGATGCAAAAGCCCTAACTCCTTTTCCAGTTCATAGGAAATATATTTCCTAACTGCACATATTGCTCCAAAAGACCCTATAGAGTTTCACATTGTGAACCCACCAGCGCCTGCAACATAACAGCGGCACAAGATAATTATGGAAGGACATCCTGATGCTTGATAAAAATTAGAGTGAGTAAAGGAAAGGATCATTCTTAAATGAAAATAGCCACTACTGTGGTATCTCTAGGGTTAGAAAGATACTGAGTCAAATTGGGCTTACCTGGTTCACCAAGGAGATGAAGTCCAACGAAGTGGCTAGAAGAGTCCACAGTTGAGAGCTTTTTTATAGTTCCTAGGACAGCCTGGAGGAGCTGGGATGCTTTGTGGAGGAGGTCCTAATTACCAAAGAAACTTGATTGCCTTTGTAAATCCTCCTTTGGCTGGAGCTGTTTGCTTCAGCGTTGGTGATTATTGGTCTAATCTCAGCCTCAGTGGGTGTGACATGCATGTTGCATCTCCAGCTTTCTTTCATCTTCAAAATGTACGGGCCACCGACATTTCCTGTGTCCTTGCACCGACTTTATTGGTGATGCAAGGACAAAAAACATCAAGGTGATTCTCAGCATCATCAGAAGCCCAACTGGCTGTCATGAAAGGAATCCTGTTTGGTCCATTCGATTCATGCTGGTCGTAGGGAGGACATTGGACAGTTTATTCTGTACCTGCTAGGAAGGTAGGAGGCTAGGGGTTAGAAATCATTATCTTATTGCCTTTCTATAACTCGATGGGATGCCCACATCTTGAATCCTGCATACAGATGTGGTCGCCTCATCTCAAAAAAGATCTCTTGGCATTGGAAAAGGTTCAAAAAAAGGCAACAAAAATGATGAGGAGTTTGGAATGGGTCCCCTATGAAGAAAGATTAAAAAGACTTGAACTTTTCAACTTAGGAAAAAGAAGACTAAGAGGGGATGTGATACAGGTCTATACAATCATGACTGGTATGGAAAAAGTGCATAAGGAAAAGTTATTTACTTGTTCCCACAATATAAGAACTTGGGGTCACCAAATGAAATGAATAGGTAGCAGGTTTAAACAAACAAAAGGAAGTTTTTCTTCATGCAGCAAACAGTCAACCTGTGGAACTCCTTGCCACAAGATGTGGTAAATACTAGGGACTTTAACAGGGTTCAAAAAAGAGCTAGATAGATTCATGGCAGTTGGGTCCATCAAAGGCTGTTAGCCAGGATGGGTAGGAATGGTGTCCCTAGCCCCTGTGTGTCTGGAAATGGATGACAGGGGAGGGATCACATGAGGATTACCTGTTGTGTTCCCTCCGTCTGGGTCATCTGGTATTGGCCACAGTTGGCAGACAGGACACTGGGCTGGATGGACCTTTGGTCTGACCCAGTCTGGCCATTCTTATGTTTTTGTGTTCTTATCAGCTGGTGTGATCTACTTTAACTGTGGCTTCTTTATACCCGAAAATAATACCTCTCCAAAGGAATGACAAGTCCGTCCATTTTCCAAGATGCAGTAACATTGTAAATAGCAAGATGATCACGTTTTAAAAGCTTGCTGCAAATCATAACACCAACTGCCCTGAAGTTACCAAATGCACCCTGCGTGCTACTTTTCCTCTTCTTGGGATCCCCTCTCTAATGGATCACGATACCACAATGGTGACGGATTCTTTCTGGTTTGCAAAATGAGGTACAGAGTACACTGCCTTCTTTTTGTGTCAGGAGAATAATCATCCAAAGGAGTTATGGCTGTGCACATTTCAAGCGTGTTCATGGCTCGTGTGGGAATAGAACTCTCAGTGGAAGTATTTTGGTAAAAAAAAAAATTAATTTGGTAAAGAAAATTTAATTCTCCACAACCAGAAAATTTAATTCTCCTCAATCCACCATTGGGACAGTGACAAAAAAAGCAGTAAGGTCACATCTCCATCACAGAGCCTTACCCAAAATAAGTTACGCAATTTGAGCTATATCAATTGCGTACCATAAGGTGAAATAGCTTAATTCTGCTTTTGACACTGTCTACACAGCAGTTATTTCTAGATAGAGCACTCTTCCTTCGATTTCCCTTACTCCTCATACAATGAGGGTTACAGGAGTCAGAGTAAGTAGTCCTCCAGCTCGGCAAACAAAGTTTGCAGACGATACTAAACTGCTCAAGGTAGTTAAGACCAAAGCAGACTGTGAAGAACTTCAAAAAGATCTCACCAAACTAAGTGACTGGGCAACAAAATGGCAAATGAAATTTAATGTGGATAAATGTAAAGTAATGCACATTGGAAAACATCATCCCAACTATACATATAATATGATGGGAGCTAATTTAGCTACAACCAATCAGGAAAGAGATCTTGGGGTCATCGTGGATAGTTCTCTGAAGACGTCCATGCAGTGCGCAGTGGCAGTCAAAAAAGCAAACAGGATGTTAGGAATCATTAAAAAAGGGATAGAGAATAAGACAGAGAATATCTTATTGCCCTTATATAAATACATGGTACGCCCACATCTTGAATACTGTGTACAGATGTGATCTCCTCATCTCAAAAAAGATATACTGGCGTTAGAAAAGGTTCAGAGAAGGGCAACTAAAATGATTAGGGGTTTGGAACGGGTCCCATATGAGGAGAGATTAAAGAGATTGGGACTTTTCAGTTTGGAAAAGAGGAGACTAAGGGGGGATATGGTAGAGGTCTATAAAATCATGAGTGGTGTGGAGAAAGTGAATAAGGAAAAGTTATTTACTTGTTCCCATAATATAAGAACAAGGGGCCACTAATGGGCAGCAGGTTTAAAACAAATAAAAGGAAGTTCTTCACACAGTGCATAGTCAATCTGTGGAACTCCTTGCCTGAGGAGGTTGTGAAGGCTAGGACTATAAAAGGGTTTAAAAGAGAGCTAGATAAATTCATGGAGGTTAAGTCCATAAATGGCTATTAGCCAGGATGGGTAAGGAATGGTGTCCCTGGCCTCTGTCAGAGGGTGGAGATGGATGGCAAGAGAGAGATCGCTTGATCATTACCTGTTTGATTCACTCCCTTTGGGACACCTGGCATTGGCCACTGTCAGCAGACAGGGTACTGGGCTGGATGGACCTTTGGTCTGACCCAGTATGGCCGTTCTTATGTTCTTATGACATTATTTCAACATTATTTCAAAATAACTGCTTGCAGTGTAGACACGGACTATGTTATTTCGGAGTAACATCAGTTATTCTGAAATAACACTGCTGTGTAGACGCACCCTTCGAGTGCAGGGCAAGACTCTCGATGGTTAATCATTGTTCACACTGAGATGAGAAGATGATTCATTCAGAGGTTCTGCCCCGTCCGCCGGCATCATCGGAACAAAATTTTAAAAATTCCAGAATGACCGTCTCTCAGAATTACTCTCAGGTCAGTGACATATCTGGACGCAACCTATTGGAGTCAGGGATGAGAGGTTAGTGTTTGTCCTGTGTAAGCCCAACAACTAGGATTTCCTTCTGACTCTTCCATTCACCCTCGGTCCGACCTTCACCTGAATGTACCTCCGTGTACCTCCGTAACAAACAGGTATAATTGTAAGTTTCAGGGAGGATTGTCTGAGGTTTCTTCTGATCTAAGTATTTCAAAGCACATCGCAAACACTCATCAAGCTTTATACAACCCCAGAGAGATGAATAACTAAAGTAGCAACAACTTTTTACTGGGACTAGATGTTCTAACCCGGAAGATTAGACTGACTTGGAAATCCCCTGTTGAGGTCTCTTCTGTCAATTTCGGGCTCAGTTTTTGATTCCTGCCCTTTGAAATTGCGTCTGTTTGGTTTTTGTCCAATGCACCTTTGCATTTCCCCTTTAGGTCTATTTTACAGTTTAAAGGTAGATGCAGAGTCAGTTTCAGCAGAGTCCGTATTGGAGAGTTTCTTAGTCCAAATGCTCTGAAAAATGGCATGCCAGAGAGACACTGGTTTGAAGGTTCATCCTTATGACGTGGAATAGCTATATCATAAGAACATAAGAACATAAGAACGGCCGTAGCGGGTCAGACCAAAGGTCCATCTAGCCCAGTATCCTGTCTGCCGACAGTGGCCAGCACCAGGTGCCCCAGAGGGGGTGGACCGAAGACAATGATCAAGCGCTTTGTCTCCTGCCATCCCTCTCCAGCCTCTGTCAAACAGAGGCCAAGGACACCATTTTATCCCTGGCTAATAGCCTTTTATGGACCTAACCTCCATGAAATTATCTAGCTTCTCTTTAAACTCTGTTATAGTCCTAGCCTTCACAGCCTCCTCTGGCAAGGAGTTCCACATGCTGACTACACGCTGTGTGAAGAAGAACTTTCTTTTATTAGTTTTAAACCTGCTACCCATTAATTTCATTTGGTGTCCTCTAGTTCTTCTATTTAGGAACTAATAAATAACTTTTCTTTATCCGCCTCTCCACACCACTCATGATTTTATACACCTCTATCATATCCCCTCAGTCTCCTCTTTTCTAAACTGAAAAGTCCCAGTCGCTTAACCTCTCCTCATATGGGACCCGTTCCAAACCCCTAATCATTTTAGTTGCCCTTTTCTGAACCCTTTCCAAGGCCAAAATATCTTTTTGAGGTGAGGAGACCACATCTGTACACAGTATTCAAGATGTGGGCGTACCATAGTTTTATACAGGGGCAGTAAGATATTCTGGGTCTTATTTTCTATCCCTTTCTTAATAATACCTAGCATCCTATTTGCCTTTTTGACCACCGCTGCACACTGTGTGGAAGTTTTCAGAGAACTGTCCACGATAACTCCAAGATCTCTTTCCTGATTTGTCGTAGCCAAATTAGCCCCATCATACTGTACGTATAGTTGGGGTTATTTTTCCCGATGTGCATTACTTTACACTTATCCACATTAAATTTCATTTGCCATTTTGTTGCCCAATCACTCAGTTTGGTGAGATCTTCCTGGAGTCCCTTACAGTCTGCTTCTGTCTTGACTATCCTAAACAGTTTGGTATCATCCGCAAACTTTACCACCTCACTGCTTACCCCTTTCTCCAGATCATTTATGAATAAGTTGATAATATCAATTTCCACAGGGGTTAGTTTGGTCTAAGGGCTCGTGATAAACGCCCATAACCAGTTCCCAGGACAGTACATTTTTCCTAGTATTTTAATGAGTGAATTAACCCGCCCAAAACACTGGAAGCCTGGGGCAGTTAAGCCCCATGGAATAGGGAGGGTAATATCAGGCATTCAGGTTGAGAAGAGCCTTCTAAAGAAGAGCAAAACTTTCAGAGCACTCTAACGAAAACGAAGTCTCAGAAGGTGAGCTGTGTTAGTCACTTTAAAACCAATGAGTAGTCCGGGGGCACCTCTGAGACTAACCTATGCGCACATGGAGAAGAAGGAAATAGACAGATTTGTAATTCCTGTGGAGACGTGTAACTGGAATTAACCTAGAGCTAGGCCTGTGGTAGGAGGAGGCAGACGTATGGGGTTGTATTTCTGTTTCTGCAGCTAACATAAGAAGAAAACATAAGAATGGCCAGACAACCAAAGGTCCATCCAGCCCAGTGTCCTGTCTGCCAACAGTGGCCAATGCCAGGTGTCCCAGAGGGAGGGAACAGAACAGGGAATCCTCACATGATCCCTCCCCTGTCGCCCATTTCCAGACAAACAGAGGCTAGGGACACCATTCCTACCCATCCTGGCTAATAGCTATTGATGGACTTAACCTCCAAATATTTATCTAGCTCTTTTTTGAACCCTGTTAGAGTCCTGACCTTCACAACTTCCCATGGCGAGGAGTTCCACAGGTTGGCTGTGCTGTGGGACCCCCCACACAACCTTCATCTCAACATGCCTTTTTTTCTAAGCCTCTTAAACCTCAGGGTGTTAAGTCTAGAAGTTCTTCCGCGTTTTCTGAACTCAAGATTTCAAAACTCAGACTCTCACTGGGGTTTCGCCTGGGCAAAGGGTTGGATATTTGACGCCCTCTGATTGAGTAACTGAGTCACTTTGAAAAAAAAAAGAGGCCACGGTCACCCAGGTCATTCTGCTGATCAGCTTATGACTTTGCGCCACAGACTTTGGGGCTATTTCATTTTCACTCAAGTGTAGCTTGGCACGGGGCATGTTTTAGAAAACGTAGCTGCTTTTTGGGTGTAAATCACCCCAGTTCTATCAGTCTTAAAGATGCTGAAGAGCTGAAAATCAAAGACACGCCTGTGTACTTCCCTGGGTAGGCACAATTCCCTTGGGGATCACTTGTACATGTTAAACAACGTTCTGTTTCAGACAAGAAGGTTTTCTCCAACTTGCCCTACAGCTCAGTGGTGACGGCTGGGGCGGGACACGAAGGGGGGCAGTGGTCATGTGACTGCCCTGCCCCTACTCCATGTTTACAATGTACGGCCCAATGCCCCTAAGTATGACCAGCATGAATGGAAAAGCCCAGATGGGATTCCTTTCGTGGCATCCAGGTATACGACTCACGCTGCCCAGAATCACCTTGACCTTGATTCTCTTGCAGCTCCAATAAAGCCAGAGGCGTGACACAAAAAACACAGTTGGCTCATACAAGGTAATGATGAAAGGAAGCTGAAGAGTGCAAAATGCATGCCACACCCGCTGAGGCTGGGATTAATTTTATAACCACAAACCCTGAGGAAACCAGCTCTGTGAAAAGGAGGGCTTAACACAGCAGTCGCGTTTGCTTGCTAACTACCTAGGACCGCCTCCACACACGGCATCTCAGATCCTCTGGGCTGTCCCAGGAACTGTATAAAAGCGCTCATGACTCAGGGCTCTTTCAAACACTTCTCTGGACTTCATCTCCTCCGTAAACCGGGTACGTCCAATTCGACTCGCTCGCTCTTGAATTCGAGGGACATCATGGTAGGGCCTCTTTTCATTTCGGAACGAATCCTGCCTTTGATTTCTGTGATGTTTATTAGCTATCAGGGGGGTCTTCCAAAAGTATCCAGTGGACTTCTTCAGTGGCAGGCGGCGGAGTACTCCTAATCTGAAGCTAATCCGGAGGATGTGAGGGGCAACAGAGGGAATTGTATTGCTGGGAAGTAGAATTACAGGATTTAAATGTTATCGGTTACTACAGAAAGTCCCTTATTGCTTTTTCAGTGACCTGAAAAGAAGAAATGTATCAGAAAGAAATGTCCCCAGGTGAGTCCAGAAAGGGCCAGTTCAGTGGATCTCTGGGTTATTCTGAAGCAGCTGTAACTCCTCACTAGTGGAGAACAGGAGACTGGATTAATCTGACAAGTGGCAATTTTTTTGTTCTTCTGAGCAGAAATGCACATGGAAGGTGCTTTTCCTCAGAGGGTGGGAGTTAGTGTCACTCTATGGAAATCAGGGGACTGAACCCCTTTTGCCCCAGCTGAGGAACTTGTCCCTAAGGATTTGTTTGGAAAAAACAAAACGTTTCTGTTTATTCCTCAGCAAGTTTTGGTGACTCCCAAGATTTGGAAAATCAAAAAGTCACATTGTGATACCAGATGCAAGTGTTTAGCATGCGGAGGTCAACTCCTCCAAGGAAGGGAGGTGATAGCCTTCATCCCAGCCATGGTCTCTTTTAGAAAAGGATCTCACAAAATCAGGTGATTGGGCAACAAAATGTCAAATGAATTGTAATGTTGATAAATTGCAAAGTAATGCACATTGGAAAACATCATCCCAACTATACGTACTAAGTGATGGGGATGAATTTAGCTATAACCACTCAAGAGAGAGATCTTGGAGTCATTGTGGATAGTTCTCTGAAAACATCCACTCAGTGTGCAGCGTCAGTCAAAAAAGCAAACCGAATGTTAGGAGTCATTAAAGACGGGATAGAGAATAAGACAGGGAATATCTTATTGCCTCTGTATAAATCCATGGGACGCCCACATCTTGAATACTGCATACAGATGTGATTGCCTCATCACAAATAAAGTTCTCTTGGCACTGGAAAAGGTTCAGAAAAGGGCAACAAAAATGATTTAGGGTTTGGAAGGGGTGCCATATCAAGAGAAATTAAAAAGACAGGGGCTTTCAAGCTTAGAAAAGAGGAGACTAAGGGTATGTCTACACAGCAAAGTTATTTCGAAATAACTGCCGTTATTTCGAAATAACTTTACTAGCGTCTACACAGCCACACTGCTATTCCGAAATTAATTTGAAATAGCAGAGTGCTTATTTCAGATTTAGTAAACCTCATTCCACGAGGAATAACGCCAAATTCGAAATAGCTATTTCAAAATAAGTGCTGTATAGACACTTATTTCGAAATAGGGGGCCTCCAGCCTTCCCAGGGTGCCCTGGTGGCCACTCTCTCTCCTTCCCCCCCTCCCCAGAGCCCTTAAAGGGGTAGACTCTGGCCACAGTGCCTGTGCCAGTTCCAAGACTGCCCCTTACCCAGTCGCCCCAAAACATGAGCCAGCAAGCCACTGGCAGCCAGCCCTCCACCGCTCCCCAGGAGCAGTCTGCCAGCTCCCAGGAGCCTGACAGGGGGTGGAGAAGGCGGACACCTTCCTGATCCAGGGTGAGGATCATGGACCTTATTCGGGTGTGGGGGGGATGCCCCCAACACCCATGATCTCCACACTAGACGGAGGAACGTGGCTGTCTATGGCAGGATAGCTGCCAGTCTGGCCATCAAAGGCCACATGTGAACCCAGGAGCAGGTTCGCATGAAATTCAAGTTGGTCTGGAGAGACCCCCAACTCTGAGCCCTGAGCTTCCCCTCGCTTCCCCCTTCCAGCTCCCTCCTCCCAGGTTTTCCCCTCCCCTCTCCCACCCTCTCTTCTCCCCTCTGCCACCTCCTTTCCCCAGTCTCACCAGAGTTTCATTCCCCCCCCCAAGTTTTGTTAAATAAAGAGAGTTTGTGTTCTTTAAAATACATGTATTTTATTTGACATCAGGAAGAGGGGTTAGGGAGGGGTAAGTGGAAGGACATGAGGGAGGAATGAGGCACAAGCCCCCAGCGGGGAAGACCAGGGAGGCTCTTAGTGCTCCTCAGGATGGAAGCTCTCCCACAGGGCCTCCTGGATACTGACAGCCCCCCGATGGACCTCCTGGATGGCAGCCTGCAGAAAGTGCAGCCAGGCTCAGAGCAACGCATCCATGAGAAGCACCAGAGAGCCCAGGGGCAGCTCTGTCTCTATGTTGTAGAGTGCTGTGGTGTCCCAAGTGAGGGCAATCAGAGCACGCAGAGACAAAATGTTTTGCTGTCCCTCCTCGAGGTAGGCAAGCAAGTGGGGAAACCTGAGAACCAGCTGTCCGGGAGGGGGAGGTCCCTTTAAGCACAGACCTCAGATAGCCTCAGGCAGCAGCCACACAAAGTAACTCCTGACCTGATGCCCTGCCAAACCTGGTTCCGGCTGGCCTTAAATGCGATTCAGCATCCACTCAGTGTGGACACGCTATTTCGAAATAGCAAAACACTATTTCTAAATGCATTTTGTGTGTAGACGCGTTATTTCGAAATATCTTATTTCGAAATAACTATTTCAAAATAACACTGCAGTGTAGACATACCCTAAGAGGGGATATAATAGAGGTCTATACAATCATGACTGTTGAGGATAAAGTGAACTTCCAAGAGGCATAAGGGAGCTGTCGAAAAAGGCTTTCTTTCTCGACAGATCCCCCTCTAGACTGCTGCTTTTTGCCGACAAAGTGCTGAGTCGGCAAAAATGGCGGGCATTTTTATGCAAATTAAGCGCAGGATATTTAAATCCCCGCTTCATTTGCAATGTCGACCTGTCTAATCTGCATCCCTCTGTTGACAGAGGGATGCAGTCTAGACATACCCGTACTGACCACTATCGAAGAGAGGCCTGGTCCTCTGTAGCAATGCCTATGTCCAGGGCTCGACAAATTATACAATCTACTCGCCCGTGGCGAGTAGATTGTAACCCGGAAGAGCCGGGTTCGGGCGATCTGCGCATGCGCAGAGCGATCTGCGCATGTGCAGATCGCCGGACAGCGTGGCTGGCGAGCGGGGCTCGCTGCGGTTCGGCGAGCCCTGCACTATGTCCTTCCAGTCCAATAAGCCACAGGTGCGGTCTGGTGTAGAAAACAAGAGCAGGATAGCTCTTAAATCAAACTCGGGGCCAGCTGGCTAAGTCCCCTCTCACCAGAGGAGTATTGTTTCTTCTCCTTAAAGAAATACCATGGTCGGGATACATGTTTCTTTTTGAGTAGTGAAATAAAAGAAGTTGACGAATGGAAAATGTTTGTGTTCCGGAGAAAGAGAGTCCCAAAAAATGCTGAAGAAAAATGTAGGAGGAAATGTCATCTTTTTATCTATAGTTCCTGCAATACCAAGCCAGGGGACTCTCAGGGACTTTTCTACAAGAATCATAGAATCATAGAATACTAGGACTGGAAGGGACCTCGAGAGGTCATCGAGTCCAGTCCCCTGCCCTCATGGCAGGACCAAATACTGTCTAGACCAGTGGTCCCCAACCATTTGAAGCTGCCGGGTGCCAGGGGGCGTGGCTGTTCGCCTGCCGGGCGCCAGAGGGCGGGGACACTCGCGCACCCGGGGGCAGGGCTGCGCATATGCCACACCCCCATGAGCCACGTGCCTGGGGCCAGCAACCCTATGCGCCGCATGGCCACAGGTGGGGCCACCCATTTGCAGCAAGCCTGGGGCCAGCGTTCTCCAGAGCTGCGCGGCCACCCCCCCCCCCACAGCTGCATGCCCGGGGGTGGGGAGGCCAATTTGCCGTGCTCCCGGGGCTGGCACCCCCCATAGCCATGCGCCCAGGGGCCGGGGCCGCCAATCCGCCGTGCGCCCGGGGCCGGCGCTCCCCATGCGCCGTGCACCCAGGGAGTGGGTGGCCATTCGCCACGCTCCCAGGGCCAGCGCCCCCCATAGCCGCGTGCCCGGGGCTGGCGCTCCCCATGCGCCGTGCAACCAGGGCGTGGGTGGCCACTTTGCTGCGCGCCCAGGGCTGGCGCCCCCCATAGCCGTGCGCCCGGGGCCGGCGCTCCCCATGCGCCGTGCACCCGGGGCACGGGCGGCCACTTCACCGCACTCCCGGGACTGGCGCCCCCCACAGCCGTGCACCCAGGGTGCAGTCGGGCAATTCGCCGCGCTCCCCGTGCGCCATGCGCCCGGGGTCGGCTCCGGCACTGCGCATGCGCCACGCGCCCGGGGCCGGGCCAGCCCCGAGCACTTGGCGGGTGCACATAAATGCCCCCGCGGGCACCATGGCACCCACGGGCACCGTGTTGGGGACCACTGGTCTAGACCATCTCTGATAGACATTTATCTAACCTACTCTTAAATATCTCCAGAGATGGAGATTCCACAACCTCCCTGGGCAATTTATTCCAGTGTTTGACCACCCTGACTGGCAGGAACTTTTTCCTAATGTCCAACCTAAACCTCCCTTGCTGCAGTTTAAGCCCATTGCTTCTTGTTCTAGCCTCAGAGGCCAAGATGAACAAGTTTTCTCCCTCCTCCTTATGACACCCTTTTAGATATCTGAAAACGGCTATCATGTCCCCCCTCAATCTTCTCTTTTCCAAACCAAACTCAATTCTTTTAGCCTTCCTTCATAGGTCATGTTCTCTAGACCTTTAATCATTCTTGTTGCTCTTTTCTGGACCCTCTCCAATTTCTCCACATCTTTCTTGAAATACGGTGCCCAGAACTGGACAGGAAGGGACCTCAAGAGGTCATCTATTCTGGAAGAGATCTTCTGAAAAAGCTTCCGAAAGAGAGTGTCCACACAGCAAAAGTGCATCAAAAAAGCAATCTACTCTTTTGACACATAGCATCCACACTGAATGGACGCTCTCTCGCATTTAAACTGTGATTATTATGGACGGAATGGCCACCAGGGCACCTGTGCTTTTTCCTCTTTCCTCTTCTTTCGAAAGAACCCCCTCTTCTCCATCCACACACGCCTTTTCTGAAAGAGCTCTTTCGGAAAAACGCTTCTTCCTTGTAGAAAGAGGTTTAGCAATGTCGGGAAAACCCCTCTGGTCTTTCTATTTTTTTTCCGAAAGAACGTGATTGCCAGGGCTCGACAAACCGCTGAATCTACTCGCCCGTGGTGAGTAGATTTCAGCCGGTCACTCCGTGCGCCCCATTCACCGGCGCTTCGTGCATGCGCAATGCCGGTCTGGCGCATGTGCGGTGCGGGGCTGGCGAGTGGCTCTCGCTGGGGTTTGTCAAGCCCTGGTGATTGCAGTGTGGATTTAAGTGAGGTTTTTTGGAAAAACTGCCTTTTTTCTGAAAAAACTGTGCAGTGCAGGCATACCCCCAGTCCCCTGCCCTCACAGCAGGACCAGGCACCATTAGATCATCCCTGACAGGTATTTAGCAAATGTGCTCTTAAAAGTCTGCAATCATAAGAACTCCACAATCTTCCAGGAAATTTATTCCAGGGCTTGCCCACTCTGGTACGTCTACACAGCAATATTATTTCGAAATAACTTAGCCCGCATCTAAACAGCAGTTATTTCAAAATAATGTCGAAATACTGTCAAGCTGGAGGACTTCTTACTCCAACTCCTGTAACCCTCATTGTACGAGGATTAAGGGAAGTCATAGGAAGAGGGCTCTATTTCAAAATAAGTGCCGTGTAGATGCTCCCAATTTCAAAATAGGCTATTCAAAAATAAGGTACGCAATTGACGGAGCTCAATTTGCGCAGCTTATTTAAAAAAAAGCCCTGCTGTGTATACGCACCGCCTGATAGCTTTTCCTGATGTCCAACCTAAACCTCCCTTGCTGCAATTTAAGCCCATTGCTTCTTGTTTTATCCTCAGAGGTTATGGAGAACAATTTTTCTCCCTCATCCTTGTAGTACCCTTTTGGATACTTGAAAACTGCTATCATGTCCCCTCTCACGTCTCTTCAGACTAAATAAACCCAGTATTTTCAGTCTTCCCTCATAGCTCATGTTTTCTAGACCTTTGATCACTTTTGTTGCTCTTTGCCAGTTTGTCTATATTCTTCCTGACATGTGGCGCCCACAAGTGGATAGAATATTCCAGCGGAGGCCTAAACACTCTGGCAGGGAGCAGAAGAATTACTTCTTGTGGGTTGCTTACAACACTCCTATTGATACATCCCAGAAGGATGTTTGCTTTTTTTTTTTTGCAATAATGGCAGACTCTCGACTTATGTTTAGCTTGTGATCTGCTATGATCCCAGGCCCCTTTCCACAGTACTCCGTCCTAAGCTGTCATTCCCCATTTTGTACGTCTGCAACTGATTGTTTCTTCAGAAGCATTTTTCTAGGGGTGGTGAGGGAACTGCTGGTAAGGGAGGCGAGCCCCCAGCCCAATCCCCTTCTGAGGAACCGCCCCAGTCTTGTGGTCACCAGGCCCCCATTTCCCCAGAGTGCTGGGTGGCTGATGTGCGCCCCCCCACACCCCTAACACAGGTCTGGTGTGTGGTTTGACGGTCTCATAGCCAGGGCCGGCTCTAGGCACCAGCAAACCAAGCCCGTGCTTGGGGCGGCACGTGTCCAGGGGCGGCATCCCGGCCAGCCTCACCGCCGATGCGGGCCTGCCTGTGGCCGCCCAGGGCAATGGATGGGGCGGGGGGGCCGGTGTCCTGCAGGGGGAGTACGCTCTTGCTGCCCCACGCGGCCGCCGGGGAAGAAGGGTCAGCGCCCCAGTGCAGTGGCGGGCTGGGGCGGGGGGGGCGCGCGCACGTGGGGGGCAGCGCAGCGGGCTGGGGTGCGCGCACGCGGGGGGAGCGCAGCGCGCTGGGGCAGGGGTGCGCGTGACGCGGGAGCGCAGCGCTGGGGCGGGGTGCGCGCGACGCTGGGAGCGAGCGCAGCGCTGGGGCGGGTGCGCGCACGCCGGGGAGCACAACGCGCTGGGGCGGGGTGCGCGACGGGGGAGCGCGCCGCTGGGGCGGGGTGCGCGTGACGCCGGGGAGCGCAGCGCTGGGGCGGGTGCGCGCGACGCGGGAGCGCAGCGCGCTGGGGCGGGTGCGCGCGACGCGGGGAGCGTAGCGCTGGGGCGGGGTGCGCGCGACGCCGGGGAGCGCAGCGCGCTGGGCGGTGCGCGACGCCGGGGGAGCGAGCGCTGGGGCGGGGTGCGCGACGCTGGGAGCGCAGCGCGCTGGGGCGGGGCGCGACGCGGGGAGCGCAGCGCTGGGGCGGGGCGCGCACGCTGGGGAACGCAGCGCTGGGGCGGGGTGCGCGCGACGCGGGAGCGCAGCGCTGGGGGGGGTGCGCGACGCGGGGGAGCGCAGCACGCTGGGGCGGGGGTGCGCGACGGGGAGCGCAGCGCTGGGGCGGTGCGCGCGACGCGGGAGCGCAGCGCTGGGCGGGGTGCGCGCGACGCTGGGGAGCGCAGCGCTGGGGTGGGGTGCGCGCACGCGGGGGAGCGCAGCGCTGGGCTGGGGGGTGCGCGCACGCGGGGAGCGCAGCGCGCTGGGGTGGGGTGCGCGCACGCGGGGAGCGCAGCGCGCTGGGGCGGGGTGCGCGCACGCGGGGAGCGCAGCGCGCTGGGTGGGGTGCGCGCACGCGGGGAGCGCAGCGCGCTGGGGCGGGGTGCGCGCACGCGGGGAGCGCAGCGCGCTGGGGTGGGGGTGCGCGCACGCGGGGAGCGCAGCGCGCTGGGGTGGGGGTGCGCGCACGCGGGGAGCGCAGCGCGCTGGGGCGGGGTGCGCGCACGCGGGGAGCGCAGCGCGCTGGGTGGGGGTGCGCGCACGCGGGGAGCGCAGCGCGCTGGGGTGGGGGTGCGCGCACGCGGGGGAGCGCAGCGCGCTGGGGTGGGGTGCGCGCTCAGATGCGCAGCTTCCCCGGCCCGCGCAGAGATTTCCCCGCGGGGACTCGCCGCCGTGGGCTCTGCCCGCCCGGCCCCTCCCCCAGCGGAGGGGCGGGGTGTGTGCGGCCGTTGGCGGGGTCGGGCGGCGCGCGCCGGCTGCCGGTTTGCGAACACTGGCCTCGCGCCGGGCGGGGCGGGCTGGCTCCGCTCCTTGCGCGCGGATTGGCTGGCGCGGCCTGCGCGCGGGAGGAGGAGGAGGAGGAGGAGGAGGACGAGGAGGGGGCGGGGCCTCGCTTGCCCCTGCTCCCGGGGGGGGGGTGTCGCTGCCTCGTTCCGGGAGTGGCGCCGCGAACCCCTGGCCTTGCCCCTTCCGTTTCCCGGCTGTGTGCGCGCGCATCCGCGGGAGCCCCTCCCCCCATACTTTCACCCCTCCCCCAGGGCGCTCCGACGTTCCCGCGCGTGCTGTGGGGAGGGGACGCGGGGGGAGGGAAAGGAGACGGAGTCGGTCAGTGGGGAGGGGGCTGGGTCCGGTGGGGTCGGGTTTGGCTGGGAGGGAAGAGGGGTGCAGGTGGATTAGGTGGGGAGAGAAGGGGGCTGGGTCCGGTCACTGAGGGGTCGGGTTTGGCTGGGAGGAAGAGGGGGTGCAGGGTGGATTAGGTGGGGAGAGAAGGGGGCTGGGTCCGTGGGGTCGGGTTTGGCTGGGAGGGAAGAGGGGTGCAGGGTGGATTAGGTGGGGAGAGAAGGGGGCTGGGTCCGGTCACTGAGGGTCGGGTTTGGCTGGGAGGGAAGAGGGGTGCAGGGTGGATTAGGTGGGGAGAGAAGGGGGCTGGGTCCGGTCACTGAGGGGTCGGGTTTGGCTGGGAGGGAAGAGGGGGTGCAGGGTGGATTAGGTGGGGAGAGAAGGGGGCTGGGTCTGGTCACTGAGGGTCGGGTTTGGCTGGGAGGGGAGAGAAGGTGGAAACTGGGTTCGGTGAGTGGGGGGGGTTGGGGGTGTGTGCGGAGGGGAGACAGGACGTAGGCTGGGTTTGGCCGGAGGGCCTGGTGGGAGTCAGAGCCGCAAGGTGAAAGGGGCGCTTTCCTCCTCAGTGCCTGTCCTGCAGCAGCGGGCCAAGGGGGGATGGAGGGGAGGCGGCCAAAAAATATTTTGCTTGGAGCGGCAAAAAACCTAGAACCGGCCCTGCTCATAGCCCTAGTGCCCCCAGACCTCCCAAGTACAGGACAGGCAGCCAGTCTCCCCCTGCCTCCAAGTTCTGGGTGGTATGACCCCAGTCACTAGGATTCCCCCATTGGTAGGTGGCCCCAGGCACCCCAAGTCCCAGCCACTTTAGCCCCAGCTCAGCATGCTTCCCTGGAGGGGAGCAGCCTGCCTGGGCTGGAGTCGAGGGGGAAGAGCAGGAAGGAAGGGACCTCAGGGTGGAGCTTGGGTGAGGCCATTCTGGGCTACTTGGGGGAGGCCTTCCCCAGCCTGTGTGACATGCCGCTCCTGCATTTGTTCTTGAGTTACATCCTGGTTACTTCAAACCATTTCTCCGGTCTGTCCATCTTATTTTAAATTTGAACCCTGTTCTTCAAAGCACTTGACACCCCACCCCCACCTCCAAACTTGGTATCACCCACAACCTTTGTAAGTGTACTCTCTGTGCCATAGTCTGAATAACTGATGAAACTATTGAACAGGATTGGACCTAGAACTGAACCCCGGGGGCCCTTCCAGCTTGACTGCAGAGCCCCAATAAATACTCTCAGGGAATGGTTGTCCACCCAGTCATGAGCCCACATGACCATAGCTCCATTAAGGATGTATTTCCCTAGTTTGTTTATGGGATGGTCATGCAAAAAAGTACCAAAGCCCCGACTAAAATTAGGAAATACCAGATGTACCACTTCCCACTATTCATGAGGCTTATTATTCTGTAAAAAAATCTATTAGGTTTCTTTGACACTGTTTGTTTTTGAGATATCCATTCCCTTACTTATCACTTTATCTTCTAGGTGTCTCCAAACAGATTCCTAAATCATTTACTCGGCTGAGTTTCCGGACTCCTGCAGATGACTTTGCTGTACTATCGTTTGTCTACAAGGGCAGAATGGATGCCATCAGTTATGTCTGCAATATCCTTGTGAAATCAGCCAAGAAGTGGGCATGGCTTTTGACCACTAGATGAGCAGGCATGGGCAAAGAGTAAGAAGAAGATTAATGGAACTTGTTGGGTGCATACAATCCAAAACCGCAATATGACACGGATCTGTGTTTGCTCACTGCTCTAAATCTTGTGAACTCACCTCCAGCATCGCAACATGAGTGCAAAATTGGTGTTGCCAAGCAGAGATGGTTGAATTTACACCTCTCATGAAGAGGCTGTCATTAAAGGTGGTTTTCTAGGGGGTTGCTTTGTGGTACATGTCATTAGAGGGCCCATCAGAGGAGAAGAGAACACCCTGGAAAAGAGAAAACTCTTCAGAAAGAGGGCTGCTGACAATATAATTCTATTTTAGCAGAACTTCTCTGGGAGAGTTTCTTATTCCAAATGCACTCAAACAACTCACCAGAGAGACATTGCTTTAAACATTCATCCTTATCCCCTGGAGCAGCGGTTGTGATGGAAATGGGTGTGATTTGCCCTACAGATAGAATACCCATAACAAATGGCCAGGTGAGTAAAGTTTTTCCAGGATTTGTCTATGTGAATACTCCGTGGTGAACCTCCCGCCCAAACCCTGGAGAAGGCAAGCTTCATAGAAGAGGGAGAGTGATTGGTGGAGCTCAGGTTGAGAAGAACTTTCTAGTGACCAGCTAAACTTTCACCGTTCTCTAGAAGCAACGGAATGGTGTCCCAAAAGTTTCTCTGCCATTCAAGAAGTTGGACCTAGACTTTACGTTGCTAAACAGGTAAGCAGGGTGGAACACCACCCCAGTGTGCTGGCCCCTCCTAATGCTGTAAACTAATTCAAGGCCTAAATTGTCCTTTCACTCCAGGACTTCAAAACTTGAAATTTGAGAAATGTCTGGTACTGACGGCTCCTCAGGGATGAATTTGGATGATCACAATTTTGAAGCAAGGAGGGAGGAACAAGGAAAACAAGAAGACCGACATTATCATGCAACAGAATCTTTAATGCAAGTGATATTTGCAGCACACCGTGACAGGGATAAATACCACAGAGTAGATAGGAGACTAATTTTCAACAGTTTTAAATCCCCTTTTTGCCCAGTGGAAAGTGAGAAAAAGCTAAACAAAAGCTGAGGACTGCGCAGCGTCTCCATTCTACAATTGCCTCAGAGAAGCTCAAAGAGAGGAGCTAAGTGTACGGATGGATGGAAAGGGTAGAACATGTTGGGCCTGGTTCTCCTAGACAGCAACGTCTCTGCCCCCCACCTACAGGGATGTACGATGACAATCGGTGTAACTGAGTCGTTTCCTCAGGCCCCTGTTACCGTCACCCGGCGGGGTCAGTGGGAGCAGCCTGTGTCTCACTCAGAAGGAACCCACAGGCCAGGAGGAGACTAAGCGCGTGGCTGGCAAAGCAGGAGCAGAAGGAGCCATGAAGCGTGAGGGGAACAATGCAGCCTGGCTACCAGACCCAGGGGCTGAGCACACACAGCTCCCACTGAGCTCAGCTGGAGCCGTGTTTACCCAGCATTTCTGAAAGCCAAGCCCCAAAGCTCAGGGGGGAATCTGTATCTGGCCGTTCGTTTCCTGGGTCTGCCACGGATGGTCCTGCTGGGTTTAGCAAGGCCCACAGTATCCACCAAGATACCTGCGGCAGAGCACCCCAGAACCGTACAATCTGCTGGAAGCATAAAAGCCCGGGTAGCTGCAGTGTATCCCGTATCCGTAAAAGCCTGGGTAACCGCAGTATCCCCCATAACCATAATAGCGTGGGTAACCACAGTATCCCCCATAACCGTAATAGCCCGGGGGGCCACAGTATCCCCCGTAGCCGTAACGTCCTAGGTAACCTCTGAATCCTCCCAAACTCCAGGAGCTCCCTAAACCATAAACTCCTCCATTGCCATCCAATCCCCCCAAACCCAGTGAGCTCTCATAGCCGGCTCTGAGCACAGGATCTTCTTCAGCTCCCACTGTGGTCTGTTGAGAGTGAGTCTCGAGAACTGGTCCTGGGTTAGTCACTGTAACCGGGCTGGGTATGATCGTCACGTGAGAATCAGGGCACTGCCGAACGCACGGCTCGTTGCAGCTGATGGAGACGGGGCTGAGCCGGGCCACCCCGCATTCTGGATAGCACAGGCTGGAGAAAGTCATTTCTGTGGGATGCAGGTAAACCTGGAACACACAGCAGGGAGCAGAGCGAAGAGACGCGACGCATGACAATGGAAGAAAGGCTTCAAAGCTGGGTGGGCCCTGAGAGTGAGAGGGGTGGACAGAGAACCTGTGTCTCTGGCCGTGCATTTGGTCCTATACATTCTTTCTACACCTGGTGCCCACTCCCACTAACACCACTGGCCCTTGGGAGCCTCTCTGGACTTCATCTGAAAAGTCCGACTAGAATCAATGAAAGTATTTTTAGGCTGGACACCTGGGATTCTGTGTCCATTGGAGAGATTTCTAAAGCAGACGGTGGCTGGGATGAAGGCAATCACCTCCCTTCCTTGGAGGAGTTGACCTCCGCATGCCAGACACTTGCATCTGGTATCACAATGTGACTCTTTGATTTTCCAAACCTTGGGAGTCACCGAAACTTGCTGAGGAATAAAGAGAAACACCTTCCACGGGCATTTCAGCTCAGAGGAACAAGGGAATTGCCCCTTGTCAGCTTAATCCAGTCTCCTCTCTCGGCTAATGAGGGTCTGTACCTGCTTCAAAATAACCCAGAGGTCCATTGAATTGGCCCTTTCTGGACTAACTTCTTCCTGATGCAGGTCAGTGAAAGAGCAATAAGGGACTTTCTGCAGTAACTAAAAAGATTTATATCCCCTAATTCTATTTCCCAAGAATTAAGTTTCCTCTGTTGTCCCTAAAATCCTCCTGATTAGCCTCAGATTGGGAGTACTCCGCCACCTGCCATTGAAGAAGTCCGTGAGATACTTATGGAAGACGCCCCTGATCCCTAATAAAGCTCATGGAAAGCAAAGGCAGGATTCGTTCCCAAATGAAAAGAGGCCCTACCATGATGTCCCTCAAATTCGAGAGCAAGCGAGTAGAATTGGATTTACCGGGTTCAGCGAGGAGATGAAGTCCAGAGAAGTGTTTGGAAAAGCCCTGAGTCGTGAGCACTTTTATACAGTTCCTGGACAGCCCGGAGGCTCTGAGATGCCATGTGTGGAGGCGGTCCTCGGTCGTTACCAAACAGACTTGATTGCCTTGTTAAATTCTCCTTTTTATGGAGCTGTTTTCATTAGGGCTTGTGATTATTAGATTAATTTCAGCCTCAGTGGATGTGACATGCATGTTGCATCTTCAGCTTTCTTTCATGTTCAACTTGTATGGGCCAGCGACTTTTCTCGTGTCATTGCACCAACTTTATTGGGGCTGCAACGAGATTGAGAGTCATGGTGATTCAGGGCAGCGTGAGTTGCACACCTGGCTGTCACGAAAGGATTCCAAAGTGGGCTTTTCAATGAAGGTCACTGGGCAGTACATTCTACACCTGTCAGGAAGCAGGGAGCCATTTGTCTGCATTTTCCATTCCAAATGGGTCATATTAGGAAAAAACTGTTTCTCTAGGTGGGTGGGGAAGCACTGGGATGGGTTCCCTAGGGAGAGGGTGGAATCTCCATCCCTTGAGGTTTTTAAGTCCAGGCTTGACAAGGCCCTGGCTGGGATAATTTAGTTGGGGTTGGTCCTGCTTTGGGCAGGGGGCTGGATTCGATGACTCCTGAGATCTCTATCAGCCCTGGGATTCTATGATTCTATACCCAAGCCCCTTTGAAATTGATGACACTCATTCCATTACCTCCGGCGTGCTTCTTATCAGGGCCCTTGCAGGAGGATGGTACGATGCCTAGTGAGAATTTTCGCGCTGGATAGATAAACTGGGTCTTACCAGGGGCTTGCATGGAGCTCGTGCCTTTGTGGTGGCTCTGTGCCCAGGGGGCAACATGGGGAGTAAAACCTGACCTAAAATTGGACCTCCCCTCGGGTCACCAGTGTTCTCTCAGAGGGCTGCCTGGAGCAGTTGCTCAGGGTTCAGGGGTGGCGGGATGGTGGAGGGGGAAAGGAAGCCGAGCTCGTTCACAGAAAGGTTTTGAGGTATCTCTTGGAACTGGACGTCTCTCAGAAACCGTCTCTCCATCCACGAGTGGCAAGGGAGGGACTGGAAATGCAGCGGGGCCCAGCAGGGAGCCCAGGAGAGATGAAAATCTCACTTTGTAGGTTAGAGGAGATGGGCGTGGGGTGGGATTTGACACAACGTCTGGCCAGCCATAGGGCATGTTGCAAAAAACATGTCTCAAGTGTGAGCGCTGTCCCCGAGGGTGGTCTCCCTGAGTATGGAAAGAGGGTGAAGTCTCTTCCTGTCATGATGAGGCTCTTTGAGGCTGAAGCCCCCGAGGAACAAGGCCCAACCGCCCCGGCCCGAAGGGAGGATGGCTGGGCCCCAGCACCGCAGCTGGACCACAGGACTGGCCAGGGCTGCCAAGGTCAGGCCCAGGCCCAGAAGATTGGTGAGAGGCCCTAGGACCACAGCCTGGCCCCGAACACCTACCTCAGCTGTCGGGACCCCTGCCTCACCCAGATCCAGAACCCATGGACATGCTGGCAGCACCACTCTCACCGACGGACCCTGAGGAGCAGAGGCAGAGCCAGGTAGAACAAGATCCCTGCTGACCTGGTCAGCCCGTTGCGGGTGGGAACCCCATGGACTTGGTAGCAGCCTGCGCTGCCACTGCTAGGGCCCTGAGCTGTGACCCGGTGGAACGGGAGGGCCTGCGTCCCCCCCGACACCCCTCATCTTGAGTGGCGGGTTCCCCCTGTTGGGGTAAAACCCCCCTGCACTTGTCGACCAGAGCAAGGAGATCTGACCCCTGCCCAGGCTGCAGCCAGGCCTGAGCTGTTATCGGTTCTCAGCCCCATCCTGACCGAGGGCCTGGGCATGGCGCTGGTTACTGCGCTTACAGAAAGACCTGCAGAAACAACAAGAAGTCCTGAGGCACCTAACAGAGTTACTGGAGCATGAGCTTTTGTGGGCAAAGACCCACTTTATCAGAAGCATCTTTGGCATCTTTGCCCACGAAAGCTCACGCTCCAATAAAGTTGTTAGTCCATAAGGGGTCGCAGGACTTCTCGTTGTTTATGCAGATTCAGACTAACACGGCTCCCCTTCTGATACTAGTCACAGAAAGACCTGAGTCCTTAAAGTGTTGGCGGCTCCAGCCACAGCTGCGGCCTTGCACTATTGCTTGGCCTGAAGAAGGTCTGAACCGTTATTTTGTAGCTTGGCCTGCCCTGAGCCCGGGCTGGGCCTGTACCTTGGCCTGAGCCTCCAGGACCATTGATACCCGTGTCCTGGGTGAGGGCTTGGACACCTGACTGCAAATTAGCCGGGCTATGGGCCTGAGCCCCCTAGACTGTGGCAGCCCAGCCCTTGTTCCGGGGCCCGACTGGCCGACGCCCTGGTCGGAGCACCAAGTCGTGAGGTAGCCTGGCCTCCCTCCAGACAGTGACCAGTACGGGAGAGGGGGCCCTTCGGTTCCCACTAAACACGTTTAAAAAAAGAGGCCGAATACAAAAGCACATTCATGTGGCTCGGGCAATGACCTGGTTAAGGGGAGGACATTGGAGCCTGGCCTCCATTTTGTTTACGTGCTCCATGACTCAGGGCTGAGGTATTTCACCCTCCCTGGCCTTCATTGCTGTTCCAAACTAACAACTCCGTGCTCGTCTGAAGCGCCCGTGCGGGTGGGGCTGTGACACCTCTGGTTCTGACGCACTGAAGAGCTTCCAGCCGAAACCCCGTTTGAGAGGCCTCGTGAAAGAGGCGTATTAAGAGGTCGCTGGGGATCACTCGCAGGAACAGAACGACACCCGGTCCCAAGCAGGGCTGTAGGAGGGTGGGACAAGCTACTGGAGGTGCAAAAATGGGGGCCAAAAAAAAAAAAAAAAAGGTTGGGGAGGAACCAGGGAAACCTGGGGGGAGGATTCGGGGTTACAGCCCGCCCCTAAGACCAGCTCTGTAGGGGGGTCAGCACCAGAGCCCAGCATCCTCAGAGCGCCCCCCTTCCTCAGCCAGCCCGCAGGGTTATGGGCCCAGCATCTCAGGCCAATACATGTTCTCGGGCAGGCGGACCCTAATGAGGGTGCAAGCAGGGCGCTGAATGCTGCAGGTCTCCTGCTGAGCGTCCGCATGGCGCCGCGACACCTGGGGAAGCGGATGCCCTCGCTGGGGATGACAGTGGTTAGATAAGCAAGGGGGCAAACCGGGGGTGGGTGGGCAGGTCTGAGCGGCGATGGAGCACCAGCGCCAGCTCCCTGCTGTGGTGGGGGGAGCCCTGAGCCGCGCAGGCCAGAGTCAGGCAAGCTGGGGACAGATCCGGCCCAGGGGCTCTGCCTGGAGGGGGGAGAAGAGGCTCCAGGTGCCCCCCCCTTTGACTGTGGGTGCAAAGTGCTGCCTGGAGGCTTTTCCCTCATCTCTTTGATTGGCTGTAATTGCTGCCGATAGGAGCAGCAGCGGGGTGTGCCTGGGAGCAGTGGGGGACATGGACCCATGTGTCTCCCTGGGGAGCTGTAAGCTCCCCCCATTGCCCAGACCCCACACCCTACCCGCTGCTACACCTCCCCCCTACCCAGACCCCATACCTCACTGGCTCCTTCAACTCACTCCTGCCCACACCCCACACGCTCCTACACCTCCCTCCTGCCTAGACCCCACACCCCACCCACTCCTACACCTCCCTCCTGCCCACACACCACACCCCACCCGCTCCTATACCTCCCCTCCTGCCCACACCCCACACCCACACCCCACCCCTCCTACACCTCCCTCCTGCCCAGATCCCACACCCCACCTGCTCCTACACCTCCCTCCTGCCCAGACCCCACATCCCACCCGTTCCTGCACCTCCGCTGTGCCCAGACCCCACACTTCAAGCCTTCTTCCAGGCAGCCCCTTCCTACACACCGAACCCCTCATATTTGGCTCTACTCCACAGCCTAGAGGAGTCTCAAAATCTGCTAGCCTGCATCCCCCTATACTGTGGGATGTGGGGGAAATGGGAGTGTCTTTCTCCTTCTGAGTTTCTGAGGTCACATCAGTGAAGTTTTTTTCCCTCACGTTTGTGTAGCCCCGACAGAGTTTTCTGTGGGTCAGCAGCCCCTGACCCAACAAAGGTTCCCTGCCCCTGTAGAAGAGGTTCCTGCGCTAAGCTGCACAGGTCCCAGATTCAGTTCCACCTGTTACAGAGAACAGGTGAGAGCCTCCTTTGGTCCCACTGGGGTAACAGTGTAGAGAAGGAATAAAAATCTCCACGTGGAATTTTTAAATATCGGTGAACTAGTGGGAAAGGGACAATTCCATCACCTTGAAATCGAAGGAAGGCATTTTCCTCTGCCCCTGCCTGGTGAAAGGGAGGGAGGATAGGGGAGGGAGGGAGTATGGAGTGAGCAGGGGCGGGGCCTTGGAGAAGGGGCACAAAGGAGGTGGGGACAAGGGTATTTGGGTTTGAGGTAGATCTTACATTGCACTTAAATTCAAAAAGTGATCCCATGCTTAAATAGGTTGAAGACCCCTCCACTCTGATCTAGACCATCCCTGACAGGTGTCTGTCTAACCTGCTCTTAAATATCTCCAGGGATGGAGATTCCTCAACCTCCCTAGGCAACTTATTCCAGTGTTTAACCACCCTGACAGGCAGGAAGTTTTCACTAAAGTCCAACCTAAACCTCCCTTGCTGCAATTTAAGCCCATTGCTTCTTGTCCTATCCTCAGAGGTCAAAGAGAACAATTTTTCTCCCTCCTCCTTGTGACACCCTTTTAAGTACCTGAAAACCGCCCTCACGTCCCCTCTCAGTTTTCTCTTTTCTAAACTAAACAAGCCCAGTTCCTTTAGCCTCCCTCATTGCTCATGTTTTCTAGACCTTTCATCATTTTTGTTCCTCTTCTCTGGACCCTCTCCAGTTTTTCCACATCTTTCTTGAGATGTGGTGCCCAGAACTGGACGCAATACTCCAGCGAAAATCTAATCAGCGCAGAGCAGAAGAATGACTTCTCGTGTCTTGCTCACAACACTTCTACTAATGCCTCCCAGAATCATGTTTGCTTTTTTTTGCAGCAATGTCACACTGTTGACATCCAAACTAGCTCTGTTTGATAGGCCTAGGGAAAACGCCCTTTAAGGTGAAGGTCATATATTGGGATTACTTGCAGAAACAAACATAGAACCGAGACCTTTGGCCTCCTCTTACCACAGGCAGAGTTCTAGACTGATTCCTGGTACACTGTGTTGCAAGACAAGTTTGTAACATGCTTTGTTACACGATGTTTGCATCCTTGTAACAATAAAAAAACTTGGTAATGTTGTGCTTCATTTTATCCCTGTCTTCTTTACATATGAGGATATTATTTCTCCAAAGGGATTACAAGTCTGTTAATTTCTGTCTTTTCAATGAGTCTGGGAGCCTTGTAAATCTAAATCTATAATTTAAGCAACAAAATCTTGCTTTAAATCACCACACCCGTTGAGATGAAGTCATCTGGTGCACCGTGTGTGTTACTCTTTCTGTCCTCCAATGAGCTGTGGAAACCCAATAACAATGAAAGCTTTCGGGTTTGTGAAAACGAGGTTTGGGTAGGTTCTCTCTCTAACATTGCCTTCTTCACGCGTGTGTATAATAATGGTAAGAAAGGAATTACAACTATGCACATTTCAAGCTTGCTCGTGCAGGGTAAGAATGAAAATTTCAGTATGGATCAAACAGGACAGATTTTGGTACCGGAGAATGTAATTTTGCTCATGTGCAAATACCCACTGCTGAGCCAACCCCTTCAAACAAATTCCCCCCAAATGCATCAAAACAAAATTTTAAAAAATTCCAGAATGAGCCTCCCTAAGAGCTACTTTCAGGTAAGTGACGTATTTGGGAACCAAGAATGGCATGAATATAAGAACATAACAACAGCCAGGCTGGGTCAGCCCAAAGGTCCATCTAGCCCAGTTTCCTGTCTTGCGATAGTGGCCAATGCCAGGTGCCCCAGAGGGAGTGAACAGAACAGGGAATCATCATATGATCCCTCCCCTGTCACCCATTCCCAGCCCCTGACAAACAGGCTAGGGACACCATCCCGGCCCATTTTGGCTAATAAGTATTGATGGACCTAACCTCCATGAATGTATCTAGTTCTTTTTTAACCCTGTTAAAGGCCTGGCCTTCACAACATCCTCTGGCAAGGAGTTCCACAGGTTATCTGTGCATTGTGTCCAGCAGGGTTCAGGGGATCAAGGCTAGTGTGAGGGAGGTAAAATCCCAATTAAAAAGTTAACCAATTAAACAATGTTTAACCAATTAATCATGATCTCATGGCAGGGGGCTGCCCTCACCGATTAAATGGTTACCCTGTGTGACGACGCGTTGGGGTCCCCTGACTCCTGCACCCCCGTAATGGCACGAACAGACTCCACCAGCCCGTAGAATGGAGGGAGTTTATTCCTTCTCCAGGATACAGCACAGCACAGCACAGCACAGCACCGATGTAATCTGGTTACAGGGCAGGTCTAGGATGCCTCAGCCCCCCTTGAGATGGGGGAGACTAGGCCCTAAATCCCAGCCCCTGGCTTAGGCTGGTTCCTCCATGATCCCAGACAGCAACTAAACTCACTCTCTTCCAGCCCTGCCCCCAGCCCGGGCAGCAATCCACCTTCCTTTGTCTCTCTCCCTGGGGGGTAGCTGGTCAGACAGGTTGAGAGACCCTCTTAGCATAATGACTCATCCTTCTGGGCTGTGGTACCGATGGCAGCCATTGGGGATTACCACAGAGCCAGCATAGAAACCAGCCAGATACCCCCACTACGTCACACCCTGGTAAGCATTCTGGTAAGGTGCATGATTACTGGGTAAGCGGTTAACCTTTTGCATCCCCAATTAGGCTATGTCTACACTCGCGGCTTCTTGCGCAAGTACAGCCGTTCTTGCGCAAGAAGCCGCAGAGCGTCCACACTGCCCGCCTGCTCTTGCGCAAGGAAATTTACAGTACGGCGTGGTAAGAGAGGGCTTCTTGCGCAAGAGCTACGCTCTTTTTTAACAGGTGTAAGCCCTCTTGCACAAGAGCTCTTGCGCAAGAGGGCAGTGTGGACGCTTGGCAGGGATTACTTGTGCAAGAAAGCGCTATGGCTAAAATGGCCATCAGAGCTTTCTTGTGCAAGACAGCGTCTACACTGCCATGGGCGCTCTTGAGCAAAAGCACAGCTCGCACATTGCAGTGTGGATGTTTTCTTGCGCAAGACTTCTTGCACAAGAACCGTTGCACAAGATGTTCTTGCGCAAGAAGCCGCGAGTGTAGACATAGCCTTAGTGTTTGGCATGACTAGTCCCAACTACTGGAGTTTATTTTTGACTCTGCCAATCACATCCTGCCTGCCCTTCAGCTGAATGTGCCCCCGTGTACCTCTGTGGCAAACAGATCTAATTGTAACTTTCAGAGTGAATTGCCTGAGGCTTCTGCTAATCTAAGCATGTCAAAGCACCTCGCAAACACTCAGCAAGTTTTATATGGCCCAAGAGGAGTATTATTATGGTAATAATAACTTTTTTTTACTGGCATTAGATCCTCCAACACTGAGGATTAGATTCACGTGACCCACACATGTCAAGATCTCAGGTGTCACTGCAGGACTCTGTCCATACCTGATTCCTCATCTCCAAAACTGGGGCTATTTTTGTTCAGTGTAGCTTTGCATTTCCCTTTTATCTCTGTTTTAGAATGTAAGTGTAGATGCTGAGCCAGTGGGAAAGAGCACAGCCCGTCACCTTCGGGCTGAAGGAAGGCACTTGGAAAGTCTTGCCGGGAACGTATTTTCTGTGTGTATTCCCCCCCTCCACCTGCAGCTGCTTAGATCAAATGTCCAGTGAAATGAATGGGAAACAACAAGTCCTGCTGCTCCACCCATGAGCAGCCAGGGGAACTGGGTCTTGTGAGAGACGTCAGCTACCAAAGAAAAGGAAGAAGCACAACACAGAGTTAAGGAGAACTTTTTCAGCGGTTTCGTGGGCACCACCCACTTCTTCAGATGAGCGGAGCAAAAGGCACAGAAACCCCCAAATTTTGCTCCACTCCAGGGATGTTAAATTTAGATTAATTATCTAATCGAATAGTCGATGGGCCTCAGAAGACCTGCAGGGAGCATGGGGCCAGCAAGGAACTGGGCCCCCACTCCCCTGTGGCACCTGAGCCTTTGAAATGTACAAAAGCCCCAGTGGGCTCTGCTTCAGTCCCCGCTCGCGCTATTTCCCGCTGTGCCGCTACCTCCCCTGTCCCCGGGGGAGATGGTGCTGGGGGGACTGGCTTTTAAGCCGGCTCCCGCTCTCCCCCCCCCTGCTGCCTCTTTCTGATAGAGGCAGCAAGCGAGCGGGGAAGTGACTATTCACATCACCAGTCGACTATTCGATAAGCAGAAGTTTCTTGGATCGTCGACTAGTTGCTTACATCCCTGCTCCACTCATCTGAAGAAGTGGCTTGTGCCCACATGATGCCATCTATATTTTTGTCATTCTCTAAGGGTGTGTCTAGACTGCATCCCTCTGTCGGCAAATGAAGTGGGGATTTAAATATCCCGTGCTTAATTTGCATAAAAATGGCCGCCATTTTTACCGACCCATCACTTTGTCTGCAAAAAGCGGCAGTCTAGAGGGGGGTCTGTCAAGAGAGAAAGCCTTTTTCGACAGATTCCTTATGCCACCTGCAAGGAGGTTTACAGGCTCTGTCAAAAAAGGCTTTCTTTCTCGACAGATCCACCTCTAGACTGCCGCTTTTTGCTGACAAAGTGTTGTCGGCAAAACGCGGTGGCCATTTTTATGCAAATTAGGCACGGGATATTTAAATCCCTGCCTCCTTTGCAATGTCGACCTGCCTAATCTGCATCCTTCTGCCGACAGAGGGATGCAGTCTAGACATACCCTAAGGGTGCCTCTACACAGCAGCATTATTTCGGACTCCAGACAGCGTGATAGGCACAAAAAGGGGGACAGGAGCAGACCCAAGGGATAGGAAAAGTTAGGGCTGTGTGTGCAGAGGTAGGACAGGAACCAGCAGGCACAAGGAGATGAAATAACAGACCTCACAAAGGCAGGAGTCCTGTGGAAACACAGAATGTGGTCCTGGAGCTATAGACCCTGTCTTAGTGCATCGGCTGGGCACACACAAGGGGGCGAAACTCAGCTTATAAGGAGCAACCTTCAGTCCGGCATTTCCTACCTTTGGATTTCTTGACTTGCCAACCTTAACTGTCCTTTGGGCAGTGCTATATATTCCAGGCCAGGCTAGGTACTCCACAGCCCTGCTGAGCTGGAGGGGAGGTCCCAGTCCTTGCACAGGGTCAGGTGCCTACACCTGAGTTGCACTGTTCCCTGGGCTGCTGGTTAGCTGTCCGAATGGGCCCTGCCTAGGCCGGGGAGGGGGCAGCTCATGCCAGCGGTTGCCATCCGTAGCTCGGGTTTGTAGGGCCATGGCATGGGCCGCCCCAAGCCTGACTCCCAGCGGGAAGGTGTCACATGGTGCCCTAGGTGCACCCAGCCCTGCTTGTTGCTGTCCAGGGTTGTGCTCCATGTGGCTGCAAAATTCCTGCACTGCCCCCACCCCCAGGCAGCAGGGCAGGGGGCTGCCCCACAGCCCGAGTTTAGCTGCTGGCCTTGTGGCTCCAGTCTCCCCTCCCCCCCATTCCTATTTGTGAGCCCCTTCATGGAGCCTTTCCTAGCCCTCTCCTCTTCTCCCGCCCCCAGCTTGTCCAGGGGCTTGATCCGTGCTGACCTGGGCTGGGGGGTTGGAGGGCAGGGGGACTTGGCTGGGTGACCGATACCAGGGTGATGGGCGCTCAGCAGGGCAGGAGCAGAGGGGCTGGGTGGGGGCTGCTGGGATTCCTAGGGGGGCGGGTCCCCCACGTGGGCTGCGGGTCCCCGGCGTGGGCGGGGTCCCTGCCGGGGGCGGTCCCGTTGCCGGGAGGCGGGGGCGGTGCGGGCCGGTTGCCGAGAGACGCTGTAAACAATGGGGGCGACGTGAATCCCAGCCCCGCCGCCGCCCGGCTCAGCGCTGCGGCCGCCGCCCCCGCAGGCTTCTCTGGGGTCCGCCGCAGGTTTCTCTCGGGTCCGCCGCAGGCTTCCCTCGGTTCCGCCGCCAGGTCAGTGTTCGGGGCCAGCTGACTCGGCTGCGTTCCATCCCCCCCCCGGAATCCCGGGGAACCCCAGCTCCCTGCCCGCCCCCGATCTCCCGGGACCCCCTGACTACCCCATATCTCCCTCGAGCTCCAATTCCCTGCCTGCACCCCAATTCCCTGGGGTCTTCATCCTGCCCTCGCAGATCCCCTGGCACCCCCAGATCCCTTGGCACCCTCAGCTCCCTGCCTGCACCCCCACATCTCCTGGGACTGCCCCAGCTCCCTACCCAGACCCTTACATCCCTTGAGCCCCCAGCTCCATGCCTCAACCCTCAGATCTCCCAAACACACTCTCACCTGCCCCAGGCTCTCCCCTGCAACCAAATTTCCCAGGTCCCCCCGGGGACACCAGCATCTCCAGGGACACCCCTGCCTGGCCCTCCAGATCCCCCCAGAGACCCCCGCCCCATCCCTGGAACTACCAGGAACTGCTGCTTTCTGAGCCTCTTCTCTGTATAGTGCCTACTGAGCAAATCTATCCCATCCCAGCCCCTGGCACTGTCCTGCAGGGGGGGGACGGGAGGGGAGGCTGTCCCTTGTGTTCACTGCCTCTGTCTCTCCAGCCTTGCCTATAAAGCACAGGGAGCTTTGTCTTCTCTAGTGTCTCCCAGCCAAAGAGCTCCTGGAGCCTTAGGAACGAATTAGCTCCTGGGATCAAGATCATGATCCTTTCTGCATATTGGGAAACTGAGGCACAAAGCCAGGCACTCAGAGTCCTGACACCCAGCCCCGGCCTCCCCACCTTCTCCTGAGTGTTTGCTCCTCTAGCAGCTGCTTGCCTGGCACTTGCCATCAGGCAGCAGCGCCAAGAGACCCTGGTGTGTGGCTAGCAGCGGCTGTTCTGAAAAGTGGGGCGCTCTCTGCCGGTTCCGGGGGTCCCAGAGATGGGACTCCCGCCTGCCTCTGCCAGAGCCCCGGGGCTCCCAAAATTGCTCGTAGCAATTTCCCCTACGAGCTTTGGCCGGTCCTGCCCCGTTTCCTCTCCCTGGGACATTTCAGTTGGTTCTACCCACAGCTTTTGGGCTGCCTCTGTTTGTTGTCCCTGATGCCATAGTAACTGGATACAAGAGAGAGGGAGCCTGCAGGGTTTCTTCGGGGCAAACCTAGTTAGGGCCCTGCCTCGGGAAATCCCTGCCGCTCAGGCATGTTCATCCCCGTGGGCCTTCCCGATATTCTGTGGGCCCCCGGGGCGTCAGGGGCCCAGGGGCAGCATTGGCGAACCGCGCTAGTGCCCCCCATGCCAAGCTACGGTGCTGCCCCCGAGCGGGGCAACTGATGGCACGGTGCCTTTACCATGGTGTCAGCACCGGTCCCCCGGGGGCCATGGTCTCTAATGCAATTAGCTCCGCACCGCTGGGAAGGTAGGAGCCATCCGGAGACCCACTGACGGGGACAAAACAAGCCGAGAAAAAGTCGGGCCCTTCCCCGGCCTGCTCCAGCCTGAGCGATTGCTTCTGCAGATCCTGGGGCTCAAACCAGCCGAAAATGGCTCTCTGGGGCCTGAGCCCCGGCAGAGAGCTGCACCCCTGAAGGAGAATCCCCGGGCGAGAGCAGAGCGCAGGTGTGGGACCTCAGAGCAGCGGTTTTCAAGCGATTTTTTCTCATGACCCAGCTGAAGAAAATCGTTGATGCCGCAACCCAATATAGTTTGACTGGAGTGTGGGCGCCAGGGTGGGGCTGAGAAGGAGCATTGGGGGATAAGAGGGGGTTCTGGCTTTGGGGGGTGTCATGGCTGGGGCAGGAGGGGTTTACTTTGAGTGGCTCCCGGTCAGCGGTGCAGCGGGGGGGCTAAGGCAGCTTCCTGCCTCTCCTGGCACCGCAGACCATGCTGCCCCCCAGAAGCAGCCTGCAGCAGGTTCCCAGCCAATGGGAGTGCAGAGCTAGTGCTCCGGGCAGGGGCAGTAAGTGGAGTGCTGTGCGCTCTCCCCCACCCCGACCTAGGAGCTGGGTCTGTTGCCAGTTGCTTCTGGGGCGCAGCTGGCAGGCCAGGCAGGGAGCTGCCTTAGCCCCCCCACTGCTCACCTGATCCCTCTGCAGCCATGAGCCCCAGGGCCGACATTCCACCGCCCAGCACTGGGGTGCGACCCCTCGTTTGAAAACCGCTGGCTTAGAAAGCCCAGCTCTGCTCACCAGCTCTGCACTACCCTCAGGGGCCAGGACCCAGGGGCCAGTCCGGGTGTCGCTGCCCCTGCTGCAGTGCGTTGGGTCATCTTGCCAAAGCAGATTTGGTGGATGTTGCCCGTAATGGGGCCATTCCCATAGAACACAGAACGCTAGAACTCGGAGCGACCTCGAGAGGTCATCAAATCCAGTCCCCTGCCCGCATGGCAGGACCAAGCACCGTCTAGATTAGGCCTGGGCAAAATATGGCCCATGGGCCAGATCTGGCCAGCCAAGCCACTGGATTTGGCCCGCAGATGCTGCAGGGAGCCCCAGGTAGGCTCCCCGCTTGCCTCTCCCCACCCGCACACCCCTCAGAAACACGGCTGGGGGGCAGTTTCACTTAAAAACTGAGCCCTGAGGGGAGAGGGGAAAGCTTTAGGAGCTGCTCCCACCCCAGCACAATCCCACTGGCCGGCTTCTGGCCAGAAACTGGCCAATGGGAGCTGCCTGTTTCAATAACAGGCAGCCACGAAGCACAAGGGGCTCCTAGTTATTCACAGAGAACATGGCTGCAGCCTGTGCGGGGGTGGGGCAGGCAGGGAGGCTGATTCAGGAACGGGCTGCTGGCTGGTAAGTCTCCTGGCCAGAGCCTGCCTCTGGCACCCCAGCCCCTCCCTTCCCCCAGGCCCGGCCTTAGGGCAAGGCGAGCAAGACAGTTGCCTTGGGGCCCCGGGCTGCCCGGTGCCCGCCCACCCAGCTGGTCACTCGGTACCCTGGCTGAGAGCCGCCTGGCCATGCGGTGCAGCCAACCACAACATGCCACCTAAGGCCCCGCAAACTCTTTGGCCAGGCCTGCCTTCCACAACCTTTGGCCCCCACTCCTGCCCCTCCTACTCCACATACCCAAATCCTCTGCTCCCTCCTGCACCCATACCCCCTCCCAGATCCTGCACCCCAATCCCCTGCCCCAGATCACAGCCCCCTTCTGCCCTAGCTCACAACCCAAAACCCCACACCTCCTCCTGTACCCCCATTCCCTGCCCTAGGTCACAATCCAAACCCCAGCCCAGTGCCCTAGGTCACAACTGCCTCCTTCACCCAAACTCCCTCCCTTACCCCAAGCTCCCTTCTGCACCCCACCTCCATCCCAGATCCCGCACCTCCTCCATTGATATCATGGAAGAGCGCGGCCCTCGACTACTTTCCAAATTCCTGGAGTGGCCCCCCATCAAAAATGATTGTCCACCTCTGATCTAGACCATCCCTGATGGATGTCTGTCTAACCTGCTCTGAAATATCTCCAGTGGTGGAGATTCAACAACCTCCCTAGTCAATTTATTCCAGTGTTTAATCCCCCTGACAGTTAGGAAGTTTTTCCTAATGTCCAACCTAAACCTCCCTTGCTGCAGTTTAAGCCCATTGCTTTTTCTACTATCCTCAGAGGCCAAAGAAAACAATTTTTCTCCCTCCTCCCTGTGACACCCTTTTAGATATTTGAAAACGGCTGTCATGTCCCCTCTCGGTTTTCTCTTTTCTAAACTAAACAAGCCCAATTCTTTCAGTCTTCCCTCATTGCTCATGTTCTCTAGACCTTTCACCATTTTTGGTGCTCTTCTCTGGATCGTCTCCAATTTCTCTGCATCTTTCTTGAAATGGGGTGCCGAGAACTGGACACATGACGCCAACTGAGGCCTAATCCATAACACGGTTCTCTCTTTCTCCCCCTCTCTCTGCTGACTGAAGGGAAGTAACGCTCCTGGTGCACAGAACCGTGCGGCTGGGCGTCTCGAGCAGCCGTACAAAGACGGGGCTGTGGAGTCGGCACCCCCCGCGACAAGGCCCATGGTCATGCAGAACAATACTGGGAAGAGGTCCCAGGTTGCCACCTCCCCAGTCCCCAGCTATGGTATTCGCCGCCCCCTACTGGCATGTGTATTGCAAAGGGGCGGGCACCAACAATGGGGGTCCCATTCTTACCCACGGGAGGGGGAACGGCTGGTGCTTTTGCTCGTCCCTTACCCTAACTGGGGCTCTCTGTCTCCTTTCCAGCTCTGGGATAGCACCGGGAATCTACCATGTCCGCCGATGTCTGGGTGGGCTCCTGGAGACCCCCACCGGCCCAAAGGGCCCATCGCTGCTCTCTACAGCAGTCCCGGGCCCAAGTATGGGCTCCCCACAAACGTAGGTGAGAGAGAACGTCAGCAAGGAGCCGGCCAGGCTGGCAAGAAGGGGAGCCCCCCAGGTTCTGTGAGGAGTGGCCCAGCACCACGGAGAGAGGGCCACATGTACCAGCTGGCAGGCCCCAGGCACACGCCCAGTGCTCTGTTTTGGGGGGCTCTCACCTGCACCCCATGGCCTACCTGAGGGAGCTTTCCCCCCTCCTCCTGCTCCGCTCAGTTCTGGGCTGGGCCTGTCCCAGTGACCTGTGTGGAGATAGCTCTGCCCTGCCCCACACGTCCTTCAGGGCTGGGCCTGGGGTCTCTGCCTGCCTGCCCCATGCCCTCGGCTCCCTGGCTCCATTGCTCCTTCCTGTTGCAGGTTACCCCCTTCACGACCCCTCCCGCTACCGCGCCCCCGCCTACAGCTCCGGCATCCGCCGCCTGCAGCTGCAGGATGACTGCTCCCCGGGGCCCAAGTACAAGGTGCCCGACAAGATGACCATGAAGGGCAAAGATGGGATCCCGGCCTACTCCATTTACGGCCGCCCCAAGGACCTGATGCCCTTCATGACCCCCGGGCCAGGTGAGTCTGCTCCCTTCTCCCTTGCCAGGGGAGGCCAAGCCGTGCTGATTGGTGGAGGCCTGTGAGGGAAAATGTCGGCACAGGGCTGTTCCTTCTGGCTAGGCCCGATGCGATTGCCCCGCGCCGTACAGGCTCCCTGGAAAGCCGCTTTTTAAAAAAGGAGACGCCAGCAATTGCAGACCAACCCAGCCCGGCCTCAGTAGCCATGAGGCCGGCTGAAACGATGCTAAAGAAAGTAACAATGAGCCATCGATGAACGGGATTTGATGGGGAGGCGACAGGCGGCTGGTCCGTGAGGGGAGCTGGTTTCTTAACCGGCTCCCCTCGTGGACCAGCTCCCGCCTGCCACCCCGCACTGCTGCCTCTGATCCAGAGGCAGCAGCGCGGAGTGGCAGGGGGCTCCTCGGGAGTGGGGCTGGAGCACACTGGCTGCCGCCTCCGCCTCTGGCGACTATCGAATAGTCGTGGAACTGCTAAGATTTCATGCGCTTACATGACTGTTCAATGACACGCTATCTAACATCCCCAGTTAAAAGTATAACAGGGTTCGGAAAAGAACGAGGTAAGTTCTTGGAGGATAGGTCCATCCACAGCTATTAGCCAAGATGGTCAGAGACAGGGCATCCAGATGCCTCTGACTGCCAGAAGCCAGGAGGGGTCAGGGATGGATCACTTGTTCGTCCATTCCCTCTGGATCGTCTGGCACCAGCTGCTGTCAGAAGACAGGACCCGGGGCTCGATGGACTATGGATTGACCCGGTGGCCATTCTTATGTTACCCTGGAGGGACGATTCCACCGGCCCATAGATCTCCCTGCTGAGGATGGATGCTGAGAGTCAGCCTACATTCCCTGCTTGTTAATTCTAGCGCATCCTTCCTAATTCCTCTCCCTCGTCCGCGCATCCTCCTTGCTAATCCCTCCCTGCCCTGGGCTTCGTCCCCTTCGGATAGTTGCGGACTTGTATGTAGCGTGGAGGAAGCAGGGCAGGAGCACTAGATATGGGGAGCTCCTAGTTACACTCGTCCCGCCCTCTCCCCACGGGGGGCACTGTAGAGCATCCCAGGAGAACCGGGGGTGTGGCAGGTTCCAGCTGCTGCAGCCCTGCCCTCTCCCAGCAGGGGGTGCTATATAGCAGCACAGGAGAACCAGGCGTGTCCCAGCTGCTGCAGCCCTGCCCTCTCCCCGCAGGGGGCGCTGTAGGGCACAGGGCAGGAGCACTAGCTATCTGGGAGCTCCCAGCTGCTCCCGTCCGGGGCCTGCCCATCGATACGGGGCGAGCCCCTTCTCTCGCGCGCTGATATTAGCCTCTCTTTGTCCCAGGTCGCTACAGCCCAGAGAAGGCGGGGAAGTGGGCCTACCACTCCGCGCCCAACTACTCGCTCGCCTCCCGCACGAAGGAGTTTGCGAATGACCAGACTCCAGGTAGGAGAGCCCACGGAGAGCAGAGCTGGGCCGGCGGGGGATGCTTGCGAGGGACTTTTCAAGTGACGAGGGCCCAGGGGATGGGGTCTCAGAGCAGGGGGCCATGCCGGGTTGTGGCTAGAGACTGTTCCGGGCAGCCGATTGAATCCAGGGGCCCATCTCAGAGGGTCTTTGTGGATTGGGAGGAGCATTTAGGGCTCTGTATGGGGTAGGGGACATGTAGGGGTCTGTGTGGGGAGAGGGGCATGGAG
Source organism: Rafetus swinhoei (assembly GCA_019425775.1). NCBI lineage: Eukaryota > Metazoa > Chordata > Testudines > Trionychidae > Rafetus > Rafetus swinhoei. The sequence goes on along the minus strand of CM033437.1, from coordinate 347,345,167 downwards.
GGGTCTGTGTGGGTTGGGAGGAACATGTAGGGGTCTGTGTGGGGAGAGGGGCATGCAGGGGTCTGTGTGGGTTGGGAGGAACATGCAGGGGTCTGAGTGGGGAGAGGGGCATGCAGGGATCTGTGTGGGGAGAGGGGCATGCAGGGGTCTGTGTGGGGAGGGGGACATGCAGGGTCTGTGTGGGGAGAGGGGCATGCAGGGGTCTGTGTGGGTTGGGAGGAACATGCAGGGGTCTGTGTGGGGAGAGGGGCATGCAGGGGTCTGTGTGGGTTAGGAGGAACATGCAGGGGTCTGTGTGGGGAGAGGGGCATGCAGGGGTCTGTGTGGGTTGGGAGGAACATGTAGGGGTCTGTGTGGGGAGAGGGGCATGCAGGGGTCTGTGTGGGTTGGGAGGAACATGCAGGGGTCTGAGTGGGGAGAGGGGCATGCAGGGATCTGTGTGGGGAGAGGGGCATGCAGGGGTCTGTGTGGGGAAGGGGACATGCGGGGTCTGTGTGGGGAGAGGGGCATGCAGGGGTCTGTGTGGGTTAGGAGGAACATGCAGGGGTCTGTGTGGGGAGAGGGGCATGCAGGGGTCTGTGTGGGGAGGGGGACATGCAGGGTCTGTGTGGGGAGAGGGGCATGCAGGGGTCTGTGTGGGTTAGGAGGAACATGCAGGGGTCTGTGTGGGGAGAGGGGCATGCAGGGGTCTGTGTGGGTTAGGAGGAACATGCAGGGGTCTGAGTGGGGAGAGGGGCATGCAGGGGTCTGTGTGGGATGGTTTGTGGAGGGTGGGGGCCCCTACTACCCTAGCATCCAGGTCCCCGCTATTCCTTGGGCCGGCCTGGCTCTAGGTATCGAGGGCCGGGCCGTGTGGATATGGGGAACTGGGCTCTTGGGTCCCGTGGCCGGGAGAGGACACTCCAGCCCCGGCTGTGTGTTTGGGGGCAGGCAGAGGATCCCTCTGACCCCTCAGAGGCAGCGGCTCAGCAGGCTCTTTGGTGAGCGGCTCGGCCAGTGCAGCCCCGTGCGGGAGCGACGCTCCAGCAGATTTATTCCAATTTCTCCATAAAATGTAAAACTTGCTGGGTCCTGGGGCCGGGGGTCCCCAGGTTAACCGCCCACTCCAGGTGCTGTCAGTCACCTCATGGCTGCCATTACCTGCCCCGAGCCCTGCCCCTCCCCAGATTTGCTTCACTCCTGCCCTCCCCGCCCCACCCACCCCGTTCCCTTCTGCCCTCACCCCCCACTGAGCCCTGCCCCTCCCCAGACTGGCTTCACTCCTGCCCTCCCCACCCCACCTGTTATGCTTATAAGAAGCACACGGGATCCTTTTCAGGGGAAAAGGCAATACGCCACTGGCCAGGCAAGTTAAATGCGAGGAGAAGGAGCGAGGGCTTCTCATTGTCCGGACCAACACTCCGGTGTTGACAAGACGAGACCCGGAGATTCGTGTAATACGCCCCGTCTTGCATAGGACTTCTCTCCCATTCAGGTCTATGCGTTTTGCTTCATCAGCTCGTAGCCAATCCCCATCTGTTCTGCTTAATATCTGTTTATCTGGGAGTTATTCTTTACTCTGACATCAGTATGTTGGTGTCTCCTCAGTGTTATTTCAAGGCTGTCTTGTTTGTAACAGAGCGCTTGCTTCTTAACACTCCCAGGCCGCCCATATGTCTTCTGTCGGTCTGCTTTGTATTGGGCCCAATTTATGGTACCTTGATGCCTCTGACTTCCAGCCCACTCCCCTCTTCCACCATCTGGATACTGAAACTGTTGGCCCTACACGGTGTTACCGCTCCAAACACTCACACTCCATTCACTCCCCCTCCCCGGGAACTACACAACCACTCCACACATGGGAAAAGGGACACAATTGTCCATACAAAAGGGATCAATCTAATTCTTAACACAAAGCTTCGATTAGTAGAAACTTTTAATTCATTCGTTATATTTTCTTTATAACCCAGTCTGTATTCTGCTTACTCCTAAGAGCAACCGTGTGATCATGCTGAAGTGCAAGGAGCCCGCTGATCTCTTTCTGTCTTGACATCAGATACAGACACAAGGGCTATGTCTACACTCGCGGCTTCTTGCGCAAGTACGGCCGTTCTTGCGCAAGAATCCACAGAGCGTCCACACTGCCCGCCCGCTCTTGCACAAGGAAATTTACAGTACGGCGTGGTAAGCGAGGGCTTCTTGCGTAAGAGCTACGCTCTTTTCTAACAGGTGTAAGCTCTCTTGCGCAGGAGCTCTTGCGCAAGAGGGCAGTGTGGACGCTCGGCAGGGATTTCTTGTGCAAGAAAGCCCTATGGCTAAAATGGCCATCAGAGCTTTCTTGCGCAAGAGAGCGTCCACACTGCCATGGGCACTCTTGCGCAAAAGCACAGCTCGCACATGGCAGTGTGGACGTTTTCTTGTGCAAGACTTCTTGCACAAGAACCCTTGCAAGATGTTCTTGCACAAGAGGCCGCCATTGTAGACATAGCCAAGCTGTCGATGCCTGATGGATCTTTACTAAGGGCCTAGAAGACTGTTCTTCCCTGCTCACCAGAGAAGTGCGGCCTGCAGAATTAGGAGCATTCAGGGGTCTAATGTTTCACATTTCTTCTCACACTACCGATAAAGCACATTACATAAAACATTATAAAACTGTGGTCTTCACGCCCACTCCGCCCCCCTCTGCCCTCCTCTTCCAACTGAGCCCTGCCCCTCCCCAGTGACACTTCACTTCTGCCCTGCCCCAACCTGTCCTCCCCCCCCCGCTGAAGCTACCCTCTCAGTTTTCTGATTTGTGAGCAGTGGCGTTTGAATGGCAGTGCTGCCCCTGCCCCTGCACTCACCCTCTGTTCCCCTTCCAGGGCCCGCTGCCTATGGGCTGCCCCCGATGATTGGGCCCAAGGTCATCGGCAAGAGCTCGGCCCCCAACTACTCCCTCCTGGGCCGCAGCTTGATCGGCAGCTTCTACGAGGACCTGAGCAAGGTGAGAGGCAGCGGAGCCGGGCGTTGGGAAATGGGGGTTCAGGGTGCCAGCTGGGCTGCGGTTTGGCCGGCTTGGGGAGGGGCGGGGGGCTGGTCTGTAGGGGACTGAGCTCCACTCTGCTTGTGCACAGACTCCAGGGCCCTGTAACTACCGTGTGGTGGAGCCCAGCGTGTACAAGACCCGGGCCCCCCAGTACAGCATGCTGGCCCGCAACATGCTTCCTGGCGACAACACGCAGAAGCCGGGGCCCGGGGCGCACAGCCCGGAGAAGGTGAGGAGGCGGCTGGGGTGGAGGGTGGGGGGCACGTGGGCTCACAAGAGCTGTCGTGGCCGGGCCGGGCCGGGCCGGGGGCATACGTGTCCGGTGCCGGGAGAGCCTGGAGATTTCCCTGGAAGAGTTGCACAGTGTGCGTGCGTGTGTGTGTCTGTGTGTGTTTGGGGGGGTGAGGGCACGGTGCTGAGGTCATGGGTGGCAAAACAGTGTGTGTGTGTGTGTGTGTGTGTGTGTGTGTGCACGCACAATTGGGGAGCCGAAGTGTCATGCAAGATGGAGGGGGCAGGGTTACAGGGGGAGCAGCCAAGCTCTCATGTAGGATTGCAGAGGGCAGAGGCGGGGTTACTGGGGTCACTGGGGGAGGAGCCGAGGTCTCCTGCAGGACTGAGGGGGCGGGGTTACTGCGGGCACAGGGGGAGGAGCCGAGGGTCTCCTGCAGGACTGAGGGGCGGGGTTACTGCGGGTGGGGAGGAGCCGGGGTCTCCTGCAGGACTGAGGGGGCGGGGTTACTGCGGGCGGGGGAGGAGCCGGGGTCTCACACTGGGTGCTTTCTGCTCCCCCTCCCGGCAGTACGTCCAGCAGCGTGGCCAGACCTTCGGGATCCGCCACTCGGACTACATGGCGCCCCTCATCGTGGACGTGGTGGATTGAGCGCGCGGCCGGGGACGGGCGATGGCGACAGGGACGCGCCGGACAAGAATGGTGCTTTGCAAACGCTTTGCTGTCTGAACGCTCCCTCCGGCCGCCCTTGGCGAACCAGCCCCGGGGCAGGCTGCAGCGGGAGCGCTGAGCTCGGGGGGGGGCGAGGTGTGGCCAGGTGGGCGGCAGTGCCCCCCCCAGGCTGGGCTCCAGCTCCAGCGGCTGCGGAGCCCCCCTCGTTCTGACCTTCACTCCTGGGGGGGGGCAGGATCCGTCCGTGCTCGAGCCTCCTCTCTGGGGTGCTGAGGACAGAGCGAGTCCCGAGCGGGGCTGGGAGTGTGGCTGGGGGTCCCAGGGCAGCGACTGACTCTCGCGCGACGCAGCCCAGCCCACCAGTGCCCCTGGCCCCCGGCTTTGCTCCTGGGGCCTCTGCCGAACAATCCCTCCGGCTGGGCCGGACCGTGGCCCGGCGCTTTCTGCCTGTTTCCCCGTCAGCCCCGGGGCTGCATGGGGGTCCAGTCGCCCTGCTCGGGATTGTCCCTGCCTGAGCCTAGGTCGCTGCCACCGGGCGATGCTCCAGCGCTTTGTCTGGGCTTCCCCCCCAGCCCCTGACCGGTTCCCTCTCCCCACCCGTCTCTCCGCCAGACCCTGGGCTCCATTTCCCTGGGCTCGGAGGGAGCCCGCTCCTCCTCACCACGCCCCTCCATCAGGCTGGTTCCTCTCCTGTTCCCCAGCAGCCCTCAGCCGCCCTTTGCAGGATTAGCGCTACAGCCTCCCCCCACAACTCAATCCCCACCCCCGGCCCTCAGCCGTGTAGCTGCTCTCCTTGGAGCCCCCGTCAATCTGCTGGCATCTTTCCGGTGCTCAGAGACCTGGGGCTGAGCAGACAACCCCCCGGCCTGCCGTGGAAGGGGACGGCGCCCACCCAGCGTGCTGTACGGGCCGTGCAGGGCAGAGCTGGGCTCCTCTTGCTCCAAAAGCACAGGCCCCACCCCCTTGCGCTGTAGGAGAATCTGCCCCAGCCAGGCGTGTTATGGGGCTATGACACTGCTGTGCCGTTCAGAGTCTGTCCACTAGAGGGCGGTAAACACAAATACACATACACCCACTCACTCGCTAGTTAGGTCCTTACAGACCATATAGATCATGGGTTCCCAAACTGGGGGGCGTGCCCCCCTGGTGAGGCGTGAAGAAATTCCAGGGGGGGGCACGAGGTGACCCAGTCTCCCCCCCCATCAAGTTTTGCTGCCCTGTTCAGTTCCTTTTTTTTTGCTCAATAAGTTTTGCTGCTATTTTGGGGGAAGGGGCGTGAGGGTTTTTCAAAAATCAAAAAGAGGGGCATGATGCCAAAAAGTTTGGGAACCACTGATCTAGATAGATCTGCCCAGAAGTGGCTATGAGGACCACCTCTCTGTAGGGAAATGAACCGCAAGGACAAGCTCCAGGATTCGCACACATCCTGGGGGCAGCGGTTTTGCGGCAGCTCTCTGAGCAGCAGGGGGGCTACATAGGCCTAGATATTCGAGAGCAGGCAGCCCTGTCTGGAGCATTGTTCGGTCGAAGGCAGTTGGAAATAGCCCAAGACCAGTCCCCAGCCCCATAGACTCATGGGTATTAAGGGACCCACATGGTGACCCTGCTTGGCCTCCTCTGTAATACAGGGAAGCCCTCACAATCATTTCTGCATGATGCCTGGAACCCCTGACCAAGCTGGTACGTTCACCCACCGCATCCCTGGCTCAGCTGTTCCAGTGGTTAATGACCCTGGGAAAACATGGCAACTTATTTCTAGGCTGAATTGCTCTGCCTTCGGATTCTGCCTTTGTCTGCCAGCCTGAAAAAACACTTCCCTCGTGGGCACATGTTCCCTCTAAGCTTTTCCAGCCATGTGTGGATTTTTTCCATCTGTGTGCGGAATAATTGTGTATGTGCACCAAGGCATGTGCGGATGTGCACCACCAGTAGAAACACAAACTGAGTGGTGGGCGCTCTGATAATCAGCTGGACGGCATTCGAATTTCTCCTGAGGGGCCGCACCAGCACACAGCTTACAGGGAACCCTGGCCAAGCCCTCTTCGAACCTACCCTTGGATAAACTAAAGCGGAGGGGTTTCCTTAGCCTCTCACTATAAGACAGGTTGTCCCCGACTCAGCTCCTTTTCCTGGCTCTTTTCTGAACCTTCTCCAGTGTTTCGACACTTTTTGTGACGTGCAGACGCCCGACCTCAGCACAACAGGCACAAATGTAGAGTAGCAGTGACTACCTGCCATGCCTCATCTCCCTGCCTGCTCCACCTCGAGCAACACAAGTCCTTCCATCCCCAGCCTACACTCCATTGTCCCTCTGCAGTTTAGCAAGAGACACCCCCGCCTCTGAGTGGCTCCTTGGAGCGCCCAGCTCTCCTCCTCTGGACACGCGCAGGATTCATTGCTCCCGAAGGAACGGCCCACCCCAGCTTCCCAGCCCCACCTGGGGGGTCTCAGCCCTGCTTAACACACAGCCCTAAGGGAAAACAAGCCGCGCTTCTTTAACAAAGAGATTCAAATGGTAGCAAATGGAAACACTGGAGACAAACGGTTACATAGGAAATAAAAGCAGCAGCTGCGTTCTAAACCTCTCGGCGTGTTTCACTAGAGCTCACGCAAAGCCGAATGTCTCTGCTCCTCTCCTCCGAGATCCTGCCCATTGTCAGCAGGCTGGCAGGATCGTTCTGGAACAATGGGGCAAGTAAATGAGGCAAAGTCGGCACAGTCACACAACCGGAAGCCCCTGCCTCGGTTCGTATCGACAGCAGGATCTGGGAAACATTTAGTCTGTGTCTGTGCTACCTGCCTCCCCCTGTGGCTTACATAAGAATGGCCAGACTGGGTCAGACCAACGGGCCATCTAGCCCAGATGCCCCAGAGGGATGGAACCATCAAGTGATCCCTCTTCTGTCATCCATTTCCAGCCCCTGACAAACAGAGGCTAGGGACACCATTCCTACCCATTTTGGCTAATAAGTATTGATGGACCTACCCTCCATGAATTTATCTAGTTCTTTCTTGAACTCTGTTAAAGTCCTGGTCTTCACAACATCCTCTGGCAAGGAGTTCCACAGGTTGACTGTGTGCTGTGTGAAGAAAAACTTCCTTTTGTTTATTTAAAACCTGCTACCTATTCATTTCATTTGGTGACCCCTAGTTTTTGTGTTATGGGAACAAGTAAATAACTTTCCCTTATTCACTTTCTCCATACCTGTCATGATTTTATAGACCTCTATTCTATCCCCCCTTAGTCTCCTCTTTTCTAAGCTGAAAAGCCCCTGTCTTTTTAATTTCTCTTGATATGGCACCCGTTCCAAACCCCTAATCATTTTTGTTGCCCTTTTCTGAACCTTTTCCAATGCCAAGAGATCTTTTTTGAGATGAGGTGACCACATCCTTAGGTCTACACTACGTGATAAGTTTGAATTAAGATACACAACTTCAGTTCTGTTAACTGCGTACCTGAAGTTGAAGCACCTTAACTCGACTTTTAAAGCTGGCCACACTGCAGGAAGTCAAAGGGAACACACTCTCCCTGTGACTTCCTTTACTCCTTGTGGAAGCACAACTACCAGCATCGATGGGAGCGCTCTCTCAGTTCGAATTAGCGTGTCTTCCCTAGACCCGCTAATTCGAACCCTGGAAGATCAACAGTGGCAGCTTTGATCTTCTCTGTAGTGTAGATGTACCCTTAGAGATGAACAGATTTATTAGGGCACAAGCTTTCATGGGTAAAACCCACTTCATCAGATGAACTGGAGTGGAATGACAGAGGTAGGGGTATATATATAAAAGTACAGCAAAAGAAAGAAGTTACTTATCAAGTGTTGAGGCTAATCAAGTCAAGTGGTGTGTGGCACATTCACAGCAGCTGATGGGAAGATGTGAATATCAAGAGAGGGGAAGTTGCCTTTGTAGTGTATTAACCAATTCAAATATTTATTCAGGCCTACTTGGATTGGAATGAATTTGCAAATGAATTACAGGTCAGCTGTTTTCCTTCTGGGGCACCTGGCTCTCCCCTTGCAGTGTGCAGGCAGCCTGGGCCGCAGCCCAAGCATCGTAAATCCTAGCGAGTTTCTCGACTCTGAAACACCCGTGTTGCTTGTGAATCTGGCCCCGAGTGGAAGGAAGCTGGAAATTGGAGCAGGAAAAGGGTCGAAGGAAAGGAGCAGAGGGAAACACGTAAGCCCAATCCCACTCCCCGCACATACTTTAAGGTTAAGAAAAACTTTTTATTGATTGTATTTACAAATAATTGAGGTGTGTTTCCGTGGAATAAAGGGGCCGTCGGTGCAGGGAATCCCATCAGAACCCAATTCCGTCGGAAGTCCCCTTATCACTTGGTCTTCTTGCAGAGGCAGTAGTATTTTATAGTGCAATCCATAATATAGGACTTGCCTTGTATAAAAAACACGCAGATGTCTGCTCTGGCAATGATTTTGGCTCTCACGGAAGACCTGGAAAAGAAACATTCCCTGAGAAAAACGGGCACCTTCTTCATCATTCAAATTGGTCTTGTTTCAACTTCCAGCCCTGTGAGTTTCTTCTGCCTTTGTCTGCTAGACTGACACATGGATAGCGCCCAGAGCCCATTCCCTAACTGGGAAGATGCTTCTTTGGTTTCTTGCCCCTTTTCTGTCAGTTTCCGGTGTGATGTCCCTAACTCTGTTCTAGGGCTTGTGTTAACGTCTGTGCGCCGGCTTTGGGTTTTGTGAGCATTTCCATTCTTTGTTCCAGCGTGGGCTGAGCGGAATGCCGTACCAACTCACGGCTTCGTTCCGTGGATATTGGATCCCACTTTTAACACCCGTGTCAACCCTTTCGACTCTAGTGATTAGCCAGAAATGTGGGGTCTAGTGGGTTGTTCCAGTTGGGAGGAGAAACAGGTGATAGAGTCATAGAATCATAGAACACTAGAACAGGAAAGTCATCAAGTCCAGTCCCTTGCCTTGATGGCAGGACCAAGCACCGTCCAGACCAGTGTTTCTCAACCTTTTTTTTATAAAGTACCCCCATTTAAAAAAAATTATAAGTACTCCCAGTACCTAAAGTTTTCAGACACACACAAAAAATGTCTACTATTGCAACACACTTGTTTAAACAACTTAATTGTCGCCAGGCGGGCGATGAAATTTTCGGGTGTAAAAAGCGTTGTCAAACTTGAAAGAGAAATTCAGTTTTCTCCACATGTCAGTTGCGTTGACGTCCCCTCCCAGACTTCTCTCAAGGGGGCTGCGGCCGCCATTGGCTGCTAGCGTCTACCCAATGAGGACTCCCCGCCATGCTGGCTCACAAGCACGTGCCAGTGAGTGCAGATGTGCAAATCTCGGCTCAGTCACTACCCACCTGTGTGAGGCAAGGAGGTAGCAGGGGTGCGGCCCCGTCCCTTTGCCTGCCTGGAGCCCAGGTAGCCCACGCCAGAGTTCTCTACCACCCGAGGGGGCTGTGACTCCAGCCCCACACTAGTCCAATGTTCCTTTCTTTTCCCTGCGGTCACGGTCTCTGGGATTAGCCAGGAGGGGACAGCGCTGGCTGTAAAGTGGTGCCGATCCACCACATGTCGCTGCACACACTGCATTGACCGGTGGCTGTTGTCTGTCCCTCTTGAAGCCTTGGTGAATTCTGCATCACACAGGAAGGGGACACTTACAGCTGCAATGTGAACGGGGTCCCATCCAGCCAGACCCACTTCTTGAGGTCCACTTTGTAGATCAGGCCAATCCAGTAGTTGTAGTACTGGCGATATCTGAACTGGATATTGTAAAGTCTACTCGTGTGCCACTTGAGGAACACCTGCACGGGGATAAGAACATGCACCGTCAAACCCTGCTTCCTCCAGGGGGTCCTGACTGTGAACCTCCATTCAGGTTGGGGGTTAACAGTTCCCTGTGTGGAGGGGAAAGCACCAGGAACCCCCAGACTCATGGTTCAGTGTGAAATAAGGGAGGAAGGCATTGGTTCCTGGGTTTGTTTGGGAATGCATCGGGTGCCAGCAGATTTGCCAGAGCGAGGCAGTGGAGACTCGATGGGATGGACCGGAGCAATCCGGAAGTTGGGTGTGTCATGCACGGGGTATGCTCAACGGCCGTCGGGAGCTACAGGGACAATGGAGCTGGGAGTGAAGGAGTTCAGCTCAAGGCGTCGCAGGACCAGCATTGGACACTCCCCCGAGGGTCCGCCACGGAGGCGGGGCCTGTCATACGCCCACCACTTAACGCCAAGGTGGGAATAAAGGCAATAAAGGGAGCTGCAAAGCCCTGTCCACATCCGAGCCAAGAGGAAGTTAAGCCTTTAACCAGGGTGCAAATAGGGGCAAAGCAAACGGCCTTTAAGCACCAGTGTTGGACTCGATGACTCTTGAGGTCTCTTCCTGCCCCAGGATTCTATTAGAAGTACAGACACGAGAATGGCCATTCTGGGTCATCATGAGAACATCAGAACGGCCACACTGGCTCAGACCAAAGGTCCCTCTAGCCTAGCGTCCTGTCTGCCGATAGCGGCCAATGCCGGGTGCTCCAGAGGGATGGAACAGAACAGGGAATCCTCACGTGATCCCTCTCCTGTCACCCATTCCCAGCTCCTGGCAAACAGAGGCCAGGGACACCATCCCTGCCCAGCCTTGCTAATAGCCATTGATGGACCCAATCTCCACAGCCTGTCCATAGCACAGCCAAATGTATCCCGGCTGCTAGATTGCACCTTCTCCTCTGTGCTCCACACCTGGGATGCTAACGGTCCCCCAGCCTGCTGATTAACTCTTTCCCTCCCAGACCTGGGGTGCTCAGGACTTTCTAAGCCAGTTTGTCTAGTTCTGGACCCAGATGAACAGTGTGTTTCCTCATGAAAGGACTTGGCAGTAATGGGGCCCTAGAAGAGCGGCGGCTCTCAACCTTTCCAAAACACTGTATCCCTTCCAGGGGGCTGACAGGGCTTGTGTACCCCCAAGTTTCACCTCACTTAAACACAACTTGCTTACGAAATCAGACATCAGCATGCGAAAGTGTCCCAGTAGTGAGGCGCTGGGCAAATTGCTGACTTTCTTGGCTTTTCCATCGAATTCTAAACTACTGGATTGAAACAGGACAACTGTAGTTACATGTCAGTGTACAGAGCAGTATGCACAAGTCGTTGTCTGTTTGAAATGTGAGTTTGTACTGACTTTGCGAGTCCTCTTTATGTAGCAAAACCAGACAAATAGCCAGAGCCCTGTGCAGATACAAAATTTGTATTCACATCCATATCCACAAAAATGAGCTGCGCATATACTCAGTGACACTTGCAGATGCAGATACCCGTGGATATCCTCAGGTTTGTAGGGTTCTACAAGTAGTTGTTGTTCCCCCTGAAAGACCTCAAGGCACCCCCCCATGGGTATATGTACCCCTGCTTGAGAACCACGGGTCATTCAGCCTCTCTAGTCCAGAATTCTCTGGTCCAGAAACATCCATGGCCCAGAATGATTTTAGTTATCTGGATGTCCACTTTTCATGGGTATGACCAAGTTTCCCCATGCCCCATAAAATTTGTTTACAGTAACCGGTCCTGGCTCTCAGTGTTCTGTGCTGTTATTTAGCTCTAATGTACCCCTAAATGCCCTCCAACAGCCCCGTAAGCAGAGGAAGTGTTAGTAATGCTGCTAGACAATATTAGAATCATAGAGCTGGAAGAGACCTCAGGAGACCATCAAGTCCAGCCCCCTGCCCAAGGCAGGACCAATCCCAACTCAATCAACCCAGCCAGGGCTTTGTCAAGCCAAGACTTAAACACCTCTAGGGATGGAGATTCCACCCCCTCCCTAGGGAACCCAGCCCAGTGCTTCCCCACCCTCCTAGGGAAATAGTTTTTCCTAATCTCCAACCTGGATCTCCCCTACTGCAACTTGAGACCATTGCTCCTTGTTCTGCCATCCGTCACTACTGTGAACAGCCTCTCTCCAGCCTCTTTGGAAGCTCCCTTCAGGAAGTTGAAGGCTGCTATCAAATCCCCCCCCTCACTCTTCTCTTCTGAAGATCCAGAAAATTCTCTAGTTCGGCACTGGTCAGGTCCCGACGGCGCCAGACTAGAGAGGTTCAACCTGTAATCCCCTCCCACTAGTGGGAGCCAACCAATCCTTCAGCCTATTGATATTATCCATTGGGTCAAATATTAGTGTCGGGGGGGGGGGGGAGAGAATAGAAACCATATTTTTACCAGTTCTCCCCTGAGTGTCCATCTTAACGAGTTGGGCGCCCTGCTTCTTACAATACTCAATGCACTTTTCCCATGTTGCATGCTCTTTGGAGAAAAGGTAGCAGGCATCACCACGCTGCACCCAGTCATCCAGACACGTGTCGCATGTGCTGTCTTGGAAGACAAAACATAGCTGGTGAGTTTCCTCCTTTCTGCGGGGCTCGGCTGTATCTTTTGTGGCTATTCTGAAGCTGGCCGGCATCACGTTATTGGCTTTTCATGTGAACATGCAGATCACTGTTGCGCTCACTGGGGTGTGTTTGCCCCCAAATTCTGAGCCAAGTGAGGTCTCTCATCAAAGCTCAAGCTGCACTGATTCTGTCTCTGCTACTCGTCTACTTGTATGGGTTTTGTATGGGCTCTGTGCTTGTATTTAAATGTTCTCTGGGGGGGAGCAATAGGCCTCGACCACCTATTGTGGGGAATGGCGATTCCGTGAATAGCTCTGCTGACTAACAATGCTGCATGGATGTCACACATCCACCGGGCCCTGCACCCCCCTCCGTAGCCAGACGCGACTCTCAGCCGGCAAGTAGAACAGAAGGTTTGTTGGTTCCCAGGGACACAGTGTAGCCCAGACTTGTTGTTACAGGAACCAGGAGCAGTCAGTACCATCCATCTTCGGGACGGGGGGGCCCACAGCCCCCTCTCTGGGCCCCTGCCTGGCCCCCCAGGCCAGCCAGGCTCCCTTCTCCCCCAAGCCAGCCGAAATTAACTCATGCTCACAGGCACTGGTCACAACCCCAGGCTCCACCTCCTGCTTTGTTCAGATTCCCGGGCAAAGTGTCACCAGACTGAAACCTCCACCTAGCTCAGGTGTCAGGCCAGCCTGGGCCTTTCCCTACATGCCTTTCCTCAGGAGTTCTCCCACAGAGATCCCATCTCCCGCTGGGCATTGTGCACACGCACACACACACACACACACACACACAGTCACTACAGAGCAGCACAGGACAGTAGGAATCACACACAGCACAACAGAGTGAACAGTGAGTGCACACCCAGAGTGCACACCGCGACCACAAGAGTGAGCTCAGCCCCCCACGACGTCACAATGGACAATGGCTCTTAAGTGTTGCCAATAAACACCTGGGGGATTCTGCTGGGAACCTGCAGACCAGCAGGCCCCTGTGGCCGCTTGCCTAACGGACCCGGGCAGGTTAGTGGTCTTGCGATCAGCTCCATTTTGGGAGGTCCCATCACTCAGGAGAACAGTGGATTTTCCGCCCCACGGACAAAATTATAAAAGGATCCTGTGGGTTCCTCCATTTTTGATTTTGCTCCTGCCCTCTGCTCCAGAAGCACCATTGGTAAGGACAGCGAGCCGGGAAGGATTTGCTGACCCATCCTGACTTCGGATGTACACCACAGACTTTTAAGCCAGTTGTTTGTTACATCTCTGCTAAGAGCCTGCGTCAAGAACTTGGTGATTGATGTGTGGAATGCGCTTTCTTTAGCGATCTCTTCTCAGCCTTTTCTTTCTTTTTATTAACAAACCTCTACATTTTATATGCTAGAGGATTCTCTTTTGAGTAAGATCTGAGGTGTAAATTGACCTGGGACTGCAGCTGGGCCTTTACTAAGAACATAAGAATGGCCATACTGGGTCAGACCAAAGGTCCATCTAGCCCAGTATCCTGTCTGCCAACAGTGGCCAGCGCCAGGTGTCCTAGGGGGTGGACCAAAGACAATGATCAAGCGATTTGTCTCATGCCATCCTTCTCCAGCCTCTGACAAACAGAGGCCAGGGACACCATTCCTTACCCCCTGGCTAATATCCTATTATGGATCTAACCTCCATGAATTTATCTAGCTCTTTTTTAAACTCTGTTATAGTCCTAGCCTTCTCAGCCTCCTCTGGCAAGGAGTTCCACAGGTTGACTGTGCGCTGTGTGAAGAAGAACTTTCTTTTATTAGTTTTAAACCTGCTACCCATTAATTTCATTTGGTGTTCTCTAGTTCTTATATTATGGGAACAAGTAAATAACTTTTCTTTATTCACCCTCTCCACACCACTCTTGATTTTATATACCTCTATCATATCCCCCCTCGGTCTCCTCTTTTCTAAACTGAAAAGTCCCAGTCTCTTTAGCCTCTCCTCATACGGGACCCGTTCCAAACCCCTAATTATTTTAGTTGCTCTTTTCTGAACCTTTTCTAATGCCAAAATATCTTTTTTGAGGTGAGGAGACCACATCTGTACACAGTATTCAAGATGTGGGCGTACCATAGTTTTATATAGGGGATCAGGAGAACCTGTTTGGAGTTGGTGAGATGGTTTTCATAACCTCTCGCCTGTGCAAAGAGCAGGGCTGGCTGTGGCACAGGTAAACCTGGAGTGCCTAAGGGGATTTGCTTGTGCAACTTCTTGCTGGCCAGAGCGGCAGCTGGAGTGCTCTGGGTGGCTGTTTTGGTGCCTTATAGAGGAAGACCCCAGTCGTGGGCTGTAGGTAGCCCTGGATCTAAGCAATTCACCCCGATTTGACCCGCTCAGCCCAGACCACCTGTCATATTACAGCCGGTTACACGCTAGGATAGATCTTACCCCACGTCACTTGCTCCCCATCTGCCTTTGGTTGTTTTGTGAAAAGAGCAGCCCCTTACTTAACTCCTCCCTCACCTTTGCCTCCTGCCTGGTGCTTCACTGAATCCTTGAGTTTCTGGGTCTCTCTTTGGAGCGTCGCCATCTTTCTGTTGGCTGTTGCTGAAATATGCAAATCTGAAAGGCACAAAGACAAATGGCCCATGTGAAACTAGTGGTGCAGCAAGGGTAGGGCTGGTGGGATGGGCCATGCGAGTGCTGTTTTCTCCTTTCCACTTTGAGAGTGAAGCAGCACCTCTGACTATTTCACATCCTTCTGGTGCTTGCAAGTGCGGGAAGGGAAGGAAGGTGTGCTTCTCAAAACTGTCTTAGCCATCCGTCAGCCGGTGGGAGGGCAGCGAAGAGTAAGGGATAATAATAATATATGGAGATATACCATCTCATAGAGCTGGAAGGGACCTTGAGACTAGTCTGCTGCCCTCACAGCAGGACCAAGGACCATCCCTGATAGATTTGCCCCGGACGCCTAAATGGCTCTCTCAAGACTGAACGCACAACCCTAGGTTTAGCAGGCCAATGCTCAAACCACTGAGTTATCCCTCCCCCACAAGGGAGTGGGTGAATGGATCTCGATGGAAATGAAGAAGTAGTTACAGGGAGCTGGTCATGTCTCACCCTTCCCATATGGATGTCCCCCACTCATGCAGAACAGGGAGCAGCCCGATTTACAGCAGCATTTCCAAAAAGGGCTCTCAGGCAGTCTGAGAATCTGTGCAGGAAAGGGGACTGGGAAGGCCATGGGAGAAGTGGGTGATCTGGGATGCACCTCAGCCTCCTACAGTGGCCAGTGGAGTTCCCCAGATAAAAACAATAGAATCCCAGGGCTGGCAGAGACCTCAGGAGGTCAACAAGTCCAACCCCTGCCCAAAGCAGGACCAACCCCAACTCAATCATCCCAGCCAGGGCTTTGTCAAACTGGGACTTAAAAACCTCTGGGGATGGAGATTCCACCCCCTTCCTAGGGAACCCAGCCCAGTGTTTCACCACCGGGAAATAGTTTGTCCTAATATCCAGCCTAAACCTTCCCCACTGCAACTTGAGACATTGCTCCTTGTTCTGTTATCTGCCCCCACTGTGAACAGCCTCTCTCCACCCTCTTTGGAAGCTCCTTCAGGTAGTTGAAGGCTGCATCAAATCCCCCCTCACTCTTCTTTTCTGCAGACTAAATAAGCCCAAATCCCTCAGCCTCTCCTCGTAGGTCATGTGCTCCAGCCCTGAAATCATTTTGGTTGCCCTCCGCTGGACCCTCTCCAATGCGTCCACATCCTTTCTGTAGTGGGGGGCCCAGAACTGCACTCAGTACTCCAGATATTGGACGCAATACTCCAGATACAAAGGCCGGATTACTGCTCCATGGATACACAAGGGAACCCCCTTTCCACAGGGGCCAAGGGGCAGTTGCTAGGGAGGAGGACGACAGAGCCAGCAAGGGGGTTCCCGTGCCGTACCATGCGCCTGGTGAAAGCAGGCTCTCCGGCAGATACTCACACTTGCCAATCAAGACGAACAGTATGATGAGCAAGACCAGGCAGCAGAACCCCAGCAGCAACGTCACCAGCCGCCAGTGATGAGGCCAAAAGGAATCTCTAATGGAAGGGGAGAAAATGAAGGGGAAGAGAAGAGTCAAGCCCCTCTCCTGAGACTCTGGGTCTAATTCTCAGGCACCCAGAAGCAGAACTAACCAGCCAGGACTGAAAACGCCCCTTCAAAGCCACACCAGGCTGGTGAGGTGCTTCCTAGGCGCTCATATCTCCACACGTGGACCTCAGGGCCAGTGTAGCACCTAAAACTCCAGCCAGGGTTCTCCCGGGTTAAGGACCCCACCACCGCAGAAGGCTGGTCCTTGCTCACTCGCCAATACCATACAGCGTGAGGGATGGGCTGCTCCATGCTGAAGTCCCCCTCCATCTGGGAGGAGTAAGGGCCAGGCCGGGGGCAGGGAAATTGCATTCCAATGGCCCTGGAAACTATTCCAGGTTTTTTTTCGGGGCCCTCAACATGGCTTGGGCCACCCCAGAAGACTGTCTCCTTTGTTTATCCTACGGTGTGGCCTGTCAGATTGGGTCCTCCTCCCCGCACAGAAAGGGCCAGTAGTTCTCCCGTCACTGTAGTTAATCCACCTTCCCGACAGACAGTAGCTAGGTCGACAGAAGAATTCTTCCACCAGCCTAGTGCTGTCTACACTGGGGGCTAGGCCGGCTTCACTACGCCGCTCAGAGGTGTGGATTTTTCACTTTCCTGAGTGACGTAGTCAGGCTGACTTAATTTTCTAGTGTAGACCAGGCTTCAGTCCCCATGGGAGTTGTGTTGTGATGTCCCATTGCTCTTCACATGCTTACTGCCAAAGGGGAAGACTGGCTTCTTGGGGGCCTCTTGGCTGGGCTCTCCCTTCTTGGAGGCCTCTGGGCTGGCCTCTCCCTTCTTCAGGGCCTCCTGCTCGGCTTCTTCTTTTTTGGGGGACTCTGGGCTGGTCTTTCCCTTCTTGGGGGCCTCCGGGATGGCCTCTCCCTTCTTTAGGGCCTCTTGCTCAGCTTCTTCCTTCTTGAGGGACTCTGGGCTGGTCTCTCCCTTCTTGGGGGCCTCCGGGCTGGTCTCTCCCTTCTTGGGGGCCTCCTGCTTGGCTTCTTCCTTCTTGAGGGGCTCTGGGCTGGTCTTTCCCTTCTTGGCAGGCTCCTGCCTGAGTTCTGCACTCTTTGGGGACTCTTGGCTGGCCTCTCCTTTCTCTGGCCCAGCTTTCCTCGGTGGGACAGCCTCTGGGCTAGCTGCCCCCTCAGATGCTGGAGCAGGGTTGATTTTTGCCTGTTTTGACAGCATTTGCTCCCCGCTCGGCCTTGTAAGTGGCAGGAGCTGAGCTGAGAGCAGCCCGGTGCAGGGGCTCCTCAGAGAGAGACAGGGTCAGTGGGGGTGGGTGGGTTGGGAACCGAGGGAGCTCAGGCTGTGATCTGCTTAGGGGCCACACGAGGTCTCCTCATCCCCCCCCCCCACCAGGTACCCCTCACCCTGAAACAACTGGTGTGGACCCTGCCCCCTCAGGTGTCCCCTGTGACCTCGTCCTCCGTTCACTAGGCCATACTGCCCCCACACCCCGCAGCAGCCCACATGGCTCTGAGTATCGGGGCCTGGCCGGGCCAAAGGGGGGGGGGGGGCGGGAAGGAAGCTGCCCTTGGTTTCCATGGAGACGGAGCTGGCCAGCGCTCTCTCAGGCTTTCCAGCCAGGAGCCCAGAGGCAGGTGCCCGGCTCCCCTCACCCCCCACAGCCAGCTGGGGCTCAGCTCAGCGCCTGCCTCTCCCTTACCGAGGCTGGGCTGCCCTCCTGGGCCTGGCCTGCCACACCCATGGCAGCGGGCCCGGCTGGACCTGTTACAATGTTTGCCCCTAGGGAAGGTTCCTTGCAGTGGACCCTGCTGGACACGCCAGGAGCTCGGCACACCGGGAGCTGGACATGCCGGGAGCTGGATACACCGGGAGCCGGACACGCCGGGAGCTGGATACACCGGGAGCTGGACACGCCAGGAGCTCGGCACACCGGGAGCTGGACATGCTGGGAGCTGGATACACCGGGAGCCGGATACGCCGGGAGCTGGATACACCGGGAGCTGAACACGCTAGGAGCTGGACACGCCAGGAGCTTGGCACACCGGGAGCTTGGCACACCGGGAGCTGGACTTGCTGGGAGCTAGATACACCGGGAGCCGGACACGCCAGGAGCTGGACATGCCAGGAGCTTGGCACACCGGGAGCTGGACACGCCGGGAGCTGGATACACCAGGAGCTGGACACGCTGGGAGGTAGGCACCCTTGGAGCTGGATACGCTGGGAGCTGGACACACCGGGAGCTGGACATACCTGGAGTTGGACACATCTGGAGCTGGACACACCAGGAGCTGGACACACCTGGGATTGGACACATCTGGAGCTGGACACACCGGGAGCTGGACACACCTGGAGTTGGACACATTGGGAGCTGGACACACCTGGAGCTGAACACACTGATAGCCGGATACACCGGGAGCTGGACACACCGGGAGCTGGACACATTTGGAATTGCACACACCAGGAGCTGGACACACCTGGAGCTGGACAGATCTGGAGCTGGACACACCTGGAGCTGGACACATCTGGAGCTGGACACACCTGGAGTTGGACACACTGGGAGCTGGACACACCTGGAGCTGAACACACTGATAGCCGGATACACTGGGAGCTGGACACACCGGGAGCTGGACACATTTGGAATTGCACACACCAGGAGCTGGACACACCTGGAGCTGGACACACCAGGGGCTGGACACACCGGGAGCTGGACACACCTGGAGTTGGACACACTGGGAGCTGGACACACCTGGAGCTGAACACACTGATAGCCGGATACACTGGGAGCTGGACACACCGGGAGCTGGACACATTTGGAATTGCACACACCAGGAGCTGGACACACCAGGGGCTGGACACACCTGGAGCTGGACACATCTGGAGCTGGACACACTGGGAGCTGCTTGGGGCCCTGCAGTGCAGAAACTCGGGGCCTGATTCTGGGGAAACCAGGACTTAGGCTGTGGCAGCCTCTGGCTAGTTTCCTGAGGACTGAAAGCTCTGGGTGTACCTGAAATCTTTGGGCTTGGGACAGAGGTATCTGGGCAAGATGTAACGGCCTGTGAAAGGCGCCAGGTCAGTCTAGATGATCTGTGGGCCCCCTTCTGGCTTTCATCTGCAGGAAAGGAGGAAAAGGCACCACAACAAGACACAGTATCGAGTGTCAAGCTCATCAGTGCCACGTTCAGAGGTGAAGTCCCTCCCTGCTCCGACTCTCTGGTCCCCTCTATGCACGTCCAAGGATCACGCTGCACTGGGAGCTCGTGCTGAGCTGTGATCCCCTACATCCTTTAATGAGTCTCTGCCTTCCAGGATCCTCAGAGAGAAGCCAGGACGTTGGGGTTGGGTCCCCTTGCCGTAGGCCTGGCCTGCGTTCCTTGTAGCTGGGCGCATAACTGCATTTAGTTGCACCAAAACCCATTTGGCTGGAAGGGGCTTAGCTTTCCCAGAATCGCAGATCACCTTGTAAGCCTGCCTTGGCCTCCTTATTTACTGTTTCATCAGTCTGCATACAACGTGCAAATTGGATCCCCAGTGATTTTATATTTGCTTCTAGACCCTTGTAAGGAGCCTTATAGTAAATGACACTAAGGGAATCCTAAGAGTTACCTTTTCTACTTCCTCACGTTTTCCAGCACAAGGGGGTTAGATTGCAGCTCAGGATCGATTTTACTTACCCATTAAAAAAAAAAAAAAGCAGGACAATAACGAGCAAACCCGTTATGACTTTTGTGTGTGAAAAACTGAGTGCTGCGAAAGGACATTCTCCTTTACTTTCATTTTGGTGTCTTGTAATGTAAATGAAAATCCAGGATTGCAACTGGAATGCAGTAACTTACTTTTCATGTGTTTAGAGAATGCTGAACAGCGAGCGTGATGTTTTTTCGTGTATGCTAGTTTAAATACATTGCCAAGATATGTGAAACTGGTGTGCATGTCCTGCATTATTTTGACAAATAAAATACACAGAATTTTGAAGAATTTTTAAATTTTTGGCACAGAATTCCCCCCTGGAGCTATAATCAACGATTTAAAGATTGCCCTCTCCAAATCCAAGCAGCTTAGACATTCCCTTCCCCCAGAGTTCAAACTAATGGAATGAATTCACAGACATCTCCCCTTCATGCGGGGGGCGAGGGGGGGCGGGGGAAGAATACAACATCTTTGCTCTTTGGTGTTTCACAGCCGCTCCTTTGGTTTCAATGGGCATTCTTGGTGAGCAGGTCCTAACACCTTCTGTAGGAAGCCAGCATTTTACATACATTAATGCTTCTTTCCTGTCCGAGGGTATGTCTACACTAGTTCGTTAGTTCGAGCTAGGGTAGACGTACCCTGAAGGTTTACACCTCTACTCAGACATTGGTGCCGGTTTGATTTTTACCTGCTTCAACAGCTTTTTCAGAGGCAGGAGCTGAACCAAGAACGACCCTGCTCAGGGGCTCCTAAGAGTGAGACAGGAACAGTGGGGGGAGGTTTGGGAACTGAGACAGATCAGGTTGTGACCCTGAGGGGCCTCATGAGGTTTCCTCATCCCCCAAAAGTCCACCAGGTACCCCTCACCCTGAAACAGCTGGTGCGGACCCCGTGCCCCTCAGATACCCCTTGTAACCGCATCCTCCCCTTGCAGGCCATGCTGCACCTGCTCCCCACCCCTCCGACAACCCACATGGCTCTGAGGATCAGGACCCGGGCAGAGGTGGAAGCTGACCTTGGTTCCCATGGAGATGGAGCTGCCCGGAGCTCTCCCAGGCTGTCCCAGCCAGGAGCCCAGAGGCAGGGAGCCCGGCTCCTCCCGACCCTGCCTCCCCTCAGCCCCCACGCCCGGCTGGAGAACTCCTGCCCCTGCAGGGCTCCGCACAGCGCCTGAGTCTCCTTCACGAGGCTGCCAGCTGGGGCTGCCCTCCTGGGCCTGGCCTGCCGCAGCCCATTGCAGAGGAGAGGCAGCGCCAGCCCTGGCTGGGGACCGTTTGCTCCTGGAGGCTCACAGTGGCCCCCACTGGATGCTCCTGGAGCAAGGAAGCAGAGACCCAGCCTCTGTGCTCCCTCGTCCTGGGGCAATCGAGCCAGGCCAGGGCAGCCGGGGGAGCAAGGGGGGCAGCAGCTCCCCAGGGCTCCATCTGCCTGGCTGAGGAAAGACCTCACAGCTTCTGTGGTCCTCGGTGGGGGCCCCCAACCCTACCCCACACTGTGCCTGGCTGGCTGGGGAAGGACCCCATGGCTCCATGCACATGCCTGGGTCCTCAGTGGGGATCCCCCAGCCTTGGGTGCTGAACACAGAGGCCCAGGCACTCAGCTGGGCTCAAGGCACCTAGGCATGTGCTACCGTAACCCAGGGCAGCTAGTGCATCTCCCCGATAGCCACGGGGCACCGCCGGGCTGCGAGCCCGCCACCGGGGCTGCCTGCAGGTGGCACCGGGTGTGTCCCTGCTAAGGATGGTGGGGCTGCGGCCACGGCGGCGGGAACCCCACCTTGCCACCCCCTCCCGCCCTCGGGGGGTTCCTCTGCCTGGGGGAAACCGGGAATTTCCCCTGACTCGGAATTGGTGCCGCCTCCCATGGGCGCCCAGGGGCGAAGCCAGCACGGCGGGCGCCAGGGCCCGAGGCCGGCGGCGGGGGCAAGGGAGCCGCCCTGAGCTAAGGCGGCCGACACCTCCCACTGCTGTCAGTGAGGCTGAAGCCCTGTCCACAGGCAGAATGGCCACCCCTGCGCGGGTCGGGGCTGGAGTGGGCTGAGGGACTGTGAGGAGCGGCCGAGAGAGACGCTGGGAGAGGTGCATGGGGAGAGTGTGTGGGGGCGTGGGATGAGGCGGGAGGAGGCGGGGGCAGGGGGCGTGTGGGATGAGGCGGGAGGAGGCGGGGAGGGGATGTGTGGGATGAGGGGAGGAGGAGGCGGGGGCAGGGGCTGTGTGGGATGAGGGGGTGGGAGGGAGGCGGGGAGGGACGTGTGGGATGAGGGGCGGGAGGAGGTGGGGCAGGGGATGTGTGGGATGAGGGGGAGGGAGGCGGGGGCAGGGGACGTGTGGGATGAGGCGGGAGGAGGCGGGGAGGGACGTGTGGGATGAGGCGGGAGGAGGCGGGGAGGGGGGACGTGTGGGATGAGGGGAGGCAGGGGCAGGGGCTGTGTGGGATGAGGGGTGGGAGGAGGCGGGGAGGGGGCGTGTGGGATGAGGCGGGAGGAGGCGGGGAGGGGGGCGTGTGGGATGAGGAGGCGGGGGGGACGTGTGGGATGCGGGGCGGGAGGAGGCGGGGCAGGGGACGTGTGGGATGAGGCGGGAGGAGGCGGGGCAGGAGGGCGTGTCGGATGAGGCGGGAGGAGGCGGGGCAGGGGCTGTGTGGGATGAGGGGCGGGAGGAGGCGGGGCAGGGGGCGTGTGGGATGAGGCGAGAGGAGGCGGGGGCAGGGGACGTGTGGGATGAGGGGCAGGGGCAGGAGGACGTGTGGGATGAGGGGCAGGGGCTGTGTGGGATGAGGGGCGGGAGGGAGGCGGGGGCAGGGGACGTGTGGGCTGAGGGGCGGGAGGAGGCGGGGCAGGAGACGTGTGTGGGATGAGGCGGGAGGAGGCGGGGAGGGGACGTGTGGGATGAGGGGCAGGGGCAGGAGGACGTGTGGGATGAGGGGCAGGGGCTGTGTGGGATGAGGGTGGGAGGGAGGCGGGGGCAGGGGACGTGTGGGATGAGGGGAGGGAGGCGGGGCAGGGGACGTGTGGGATGAGGCGGGAGGGAGGCGGGGGCAGGGGACGTGTGGGATAAGGGGAGGGAGGCGGGGAGGCGGGGATGTGGGATGAGGCGGGAGGGAGGCGGGGCAGGGGCTGTGTGGGATGAGGCGGGAGGGAGGCGGGGCAGGGGACGTGTGGGATGAGGCGGGAGGGAGGCGGGGGCAGGGGCTGTGTGGGATGAGGGGCGGGAGGGAGGCGGGGGCAGGGGACGCGTGGGATGAAGGGGCGGGAGGAGGCGGGGGCAGGGGGACGCGTGGGATGAGGGAGCAGGGGGATGGGTTGGGTGGGACAGAGGATCAGGGCAGGGCTGCTGCAGCCCGCAGGGCCAGCCCCCGTCCATATCAGGCACAGCCCAGGTGCACCGGGTGCAGTCCCCGTTCCGCAGATGGGGGCTGCTCTGGCTGGGCCGGAGAAGCCATTCCGGGAGGTAGGGGGGCACGCCAGCCTGCCTGCTTAGGACAATGTTGGGATGGGAGATGGAGGGTCAGATGGCAGCTCCCCAGCCTGGGGGTGGTTGTGGGGCAGGGCAAGGCAGGGTAATTCTCACGGACGGGTCGTGGGTCATGGGATTTGGGCGTCTGCAGCAGAAACTGCAGCACTGGTGCCTGACGCTGGATCTCACAAATGTCAGGGCTGGGCATAGGGCCGAGCTGTGCAGGAGCCTTAGGGCTGAGGACACGCACCAGCCCCTGCCTCCATGTTTAGCCCTGGGGAGGAGAGTGGACTCGGGGGCAGCAGGAGGCCTGGGAGGGGACAGTGTGAGAGTGGTGGGATGAGGGGAAGCCGTTGGGCAGCGGCGCATAGAATAGATTCATAGATTGTGATCGGGGTGGAACCTCTTTGAATTCAGTGACTGCTGACCCGCAGAAAAATCAGCTGGGGGCTGAGAAGCAAAAAAACCCCACCAAGGTGAGCTCCCCAGTGCTGAGGGGGGAGCCCTGGGCCTCAGGGGCCGGATCCAGCCAAGTCGGACCTTAGGTTCCCCCCCGTCTAGAGCCTGTATAGCACAGGCCCCAGAAAAGAATTCACCAGGACCCTGGAGAAATTATTCCAACGGTGAATCCCTCTCACGATGAAAAATGCACAATTTATCTCTAGTCTGGATTTTCTTCCGCTTCCTCCCATTGGATCATGTTAGTCCCTTGTCAGCTTGGTACTGGAGCCAATTTTCAATTACCTTCTCCCCGTGGAGGTTCATAGAAACTGTGAGAAAGTCACCTCTGAACCTCCTCCTGGTGAAGCTAAATAGATCGAGGTCCTGGAGTGCTGGAGTGTATCTAGACTACAGGGGTTTTTGGAAAAAGCGGCTGTTTTTCTGAAAAACGTCACTTACCGTCCACACCGTGATTGCGTTCTTTTGAAAGGAAATCGAAAGAAGCGCGGGGTTTTTCCGACATTGATAAAGCTCATTCTACGAGGAAGATCACCTTTTCGAGCAGGCTCTTTCAGAAAAAGGCGTGTGTGGACGCGGAAGAGGGAGTTTTTCCGAAAGAAGAGGCCTCCAGGAAAAAGTATAGGTGCCGTGGGGACCGCTCCATCCATAGTAATCACTGCTTAAATGCGAGAGAGTATCCACTCAGTGTGGACGCTATCTTTCGAAAAAGCAGATTGCTTTTTCGATGCGCTTTTGCTGTGTGGATGCTCCCTTTCGGAAGATTTTTTTTCGGAAGCTCTCTTTCGAAAAAGCTTCTTTCGAAAGACGCTTGTGGTCTAAACATACCCTTGGTGCAAGGTGAAAACAGTAATAGGAATTGGACGGCCGTTCCCCTCTCTGAGGGGTGAGAAGCGAATGTGGGTCTCCCATCGGGGAAAGGCACACGCTCTGGAGTGCGTTGAAGGTTGGCTTTTCCCAGCTCATTGGCAAAGGAAGAGAAACAGACTTCAGACCATCATTTGAGGGTTTTTAAAAAAAAGAAACCACGATTCCCTGGATCACGTTCATGATTCCTGCCGGTCTGACACATGACTTTTGATCTCTCGAGGTGTTTCCGCGCCTGTCCCTGCAGGCCCCATGCCTGTGCAGCAGAGGAAAGTAAAAGGAACTCCCTCCCACATAAATGTCATCTACCAGGCCAAGCAGGAGAAAGCCGCGCAGGATGGACCGGCTGCTGACACTGCAGCTGCAGGTATCTCCTCCCTCAGCCAGGGGAGCCACTCAACCCCCCTTTCCCCCATCGCCACTTAGATAGGTGCTCTGACCCCCTCCCTAGTCTGTCCCCAGCCTTGCCAGCCCCTCCGTGCCACGCACCTTCCTGCCGCCACAGCAAAGAAACACAGAAAGCAGCGTTTTCTTCCCATGCTAAACAAGAGGCTGTAGTGCAAAAAGGGGAAGAGGAGGCTCCCTAAAGCTCCTCGGCCTCTCGCTGCTTCATGGCAGAGCTGCTCCCTCCAGCCTGTGCCAGCCCCCCCTTCGGCTGGCGCTCCCGTGCACACAACATCTCATCTGCCTCGTTAATCCACTGACCAGGGCCAGAATTGGCAGGGGGGCTGCCCTGGAACATGGTCAGGGAAGGTTTTGGTGGCAGGGAGCTGGGCCATGGGGTGCCCCTCTCTGGGGGGATGAGAAAAGGTTTCTGGTAATGAGTGACCCCCATTTTGCTGGGGTCCATGACTGCAGGCTGCCTTACCAAAACATCTAGGGTGCAGGGAATTCCCATGCCATCCAAGGGGCAGGGAGCCGGGTGCTATAAGGCCATGAGGAGAGGGTGCCTTGGCTGCCCGCCTGTTTAATTTAGTTGTGAAGGAGAAGATGGTAATAAAGTAGTGTCTAGAGCAGTGTTTCTTAAACTTTTTAAGACCGAGGAACACCAAACAATAATTCTTTTTTTATGAGGAATGCCAAGGATTTTTTGTTGAGCAAAAAAAAAAAAAAAAGTCGGGGGAAAAAGGGTCAGGGGGAAAGTTATTGAGAAAAAAAAGATCGCCTGCTCCTTTAAGGGCGGCCATTTTGAATTCGGTTGCTCTCCGCGCCACATCTCTGACTGCTTTTCAGCCCACCGGTGTGCCGTGGAACACAGTTTAAGAAACACTGGTTTAGAGGCCTCACTCCAGCTCAGGGTCCCAGCGTGCGGGTGTAAGACACAGTGAGAGTCTCTCATTGGAGAAGCATAAATAGCCCTGTGGGAGAAAGGCAGTACGAGCACCCCCATTTTACACGCAGGGTGTGTCTAGACTACACCTCTCTGTCAACAGAGGGATGTAGATTAGGCACATCGAAATTGCTAATGAAGCCGGGATTTAAATATCCCACGCCTCATTAGCATAAACATGGCCACCGCTTTTTTTTTCAAAACAGAGTTTTTTCCAAAAAAACCCGGCAGTCTAGACGTGGATCTGTAAAAAATAAAGCCTTTTTCGACAGAACCTGTAAATCTCATATTTTAAGGAATACAGGATCTGTCGAAAAAGGCTTTATTTTCGACAGATCCGCATCTAGACTGCCGTGGTTTTTTTTTAAAACTCGGTTTCGGAAAAAGCGATGGCCATGTTTATGCTAATGAGGCACGGGATATTTAAATCCCTGCTTCATTAGCAATTTCGATGTGCTTGATTTGCATTCCTCTGTTGACAGAGGGATGCAGTCTAGATGTAGCCACAGGGAGCTGAGTACAGAGAGAAGAAAGGCCAGTTTCACCGAGGGGTGTAGGACCTACCCCTCTTTTTAGGCCCCTAAGTTCAACATTCAGGTGCTCCTGCCATTCTCAAAACTGCCGCACAGCTGCCGCTTAACCTACTAGGTACTTACGTCGTTAGAGAAAAAACAGGAGACCCAGGAGCGGATGGGGTAAACAAACTGCTCTATTGGGAGCACGCTTACCTCGGACCTCCAACGCAACGTTCTGAGTGGCAACAATTTGGCACCAGTTTCTCCTTTTAGTATGTTAATTCACACGTCTCTCACTACTTTCCCTAAAACCTTATTTAGTACGTTAACTTCCATATCATGAATGTTAGCAGGCAGGTGATGAATATTATTATACCCGCCCCTAATTACTATAGAGAGAATTTCTAATTAAATCAACACTTTTCCACACTACAGACTTTCTGAATCAGCAGGTTACAGGGATTACAAGAAAAGTGACCCTGAAAATATTTTTTACAGAGCAAGAGAGAATAAGTAAGGCTATATCTACACTGCACGGCTATTTTGGGATACCGGAAGTAACCTCAAATAGCTATCCCAGCCACCTGTTATTTCAATTTATTTTCCGAAATAACGGGCACGCTCTTTGCCATCCCGGTAAACCTCATTGCGTGAGGATAAGGGATGGCTCGAAATGGCGCGTTATTTTGAAATTTGGTGCTGTGTAGACGTGCCAAATTTCAAAATAAGCTATTTCAAAATTGTTTCAAAGTAAGATACGCAATTTGCATAGCGCAAATTGCGTATCTTCTTTCGAGTTTAGGCTGCTGTGTAGACACATCCTAAGAGACATAACAAAGAAGAGCAGCTGCACGCTTATCTATCTTTCTAGGCTGCAAGAATGGAGGGAAAGAGCATGTTTATATATCAGAAAGGATAATACCTGTTTTGGCTGGGCTCTAATCTATCTTTCCAGATTGCAGACACAAGGGGGAAAAAACATGCTCAAAGGCAAGGCCTGTTCTGGCTGGACCCCTTCCCCACTGATGTAGAGTCATGTCAGGCCTCTATTAATTCTTACATACCCCAACATACTTTTCCTAGGCACCTACATTTCTGCTGGTACAGGTCGCACCTCTCTAGTTCAGATCTCTCTGGTCCGGACACATCTGTTGTTTGGCATGTTTTCAGTTAGCCAGATGTCCACTTAGCATGGGCATGGCCAAGTTTCCCATGGCCCCATAATGTTTTTTTACAGCCACCAGTCCTGGCTCTCAGTGTTCTGTGCAGTTGTTTAGCTCTGATGTATTCCTCAAGGTCTTCCAAGAGCCCAGTAAGCAGTGGAAGTGTTGGTAATGCTGCTAGACAACATTGACCTCCCATGGTCCAGAAAATTCTCTGGATCCGGATTAGAGAGGTTCAACCTGTAGATGGCTTTGCTAATGCCTAGATCCTGATACCACGCCACAACTAATGAGCTACTCCAAGCCCTACCACAAGCCAAAGCTCCAGGAGCCCTGAAACAGGATTCTCAAACTACATGTTCCTGCACCTGGCCTCCCAGTAGGGCCTGATCCCCTTAGTGCATGTCTGTGCCTTGGAGTCTGCGCAAAAGAGAGCCAGGTGTGTGTGTCCCAGAATACCCAGGAGACTAGTGGGTAGGGCACTCAGCTGGGACCTAGGAGACATCCCAGGAGAGACCTCCTACCACTCGGCTACTGGCATAGGCACTTAACATCAGGAGAGGGTTCCCGGCTGAGGCTCCCAAGCAGAGGGGAACGTGTGTTTATGTGCTCCATTTCCTTCCTATTAGAATCTCCATGGCGTCTCCCCACCATAATCCTTGCGCCTCTCTGCCTGCTCTTGCTGATTCTGGTGATTGTAATGGCTCAGCGGGGTGAGTGTTTTACAGACTCAGACTAACACTGGTCCTAAATTACTCCCTTCTTTTGATGTGCCTGTACGTATATATAATCCCCGCCTCGGTGATTTCCACTCCATGCATCTGACAAAGTGGTTTTACCCACGAAAGTGCCCAAATCAATGTGAGCCTTTATGGTGCCACAGGGCTCCTCATTGCAGATACAGACCAATACCCTTGCCCCTCTGAGGCTTAGAAAAGTCTGTCTTTAGTAGCTGCTGTTTAACATCCTCCTGGGTTACCACTGGAATGGAAGGAGGGTCACCATCACAATCTGAAACAAGGACATCATCTTCATCTTCATCCATAAACAGGATGAAGTTTAATAAGGACAAATGCAAAGTGCTCCACTTAGGAAGGAACAATCCGTTTCACGCATACAGAATGGGAAGCGACTGTCTAGGAAGGAGTACGGCAGAAAGGGATCTAGGGGTTATAGTGGACCACAAGCTAAATAGGAGTCAACAGTGTGACGCTGTTGCAAAAAAAGCAAACATGATTCTAGGATGCATTAACAAGAGTGTGGTAAGCAAGACAGAAGTCATTCTTCCGCTCTACTCTGCGCTGGTTAGGCCTCAGTTGGAGTATTGTGTCCAGTTTTCCAGAAAAACTACACTTACATCCACACTGCTATTTTTCCAGAAAAACTACACTTACATCCACACTGCTATTGAGTTCTTTTGACAGAAAGTTAAAAGAACAGAAGGGTTTTTCCGACAGCGGTAAACCTCTTTCTATGAGGAAGAAGCCTTTTTCCAAAAAAGCTTTTTCGGAAAAAGGCGTGTGTGGATGTGGAAGAGAGTGTTTTTTCCAAAGAAGAGGCCTCCAAGGAAAAAGCACAAGTACCCTGGTGGCCACTCCATCCACAGTAATCACAACTGAAATGTGAGATAACATCCAATTAATGTGGACGCTATCTTTCGAAAAAGCACATTGCTTTTCGTTGCCCTTTTGCTGTGTAGATGGTCTCTTTTGAAAAATGTTTTTCCAGAAGATCTCTTCTGGAAAAGCTTCTTCTGAAAGAAGCCTGCAGTCTGTAGCCCCAGCCTCCTCTCTTCTAGGCTGAAAAGTCCAAGTTTTTTAAATCTCTCTTCATATGGGACCCATTCCAAACCCCTAATCATTTTTGTTGCCCTTTTCTGAACCTTTTCTGGTTGCTAGGATCTTTTCTATTGTCAGGATACTTTTTGTTATTAATATTTTTAAACATTCTTAATTGTGCTGACAATTGGTGTCTCCTGGTGCTCCTTTGCTTCCCTTATCAATTTGCTACTGCTCTGAGCATGCAGTTTATATTTATAACTGTCAACTTCACTTTTCTTCTGTTTATGATGTGTTGAGATTTTCTATAACTGTCTTCCATTTCCCCTTTAAGCAAGGCTGGTAGTTTAATCAGCATGGGTTTCTTTCCTGACTGTGGCATAGTGGTTTTGGGGCATATTGCAAAGTATTCTTCAACAATTCCCAATTATCATTCAGATTTTCTTGATTAAGTTCTTCCCTGCAGGTTTGGCTCATAATTGTTTTCAGTTTTGTTGAATCAACCCTTTTACAGCAGTGACTATTTATCTTGCTGGTTTGGATGTGATTCTGTTTCCATTTATAAATTTGATCAACAAAATCACCTGTGTCTAAGCAGCCAATGAGTTGTAGTTCTGAGATCAGTTCCTATGTATCTGGCAAGAGGAACACAGAATTCTCATTCTCTCTCTCTCTCTCTCTATTGCCTGCTTTCTCCCTATGCTCCCTGTGCCTATTCATGGCCTCTGGCTAATAGCTTAATTGGCCTTTCTGCGCTGCAGACAAATTAGGCACAGCCTTGCATTGTCAGTGCCAATCTGCTTTGGCTAATTGGGCTTGCTGTGAAGAGTGCTGACTCAGGCCTTTGCACCTAGCACTCCGTCACACCCACTTTATGCTAGATCTGGCCCCCGAAGCTTAGGGCTCCTACCCCCAGCATTAGGGAGCCTGCTCTGGTGTTCCAGCCCCACCGCCATCTCCCCGCAGGGCTGGAGCCCACAAAATGTACTAGTCTGGACTCCCCTGGGCTCTGGTGTGTCTTTCTCCTTCTCAGTTGAGCTAGTGAGAGTTTGGTTTTTTGGGGTTTTTTTTTCTTCTCATTTGTGCATGGCCCTTGATTGATTTTTCTGTGGGTCAGTGGTCCCCAACTCAAAAAGGTTCCCCACCCCTGCTTTATCTGGTAGGACATTGATCCATAACTATTCAGTTCTCCATCAGCCGTCCTTTTATTCTGACCATCAGGTTGGCGAGGCTATATAATTATCGACCCGTTTACCCTTTTTCAATATTGGCACAATTTGTATTTTCTTCCAGTCCTCTGGAATGCCCCCAGTATTCCAAAATTCATGGAGAATCAACTTTAATGGTCCAGAGAGCTCCCAGCCTGCTCTTCTAAAACTCTTGGGTGCAAGTACTCCAGGCCAGCTCATTTTAAAATTAGTAGCTTCTATTGAACATCTTCCTGAGTTACTATTTGAATGCAAAGTATTGATCTTCAGCACCATTGAACTATGTTGCTTGGATTTTCCCAGACACAGAACAGAATTATGTACTGGCTGCTGTGGTTTTTGCATTTCTCCTGGTATGTAAGGTGGCCACTTGGCCCCATCTGTTTTATCAGACCTCCCAGCTGCTGCTCATCGGTGAGGCCTCTCCCTAGTAGCTGCTTGGCAAGGTTCTGCCCTGGAAAACATCCACCCAGAGTGCCACACCCACCTGCAGAGGTGACTGTAAATGGAATGGAGAGCAACATCTCTGGACCCTTCAGGACAGAGGCTAGAGTGATGGGCACCATGAGGTGCAGGTGGAGAGACACCCAGAGAGGCGCCCGCACAGGGAATCAGGCCTGGTGCATTGGCTGCTGCCGTGTGAGGTCCATGGTAGCTCAGGGCCCGCTGGACGGACAAAGGTCCAAGGTGCCACCCTGGGGGGATTCTGGCTGCACAGGCTGGCTTTGAACTGCTCCTGGACCATCAGGAGCCAAAGTCTGTTGCCGTGGCCACCGGACTGGTCAGTGTAGGGGCCTAGGTACCATGATGATGGGCGCTAGAGAGAGACGGTCTCCCTAAGGGTGTGCCCCCGAGGCACTCTGCTCCTGGTGACACCAGCGGTGTCAATGCTACAACTCAGGTTAATAAGGGTTTGTCCAGCAGCCTTTGGGACGTGGGATGTTGCGGGTCTCCCTCTACAAACGTATAGCTCTGGGTATGTTCACTGGAATAGCTTCAGTGTCAATGCTGATGGTTCTGTTCCTGGGCAGGAGGGGTCTGATGGCCAAGCAGGTCTTCGTTAGCTGTCAGGTCTCAGAGGGGTGCCATGTTAGCCTGTAACTTTAAAAACAACTTTTAAAAATGAGTGGTCCTGTGGCACCCTAGAGACTAACAAAAATATATAAATAGTACCATGAGCTTTCCTGGGGCCTCTCATCTGAAGAAGTGGGTTTTGCCCATAAAAGCTCATGATACTATATTTTTTAATTAGTTTTTAAGGTGCCACAGGGCTACTCGTTGTTATTAAAAGTTGTCATTTAACAAGTTATATTTGTCAGTCTCTGACAAGATGTAGGCCATGCAAGTTCCAAGCATTGCAGTTTGTCCATAAAACACAGGGAGGGCTGATCTCAGAGAAGCCAGTTTCTAAACAGTTAGAGAAAAACAGGTGACCCAGGAGTGGATGGGGGTAAACAAACCACTTTATTGCTGATGCATGTTTATTTAAGTTTACTACCACATTCCAAGTGGTAATAACTTGGCACTGGTTACACTTTTTTATTTATTTTAGTATATGAATTTGCATGTTTATTACTATTTAAAAAAAATCATTTAGTAATATTAACTTTTATACAATGAATATTAACAGGCAGGTGATAAATATTATTATGCCCACCCCTAGTTATTAGTTACACATTTTTAAATTAAAGTAACACTTTTTTACATTACAAACTTTTTGAGTTAGCAGATTACAGTGATTATAAAGGACGTGACCCCAAAAGTATTTTTACAGAGCCAATAGAAGTATGTAAGAGACACAACAAAGAAAAGCAGCTGCTGCTGCTTTATTTTTTTAGGCTGCAAGAACAGAGGGAAAGAGCATATTAATCCATCAGAAAGGATAATACCTGCTTTGGCCGGACTCTTTCTCTATTTTTCCAAACTTCAAGAACGAAGGGGAAAAAACATGCTCACAGGGCAGTACCTGGTCTGCCTGGACCCCTTTACCCCTAATGTATAGCCATCCCAGACCCCTATTCATTCTTACATATTCCAGCGAAAACAACGGTGCTGGTTCTCCTCTTGCGCGTCCTTGACTAAATATGGAATGACTCCCATGATCTCACGGGAATTTGACTAGTGTTAAATTAGCTGAAGCAAGAGGAGACTCAAACTCCGCATTCCCGCTGCCAGTCAGTAGGGGGAACTGTAGAGAGCACTGGGGTGACTGGTGCTGTAGCAACCGGCTGGCTCTGGGCACCACCTTGTTTTCCGTTCTCGTGTCTTTAAAGTTTACCAGCTGACCGAGGAATCAGAGGAGCAGCTGGAGATCCTTGAAATAGAAAACATCGTCCTCTCGGACACACTGCAGCAGCTGACAACTGGCAAAGGTAAGGAACCACAGCTAGAGCCTGGGAGGAAGAGAGTCTGCCCATCCACCAATTCCTCCCTCCCCTCTACGTCAATTGTGTAGCTGAAGTCAAAGTAGCTTAACTCGGCTTTCTCCACAGCAGGAAGTCGAAGGGAGAACACTCTTTCTTCGACTTCCCTTGCTCCTCGTAAAATGAGGGTTACAGGAGTCAGACTAAGTCCTCCAGCTCGACAGTATCATATATATAGTAGCCCAATGTCTATGACTCTGTAACGCTGAAATGCTGGCTGTTCCCTCTGGGCGCGCTGTTGCCTCCCTGGCTGTATGTCACCGCCCCGGCCCCCTTCACGCCCCCCTTTGCCTCCTGCCGTGGCGCTCGGCTGACTTCTACGCCGCTCAGCTGGGCCGCCACAGGGGAGCCCAAACGGCCGCTTGCTCCGCTTGCTCCCCGGCGGCGGCCCGGCTGAGTGGCGCAGAAGTCAGCCGAGCACCACGGCGGGAGGCGAAGGGGGGCAGGGCAGTGACGTGCGGCGTGACAGCAGCTCCAGGCCCCGACCCCTGGCCGTGAACATCACTGCCCCACCCCCCCTTCACCTCCCGCCGTGGCGCTCGGCTGACTTCTGCGCCGCTCAGCCGGGCCGCTGCGTGGGAGCAAGTGGCGTAAGTGACCATTTGGGCTCCGCGGTCCCCAGAGTGAGAGGCAGGAGGGGGAGGAGAAGAGAAAGAGAGAGACAGAGAGGCAGAGGCAGAGAGAGAGAGAGAGAGAGAGAGAGAGAGAGAGAGACGGAGCGAGAGACCGGAGGCTCAGGAGAGAAGACAGACGTGGAGGAGAAGACCTGAAAAGCCCGTCTTATGACAGGCTAATTGGCTAGTCATATATATAGTAGCCCAATGTCTGTGACTCTGTAACGTTGAAATGCTGGCTGTTCCCTCTGGGCGGCGCTGTTGCCTGAGTCACGCCCTTTGCCTCACACCGTGGTTCTCGGCTGACTTCTGCGCCGCTCAGCCAGGCTGCCGCGTGGGAGCAAGCGGCGCAAGCGGCCGTTTGGGCGCCGTGGTCCTCATGCAGCACCCCATGCTGCATGGGGAGCACGGGCCCAAACGGCGCTGCGCCGCTTGCTCACCTGCGGCAGTCGGCTGAGCAGCGCAGAAGTCAGCTGAGAGCCACGGCGGAGGGGAAGGGGGCAGGGCGGTGACGCACGGCCAGGGGCGGGCCTGGCCGTGTACATCACCGCCCGCCCCTTCGTGCCCCCTTCGCCTCCCACCATGGTGCTCGGCTGACTTCTGCACCGCCCAGCTGGGCTGCCGCGGGGGAGCCCAAACGGCCGCTTGCTTTGCTTGCTCCCCTGCGGCGGCCCGGCTGAGAGGCGCAGAAGTCAGCCGAGCGCCACTGCGGGAGGCGAAGGGGGGCCGGGCGGTGACGTACTCAGCCAGGGGGCAGGGCCTGGACGAGCATGCATCTCCGACAGAGACAGAGGAGAGCGGAGAGAGAGTGAGAGGCAGGCGGGGAAGAGAGAGAAAGAGAGAGACGGAGAGAGAGGCAGAAGGCGGAGGAGAGCTGAGAGAGAGAGGGGGAGGCAGGAGGAGGAGGAGAGAGAGAGAAAGAGACACGGAGCGAGAGACCGGAGGCTCAGGAGAGAAGACCGACATAGAAGAGAGACCTGAAAATCCCGTCTTATGACGGGCTAATTGGCTAGTTTCATAATAATGGCTAGCTGTGTAGACGCACTCTTTGTTATTTCGAAATAACGCTGCTGTGTAGCCGTACTTAGAGCCTCAGCTAATCTCTCCCTCATCTCTGTTCTTACCCGTTCTTGATTCCTTCCTCCCTAGATCCTTCTCTAGCTCTCCTTCCATCCTTAGATCCTTGTATGTTCCCTCTGCTCCAGATCTTTTTCTGATCAGACTCTCTTCCTTTTGTTGTGACCATCACATCCATAGACCATCAGGGGCTAGAAATTCTTGTCTCCATCTTCCTGTTACTCCTGTTCACGGAAGATGGGGTTATGACTGCCCCTCAGTCCAGGACCTGCCCTCTCCGCTGAGACGAGGTACCCATTTGCTGTGCACCCCACTTGTTGCGGAAGAAAGGGGCTGATGGTCAAAGGCAGTAGGTCCAGCGGAACTGCTCAGTGCGAGAAGAGGCGGGCCAGGATGGGTCAGGGGTTTAGAATTCTAAGCGAGGGGAATTTCCCATCATCCCTCACGCCCCGCAGTGCGGAGCTGCGGTACCACAATGCTCGTGGAGGGTGAGGACTGAAAGCCTGTCTTGTTTCTCTTTTCTTCAAGAGGACAACTGCAGCATGTGTGAGGTGGGCTGGGACCAGTGGGGCGACAGATGTTACTACTTTGCCATGAGCGCCAAAACCTGGCACAACGGCTTAAAAGCTTGTACCTCGATGTCAGCCAGCCTGGTGAAGATCGAAACGAAGAAGGAGCTGGTACAGAAGGCCCCCCCCGGTTCTCCTCTCTGTTGATGTTGGTTGCTGATAGGACTTGTATATAAACACTGAGGCTGCGTCTAGACTGGCATGATTTTGCGGAAATACTTTTAACGGAAAAGTTTTTCCGTTAAAAGTATTTCCGCAAAAGCGCATCTAGATTGGCACAGATGCTTTTGCGCAAAAAGTGCTTTTGCGCAAAAGCATCCGTGGCCAGTCTAGACGCGATTTTGTGCAAGAAAGCCCCGATCGCCATTTTAGCTATCAGGGATTTTTTGCGCAAAACAGTTCTTCCCTGTCTACACTGGCCCTCTTGCGCAAGTATTCTTGCGCAAGAGGGCTTTTTCCCGAGCGGGAGCGTGAAAGTATTTGCGCAAGAAGCACTGATTTTGTACATTACAAAGTCAGTGCTCTTGTGCAAATTCAAGCAGCCAGTGTAGACAGCTGGCAAGTTTTTGCGCAAAAGCAGCCGCTTTTGCACAAAATCTTGCCAGTCTAGACGCACCCTGAGTGTCTGTGGCACGCTGGGGAGGAGAGACAGGAGGGACCAACTGGCAGGGGGATACGGATTGGAACATGAGGCCTTTCACCTCTAGAGCACCAGGTCCAGCCCAGACCCAGGTCGGGAGTGACCCCCTCCATTGAGTTCCCAGTGATGTTAACTGGGAACTTTTTAGAGACCAGTTAACTTCCTTGCTATCGTCCTTTTTAGAGACCAAGGAAGGCCTGGCTTATCGGAGCGAACACCCTCAGCTTGTCCTCAGAGGCTGGTCCCTGCTTCTGTCATCGCAGGTCCTTTCAGGAGCACAAAGGGCATTTACAGAAGGTTTCCCCCTCATTAGTTAGCGCCAGGGCCGGGGAGACCCATTGCAAATGACTGAGCTTTGGGAGCTAGCAAGCAGGGGCGGCTGGTAATGCAGGCAAGGGAAGGCACAGCCTTCCCAACACTGCCCATGCACCCCAGCTGCCAGGAAAGCTGGAACCCGGCTCCCCGACCACCAGAGAGAGATGGGGCTAAGACCTCAGCATGACAGCCCTGGCCCTGCAGGTGGCCAGGAAGTATTGGGCTGGGTGGGTGGGGCTTGGCTCCAGGGCGGGGCCTTGGGTGGAAGGGGTTGGGCTAGGGCTTGCCTTCCCAGCTGAGCGCATCCGCCGCCTCCTGGCAAGCAAGGAGCAAGGTGAAATAGCAATTTATGGAGCTCACTTCTGAGGAGTTCCTGGAACCCGGGACACCGAGGCAAATCAGTTAGGAGCCGAGTTCAGGAGGAGATTCCTGCCTGCCTGAGAAGTGCATTTAGCAATGTGAACTAGGAGAAGTGGTTGACTTGCTTTGGGCAGGGAGCTGGACTCGATGACCTCCTGAGGTCTGTGCCAGCCCTGGGATTCTGTGTGGGCTGGGGCTGTTGAACTTTGTGTTTCTGGGCAGGACCAGAGCAGCTAGCTGGGGGGTCCTGGTGGCAGGGTCTCCATGCTGCCGTATTGCACAGTGAACAAGATGCAATATGAGGTTTTTTCCACCTTGTGGGGCTGCACCCAGCACTAGCCCCTCACGGCAATGAACTACTGCACAGGATGGGCCTTTGGTGATCTTTGCTTGGTAGCTCCTGAGTCTGCGGTTCCTGCTTTTATTCCTCCTTCCTGCCATGAATAATCTTATTTGGGCATAACACAAAGGGGTTGGGTAGTTTGGTAGTTAAATCAGGCCCTAGAAGCCAGGAGATCTGGGGGTCTCAGTGCATGTCCCTGGGAGGGTCCCTGAGACCAGGGGGCTAGTGTGAGACACCTCTACCCATATTTTAGACAATTAAATTATTGGCCTGATTTCCAGAGGAGCTCCGCCCCTCATCTCACCCAGAAGCCTTCAAAGAGAACAGGCTTATTCAGGGAGGGGCTGATCGTTGTCCTTTGCTGTCTGGAGCAGGAGTTCTTGCAACGCGAGACCTCCAAGCGCTTCTACCCACGCCAGCGAGATCGTTACTACTCACCCTTCTGGACGGGGCTGACCTATGACAATGACATCGGGAACTGGACGTGGGCGGATGGCTCCCGCTTCTCCTTCCAGCTGTACGTTGCTTCCCCCCTGCCCGGGCCCATCACAGGCACGCCAAACCAGGACAGGGAAGGCTGTGAATGGTGCAGGTTCTCCTCCCTACATGGGGTTCACGGTTACAACCGACGGCAGGTTTCTCTTCCTTTTACCAACAGGAGAATATTGTAAAATGTCCAGCTGGTTTCTGAGCAGGTCTGTCCACAATAATCCACCTTTAACGCAACCGTGTGGCCACAGCATGGGGAGAGCGCTTTTCCAGGACTGTGTGTAAACCACCTCCATGAGGGGTGTAGGCAGCCTGTGTACACTGCCACGAAACTTGCTGTGCTCAGGGGGTGAGAAAGTTTTAGTGCAGTAACTTGGCCATGTAGATCAGCCCTGAGTATTTTCCCCAGCCCTGAAGAAGGGCTCTGTGCAGGTCACAAGCTTGTCGCTTTCACCTCCAGAAGTGTGTTGAATAAACTCACTCATTTTGGCCTGGTGGGAACCATATACAAAGCAGGCCTGACACCTCAATGCCTGGCCTTGCTGGTGTAAAGTGACAGGCTGTGTCTAGACTGGCAAGTTTTTCCGTAAAAGCAGCCGCTTTTGCGGAAAAACTTGCCAGCTGTCTACACTGGCCGCTTAAATTTGCACAAGAACACTGACAATCTAATGTAAGATTGTCAGTGTTCTTGCGCAAATACAATGACTCTCCGTTTGGAAAAAAGCCCTCTTGCGCAAATGCTTTTACGCAAGAGGGCCAGTGTAGACAGGTAAAAACTGTTTTGTGCAAAAAAGCCCCAATGGCGAAAATGGCGATCGGGCTTTCTTGCATAAAAATCGCATCTAGATTAGCACGGACGCTTTTCCGCAAAAAGTGCTTTGCGCAAAAGCGCCCGTGCTAATCTAAATGTTCTTTTCCGCAAATGCTTTTAACGGAAAAACTTTTCCGTTAAAAGCATTTGTGGAAAATCATGCCAGTCTAGATGCAGCTCCAGTGTATGGATTTGGTTTTCTTCCCACTTAACAGGCAAGACCCATTGAGGTTTGTCAATCTGGCCCCTCTCCTTTGTGCATTATGGTGAATGTGTAATTGCCATCAGACAGATTTGAACCTGGGACCTCTGGAGCTTCCTAGAGGAGCTACTACTATAGCTTGAGCTATGAAGCCAGCTGCTGCTCAGTCTTGGGCCTTTAGGTCTCTTGATCTTATCTGTTGCTGTGGTCTAAGTGCCACTGCATGGGCCAGTGAACCACACTAGGTGTGTGGGTTACAAATGCGCTTTCAAATGTACATGTGTGACGGCAGCGTCGGGGTTTTCCGATTCTGCACCCCCCATAGCAGCCAGAACAGTCTCCACCAGCCAGCAGAATAGAGAGGGGTTTATTGAGTTTCCAGAATACAGCACAGCATAGACATGATGTGGCAATAGGAGGGGGGCTAGGATGCCCCAGACCCCTTCAGGTGGGGTGCCTGAGGCCCTAGTCTCCAAGCCCCTCCTAGGCTGTCTCCATCATGTTTCCAGCCCCAGACTAACTCTTCCTCCCCACGTCCTTCCTTTGTTCCCACCTCCTTCCCTCCCCCCAGCCAGAACGGGTCAAGGCAATGTCTGGCCCCCCTGCTGGGCCGTGCTCACAGACAGGGCCAGTAGGGGACAGCCCAAGCCTAGCGACCAGCAAGATGCCCCCCTACATCACAACATGGTGTCCCTTGCCACTGTCTGTCAGAAGCTGGGGGTGGGCATCAGGGGGCGGGATCTCTTGGGGTACATCTACACAGCAGGGCAAAAAAACAAATTCAGCGACGCAACTTCCGCTATGCCAATTGTGCAGCGGAAGTCGAAATAGCTTCACTCGGCTTTCGGCGCTGCCGACACAGCAGGAAGTCGGAGGAAGAACACTCTTCCTCCGACTTCCCTTGCTCCTTGAGAAATGAGGGTTACAGGAATCGGAGTACGGAGTCCTCCTGCTCACCATTATTTCGAAATAATGGCTTGCTGTGTAGACACGCTATGTTATTTGGAAATAATGTCCGTTGTTCCAAAATAAGGCTGCTGTGTAGATATTCCTTTGAGGATTCCCAGTTCTGTTCACTCCCTCTGGGGCACCTGGCATCAGCCACTGTTGGAAGACAGGACACTGAGCAAGATGGACCCACCCAGCATGGCCGTTCTTATGTTCCGATGAAAACAATTCCTACCCAAGGCAGCCGAGAAGGGTAAAGCCCGGCCTGCGGTTGTCCCCCCATGCCTGGCAGTGAAACAGGACTTGTGCTTGGCAGGTTCCAGGTCCCAGGAGCCAAGGGCTGCGTGTATATGCAGAAGGAGAAGCTCTATCCTCAGAGCTGTGCCAAGAGGGACGTTTATATCTGCGAGAAGCTCGCCAAGTTTGGGGGCCCCTGAGACGCGGGGCGGGTGCAGCAAATGGAGCAGCATTGAGGCTGCTGCGGATCTTCCCCATCTTGGCGCCGCGTGGGTGTCACATGGAGGCTGTTCTGTACAACAGCACCGAGCACAGCCTGGCCAGGGGGCTGTTGCCAAATTCTCTGTTAGTGAAAGGTTGTTGACAACAGTTGTAAGTTGCTCAGTTACTGACCCTGTTTGAGGCAGTAAATAAAAAGCTGGTCTAAAAAGCCCAAGTCGTCCTTGTGCTTTTGTCTATTGCTCCTCATAAATTGTGCTGAGAGGGGCCTCTTCTGCAGCCCATTATGAGAATTAATTGCCTTTAATGGGTCATCAAGTTTGAATAGTCCAGTCACAATGGGCTGGCCAGACTGGATGTAACCTACCTTGTGGTGTTACCCCAGGAACAAACAGCTTTGAAATGCAGGTATGCACCCAATAGTGCTAACTTCAGACACGGTGAGGACAGGTGGATGTAAACAGGATGATAATATATAGCAAATTTGTACAATATTTGTTGCAATTGTCAAAAAGAGGCAATATCAGTGATCTAGGCACCTCAATGTCAATCATACAGAGTCTGACTCACCTCTGAGTTCACTTTTTAGGGCTTGTCTCCCCTATGGTATAGATCAACACAGCAGTGATTGATCCAGCGGTGGTCGATTTATCGGGTCTGCTTAGACTCGATAAATCAACCTCCGAGCGCTCGCCCGTCAACTCCCGTACTCCACCAGGACGAGA
Organism: Rafetus swinhoei; assembly: GCA_019425775.1. Taxonomy (NCBI): domain Eukaryota; kingdom Metazoa; phylum Chordata; order Testudines; family Trionychidae; genus Rafetus; species Rafetus swinhoei. The sequence goes on along the minus strand of CM033437.1, from coordinate 347,304,398 downwards.
AGAGTAGGCGGAGTTGACAGGAGAACCAACCTTACTACGTGGAACACACCACAGTAAGGGATACGCACATCGACTTCAGCAACGCTGTTTGCGTCGCTGAAGTTATCTGTCTTAGGGTACGTCAACACTATGAAATTAGGTCGAATTTAATAAGGGCGATTTTTTTAGCCCCCGAATTTACAAAATCAACTGACCGGGGCCGAAAAACGAAAATAGCAGCGAAACTTAAGGGGGAATGATGGGGGGGGCTGAGTCACTTCACGTCCCCGCCTGGAATTTCTTCATGCCCCCCAGTTTGGAAACCCATGGATTAGATCATCTCTATTCATCATGCTGTCAATTTAGACCCTTTCCTGAACCGGGTCTGTATCTGTGAGGAGTGGGTACCAAGGTCTTTTTTAATGAGCTGGTGGTATCATGTGCTTTCCACTTATGACCTGTACCATTTATTATTCTACAGTCGGTACCTAGCACCAATTATTGTTCTACACCTGGGCCTATTAACAATTAGCGTTTTGTACTCTCAGCCCTGTTTGTACCAAGTTCTGAGAGCAGGGGCCTGCCTCTTGCTCACAGCTTAGCTTTGCTTTATGTTGGCCATGTTTTGTCCATTGGTAGCTAGGCCTCAGGCCTCAGACCAGTCCTGTGCTGCATTGGCTTATGTTTTAGGCCTTCATCTTAGTACACATAGTTACAAGATAAACAGTCTTATTTGTATTTTAAGTTACACTCACATGCCCACTGACACACTCCGAGGGACTCCAGGCCCGGCCCACTGCCATTCCCCTACCCAGATACCCTAAGACTTCATAGAGCTGGGTGGGTCTCTCCACAGGTGGTCGTCAGGAGAGGGGTGTCTCCTAAGGGGTGGTCCCAGTGAAGCCTTCCATGAGCTTCCCTCCCACCTTCCCCTAACCATGGTGTCGCGTTACTGAATTTTAAGGGGATCAGACAGGTCACTGCTGCACCCATGCGGGGTTGTTTGCCCCAAAAGCTCTCCTGGATTCCTTTCCCCTTCATGTTAGCATCCCAGAGGATCCTGCCCATCAGTTCTCTAAGGGAGTCAAAGTCTGTTTTTCTGAAGTCCAGGGTGGGTATTTTGCTACTCTCCTTTCTTCCTTTGGTCAGGATTCTGAACTCGACCATCTCATGATCTCTCCTTCCCAGGTTGTCACGCACCTCTATTTCCCCTACGAGTTCCTCCCTGTTTGTGAGCAGCAGGTCAAGCTGCTCTCGGCCCCTGGTTGGATCCTGCAGCACTTGTACCAAGAAGTTATCCCCAACACTCTCCAAACACTTCCTGGATTATCTGTGTCCTGCTGTATTGGTCTCCCAACAGATGTCAGGGGGATTAAAGTCCCCCACAAGAACCAGGGCCTGTGATATGGAAGCTTCTCTCAGTTGTCTGAAGAAAGCCTCATCTACGTCATCCACCTGATCTGGTCTATAGCAGACGCTGACCACGACATCACCCCTGTTGCTGCCACCTCTAAACTTAACCCATCTCAACAGGCTTTTCTCCCTCTATATACTGGGGCTCTAGCAATCCTAGTGCTCTCTGTGCCACTTGAGACCATTGCTCCTTGTTCTGCCATCCGCCACCACTGAGAACAGCCTCTCTCCAGCCTCTCTGGAACCCCCCAACAAGGAGTAGAAAGTGGTGTGGCATGATCGGATTAAAATGTGGCCCTACAGATCGCTGTTGGAACCACGGTTCGGTGTTTGCAGCAAATCTTGTACAGAAAGGGCCAAGCGAGGTGTCCATGAAAGTTAGGCGTCTGTATGGTTTGCTGGTTTTCTTTATGCTGCCCCAGGAGGCTTGGCCAGTGTCTCAACTATTTGAGTGAAGCAGAAGTCCTTGGCTGGCAATGGGCCGTAGGAGGAGCCAGTCCCCATCGGATGAACTTTCCTGTGAACTCTAGACCAGCCTGCGGCCATGGCTTCTCCCTACAAAGAACCGAGCCAGGTACGGGCAGGTGACTTGCTCATCGGGGATGGTCTAGACAGTATTTGGTCCTGCCGTGAGGGCAGGGGACTGGACTCGATGACGTCTCGAAGTCCCTTCCTGTCCTGGTATTCTATGATTCTATGTGCCAACTCCATGTTGGGATGCACCTGTAGAAACCATTTTATGTTTAGCTAGAAGCCATCTTTTATAGTAGAAACCATTTCAGCTTTTTTCCTTTGCACGTAGGCCAGAGTGAACTTTCTATCACCCCATGTGCCAGGCCAAGGCAGATGTGCTATTGGAATGTGTTCATTGGGCTGGTTCAGAGAGGAGAGGTACTCCCTCGTACCTGTCCGCCATCTTGTTGATAAGGCTTTGTTTTTCCTAGTTTAATTGATTATTTCTGTAATTGGATGCCCTGACGTCAGACTGTTTAGTTAAGGGTATAAAGATACTAGGATTGATTGTATTAGCCAGCCTCACTCGGCCCGGCTTTGCTTGGACCACGTTTGGCTCACTTTGCTTTTATTGGCCAATAAAACTGTCTGTTTAGCCGCGTAAACTGAGTGAAGTCTTTACTTCTACACACCGTTCCAGGGCAAGGACAAGTGGGTTCCTTCCACGTGGCCGAGGATATAAAAGGCCCTGGAGGTTCCTCCATTTTGTCTTCCATCCGGCTTCTTGCCGCTGGAGGATCTTTCTGATGAAATGAAGCTTTAAACGAAGGACGGAGCGACCCATCCAAGATGAAGATGGACCCCGAGGCCTGGCTTAAACCAGCAGTTTATTTCATCGCTGCTACAAGCCTGAACCAAGAACATTGCAATTGTAGTCTGTATTTGGCTCCTTTAACTATTTAAACTCTCACCCTTTCATAGAATCATAGAACCCCAGGGCTGACAGAGACCTCAGGAGTCACCGAATCCAGCCCCCTGCCCAAAGCAGGACCAACCCCAATGAAATCGGCCCATCCAGGGCTTTGTCAAGCCAGGACTTGGAAACCTCTAGGGATGGAGATTCTACCCCCTCCCTAGGGAACCCATCCCAGTGCTTCCCCACCTAGGGAAATAGTTTTTCCTAATATCCAACCTAGACCTTTCCCACTTCAACTTGAGACCGTTGCTCCTTGTTCTGCCACCTGCCCCAACTGAGAACAGCCTCTCTCCAGTCTCTTTGGAACCCCCTTCAGGGAGTTGAAGGCTGCTATCACCTCACTCTTCTCTTCTGCAGACTAAATAAGCCCCAATCCCTCAGCTTCTCCTCACAGGTCAAGTGCTCCAGCCCCCAAATCATTTTCACTGTTCTCTGCTGGATCCTTTCGAATGTGTCCACATCCTTTCTGTAGTGGGGGGCCCAGAACTGGACACAATACTCCAGTTGTGGCCTCCCCAGTGCCGAATAAAGGGGGATAATAAATTCTCTAGATCTGATGGCAGTGCTCCTCCTAATGCACCCCATGGCATTAGCCACCATATCCAGCTTCTCATCCACTGTCATCCCCGGGTCCTTTTCTGCCAGGTCTTTTTCTTCTGTTTATAAACACAATTGTAGCATTTAGATGTTAGAGGACTGGCCCAACATGCTCATCTGGGTAAGATTCTAAGTGGTAAATTGGCCTGGGCGAGAGGCTGGTCCTTTGGGATCAGAAGAACCTGTTTATTTGATGAGGCTGGTTTTCACAATCTCCCACCTGTCTTGGACTGAGCCGTCGATCGACAGATCTCATCTTCTATGACGCCTTTGGTGAGCAACTAAACCAATCCTTAATCTGCAGAGCCGATTACAGATGTCACATAAAAAGCCGCCAACTGCAGTTGCGGTATGTTCTTTTCGGATCCTCCGCTTTTCCTGCAATGCCTGGATACACTGACTCTCAAAGCAATTAAGAGCCTGTACAATGGTTTGTCACCAGTACAATCTGTCCTGAACTAGAGTTTCCAGATCATTGGGAGATATGCCGCATAACTTCATATTAGCCTTTAAGATGTCTTTATAGTGCTTATATTGACCACCGATAGAGTGCTTTCCATGAGCAAGCTGGCCATAGAAGACCATCTTTGGTGTCTGTGTATCATCCATCCTCATAACATGACCAATCCAGCGAAACCCTAGGAAGGTTATAGAACCTCCATCTGTGGAGATATTTAAGAGTAGGTTAGATAAATGTTTATCAGGGATGGTCTAGACAGTACTGGGTCCTGCCATGAGGGCAGGGGACTGGACTCAATGACCTCTCCAGGTCCCTTCCAGTCCTACTATTCTATGAAACTGTTTGTTCATAAGCATTGCTTCTATGCCCATGACACCGCGCACAGCTTAAGAACCTCCGTATTGGGAATTTTGTCCCACTAGTTCACATGGGCAATCTTCCTCAGACAACGCATATGGAACTGAGTGAGCTTCAAAACATGACTACGATATATTGTCCATGGTTCTGAGCCACATAGCAGGACAGTCAGGACAACTGTCTGATACACCGCTAGCTGGGTACGGAGTTTAATACCATGGTCATTCCATAGGCATTTGGTCAGTTTTCCAAAGGCAGCGCTGGCTTTGGCTAGTCGGGCAGATACATCATGATCCACATTTATGCTAGAGGACAGTACACTTCCCAGGTAGCAGAACTTGTCAACAGCCTAAAGGACTGTTCCAGCAGCAGTAATCACTGGAGTGCTGGGCTCTTTCCAGACAGGCTGAGGCAGAAGTGCTCGGTCTGGCTGCTTTAGTGCCATAGCGTGGAGGGCACCCCACTCCTGGGCTGGAAGTAACCCGCTTTTGAAGCAATTCCCCCCTGAACTGAAGCTCTCAGAAGTGTCCCCCAGGAGCTGCCCGTAACAAACAGCTGCGGAGCTGAACGTGAAATTTCAGTTTCTCTTTCCCCCAGCTCTAACTCACTTTCGGTTGCGTTTCTTCCCAGCAGCCGAGGCAATGAGCTCACCAGCCGCAGCCCAGCCCACACATAAAGGGCAGCCTCCCTCCGGCGGGCAGAGTCCAGTCTGGCAGAGACGCGAGGCGAGTCTCTCCCGGAGCCGGGCCCTTGGACACCTTGGGAATAAGCGCAGAGCCTGGAGGAAGAGCCGTCCCTTTCCGGGCTGGGCTCGCTGCTGATCGCAATGAGGTAGGGGGGCTCGGGGCGCTGGGTGGGGAGAGCACAGGCACTTAATTCCGACAGCTTCCGAGCCTGCTTGCCCAGTCTCCTGCAGCGCTGCATCCTGGTGACTCTCCAGGCTGGTGACTCGCTGGGCGCAAGCGACCCCCCGGCCATCGGAGCTGGAGCCTGTTTACATCGTTCTTTGGCCAGCTCCCCTGGCTGTGACTTGCCGGGTAGCACCTCCCTCTTTCCGGCTCTGTGTCCCCCCGTCCCTCCGCCTCCTCGGACGTGGCCTTCTCGCTGGTGGCACCGGCGCCGAGCATTTCCATAGCACCTTCTGTCGGCCCCGTGCTCCCACGTCCCCTCCTGTCCACACAGACAGAGCTGTCCCTTGGGGGACTCACTGGCCCTTCCCCAAGGGTCTGGGGCTTGGGGCAGCCCTGGGACAAAGGGAGAACTGGGGGAGCTGCTCTAGAACAGTGTGCTTAGGTCACTTTCTGGGCATCCCCACATATCTATGGTCAGATGGTTCCTGGTTGCCCCCTTCCCAGTATATGCCTGGGGAGGAGGGGCGGGTTCATGGTACCAGAGAGCCTGGCTGGTGGAAAATAAGAATTCAGACCATTGCGAGCAGCCAGAGTGACCAGTGCGGCACTTGCAAGAGGCAGGTGGTAGGAAAAGTGGGGGAGGTACAGCGTGGGGAACGGTGGTAACTGGCCGTGGCTGAGACTTCTCACAGCTTTGAAAGGGAAGGGGCGCAGGCCTGCTGGGCAGAAGAGGTCACAGAACACTGAGCAGAGGGCTCAGGGCAGGCGTTGTGGGATACTGGCGGAAGCCAATTCTCCTCACAAAACAAACAGCAGACGCCACACTGGCTCTCCGTCGACAATAAAGGGAGGGGAAAAGAAAAAAAGTCTCTCGTAGGATGGAAGTTTTTTGTTGCCGAAACCGGGCATTTCCCCGACAGCAGTCGAATCGCAGTGCCAACGGTCCCCCTGTTTTGTTGCTGAAGGAGGTTTGGGTGACAAAATGTGGTAGTGGAGACCAGGCCTAAGGGTTTGGCCACACGGCAGGCATAGGGGTGTCTAGCTCAGGACGGTGTAACCGGGCCAGCTGTTGGTTCACAGGTGGGACAGAGATGAGCTCAGGGGTGCCAACTTTCTACTCGCACACAACCAAGCAACCGTGCCCCACCCTCCGCCATCCCTTCAGGGACGCTCTGCCCTTTTCCTGAGGCCCCACTGCTCACTCCACCCCCACTTACTCTCCCCACCCTCACCGACCCCCTCATTTTCAGCGGGATGGGGAAGCAGGGCAGGGGGAGGGCTCTGCTGTGTGACTACGGGTGAGAGACTTGTGGCGTCAGAGGAGGCTCTGGACTGAGCAGGGGGCGGAGGGATCTGAGGGTTCTTTGGGCTGAGGCTGAGGGGTGTGGAGGGTGCAGTGGGGATCACGGCTGGGGCAAAGGCTTGGTGTGTAGGAGGGGGTGATGTTACCCGCACAAAATTCTCTGTCATGCCCACACACTGGGGCACCCCCTTTACCCAGTTCCTAAGGCTCAGGATGTAGCTTCCTGCGGCTTTGCAGGCCCCTTTAGCAGTGACAGAGCCTCACGCAGCCATGGCCTTTCTCTCTGTTTATTACCAATCCCCAAGCAGGCAGAACACACTGCAAGCACACAGAGCCCTGCTCCCCAGCCCGGATCAGGCAGGAGAAGGTCCCCTGTGGGCCGGGTCAGGTCAGTCTCGTCTGGGTCCTGGTGGCTGCAGCTCACAGTCGTGCAGAGAATTCTCGACTGCTCCGCTCTGAGATCTGCAGGTCATTCCACTTCCCTCGGGTCTTTCCTTCTTCTGGGTCTCCTGCTCCGTCTCTGCTGTCACCTTCTGCGTCCCCAGTTTATATATTGAACCGTGACTCCTGTTGAGCCGGACCGTAACGCGCATGGCGCCAAGGACTGCAGGTGTTGGAGTGCGTCAGCTGGTCTGATGTGCTCGGTACCCGCTGCCCCCTATGTTAGCATGCAGCCCTGATCGAGTCTCCTTTTCCCCTCTCTGCAGCACCCGCCGCTGAAGGAGAAGCTGCAGGCCCTCCAGTGCCACTTCACCTGGGACTTTGAAATCAGGGACAAGGTGGATGCCGCTCACATCCTCCAAACGGTGGCTCTCAGGATTGCCCACACTCCCTACCCGAACCAGGCCGCGTACCTGGCCATGAAGGCTTATCTCTGCCACCTGCAAGGGCAATATGAGGACGCTCTGCAAAGCCTTAAGGAAGCTGAAGAGTTCCTGCACAGAGATCACCCAGGTAATGTCCCCCGCCAGGCCCTGGTCATTTACGGGAACTACGCCTGGATCTACTATCACCTGGCCCATTACGACATGGTGGAGCTTTACCTGGACAAGGTGAGCCAGATCTGCCGCTCCCTGAACAGCCGCTCGCCACACGCAGCTCTGATCCCTGAGGTCCACGCACACAAAGGCTGGTCCCTCCTGGCGGCCGGCTTCCGCAATGGCCAAGAGGCCACAGAGTGTTTCCAAAGGGCATTGGCAGAAGACGAAGCCAATGGGGAATTTCTTGCTGGGTCGGCAATCGCAGCCTTCGCCTCCTGGACCCACTCGCACGATTCTGTGTCCTGGAAGGAAGCCAGAGAGAAGTTGGGACACATTATCCAGGAGCAGCCACATAACTATGAAGCGAAGGTGCATTTAGCCCAGCTCCTTAAGAAGACAGATAGAGGCCAAGCAGTGAGCCTTGTCGAAGATGTGGTTGACAACTGCCTTAACCCTGAAGTCCTGAGAAATGCAGCCAAGTTTTTTCAACCAATTTTCCCAGAGAAAACAATTCCTATTCTACAGAGGGCAATATTGCTGGACCCCACGTACCATCTCCTGTACTATGACCTTGGTATCTGCTACAAACAACAACTGGCCGACACAGGCAGGAGAGAAGAAATCTTGGCAGCGGCTACGGAGGCCTTCAAGAAGGCTGTGCAGAAAGATCCCGCCTATGTGTTTGCAAAGCTGGCGCTAGCTGAAATGCTCGGAGAAAAGACACCTGACTACCAAGAAGAGATTTACCTCAACCTCATGAGCGAGGTGTCCACCCTCAGCAAGAGGTGCCAGCAGGCCCTCTACCTTCACTGGGGGGACTTCCTCCTCTACAAGCGGGAGTCCCTGCCCGAGGCAGCTGAGATGTACAAAGCCGGTTTCACCATCCCAGACAAGTATCAGGAGAGACCACTGCTGAAAAGCAGGTTGCAAGAGGTGGCAGAAAAATTCCAGCAGAGCTCCCAGACCACCGAGGCAAAGGCCATTCGTGACTTCATTGACGCAAACGCACGCCCATGAGAGGAGAGGAAGTCCTCTGATGGCAACCGCAGAGCAGGAGGGCGGAGATGTGGAGAAAATGGGGGATCCTCTCACCTCTCAGGGTGCACCAAGACCTCCTTCTGACCCAACCCTGGTGCCCCACCCCTGTACCAATGCCATCCGTGTTGCACCGGATTCTGGGTCCCTGCCTCGTTCAGACCCTGGGCCCATCCTGCTGCTGCCTCTCATGATTCTCGTTAGCGATTTGTATTGGGAGCCCCCAACATGACCCTGGACCCCATGGAGCTTGGCCCTAGAGAGCCTGCGGCAGAGGGACCCAGCAGACAGACGGGGCAGCCCAGGGGGACATGACTGCTCCACCCAAAGGACAGTGGTCTCAGCCCTCCAGCTACCCAGCCACGGCCGAGTGGGCCACAAGCCGCTGCAGAGGAGATTTCAGCTTGTGGAGCTGCGGCTGTTTCCACTCCGAGGGGACGGTGCCACCCTTGTAACAGTTTGGTTTCTCATATCTCCATCCCTGGAGGTTTTTAAGTTTCAGTTTGACAAAGCCCTGGCTGGGTTGATTGAGTTGGGATTGGTCCTGCCTTGGGCAGGGGGCTGGACTTGATGACCTCCTGAGATCTCTGCCAGCTCTATGATTCTATGATTCCATGAAGACCTAAAGCCTTCCTCTGCAGCCAGTCTGAAGAGCAGCAGCTATTAGCTCACACTCTATCTAAACGGCATTAAAATAGAGTCACACCAGGCTGTTAGGAAGGAGATCTCGTCCTAATGGCCCTCACTGTCACCAGATAAAGAAACAGATCTCAAGCTGGGTAGAGAAAATTTAGTTCACAGCATTTCGTCTGGCCAGAAACTGCTTATCAATAGCTGAGGTTGTGGGATCCTCATTCTACGATTATGGTCCTCGCTTTCCTCGTGTTTGTCCGTGTGATCTCTGGTTTGTAACTGTTTCTGTCTGTTCCTTTTGCTAGGTGTAAATCAACTATGGTGGTGGGGACTGGTCAGGTAATTCTGCTACAGTACGTTATGACTGGTTAGTAACATTATACCAAAATAATCGTTTAGAGTATAGCTAAGCAGGACTCAAGTGTCACTTTGTAAGCTGGGATCCAAGAAGGAGACCGGCGGGGGGAGCAGAGGAAGACAGAGGAGAGGAAGAAAGGGACAGCAAGAAGAAGAAGGGAAGACCTGGAAGAAGAACTCGCCTCCAAGACACAGCCTAAGAGCAGAGCTGCCAGGACTCCCTCTGCACGACCGTGATGGGTAGCAGCTAGGACCCAGAGAGACTGACCTTGCCTGGCCAACAGGGGAAGTCTGCGGGCCCTGATTAGGACTGGTGAGCGTGACGCTGTGGGCTTAGCATGTGTCTTCTGCTTGCTTGGAAATTGTCAATAAATAGAGACTAAGAATATTACTGTGTGAGGCTCTTTCAGTGGCAAAAGATGGTGCAGGAAGTTGCACCCGGAGCCCTAGGAAGTGGGTACAGGTGGGTGTGTAAATTCACAGGTTGCACCCTGAGCCCTAGGAACTGGGTACGGGTGGGTGTCTCGGAAGTGTGGAAGGGATAGAGAAATGTGTGCGGGTAACACCGCCCGGGGCTCTCTGCCAACAGCAAACCTCGCTGCCCGCCCTGCTGCCGTCTAAGCAGGAAGCAGGGGGGCCACACTCCATCACGTGGGCTGAGCAGCATCCGCGGGCAGGTAGCGCTCACAGGAAACACCGGGCCCGTCTCTCACAGAGCAGGCGCCGCGGCTGGAGTTTCAGAGCCTTGATGGGTGGGAACGGCTGCCCGGATTGATCACACAGCTCAGCAGCCAGCAGCTCCCGTGGTTCTCAGCCCGGGCGCAGAGCCCTGGTGGGGTGGAATCCTGTATTGTTCTTAATTCGGGGGGAGATTCTCCATTGTTCTCAGCGGGGGGCGGAGGGGGAACAGACTCCTCTGACTTTGGGAAGGAGGAGGCAGGGCTGGGGAGCATGGCAGGGAGTGGGGGGGGGGTATATGTAACGCCAACCGCAGACCCGAACCTGGCACCTCTTGCACAAGAATTTTTGTGCAGAAACTCTTGGGCAGAACAGTTCTTGGGCAAGAAGCCTGCAGTGTAGACGTAGCCCTGGTGTGATCCCTGTGCCCTCAGATCCCCTTGTGACCTCGTCCTCCCCTCACCAGGCCATGCCCCTCTCCCCGACAACCCACATGGCTCTGAGGATCGGCTGGGCAGGGGTGGAAGTGGCCCTTGGTTCCTATGGAGATGGAGCTGCCCAGAGCCTCCCAGGCTGTCCCAGCCAGGAGGCCCAGAGGCAGGAGCCCGGCTCCTCGACCCTGCCTCCCCTCAGCCCCCACGCCCGGCTGGAGCACTCCTGCCCCTGCAGGGCTCCGCACAGCGCCTGAGTCCCCTTCAGGAGGCTGCCAGCTGGGGCTGCCCTCCTGGGCCTGGCCTGCCGCAGCCCATAGCAGAGGGGAGGCAGCGCCAGCCCCATCTGGGGAACGCTTGCTCCTGGGGGCTCACAGTGGCCCCCACTGGATGCTCCTGGAGCAAGGAAGCAGAGACTCAGCCTCTACACAACTGCTCCCAACCTCCTCCTGCCCCCAAACTCCTCTCGCACTCCCACCCCACACCTCTCCTGCTGCCAAACTTCCTTCCAGACCCTGCAGCCCACCTCCCACCCAGATTCGGCATCCCTACCCCACTTGCTGGCAGCCCTGTCCCACACACTGAACCCCTCATTTTTGTTCCCACCCCAGAGTAAGGTTACCAGGGAGACCCACCCCAAAAAACCGGACACACTTGATCATGGGCGGGCTGGGGAGGGGGCCGGGGCTGGCCGGGAGGGGGACAGGCTGGAAAGCAGAGCTGGTGGCGGGGGACCGGGGGCCACAGGGCTGGATGGGAGGAGAGGGCAGGAAGCAGAGCTGGGGGTCGGGGGCCGCGGGGCTAGATGTGGGGGGCCGGAGTCTGGAGGTAGCCTAGAGGAAGGGAGGCGGGAAGCAGAGGTGGCCGGAGGGGGGGGGGTGCAGCCACTGGTGCAGCCGGAGTCCAACGGGCCGCGCCCCCGGCAGGCACTCCCTCTAGCTGCTAACAGAAGCCCAGTGGGGGGAGTGGCTGGCAGTCCCAGCCACTGCCCCCTCCCCGCCCCACCCGGCTTTTGGCTCCCAGTGCCAATTGCAAACCCGCCTCCCAGTCGCTCCCCTGCCCCCACCAGGCTTCCTTCCGGCGCGCAGCTGGAAATTCAGAAAATACCGGACGTTGCACATTGCACATGTCCTGTATTTTCTGAATTTTTCTACCGGACAGAGGGCGCAAATACCGGTAGAAACCCAGACACCTGGCAACCCTACCCCAGAGCCTAAGGGGGCCCACAAAATCCACTCACTCTGGTACCCCAGAAAGGTAAATCTGGCCTATGGGAAGCCCTGAACCTCAGTCTTCCCTGTCCCTTCCCTTCACACGGTGGGGCTGGAGCGCCAGAGGAGGGAGATGTCTCAGTTGGGGGCCACATCAGAGAGGTTTGGGGGTTTTGGGAGGAGGGTTTTTTTTTTTGCTGATTATTCTCTGGGTCAATGGCCCCCACCCAAAAAAGTTCCCCACCCCCGCCATAAAGAGAGAAAACATCAAACCCTTTTGCCCTGGACATAAATAGCATGCTTTTGAGAAACTAACATGAGTTAAAATACTTACTGTGTTGAATCGTTTCAATTCAACCGTTCTCCCCAGCTGCAGCCCCAGCAGAATGGCTCGGGTGCCATTATGTAATTAACGGTGAGTTTCCATCAGCAACCGGTAGTCCGCGGAAAGGTTTACATTGACCCAGGTGATCCAGGGGGTGCACGGTGGAGAGAGCTACCCCCCAGGAGAGCGGCACGGCCCAGGGCAGGAGGGTTAAATCTTGGCATGCTCATCAGAAAGGTTGCCGACCCTTGTTCTAGGTGATGCTTGGTCCTGCCATGAGGGCAGTCCTAGTATTCTATGATTCTATGATTCACTCTGACAGCCAGTAGGTGGCGCTGCGCCCCCCACATGCCCACGGTCCATATTGGAGCAACCTGGTGAGTCTTGTGCCTTACAGCTCGCCAGGGGTCCCCGAGATCCAGGCAGCAGCTGGAGCTCATGGAGGAGGGAAATGCAGAGGGAACCACTGCCAATGGGGCTGGGAAAAGGGCCACAGCTGGATCCTCCTGGAGGGGGGGCGGTTTCCATGCCAGTTTGGGGGGAAGAAAAAGACTCTACCCACCCACCTACTCAGCCCCCTCGCAGGGCTTTAGCTAGTCCCCCTCTTCTCCTGCTGTCCTTATCTAGTTCCCTCTATCCCACTGTCCCTCCCTCCCGAGATGTCTAGCTTGTTGTCGGAGAAAGAGAAACCCTGATAGGAGCAGCCTGGCCTCTGGGGCTACCTCTAGACTGCAAGCCTCTTTCGAAAAAGAGCATCTAGACCACAACCTGTACTCTTGAAAGAGCAAGCCGCCTTTTCGAAAGAGCACCCATAGCGCCTTTTTTGGAAAGAGCACTTTCGGGAAAAGGAGTCTTTCCTTGTATAACGAGGTGTTCATGGTCGAAAAAACTGCCGCGTTCTTTCGATTTACTTTTGAAAGAGCACGCCAGCAGTCTAGATGCCGGGGAAGTTTTTGAGAAAAAACCATGAAGTCTAGACACACCCTGGCTGTTCTTATGTTCTCATATGGAAAAGGCTCATCCACCAAGCTCCAGAGGTCCTCGGTTTGATTCTACCTGTCAGTCTTTCATATACTACCTTGGTGATGCTCCCCCTCCTTCCCCAAGCCCTGAGTGGGAGCAGAGACTCCTCCAGTTTGCCCCATCCTGCTGGTCTGATTTGACCGTGGGCTCTTTGGGGCTGACGCTGTCACTTCCCAGGGCTGTGCCACACCAAGCTCCATGTGGGCCCAGCCTGGGGGCTGTCTCTGGGCACTGCCCCCCTGATGTAATGCACGACAGCTAATGACAGGAACAGGGGCAGACTACAGCCCTCCCAAGCCCAGGACTCAGGCTCCGACACCCCTCAACAAAACCACCACAGCTTGGCATCCCATGTACACACAATGCGGAAGGTGTGGCTGCAGGGCGCTGGCTGCTCCCCCCTCAGCTCTCAAAGGTGGGAGAGTCCCGCCAAAACAGTGTTGGGCAAAGCAGGCAGGCGAAAGGATCCCTGCGTCTGCAGAGTCCCATTTTCCTTAGGCCTATTGTCTTTATTCTGCTCTTCTCCTCCCTCCTTCCCTTAGGGTCAGGGCAGAGATGTGACTCCCCCCGTGCTGTAAGGCAGGGTCACAGAGTCATAGAATCCCAGGGCTGGCAGAGCCCTCGGGAGCCATCAAGTCCAGCCCCCTGCCCAAGGCAGGACCAACCAACTCAATCAACCCAGCCAGGGCTTTGTCAAGCCGGGACTTAAATATCTCCAGGGATGGAGATACCACCCCCTCCCTAGGGAACCCAGCCCAGTGCTTCACCACCCGCCTAGGGAAATAGTTTTTACTACTATTCAACATAGACCTCCCCACTGCAACTAGAGCCCATTGCTCCTTGTTCTGCCATCCACCACCACTGAGAACAGCCTCTCTCCAGCCTCTTTGGAACCCCTTCAGGAGCTGAAGGCTGCTCTCAAATCCCCCCTCACTCTTCCCTTCTGCAGACTAAACAGACCCAAATCCCTCAGCCTCTCCTCATAGGTCAAGTTCTCCAGCCCCCGAATCATTTTGGTCTCCCTCCGCTGGAGTACTTCAGCTTTTCCTACCTCATCTGTCACTAGGTTACCTCCCTCATCCAGTAAGGGCCCCACACCCTCTCTGATCACCCTCTTATTGCTAACATGCCTGTAGAAACCTTTCTTGTTCCCCTTCGCATACCTTGCTAGCTGCAATTCCAATTGCACTTTCGCCTTCCTGATAACTCCCCTGCATGCTTAAGCAGTATATTTATACTCCTCCCAAGTGATCTGTCCAAGTGTCCACTTCCTGCGAGCTTCCTTTTTGTGTTTAAGCTCACCAAGGATTTCACTGCCAAGCCAAGCTGGTTGCCTGCCATATTTGCTTTTCTTACTACATATCGGGATGCTTTGTTCCTGTGCCTTCAATAAGGCTTCTTTAAAATACAGCCAGCTCTCCTGGACTCCTTTCCCCTTCATGTTAGCATCCCAGAGGATCCTGCCCATCCGTTCTCTGAGGGAGTCAAAGTCTGTTTTTCTGAAGTCCAGGGTGGGTATTTTGCTACTCTCCTTTCTTCCTTTGGTCAGGATCCTGAACTCGACCATCTCATGATCTTTGCTTCTCAGGTTGTCACCCACCTCTACTTCCCCTACTAGGAGTAGAAAGCGGTGTGGCATGATCGGATTAAAATGTGGCCCTACAGATCGCTGTTGGAACCACTGTTCAGTGTTTGCAGCAAATCTTGTACAGAAAGGGCCAAGCGAGGTGTCCATGAAAGTGAGGCGTCTGTATGGTTTGCTGGTTCTCTTTATGCTGCCCCAGGAGGCTTGGCCAGTGTCTCAACTATTTGAGTGAAGCAGAAGTCCTTGGCTGGCAATGGACTGTAGGAGGGGCCAGTCCCCATCGGATGAACTTTCCTGTGAACTCTAGACCAGCCTGCGGGCCATGGCTTCTCCCTGCGAAGAACCGAGCCAGGCACGGGCAGGTGACTTGCGCATGTCAGGTGACTTGCTCATCAGGGATGGTCTAGACAGTATTTGGTCCTGCCATGAGGGCAGGGGACTGGACTCGATGACCTCTCGAGGTCCCTTCCAGTCCTAGTATTCTATGATTCTATGTGCCAACTCCATGTTGGGATGCACCGTTCCAGGGCAAGGACAATGGGGTTCCTTCCACATGGCCGAGGATATAAAAGGCCCTGGAGGTTCCTCCATTTTGTCTTCAATCCAGCTTCTCGCCGCCGGAGGATCTTTGTGAGGAAATGAAGCTCTAAAGGAAGGACGGAGCGACCCATCCGTGCTGCAGATGGACCCTGAGGCCTGGCTTAAACCAGCAGTTTATCCCATCACCGCTACAAGCCTGAACCAAGAACGTTGCAATTGTTGACTGTATTTGGCTCCTTTAACGATTTAAACTCTCACCCTTTCATAGAATCATAGAACCCCAGGGCTGGCAGAGACCTCAGGAGTCATCGAATCCAGCCCCCTGCCCAAAGCAGGACCCAACCCCCACTCAATTATCCCAGCCAGGGCTAAAAAACCTCTAGGGATGGAGATTCCACCTCCTCCATAGGGAACCCATCCCAGTGCTTCCTCACCCGCCTCGGGAAATAGTTTGTCCTAATATCCCACCTAGACACACGCCCTGCAACTGGAGACCATTGCTCCTCGTTCTAACATCTGCCTCCACTGAGAACAGCCTCTCTCCAGCCTCTTTGGAACCCCCCTTCAGGAAGTTGAAGGCTGCTACCAAATCCCCCCTCACTCTTCGCTTCTGCAGACTAAACAACCCCAATCCCTCAGCCTCTCCTCATAGGTCATGTGCTCCAGCCCCCTCATCATTTTGGTTGCCCTCCGCTGGACCCTCTCCAATGCGTCCCCATCCTTTCTATAGTGGGGGGCCCAGAACTGGACACAATACTCCAGATATGGTCTCACTAGAGCCAAATAAAGTTGAATAATCACTTCTCTGGATCTGCTGGCAATGCTCCTCCTAATGCACCCTAATATACCATTAGCCTTCTTAGCTACCAGGGCGCACTGTTGACTCATCTCCAGCTTCTCATCCACTGGAATCCCCAGGTCCCTTTATGCCAGGTCCTTTTCTTTTGTTTAAAAAAACAAGTGTAGTGTTTAGATGGCACAACGTGCTCATGCCAGTTAAAGGACTGGCACAACATGCTCATCTGGGTAAGATTCTAAGTTATAAATTGGCCTGGGCGACAGGCTGGTCCTTTGGGATGGGAAGAACCTGTTTATTTGTTGAGGCTGGTTTTCATAATCTCTCACCTGTACTAGGAGTGTGACTGGCGGTGACACAGGGGACCTGGTGCATCTGAGGGAATTGCTTGTTTGGCTCTTGCTAGCCGGTGTGGGGAGACAGAAGTGCTCGGTCTGGCTGCTTTAGTGCCTTAGCGAGGAGGGCACTCGGTTTCGAAGCAATTCACCCTGAACTGAAGCTCTCAGAAGTGTCCCCCAGGAACTGCTGGTAACAAACAGCCGCGGATCTGAAAGCGAAATTTCAGTATCTCTTTCCCCAGCTCACTCTCACTTTCGGTTGCGATTCTTCTCACCCGCCAAAGCAATGAGGTCACTAGCCAGCAGCCCAGTTTCCACATAAAGGGCAGCCTCCCTCTGGCGGGCAGAGTCCAGTCTGGCCCAGATGCGAGGCGAGTCTCTCCCGGAGCCGGGCCCTTGGACACCTTGGGAGGAAACGCAGAGCCGGGAGAGGAGCCGTCCCTACCGGCCTGGGATGGGCACACGGCTGATCGCAATGAGGTAGGGAGCTGGGGGAGCGGGCAGCAGTGCCAGAAGGGACTACATTCCGGCAGTTTTCAAACCCGCTCACTGGGGCTGTAAATCTCCAGTTTGCAATCTCTGGGGGGGGGTTCAGTCTCATGCAACGTTACATCCTGGTGACTCTCTATGCTGGTGACTCACTGGGCGAAAGTGAGCCCTCGGCCATCGGAGCTGGCGCCTGTTAACATCGTTCTTTGGCCAGCTCCCCTGGCTGTGACTTGCCCGGTAGCACCTCCCTCTCACCGGCTCTGTGTCCGCCCGTCCCTCAGCCTCCTCGGACATGGCCTTCTCGGTGGTGGCACCGGCGCCGAGCATTTCCATAGCACCTTCTGTCGGCCCCGTGCTCCCACGTCCCCTCCTGTCCACACAGACCAAGCTGTCCCTTGGGGGACTCACCGTCCCCTACCCCAAGGGGCTGGGGCTTGGACGAGCCCTGAGACAGAGGGAGAATTGGGGGAGCTGCTCTAGAACAGAGCAGGTCACTTTTTGGGCATCCCCACATATATGAAGTCAGATGGTTCCTGGTTGCCCCCTTCCCAGTATATGTCTGGGGGTTCATGGTACCAGAGAGCCTGGCTGGTGGAAAATAAGAATTCAGAACATTGCGAGCAGACCCAGTGACCAGTGCGGCGCTTGCAAGAGGCTGGTGATGGGAAAAGCGGGGGAGGTACAGCGCGGGCAAAGGTGGTAACTGGCCATGACTGATACTTCCCAGAGTTTTGAAAGGGGAGGGGGCGCAGGTCTGCAGGGCAGCAGAGGTCACAGAACACTGAGCAGAGGGGTCAGGGCAGACATCGTGGGATACTGGCGGAAGCCAATTCTCTCCACAAAACCCACAGTGGCTCTCCATTGACAATAAAGGGAGGGGAAAAGAAAAAAAGTCTCTCGAAGGGTGGAAGTAAGCTGAAGGGACCCCACGCGCTCGTTTGCCAACCTAGGGACGGGGCTTTAAACTAGGCTGAAAAGAGGCAGGTGGCAAAATCCCAGAGGTGACCTTAACAGAGGCTACGTGTGGGGTGGGAAACAGAAAACTGCAAAAGCGGGGGAGAGGAAGGAGGGGAGCAGCAAGAGGGAGAACCGTGCGGGAACGGCCTCTCAGATGTCTGCACACCAATGCAAGGAATAGCTCCCTAAAAAGAGGGGGAAACAGTGATGCCAACTCCCACACAGGGGGAGGAGGTATTTCCAGAACAAACTGTAGAAATACGAACAGAAATATCCTATAAATAGAAAGGAGAGGAGCCGGTCGGAATGGGGGGACTTCAGTTTCCCAGCTCTTGGTTGGGAAAACATGAACATTTCAAAATGTCCTTGGGCTGTATTAGGAGAGAAGGGGAAGGAAGTCCTAGGGGAACAGTCACCTCAGGGTTAATTCTGACTCACAAGGATAAATTGGTTGTGGATCTGACGTTTTAAGCCAGCGAGGAGAAAGTGCCCATGAACTGACAGAAAGAGGGAAAGAAAAGAGTGAGCATCGGCAGCAACAGCAATGGCATTGAACGAGGTTTATGTTAATAAGCTCAGAAGAGAAAAGGGGAGTTCCGCAAAGCTGGCCGTGTCTCAAAGAGACGATATTAAAGGTGCAACAGTGCATTCTCCCAATGCAGGGGCTGAGCTGCTGGCCGGGGTCTGGATAGATGGGTTGGGTGGGGCAGGGGCTATGGGGACCCAGCTCTGATGGCTGCTCCCCTCATGGTGGGGCTGGGGCCCCCTGAGTGAAATGAATTCACTTCCCATCAGGGCAAACAGAGCCTGGGGTCTCCAGGCCGAGGGGCTGGGCAGGGACTCACCTTCCAGCGAGAGGTTAAAGATCAGGCAGCCGAGGAGGCAGAGGCTGAAGTAGGAGACTGGGCCCATCATCTCGCTTCCCTGGGGAGAAAACACACAAGGGAGATGGGGGCGGGGGAGCCTGAGACACCCCTGGAAAAACTCCACCGCCATCCCACCCCATGGGGCATTTCACGGGGAGGGATTCTGGGGGTGGGGCTGTGCGCTAAGGAGCCTGGCCAAGCTGAAGGGCTCCAGAGGGATCCCAGCCCCCAGCCTCGGGGGACCCTGCTCAGAGCCCATCTCCCTGGTTCCAAAAAGCTCTTTGGTTCTCACCCCTCACTGAGCCGCCCCAGGGACAGAACTGGACACCCAGCACGGAGCCAGGTCCCAGCTCCGTAGGGCCTGGGCTCTGCAAGCCACATGACCAGGGACCCCCCACACCAGGGCTGCAGGGGGGGAGATGCCAGAGGGCAGCAGGGAGGCCGGGATCACTCAGGGGGACCCAGGAAGCGGATCCTCAGCACAGTGATTCTCAGAAGGGCATTTGCCATCCCCCGCTGCCCCTCCCCCAGTGCTGGGGCTGGCAGGGCCCCACGCAGCCCCCTCCATGGGACCTGGAGGGAGGGAGCAGGCGGCGGGAGGGAGGAGTTTGGAAGGGGCCCCAGTGCCAGGCGGGGGGCCGGTCTGTGTGCACATGGCTGGAATGGCAGCAGCAGGGGCAGCCCCTCGGCCACAGTCCTCTGGCTAGAGAGCGGGGTGAGTGCCGGGAGCACAGAACCTCTTGTCTCCATCCAGCGCCTGGGGCACCAAACACCCACTGACACCTCCCCCGGGGCCTTTTCCCCCTCACAGGTGTTTGAACCACACTCATTTCCCCTCCATGGTCCCTGAGTGTCTGGGAAGCCGACACCATGTGTGTGGGGAGGGGGAAAGAGCAGAGGGGAGATAGTTGCTGCGCCCCGGGGAGGGGCTGGGATCCCCCTGGCACCGTGACTGGGAGAAGGGCCCAACGGGAGAGCCGCCCTGCGGAGCGCTGGTCCAGCAGGGACCGGGCACGGGCCGGGGCTGGGCCTCGCTGTGTACGGGAAGCAGTGAGACCGAGAGGGGTTCCTGGCGCACAAGGCCCCCAGCCCAGGAATGGACCCGCTGCCACCAGCCACCAGCGCAGGAGGGAGAAGCGGGAGGAAGCCGGGGACTCACCTGATTGTCGCTGGGTAGCTGCTCTGGTGCCGGGTCGGTCCAAGTGCAGCCTGCACGGGGCACTGGCCCTGCCTGGGCCCGGTGCGGGAGGGGCTGAGAGGGGACCATTCATCAATAGTGAACATGCAACTCTGTGAAGATGGCAATACAGTTATTTCCTGCCCAGGGAAGCACAGATAAGAGGAGCCACAATCCACCTGCCAAGTGGGCTGTGGCCAGGCAGACGTGCTTGTCAGGGCTCAGCTAAGAGATACGGTAAAAGCTGGTCCTCCCGTCTCCCCCTGGCAGCGCTAAGATCCATGGGGTGTAGGGAGTCCTCTCAGGGCTATTTGGGTGACTGGGGTCAGACCCCAGTGGGGATAGTCTGAGCAGGGCTATTGGGGTCACTGGCATCAGACCCCAGGGGGTACAGTACAGCATGGGGAACGTTGGTAAATGGCTATGTCTGACACTTCCTGGAGCTTTGAAAGGGGAGGGGCGCAGGCCTGCAGGGCAGCAGAGGTCACAGAACACTGAGCAGAGAGCTTAGGACAGGCATTGTGGGATACTGGCGGAAGCCAATTCTCTCCACAAAGGAAACAGCGGAGGCCACACTGGCGCTCCATCGACAATAAAGGGAGGGGAAAAGAAAAAAATGTCTCTCATAGGGTGGAAGTTTTTTGTTGCTGAAACCGGGCATTTCCCCGAGAGTAGTCGAATCGCAGTGCGAACAGTCCCCCTACTTTGTTGCCGAAGGCAGGTTTGGGTGACAAAATTTGGTAGTGGAGACCAGGCCTAAGGGTTTGACTGCACGGCCGGCCCAGGGGTGTGTAGCTCAGGAAGGCGTAACCGGGGCAGCTGTTGGCTCGCTGGTGGGACAGGGATGAGCTGAGGGTTGACAACTTTCTACTCACATGAAAACAAACAACCCTGCCCCACCCCTCCAATGAGGCTCTGCCCTTTCCCTGAGCCCCAGCCCTGCTCACTCCACCCCGCCCCCCACTTACTCTCCCCACCCTCACTGACCTGCTCATTTTCAGCAGGCTGGGGAATCAGAGCAGGGTTCTGGCGTGTGGCTACGAGTGAGAGACTCGCAGGGTCAGAGGGGGCTCTGGACTGAGCAGGGGGCAGAGGATCAGAGGGTATTTTGGGCTGAGGGTGTGGAGGGTGCAGTGGGGATCACGGTTGGGGCAGAGGGTTGGTGTGTAGGAGGGGATGACATTACCTGCACAAAATTCTCTGTCATGCCCACACACTGGGGCACCCCCCTTTTCCCAGTTCCTAGGGCTCAAGGGGTAACCCAGTTAATTTAAATACCCCCATTTACCCAATTCTTAGCCCTCAGGACGTAGCTTCCTGCGGCTTTGCAGGCCCTTTAAGCAGTGACAGAGCCTCACGCAGCCATGGCCTTACTCTCTGTTTATTACCAATCCCCAAGCAGGCAGAACACACTGCAAGCACACAGAGCCCTGCTCCCCAGCCCGGATCAGGCAGGGGAACGTCCACTGAGGGCCGGGCCAGGTCAGTCTCATCTGGATCCTGGTGGCAGCCCCCCTCTGCAAGGTGAGGTCGGCATGTGGGGAAGGGGCCAGGGCCCCTGCATGACACCCAGCTGCTGCTCCATGGTGGGCAAGGCCCAGGTGCACGGTCCCTGGGCTCCCTCTCCCCCCACACCCCCATACACATAAGGGGAGCATGATGGCACTCACATGTGGAGCCCTCCTTGGCCTCAGACGATGCAGCCGATGTGCTCTGTGGGATGCCTTGGGGGTCCTGGGTCCTGGGCAGGCTCCCTGCAGGCTCCTGGCTCTCGGCGTCCTCCTCCTCCTCCTCTGTATCAGGGACGGGTCCCTCTGCCCCGGGGTCGATCACCACCCGGGGGGCATGGACAGCGTGAGCCCTCAGGATGCGGTCCAGGGCTTCAAAGTGGCGGCAGGCCTCCAGGTCGTCCCCTGGCTGGGAGGCCCTGGAGTAGGTCTGCCGCAGGTCCTTGACCTGGCAGCGGACCTGCTCCCGGGTCTGCATGTGGCCTCTGGTGGCCAGGCTGGCAGCCATGCGGCTGTAGACGGCTGCGTTTCTGTGGCTAGTGAGGAGATTGTGGACATTGGAGGCTTCCCTCCAAACCTCAATGAGGTCCACGATCTCCGCACTAGACCAGGCGGGCGCCTGCCTCTTGCGGCCCTGGGCAGCCTCCTGTGCGCCGCCAGCCTGGTCCTGGGAAGAGGCGGAGGGCTGGGTGGCAGCGGGTGGCTGGCTCATCCCGTGCCAGGTGCAGGGTCTGCTGGCTGGGTGCTGGCAGGCTTGCACCTGGCACAAGCACTGTAGCCAGACCGTGGCCCTTTAAGGGCTCCGGGGCCGGGAGGGGGGCAGAAAAGTTTTCCTGGTTTGGCCCAGAGTGGCCACCAGGGCAAGCTGGGAAGGGCTAGCCTCCAACTAGTTCCAATTAAGTGGCTACACAGCCCTTAATTCGAACTACTTAATTCGAACTAGGCGTTAGTCCTCGTAGAATGAGGTTTACCTAGTTCGAATTAGCGCTCCGCTAGTTCGAATTAAGTTCGAACTAGCGGTTTGTATGTATAGACGCTATGAAAGTTAATTCGAACTAATGGCTGTTAGTTCGAATTGACTTTGTAGTGTAGACAGACCCTCTCTGCTGTCTCATTTTTGGGCACCAGTTTTTTTATTGAACCGTGACTCCTGTTGAGCCGGACAGTGACCCGCATGGCCAGCCTACCGTTGGCACCATGGATTGCTGGTGTTGGAGTGCGCCAGCTGGTCTGACGTGCTGATCTGATGTGCTTGGTATCTGCTGCCCCCCCCGAGCTTAGTGTGCAGCCCTGATCGAGTCTCCTTTTCCCCTCTCTCTGCAGCAGCCTGCCGCTGAAGGAGAAGCTGCAGGCCCTCCAGTGCCACTTCACCTGGAACTTTGAAATCAGGGACAAGGTGGACGCTGCTCACATCCTCCATATGGTGGCTCTCAGGATTGCCCACACTCCCTACCTGAACCAGGCTGTGTTTCTGGCCTTGAAGGCTTATCTCTGCTACCTGCAAGGGCGATATGAGGATGCTCTGCAAAGCCTTAGGAAAGCTGAAGAGTTCCTGCACAGAGATCACCCAGGTAACGTCCCCCGCCAGGCCCTGGTCATTTACGACGGTGCCACCCTCGTAACAATATGGTTTCTCATATCTCCATCCCTAGAGGTTTTATCCAGTAGATAGCCTGGATCTACTATCACTTGGCCCATTACGACGTGGTGGAGCTTTACCTGGACAAGGTGAGCCAGATCTGCCGCTCCCTGAACAGCCGCTCATCACACGCAGCTCTGATCCCTGAGGTCCACGCACACAAAGGCTGGTCTCTCCTGGCAGCCGGCTTCCGCCATGGCCAAGAGGCCACAGAGTGTTTCCAGAGGGCATTGGGAGAAGACGAAGCCAATGGGGAATTTCTTGCTGGGTCGGCAATCGCAGCCTTCCCTTGATGGACCCACTCACACGATTCTGTGTCTTGGAAGGAAGCCAGAGAGAAGTTGGGAGACATTGTCCAGAAACAGCCACATAACTATGAAGCAAAGGTGTTTTTAGCCCCGTTCCTTAAGAAGACAGATAGAGGCCAAGCTGAAGCCCTCTTGGAAGAGGTTCAGAATAGCCGAGACCCTGAAGTCCTGAGAAATGCAGCCAAGTTATTTCAAGCAGAGTCCACCCAAAAAACAATTCCTATTCTACAGAGGGCAATATCGCTGGACCCCACTTACCATCTCCTGTACTATGACCTTGGTGTCCGCTACAAGCAACAACTGGCGGCGGCCGACACGGGCAGGAGAGAAGGAATCTTGGCAGCGGCTACGGAGGCCTTCAAGAAGGCTGTGCAGAAAGATCCCGCCTCTGTGTTTGCAAAGCTGGCGCTAGCTGAAATGCTCGGAGAAAAGACACCTGGCTACCAAGAAGAGATTTACCTCAACCTCATGAGCGAGGTGTCCACCCTCAGCAAGAGGTGCCAGCAGGCCCTCTACCTTCACTGGGGGGACTTCCTCCTCTACAAGCAGGAGTCCCTGCCCGAGGCAGCTGAGATGTACAAAGCCGGTTTCGCCATCCCAGACCAGTATCAGGAGAGACCACAGCTGAAAAGCAGGTTGCAAGAGGTGGCAGAAAAATTCCAGCAGAGCTCCCAGACCACCAAGGCGAAGGCCATTCTTGACTTCATTGATGCAAACGAACACCCATGGGAGAAGAGGAAGTCCTCTGATGGCAACCGCAGAGCAGGAGGGTGGAGATGTGGAGAAAATGGGGGATCCTCTCCCTTCCCAGGGTGCACCAAGACCTCCTTCTGACCCAACCCTGGTGCCCCACCCCTGTACCAATGCCATCCGTGTTGCACCGGAATCTGGGTCCCTGCCTCGTTCAGACCCTGGGCCCATCCTGCTGCTGCCTCTCATGATTCTCGTTAGCGATTTGTATTGTGGCAGCGCCTCAGAGCCCTCGACATGGCCCTGGACCCCACGGAGGCTGGCCCCAGAGAGCCTGCAGCGGAGGGACCCAGCAGACAGACGGGGCAGCCCAAAAGGGCTGCCCAACGGACCGTGGTCTCAGCCCACTAGCTGCCCAGCCACGGCCGAGAGGGCCGGAAGCATCGCTGCAGAGGAGATTTCAGCTTGTGGAGCTGCACGGCTGTTTCCACTCCGAGGGGGGACGGTGCCACCCTCGTAACAATATGGTTTCTCATATCTCCATCCCTAGAAGTTTTTAAGTTTCGGTTTGACAAAGCCCTGGCTGGGTTGATTGAGTTGGGATTGGTCCTGCCTTGGGCAGGGGGCTGGACTGGATGACTCCTAAGGTCTCTGCCAGCCCTAGGATTCTGTGATTCTATGAAGGCCTAAAGCTTTCCTCTGCACCAGTCTGAAGAGCAGCAGCCATTAGCTCACACTCTATCTAAATGGCATTAACATAGCGTCACACCAGGCTGTTAGGAAGGAGATGTCACCCTAATGGCCCCCACTGTCACCAGATAAAGAAACAGATCTCAAGCTGGGTAGAGGGAAACTTAGTTCACAGCATTTCATCTGGCCAGAAACTGCTTATCAATAGCTGAGGTTGTGGGATCCTCATTCTACGATTATGGTCCTCGCTTTCCTCGTGTTTGTCCGTGGGATCTCTTTCTGGTTTGTAACTGTTTCTGTCTGTTCCTTCTGCTAGGTGTAAATCAACTACGGTGGTGGGGTAGGATTGGTTAGGTAATTCTGTTACAGTATGTTATGACTGGTTAGTAACATTATATTAAAAAGCTTCAGGGGCTAGCCGAGTTAGTCTGTACAGGATACATTTAAAAAACCAACAGTCTGGTAGCACTTTAAATCGACATGTTTTGTTAGTCTTTAAAGTGCTACCAGACTATTTGGGGGTTTTTAAGTTTATACTAAAATAATTGGTTAAAGTACAGCCAAGCAAGACTCAAGTGTCACTGTGTAAGCTGGGATCCAAGAAGGAGACCGGAGGGGGGAGGGAGGGAAGAAAGAAAGAGGAGAGGAAGAAAGGAACAGCAAGAAGAGGAAGAAGGGAAGACCTGGAAGAAGAACTCACCTCTAAGACGCAGCCTAAGACCAGAGGTGCCAGGACTCCTCTGCACGGCTGTGACGGGCAGCATCTAGGACCCAGAGAGACTGATCTTGCCTGGACAACAGGGGAAGTCTGTGGGCCCTGATCAGGGTTGGTGAGCATGACACTGTGGGCTTAGCACGTGTCTTCTGCTTACTTTGCAAATTGTCAATAAATAGAGACTAAGAATATTACTGCATAATGCTCTTTCAGTGGTAAAAGCTCCTGCAGACCCGCAGGAAGTTTCACCCTGAGCCCTAGGAATTGGGTAGGGGTGGGTGTCCCTGAAGTGTGGAACGGATAGAGAAATTTGTGTGGGTAACACCGCCCCCGGAGCTCTCTGCCAACAGCAAACATACCTGCCCGCTCTGCTGCCGTCTAAGCAGGAAGCAGGTGGCCACATTCCATCGCGTGGGGTGAGCAGCGCCCACGGGGCCCCGTGGGTAGGCAGCGCTCACAGGAAAACACCGGGACCGTCTCTCACAGAGCAGGCGCCGTGGCTGGAGCCTTGATTGGTGGGAACGGCTGCCCAGATTTACCACACAGCTCAGCGGCCAGCAGCTCCCATGGTCCTCAGTTGGTGGCAGAGAGCCCTGGCGGGAGCGGGGGGGAGAATCCTGTATTGTTCTTAAGTCGGGGATTCTCCATTGTTCTCCGGGGAGTGAAGGGGGAACGGAATCCTCCGTCTTTGTTAAGGAGGAGGCAGGGCTGGGGAGTGGAGGGGGGTATATAACGCCAACAGGCAGAACAGGACCCGGCACCTCTGGCGCTAGTGCACACACCTCTGTCTCTGTTCATGGACCTTCTGCATCGGACAGGACAGCCCCGCCCGCCTGCGCCCCAAACACAGAACAGAAATAGGCGCCGCCGGCTGTCTTTTTTGGATTTCGCCTGTTGCGGACGGTGATCGCTCAGCCCCATCTCTGCTCTCAGACCTCCTGCCTGCTGCTCACAGCCTGCTGGTTTCCTTGGGGCAGCTGAGATGTCAGGGTGACCTGTAAGACAAGGCTCCAGCCCCGTCCCCTGCAAGCTGCATGGTCCTGTCCCACTGGCAGGGAGGGATGGACTGAGCTGGGAACAGGCGTGGGGGCTGGGCCTACAGTTTAAGGGTCTTTCAGAGGAGTAAGACACAAGACCTGATCTGTGACCCCTCACGCCAGCAAGCGCCATATTATCTGGTTCTCCCTCTCCATGAACCCAGAAGCCAGGGTCCGCAGCTCTGTGCTCTGGTTGAGGGGAGTAGGGCTGGCAAGGAATTCGGCCTCTGGCCCGGCCCTCAGATGGTCCTGTCGAGTGAAACTCAGGGGAGGTAGGGCCAGAGTGTCCTCACTGGCACTGGAGAGCAGATAAAACTCGAGTCCTGCTACTTTAATGCCCAGTACGAGACCTGTGAGGTCTCTCCCTAGCAGCTGCTTGGCAAGGTTCCGCCCTGGAAAACATCCACCTCAAGTGCCCCACTGCACAGTCAACCTGTGGAACTCCTTGCCAGAGGATGTGGTGAAGGCTAGAACTTTAACAGGGTTCAAAGAAGAGCTAGATAGATTCATGGAGGTTAGGTCCATCAATGGCTATTAGCCAGGATGGGTAGGAATGGTGTCCCTAGCCTCTGTGTGTCTGGAAATGGGTGACAGAGGAGGGATCACATGAGGATTCCCTGTTCTGTTCCCTCCCTCAGGGGCACCTGGCATTGGCCACTGTCAACAGACAGGACACTGGGCTACATGGACCATTGGTCTGACCCAGGGTGGCCGTTCTTATGTTCTTATGTTCACCCACCTGCAGAGATGACAGTAAATGGAGTGGAGAGCATCATCTCCGGACCCTTAAGGACAGAGGCTATGGTGATGGGCACAATGAAGTGCAGGTGGAGACACCCAGAGAGGCGCCATGCGGGAATCAGGGCTGGTGCTTTGGCTGCTGCCGTGTGAGGTCCATGGTAGCTCAGGGCCCGCTGGACGGACAAAGGTCCAAGGTGCCACCGTGGGGGATTCTGGCTGCACAAGCTGGCTCTGAACTGCTCCTGGACCATCAGGAGCCAAAGGCTGTTGCCGTGGCCACTGGACTGGTCAGTGTAGGGGCCTAGCTACCATGGTGATGGGCACTAGAGAGAGATGTTCTCCCTAAGGGTGCGCCCAGAGGCACTCTGCTCCTGGTGAAACCTGCGGTGTCAGTGCCTGCTCAGGTACAGCTCAGGTTAATAGGGTTTGTCCAGCGACCTGTGGGACGTGGGGTGCTGCGGGTCTCCCTCTACAAACATAGAGCTTTGTGTATAGTCGCTGGGACAGCTTCAGTGTAAATGTTGATGCCGGCCAGTATACGGGGGTTGGTGGAAAGGGGGCGAATGCACCTCCCCCCCTCCCCACGGAGCCGATTCTGGAAGGGCTAGGGCAGCGCGATGTCTCAGATCCCCACCCCGATGCTCCAGCCGGCCGAGGGAAGACTGGGGCTGAGTCCCCCCCGACCAAGTCCAGGGGCAGGGCTGGGCCCTGTGTCCCCCGCCTTCTCCTGCCGGCTCCGTCTGCAGCTTCCCACTGGCTCCCCCACACCAATACCGGCAGCCCGCAGTGTCAGCAGCCGCCCCCTCTGCAGGCTGCCAGCCACAGGGGCCAGTCAGAGCCGACAGAGAACGGCACCCACCGCCAATGCCCGGCCGGCACGGAGGGGAAGGGCCCCAGCCCTCTGGGAGCTCTAGTCCCACCCTCGTCCCCTGCGTCCCCCAACACGGGGAGGGAAGCGGGGGAGGCAAAAAAGGACTCCAACTCCCAGCATGCCGTGCAGCTCTCCTGTGGTGCGTATGTGAAGCCTGCCCGGTGGGTGGGATGGGGCAGGGTACGGACCAGGCCTGGGCAAAAGCCCCTTGGCCCGTGGGCGCAGCGGGAAGTCCCAGACAGACTCCTTGCCTGCCCCCCTCCTGGCGCTGCTGAGAAAAGCTGCGGTGGGGCTTTGTTTGAACAGCCGTGAGCCTTCCCACGCTGCCCCCGCCCCAGGGGTCTGGCCGGTGGGAGCTGCCTGTTATCAACTGGCACCTTGCACAGCCCCCTGCCCCCTCCCCTCAGGCTCGTAGCTGCTCAAAAACCACCTGGCCCCTGGGCCGGGGCAGGCAGGGGTCTGCTTGAGAAGGCTGCTGGCTGGGAGTCAAGTAGGTAAGGCTCCCAGCCAGAGCCTGCCTCTAGCATCCCAACCCTTTGCCCCCTACCCCACATAACCCCAAACCTCTGCCCTCTCCTGCCCCCATAGCCCACCCCAGATCCTGCACCCCAATCCCTACCCCAGGTCACAACCCAAACTCCTGCACCTCCTCCTGCACCCCAGCCCGCTGCTCCAGGTCACAACCCAAACTCCTGCACCTCCTCCTGCACCCCAGCATCCTGCTCCAGGTCACAACCCAAATCGTCCGCTCTCAAACCCTCTGCTGCCCTCCTGCACTCATATCTCCTCCCAGGTCCTGCACCAGGGATCCCGCTAACATTTTCCATCCATGAGCGGAGCGGGTTTTGTCTTGTGCGCCAGTACTGAGGTCATGGGCGCTTGTTCGGCCGTGCCCCCCCCCCGTGGCAGCCAGATGATTCATTTATATAATTAAAATGTGATGGAAGGCAGAACACGAACACAGGGATCGTTAACAAGGTGCAGGACTTTCAATGTTTAGTTAGTATGAAGTCAAATCAAAAGAAAACGCTGCCAAGTTGTCAGCGCGGTCGATGAGCCGCAAAGCTGCTCTGAATCTGCTCTGTCCACACTTCCATGGGACTCCTAGGGGGCCAAGAAGAGCCAACTGCAGCACTGCTCAGCCTGTGGCAGTGGTGGCCCGAGCCCCAGGCCCGTTGGAGTCACTGAGGGGATGTCTGCACTGCGGCGCTATTTCGGGGTACTTCCGGTACCCCCAGAGAGCGTATTCCGCGTCTTGACAGTGCCCGGTATTGGGAAATATCTTCCGAAGTAACCGGCGCGCTATTCCAACGTCCCTGTAAGCCTCATTCCACGAGGAGGAAGGGACGATTCGGAATAGCGCTCTATTTCGAAATGCGCTCGAAACGAGCTAGGCCATTTGCGTAGCTCAAACGGTGTCGCTTCTTTCGAGCGACAGGTGCAGTGTAGACGCGCCCAGTGCCCCAGGGAAACTGCCTTCTTTTCCCCGGCTCCTCGACAGGCCTGCAGGGCACTGGCTCCTGGGATCAGTGGCAACACATGCCAGGCAGGGCAGCTGCTGTGTATCAGCTCTTGTGCTGCCAAAATACTTCCACCCGCAACGAGCAGCTCCCCCAGTGTCAACAGGAGAGTGCTCTGGCAGACCACACACTGAATACACTAGGACTTGCCAGAAGGGCCGGCCCTAACCAATTGGCAGCCCCAGGCGACTGCCTGGCTCGCCCGTAGCATTGCCAGATGGTTTCAAAAAATATACCCGACAAAAATTTGTCGCGCAAAAAAAAAAAAAAAAAAAAGGGTCGGGCACCTGAGCCATCACTGGGCCAATTCATGCTCCATCTTTAGGACAAATGTCTTCAGGGTGTTGTTAAAAACACAACTACAGGATCCTAGCCAGAGAAATCCCCAGCTGGGGAGAACTATTTATCATCAGTGTGCCTCTCCAGTCAATTCATTGGCTCTTCCAAAGGAACACGCCGACTCAGAATGACACTAACATCAGCCAGGACTTCTTTTACTTACTCCAGCTATAGAGGAAAGTGGGCTGAGTCTTCTGGACTGCACTGGGAAGAGTAACCAGGAATGGGTACTATTAACGACACCTGTCATCTACGGCAAAAGCACACAAAGCTAATGGGGAGCTGGTAAATCAGGTTGGTCCCAGGCTGGGAGGTGAAGGATGCCTTTGGCAACAGTTTTAGTAGTAACAACGTCACTGTCAGTAGCCTCACAGAGAGCATCACACGCAATAATTTCCGAAGAATATCGTCCCGCCGAGCCGGGCTGCGAGTGTCGCTGTTAGGACACTCCTTGCTGGTTCAGAATCAGACCCTTTGCTCCAGGGCCCCTGTGGGGAGAAAGATGCCTGGGCTGGGGGGGATTGGGAGCGGACAGGAGAATACCGATGGAGCCCCCTCTCTTCCCTTCCCTTCCCTTCGACCTCAGCACAGGTCCCCAGCTAGAGAGCCTGGTGGCTGAGATGCGACTGTCCATGAATGACCTGGGCCAGGGAGTGGATTTCCCGGCTCTGCCCCAGAGGTAAGGAAACCAGCTGGGAAATGGAGCCCGTTAGAACAGCAACACTGAGGCTACGTCTACATGCGGGGGTTTTGCAGAAAAGGAAATGCAAACGGAGTGCTCATTTGCATATCTCGTGCTCTCATTTGCATATCTTCTGCCAATCCTTTGCGGAAGAGGCTTTTGCGATAAAAAGCCCCGTGTAGCCGGAGCCATTTGTCGGGGAAAAAACCCCTTTTGTGCAAGATCCCTTATTCCTCAAAAAATGAGGTTTACAGGCTCTTGCGCAAACGGGTTTTTTTCCCCCCGACAAATGGCCCCGTCTACACAGGAAGGATCAGAAGAAGTTATGCAAATGAGAGCACGAGATATGCAAATGAGCACTCCGTTTCCATTTCCTCCTCCTCAAAAAATCCGCAGGGTAGATATAGCCTCAGAGGCCAGGCAAGGGGACCCCTGAAGAAATGACCCACCTCCCCTCTGGGAGTATCCCCCCCCCCCCTGCCCCGGGTAAGGGGAGCCCTGTCGAAAGTCGCCAAATCCTCAGAGACCACCCTCCGTAGGCCCCTCTGCTCTTCTGTGGGGCCCAATGAGGATGGAAGGACACGGCCCCCAACCCCAGAGAAACCTGAGAGCGAGAAGCTGCCAGGGAGCAGCTGTCGCAGGGAGAGGGAGGGGAGGGAGGTAGGATCTCCTCCTGCAGTGGGGTGGGAGGGGGCACACACTGCCGGCCACTAGAGAAGAAGCCGAGACCACCCCAGGGTGCCCGTTGACATTAGTCCTCCCTGATTCCTGGGGGCACCCAAGGCTCTGACCCTCCCCTGAAACAGCTGGTGCGGACCCTGTGCCCCTCCGATACCGCTTGTGACCTCGCCCGCCCCTCACCAGGCCATGCCGCCCCCCCAGCCCATATTGCTCTGAGGATCGGGGCCTGGCCAGGCCGGGCAGGGGTGGAAGTGGCCCTTGGTTCCCATGGAGATGGAGCTGCCCGGAGCTCTCCCAGGCTGTCCCAGCCAGGAGGCCAGAGGCAGGGAGCCCGGCTCCTCCCGACCCTGCCTCCCCTCAGCCCCCACGCCCAGCTGGAGCACTCCTGCCCCTGCAGGGCTCCGCACAGCGCCTGAGTCTCCTTCACGAGGCTGCCAGCTGGGGCTGCCCTCCTGGGCCTGGCCTGCCACAGCCCATTGCAGAGGGGAGGCAGCGCCAGCCCCATCTGGGGAACGTTTGCTCCTGGGGGCTCAGAATGGCCCCCACTGGATGCTCCTGGAGCAATAAAGCAGAGACTCAGCCTCTGCACAACTGCCCCCAACCTCCTTCTGCCCCCAAACTCCCTCTCGTACCCCCACCCCACACCTCTCCTGCTGCCAAACTTCCTTCCAGACCTTGCAGCCCACCTCCCACCCAGATCCTGCATCCCTACCCCACTCGCTGGCAGCCCTGTCCCACACACTGAACCCCTCATTTTCTTCCCACTCCAGAGCCTAAGGGGGTCCACAAAATCCACTAACTCTGGAACCCCAGAAAGGTAAATCTGGCCTATGGGAAGCCCTGAACCTCAGTCTTCCCTGTCCCTTCCCCTCACACGGTGGGGCTGGAGCGCCAGAGGAGGGAGATGTCTCAGTTGGGGGCCACATCAGTGACGGCTGAGGGTTTTGGGAGGAGGCTTTTTGCTTCTCTCTTGTGTGGCCTCCCACTGATTTTTCTGTGGGTCAGTGGCCTCCAACCCAAAAAAGGTTCCCCACCCCTGCTATAAAGAGAGAAAACATCGAAACCTTTTGCACGGGACATAAACAGGATGCTTTATTTAAAATGAAACTTGATAAACTAACGTGAGAGTTAATGCGTAATCTGTTTAATCGTTTCAATTCAACCATTCTCCCCAGCTGCAGCCCCAGCAAAATGGCTCGGGTGTCATTATGTAATTAACGGTGAGTTTCCATTAGCAACCGGTAGTCCGTGGAAAGGTTTACATTGACCCAGATGGTCCACGGGGTGCGTGGTGGAGAGAGCTATCCCCCAGGAGAGCGGCACGGCCCAGGGCAGGAGGGTTAAATCTTGGCACGCCACTTCGGAAAGGTTGCCGACCCTTGATCTAGGTGATGCTTGGTCCTGCCATGAGGGCAGGGGACTGGACTTGATGATCTCTCAAGTTCCCTTCCAGTTCTAGTGTTCTATGATTCTATGATTCCTTCTGATATCTAGTAGATGGTGCTGCACCCCCACATGCCCACGGTCCATCTCCGGCTGTGAGGGCCCCAGGTGGATCAGAGCTGGAGCAACCTGCCGCCTTTGGACCCCGCACTGTACTGGGGTGTGTCTTGTGCCTTACAGCTCACCAGGGGTCCCCGAGATCCAGGCAGCAGCTGGAGCTCATGGAGGAGGGAAATGCAGAGGGAGCTGCTGCGAACTGGACTGGGAAAAGGGCCACAGCTAGATCCTCGGGGGGTGTTCTCCAGGACACTTTGGGGAGAAGAAAAAGACTCCACCCACCCACCTACTCACCTTCCTTCTGTCTCCCTGTGTCCTTATCTAGTTCCGACTATCCGCCCACTCGTCCCTCTCTCCTGAGATGTTTAGCTTGTTGTGTGAGAAAGGGAAAACCTGGCAGGGGCAGCCTGGCCTCTGGGGGCTGACTCCTTCCCATCCCCCCACGCAGCCTCTTTTCTGGCCCACTTTTTAGACAGCCCGTCCTGGGTTGGCCCTTGCTGGAGTGGTGCACCGGGGGCACTCCCTTCCCTTCATCTCTACTCGTCAGGGTGTTCGTTTGCAATCATAGGATCATAGAATCACAGACACTAGGACTGGAAGGGACCTCGAGAGTAATCAAGTCCAGTCCCCTGCCCTCATGGCAGGGCCAAGCAACATCTGGACCATCCCTGACAGGTGTCCATCCACCCTGCTCTTAGGTATCTCCAGTAATGGAGATTTCACAACCTCCCCAGGCAATTTATTCCAATGTTTAACCACCCTGGCAGGTAGGAACTTTTTCCTAATGTCCAACCCAAACCTCCCTTGTTGCAGTTTAAGCCCGTTGCTTCTTGTCCTATCCTCAGAGGCCACAGAGAACAATTTCCCCCTGACTCACTGTGACACCCTTTTGGATACCTGAAAACTGCTGTCATGTCCCCCCTCAATCTTCTCTTTTCCAAACTAAACAAGCCCAATTCCTTCAACCTCCCTCATAGCTCATGTTCTCTAGATCTTGAGTCATTCTCGTTGCTCTTCTCTGGACCTTCTCCACATCTTTCTTG
Organism: Rafetus swinhoei; assembly: GCA_019425775.1. Taxonomy (NCBI): domain Eukaryota; kingdom Metazoa; phylum Chordata; order Testudines; family Trionychidae; genus Rafetus; species Rafetus swinhoei. The sequence continues at coordinate 347,270,624 of CM033437.1, read as the reverse complement.
AATTGTGGTGCCCAAAACTTTCTTGATTTCTGCACGTCTTTCTTGAATTGTGGTGCCCAAAACTGGACACAGTACTCCAACTGAGGCCTAATCTTCAAAGAGTAGAGTAGAAGAATAACTTCTCGTGTCTGGCTCACAACACTCCTAAGCACAGCTTAGTTTATGATGCAGACAAGAAGCAAGACCTCATAGCAAACATTGCAATAAAACCATGTCCTAAGATAGAATAAATGACCATAGAAGCCACGGTCTCTTCCTGCCTTAACACCGGGGTCAGCATTTATGAGCATACCCGAGGCGGATCTACCAACAGTACAAGCCATTCCTTCCCGCTAATCAGGAAGGGTGGCTGAGAAGGTGAGACAGAAGGATACAGAGCTTATGAGCCAAACATACAGAACTTATCGCCTTCACTATACTTATTATATTCTTATACAAACCTTACAATACTACGTTTTGGCTACAGTTGTTCCTTCCTACGTGGAGCGCTCTGCATTTGTCCTTATTGAATTTTATCCTGTTTACCTCAGATCATTTCTCCAGTTTGTCCAAATCATTTCGAATTTTATTCCTATCCTCCAAAGCACTTGCAACCCCTCCCTGCTTGATCTGGTCCACAGACTTCAGAATTGTGGGACCTCAGGGAAATGGCAGAGCCTCACTGGAGGGGTGGGGCAAAGGATGGGGCATGGTTGCTTGATTGCACGGGAGAAGAAACTTGGCAACCCTAGACAGGGTCTGAGACACTGCATCTTTGCTGCTTATTTCTGTTCCACCAGCGAGGCGACAGCTGGCCCAGTTATGCCTTCCTGAGCTACACACCCCTGGGCCTGCCGTGCAGCCCAACCCTTAGGCCTGGTCTCCACTGCCAAATTTTGTCACCCATACCTGCCCTTCGGCAAGAAAACAGGGGGACTGTTCGCACTGCGATTTGACTGCTGTTGGGGAAATGCCCCGTTTTGGTGACAAAAAAATTCCACCCTATGAAAGACTTTTTTTCTTTTCCCTCCCTTTATTGTTGACAGAGAGTCACTGCGGCCTCCGCTGTTTGTTTTGTGGAGAGAATTGGCTTCCTCCAGTATCCCACAATGCCTGCCCTGAGCTTTCCGCTCAGTGTTCTGTGACCTCTGCTGCCCTGCAGGCTGTGCCCCCTCCCCCTTCAAAGCTGCAGGAAGTATCAGTCACGGCCAGATACCATCTTTCCCCATGCTGTACCGTACTCCCTGGGGTCTGATGCCAGTGACCCTAATAGCTCTTCTCAGACTGTACCCACTGTCGTACTTCGGTGTTCTGTCCTTCAGTACCTTCACTGGTCTGTACTGTCAGTGTCAGTGTCGTCTGGTCAGGGTTGTCCTCGCGTGCTTCTGACAGGACCTCTACTCCGGTGGTGATGAGAAACTTTCGGCTGCGTGCGTAACAATCGGTACTCCCTTTATCTAGAGTGTTAGACCCCATGCACTTGGGTCAACACAGGAGATCTCTGAGAGGCCCTGGAAACGACAGATGCAGGCAAGGTTTGAAATCAAATGAGCAGGTTTATTGTCAAATACGAAGCTCTAACAGTTGGTAACAGAGATCCTACAATGTTACACCACTGGGCACTATGGCCCATATTGACAAAGTACCAACACCGGGCAGGCCTATTGCCATATAACAGATATTAACAGCGGTTAGTCAGAGTTAAGCCGCTGTGATTTCTGTAAGTTTAGGCAATGACACCCGCCGTTCAGGTGCCTAGTGCGCCCCAGCCCAGGTCGGCCGGAGAGCACCCTTTGCGATGTCCTTTTATAGACAGGTACAAACAACTTACACCATTTCTTTACATACAAGGTTGCCACCCTCTGTGGCCTAGTTACCACCCCTCACCTTGTGCAAGGGGGCTTACCTTCTATTCGTCATCCTGTCAGTTCCGACCTGGTTCTGAACCTAGCTTGGTATGTGCCTAACTCCTAGGGAGTTCTTGTACCAGGACATTGCTTAAGATATTCCGTTACTCCCTTTTTGCTTACAGTCTGTGCTTAGTGTCTCCCTGTGTCCATGATTCACCTAACTTACACAATTACACAGTTATCAGTAGGGCCTCTTTCTTGGCTCCTGTGTCACTGAACTAAAGTCTTGCTCACTAGATTGCAGGCCTGTTGCTGTTTTCATGTTACAGGCCTCTATTTAGGCCTGCTGACTCCACATTACTGACCCTCAACTTACTACATTCCCCCACTTTTTGTCCTTTTATGGGGAGGATGTTTATCTATCGTCCTGGAAAAGCATAATGCATGATCTGAAGGTGACCCAGTGGGCTAAACATTGTCCTGTGGACACATTATTGTTCGGTTCACACGTTCATGCCCCATCTGTCCCTTAGTCTGCACATTCCCTCGTACGACTGATGGACAGATTTTATTTTCCAATTCTGTTAGGTTCCTTATGGTGGGCCTGGGAATGTTAGGCCCAGGACCATTCTTAGGAATGTACTTTTATGATTGAGTTTTAACAGCCCTCTCAAATAATTTATATGGAAATAGTGTGTCTTTTTCTAGCATATTTGGGTATATATGCATAGTGTGTATGTGTATAAATGACACAACCTTGTAACAATTTGTTTTGTAACTTGGTGTTGTGATTTGGCCCCTGTGGTACTGCTGATAGCAACACACTTTGATTAGGGTATGTAGAGTTACCATTTGTATTATCATATATATAGTAGCCCAGTGTCTGTGAGTCTGTAACGCCGAAATGCTGGCTGTTCCCTCTGGGGGGCGCTGTTGCCTGAAATGCTGGCTGTTCCCTCTGGGCGGCCTGTGCTGCATGGGGAGTGTGGGGCCCAAACAGCCGCTTGCTCCCCAGCGGCGGCCCGGCTGAGCGGCGCAGAAGTCAGCCAAGTGCCACGGTGGGAGGTGAAGGGGAGCGGGGTGGTGATGTGCGGCGTGACAGCGGCTCCAGGCCCCACCCCCAGCCGTGAACGTCACCGCCCCGCCCCCCTTCGCCTCCTGCCGTGGCGCTCGGCTGACTTCTGCGCTGCTCAGCCAGGCTGCTGCATGGGAGCAAGCAGCGCAAGCGACCATTTGGGCTCCGTGCTCCCCATGCAGCACGGGGAGTGCGGAGCCCAAACGGCCATTTGGGCTCCACGGTCCCCCGAGTGAGAGGCAGGAGGGGGAGGAGAAGAGAAAGAGAGGGGGGAGGCAGTAGGAGGAGAAGAGAGAGAGAGAGAGAGAGAGAGACGCAGTGAGAGACCGGAGGCTCAGGACAGACGACCGACGTGGAGGAGAGACCTGCAAATCCCATTTTATGACGGGCTAATTGGCTAGTTATTAATAGTAGGCTGAGTGTTTTTTAGTGATTTCAAATACTTGGATAGGCATTGTTACAGTGTGTCCCACAAGATTATATATATAAGAAGCAAAAGAGAAATTTGGAGTAGTGACATTATAAATGAGGCCCTTTATAATAAATGTTGGAATAATATGTGCCTCAGTTTGGGTCCAATGTCACTGATCCAAATCTTTACAGGTAATAACAGGGATTTTTTTAACCCAGGTTGTAGTTTTATGCACTTAATTTCCTTTTGTGTTTCTTTCTCTATCCTTTTTTTTAACCCTTTTTTAAATATTTGCTTCTATTTGTTTGTTGATATTTCACCTGTGATGACTAAACAGTTTAGCAATGCTATACACGTTGTAAATGGTGTACAGCAAAAATACAACAAATAATACAGTGATACAGAAACAATAGTGGTACAGCAAACAACAATTGGTTTTACATAATAGCCAAATTTAAATTAACTAACAATGATTTCTAGCTGATTGCCAACTTAATTGTCCCATGGACATTGAAGTGAACAGTCTTTTAGTAATAAAGCACTTAATTTTTCTTTTCTTTTCTTGATGCTAGGCATTTCTTCACTGGGTGCTGATATCTTCTAGTGTTTTTGTGCTGTGATATCTTCTGGTGTTTTTGATCTGTAGGATAAAACCTTAAAAAACTTCAGTTAGTTGACATAATAAAAGTTTTTGCTTTACATCTATCTCGTTTTCAGTAACCCAAATTTAATAAACGGGTTAGTTGAGTTGGTTTATAATAGGGACCAAGTCTTTTATAATACAAATTAAACTTTTGCAATTGTTGTAGAGCCATCTATTTTCACTTGAGGTTTATTACCAATTTTGTCCTCCAAACACAACGCTTAACTGCTAAAATAGATACTCACAATGTTCCATGTGATAGTGTATTGCTTTTCCCTCAAAGTGTTTAGCAGTTTTACCAAGTTTTTAGAGTTAATTTGCTCATGATACCAACTCCACTTTTGTTAACTGTTTAAAAGCACAAAGGTTAGCAACTATTATTTTCCTTTAACATGCTACAAAAGAAAACAGCATTTATAACAAAATGCTTTTTTAAACAGGTGTATGTAAACACTTTGAGGATATTAACATTCCTGATGGTTTGTTGTGTTAGGAGTTTAAGGTGGAAACCTGTTGAAAAAGTTTGGTTAGCTGTATGCATTATTGCTATGCCATTCTTATAACTGTATTTAAAAGTAAAAACAAGGTTATAAAATCTATACCAAAATTGACATTGTTAATGCTACCTGAATCTTAATATTGGACATTTAATGTTAAGGGTCTGGTCTTCCTTACATTTTCTTTGAATTAAAAAATAAATAAAAAATGTTGATTAATAAAAGAAAAAAAATTGTTTGTAATTGCATTTTTTGTTGAGGCATGAAATATATGTACATATATTGTACCTGAAACCTTTTTGAACTGTGAACAAAAATAGTATTCATAAAATGATTATATCCCAAATATGATAATAAAATAGTGTGGTACCACATTTTTTTAAAAAAAAAGTATAAAAATTGAGTTTTGTTGCAACACAGTAAAAATAATTTTAAAAAAATAGTTACGTGAGACAACATACAACAAAGACAACATACAACAAAGACAACATACATAACTTATAGGACAACTTACAATTAAAAACAAATGGCACCAACTTTACATTTATATCTATACAAAATAAGAAAAACAAAGCAAAATTGGAAAAATAAACAAAGAGTTAAACATTTAAGTTAGCAAGTTACTACCTATATTTTCAAATAATAGTTAATGGTTCGGATTAGAAGCAGAGTCTGCATATCTGTTGCTTAGCAACCTTATCTTTAGGAAAGTTGGGAGTCATTCCAGCTGTTGCATTACTGAAGGGTTAAAATAATTAATTTATGGGAATTATTTAAAGTAAAATTTTACCTTATTTTTTCTTTCTTATTATGTTTTATTTTTAATTATTTAATATTTTGAAAATTTTTATAACAAACTCACTTTTAACAGAGAGAGGGAGAGTTGGGAGAAGAAGGAAAAGAGACTCGAGTCAAGAGAGTTTAACTCTTAAAATTCTCTTAAAGTACAGCCCGCAGCGAATTTAGCAAACAGAGAAAAGCTATAAAGAAAAACATACTGGTATGTAAAAATATCTCCGAAAGAAGAATGCATTTTAGCTGAGCGCAGAGTATGCTTCCATGGGTTGGAGTAGTTGGAAACCTGCATCCTGGATTTTTATCCTGACTCTAAGATGAGAGTGGAGGTTGTTACCTGCGCTTCTGAAAAATGAATTTGTTCCCCCAGTGTCTGTTGCTGTTGTCTGCATGTTAGATGGACTGCCAGAGTGCCCATACATGCTGCACTTAACTGTTTCGGGGCAACTCCATGAGTTAATGCATAAGTTCTTGTTAGCCTGCTTAATCTTACTTTTTCACTTTGAAATTCTTTTTTACTCACATTCCTGCGGTGAAGTCGCAGCTCCTGTCTCATAGTGTGCTCTGAAAACTGTTCCATTTTTTCCTTAATTTTATTTAACAATTCAGTGAAAGCACTGCTTGCTACTTCTACCTCCTGTGCGCTTACTTTTCCCATTCTGATGGGCACCAGTCTAAGTCTCAGTTTAAGTTCAACTGGGACCTGTCTTTTATCACATGGTTGTGGTTGCAATGCAGTGGACCCGGTCTCATCTTTCAAATTTGCCAGGGCCACCTTTGATAATTTCTGTCCCACGGCTTCAGGTACTGTGAAAGTTCCCAAAGGCTGTTGCTTTGCAAGGGACGGCACTTCTCTCTTTTGCAAGGTTGCTTCTTTTAATTCCCCTATCTGTTCCATTACTTGGGAGGCTAGCAGTGTGGTAGGCTGTTTAAGCCATCTCACTGCCATAGACATAAGTTGCAAAATCCTAGGCTTTTTAGTACTATTACTCTTTTTCAGCGCTTCAGTTTCTGCCATGGCTTTACATATACCAGTTTCTCCAGACTCTTTTTTAAATTCCTCTGGCCCTCCATTTTTCCAATGGGCCCATATTTCGAAACCTACCAGAATTTTAAGGGAATGTAGATGTGGGTTACCTAACTCATGATTTTCTTCCGTTTTAGCTGTTAGATTGCAAACAGATAAACAGAACTGTTTGCCTTCTTACCAGATCAGCAGTCGGGATCACCAGTGTCGTACCTCGGTGTTCTGTACTTCAGTACCTTCAGTGGTCTGTACTGTCAGTGTCAGCATCATCCGGTCCGGGTCATCCTGGCACTCTTCAGACAGGACCTCTACTCCGTCGGTGGTGATAAACTTTCGGCTGCGTGCATACCAGTTGGTACTCCCTTTATCTAAAGTGTTAGGCCCCGTGCACTTGGGTCAACACAGGAGATCTCTGAGAGGCCCTGGAAACGACAGATGCAGGCAAGGTTTGAAATCAATCGAGCAGGTTTATTGTCAAATGTGAAGCTCTAACAGTTGGTGACAGAGATCCTACAATGTTACACCACTGGGCACTATGGCCCGCGTTGACAAGGTACCAACACTGGGTAGGCCTATTGCCACATAACAGATATTAACAGTGGTCAGTCAGAGTTAAGCCGCTGTGATTTCTGTAAGTTTAGGCAATGACACCCGCCATTCAGGCGCCTAGTGTGCCTGCCCCCTGCCACCGCAGGTCGGCCGGAGAGCACCCTTTGTGGTGTCCTTTTATAGACAGGTACAAACAACTTACATCATTTCTTTACGTAGCGGGTTGCCACCCTCTGTGGCCTGGTTACCGCCCCTCACCTTGTGCAAGGGGGCTTACTTACTATCCTTCATGCTGTCAATTCCAACCTGGTCCTGAACCTAGCTTGGTATGTGTGAGGCAGTGGGGAGTTTTAGGGGTTGAACGGGGGGGTGTTACATACAGGGGGGCACTCAGTGCCCAGCAGTTACTGGTTTAATGTGACAAAGGTGGGGAATTGGTTGTTTCAGAGAACAGCCCAGAGTTGGAGCCGTGGTGTCTGGTACCCTGATGACCCCAACCCTCCTTGGAGGACACGGCCAGTTCTGGCCAGATGACAGAGAATGGGCTGCAGAGAGGGACCCGGCATCCGGCCCAGCTGACCCCAGCGAGGGGAGAGCATTGGACGGAGGAGAAGAGGCGGAGAAGAGGGGCCCGGGCTACCCTCTTACCTGGGGAGAAGACTATGGACTGGGGAGGGGCCGTTGCTGGGGATATTGGAGGCTTTGCTCGGGGACTGGGGGTTGTTGTTGTTTTTCTTGGGGACTGAGAGCAGAGCAGGCAGAGCTTGGCTGACGTGTGGGCTGGGGCCAGACCCATTGCTGTGTTCAAAGCTCAATAAACCCTCCTGTTTCGTGCAGGCTGATAGTTGCTCCGGTCTAGAGAATGGGGGGGCACCATTCCTTCTGGGGGTGAAGGCCCCGGGGGTCCAGAGAGAGTGAATCGCCGAAGGGGCTCACGGCGGAGGCAGGCGGCTAACGGCCCTGAGAGGCACCATCCCGGAGGCGGAGGGGCAAACCCCCCAGGTGAGAGTGGGCCCCCGAGAGAGGGTCACCGCACTGGAGTGGACCCCTGAAAAAGGTGTGGGCTCCACCTGTGAGCCGTGACAGTATGTGCCTAACTCCTAGGGAGTTCTTGTTCCAGGACATTCCTTAAGATATTCCGTTACTCCCTTTTGGCTCAGAGTCTGTGCTTGGGGCCTCCCTATGTCCATGATTCACCTAACTTACGCAATTACACAATTATCAGTAGGGCCTCTTTCTTGGCTCCAGTGTCACTGAACCAAAGTCTTGCTCACGAGATTTCAGGCTGCTGCTGTTTTCATGTCACAGGCCTCTATTCAGGTTTCCTGACTCCACGTTACTGACCCTCAACTTACAACACCCACTGGGATCTGATGCCTGTGACCCCAATAGCCCTGCCCAGACTGTACCCGCTGGGGTCTGATCCCAGTCACCCCAATAGCCCTGAGAGGGACCCCTACAGCCCCATGTATCTCAGCGCTGCCAGGGGGAGAGGGGAGGACCAGATTTTACCGTATCTCTTAGCTGAGCCCTGACAAGCACGTCCGCCTGGCCACAGCCCAGCTGGCAGGTGGTTTGTGACTCCTCTTATCTCCACTTGCGTGGGCAGGAAGTGACTGTATCTGCCATCTTCACAGAGTTGCATGTTCACTATTGATCCCTGCTCCCCTCTCAGCCCCTCCCCCACTGGTCTATAAATGCCCAGGCAGGGCCAGTGCCCCGTGCAGGCTGCACTTGGACCGACCCGGCACCAGAGCAGCTACCCAGCGACAATCAGGTGAGTCCCCGGCTTCCTCCCGCTTCTCCCCCCTGCGCTGGTGGCTGGTGGCAGCGGGTCCATTCCTGGGCTGGGGGCCTTGTGTGCGCCAGGAACCCCTCTCGGTCTCACTGCTTCCCGTACACAGCGAGGCCCAGCCCCCGGCCCCGTGCCCGGTCCCTGCTGGACCAGCGCTCCGCAGGGCGGCTCTCCCGCTGGGCCCTTCTCCCAGTCACGGTGCCAGGGGATCCCAGCCCCCCTCCCGGGGCGCAGCAACTATCTCCCCTCCGCTCTTCCCCTCCCCACACATGGTGTCGGCTTCCCAGACACTCAGGGTCCATGGGGGGGAAATGAGTGTGGTTCAAACACCTGTGAGGGGGAAAAGGCCCCGGGGTCTGGGGTGTTTGGTGCCCAGGTGCTGGATGGAGACAAGAGGCTCTGTGCTCCCAGCACTCACCCCGCTCTAGCCAGAGGACTGTGGCCGAGGGGCTGCCCTGCTGCTGCCATTCCAGCCATGTGCACACAGACCGGCCCCCCGCCTGGCACTGGGGCCCTTCCAAACTCCTCCCTCCCGCCGCCTGCTCCCTCCTCCCGGTCCCATGGAGGGGGCTGCGTGGGGCCCTGCCAGCCCCAGCACTGGGGGAGGGGCAGCGGGGGATGGCAAATGCCCCTTCTGAGAATCACTGTGCTGAGGATCCGGTTCCTGGGTCCCCCTGAGTGATCCCGGCCTCCCTGCTGCCCTCTGGCGTCTCCCCCCTGCAGCCCTGGTGTGGGGGGTTCCTGGCCGTGCGGCTTGCAGAGCCCAGGCCCTGAGGAGCTGGGACCCCGCTCCCTGCTGGGTGTCCAGTTCTGTCCCTGGGGCGCGGCTCAGCGAGGGGTTAGAACCAAAGGGCCCTTTGGAACCAGGGAGACGGGCTCTGAGCAGGGTCCCCCGAGGCTGGGGGCTGGGATCCCTCTGGGGCCCTTCAGCCTGGCCAGGCTCCTTACCGCACAGCCCTGACTCCAGAACCCCTCCCCGTGAAATGCCCCATGGGGCGGGATGGAGGTGGAGTTTTTCCAGGGGTGTCTCAGGCTCCCCCGCCCATCTCCCTTGTGTGTTTTCTCCCCAGGGGAAGCGAGACGATGGGCCCAGTCACCTACTTCAGCCTCTGCCTCCTTGGCTGCCTGATCTTTAACCCCTCGCTGGAAGGTGAGTCCCTGCCCGGCCCCTCAGGCTGGAGACCCCAGGCTCTGTTTGCCCCCGTGAAGTCATTTCACTCAGGGACCCACAGCCCCACCGTGGGGGAGCAGCCACCACATCTGGGTACCCTGAACACCTGCCCCGCCCATCCCATCGATCCAGACCCCGGCCACCAGCTCTTTGTTGGGAGAATGCGCTGTTGCCCCTTTAATGTCGTCTCTTTGAGACACGGCCAGCTTTGCGGAACTTTCTTTTCTCTTCGACTTTCCTCCGATGAGCCCTCACCGGCCAGTTCTGAGCTTATTAAAATAAACGTCGTTCAATGCCATTGCTGTAGCTGCTGATGCTCACTCTTTTCCTTCCCTCCTTCTGTCTGTTCATGGGCACTTTCTCCTCGCTGGCTTAAAACGTCAGATCCACAACCAATTTCTCCTTGTGAGTCAGAATTAACCCTGAGCTGACTGTTCCCCTAGGACCTCCTTCCCCTTCTCTCCTCATACAGCCCAAGGACATTTTGAAATGTTCATGTTTTCCCAACCAATAGCTGGGAAACTGAAGTCCCCCCATTCCGACCGGCTCCTCTCCTTTCTATTGATAGGATATTTCTATGAATATTTCTATAGTTTCTTCTGGAAATACCTTCTCCTCCTCGTGTGGGAGTTGGCATCACCATTTCCCCCTCTTTTATAGGGAGCTACTCCTTGTGTTGCTGTACAGACTTCTGAGAGGCCATTTCCGCACAGTTATCCCTCTTGCTGCTCCCCCAACCCCGCTTTTGCAGTTTTCTGTTTCCCACCCCACACGTAGCCTCTGTTAAGGTCAACTCTGGGATTTTGCCACCTGCCTCTTTTCAACCTAGTTTAAAGCCCCGTCTCTAGGTTGGCAAATGAGCACATGGGGTCCCTTCAGCCTGTGCTGTACCCCAACTTACGTTCTGCTCCCTGCCCCACCAGTGTCGCCCTGACATCCAGTGCTCCCCGCCCTCACCCCACAGTCCCCTGTCTACTCTGACTCCATTGCGTTGCTGCCTCTTTGTGTCGACCTCCCCAGCGCCCTGGCACAGAGGAGAGGAGGCGGCCGTCTTCCTTGAGGACACCCAGCACCTGTCCCCTGACACCGGTCATTGTCGGTAGCACAGCCTCACTGCCACAGCGAAAGGAGGCGGGGGGGGCAGCTCTTTTAGCTGAGGGGCCATTTTGGGAGAGGACAAAGTGTCACAGTGGTTTTGGAAGTCTAGAGAAGCTAGATGGGCAGCTACTGACAGCTCCGCGCCCTCTCTTGCCTCCACAACAGCCTCTCCCCGAAATGTGAGCTCTCTCCAGACTGGATTGGGAATAAAGGCCACAGCCTGTCGCTATGGCTGGGATAACTATGGAGACCACTGCTTCAGGTTCTTCCCTCAGAAGCTGACCTGGTCAGAAGCTGAGGTAGGAGGCTCTTCTCCAGGATCCATGGGGCGGGGCAGTGGGTTTGGTGACAGGCCCCGGGGGGGCAGGGGTTGAAGAGGGGGCCCTGGGGCTCAGGAACAGGCTCCGAGAGGGGACTCTCTCTCCTCTCAGCAGCCCCTGCCCTGGGTGGACCCCGCACCGGGGCAATGAGCATCGTCCCGCAGGGTGACAGGCCTGGCCCATGTCCCTGCTGCAGGTGCAGTGTCAGCGTCACCAGCCTGGGGCCCATCTGGCCTCCATCCTCAGTGAGACAGAAAGGGACATAGTGGCCAAATACCTCAGCGAGTCGACCTACGAGGATGTTGCTGTCTGGATCGGACTCCACGACCCCGACAAGGTGAGCGCCCGGCCCAGCCTGGCCTCTGGCAGCTGCCCGCCCACGGCTCTGGCTCCCAGGGGCTGGGCACATCCCAAGCCCCACGATCCCTTCATGTGGCTACCAGGATCTCCCTCCCCGACTGCTACGCCCTTCCCCCCTCACAGGCACCAGTGTCTCCCCTCTGCACTGCCCCTGTCTCCCCTGCCCCTGCTCCTTTTCCGTCCCCATCCTACTGTAACCTCCCCTTCCCCTCTGGCTTCTCCCCCCCAAACACAGCCCAGATCTGGTCCCCCCCAATCCTAAGGCTGACCTTTGACCTGCACCTGCCTCCCCAACTACTGCCCCGTCCCCCTTCCCCCTCCCAGCCCCTGCCAAGCCCTCCCCTGTCCCCAATAGCCCCCTCCCTTCCCCCTCCCGGCCCACGCACTGTGCCGAGCCCTCTCCCTCCCTCCCACAGCCTGTCTCCCATCCCCACCCCACGTTTTCCAGCCGCTTTTCCCTGCCTGAGACTTGAGCCTCTGAACACCCCCCGACTGCTGGTCGCTCCCTCGGCCTGGGGGTCCTGCCCTGGCCTGGTTCTCTGTAGGGGAGCCCCAGCACCACCGGGCAGGGAGGGGCAGGGGGACCCGTCACGGGATGGGAAGGAGCCCAGGCAAGAACCTCTGGGGGGGGGGGAGGCACCAAGCCAGTCTGGGCTCTAGCCGGCAGCCCCGTCACAGCTCCCCTGTGTAACCACATCAAGCTCCATCCGAACTCTGCTCCATCCATTTCCCGGTCCCCTGCTCAGGGTAGCGCTGGGCCGGGGGCGGAGGGAGGGAGGGAGACTCCTGGGCAGCTCCCGCAGACTCAGGCCTTGGCTCCCTGCCCCAGAGCAGAGGCTGGGCCGGGCCCCTTGTGGGAGGTGGGAAGGCGCTGTGAGCTGTTCTCCAGCCTGCTCAGCCATCCAGCTCCTCCACCCCTAGCACTGGATGGAGCAAATTTTGTGCCCCCCCCAGGGCCAGCTAGACCCCCGAAAGCTGAGGCCAGGCCAGAGCCGGCCCCTTGTCCCCTGCTCTGATTGTCTGGAGCTACCGGTCCTGCTGCCTTGGGGCCAGACTGGGGCTGAGCCCTCGAGAGGGGAAACGGCCCCGAGTCCCCTCCCCTGATCCCCCAGCGTCTCCATCACAGACACACATTGATTTTGCTCACACTGGCCAGCACAGGAAGCCCCCTGCTCCCCTCCCCCCCCCCCGCCAGACACTGGCCACTGCCACCCCCCCGAGTAAGTGCAGCTTGGTGCGGGGCTTTGGTCAGTCGGCGAAGGGTTTGGGAGGCAGAAGGGAAAGTTGATGGGCTGAGCGTTACTGTGACGTCCGTGTCTCTGGGCTGGCCCTTCCCCAGCTCTCGCCCCCGGCCTGAGCAGGGCCCTGCTGTATTCGGGTTTGGTGTTCCTATGGTGCCGCATCACCAGGGTCTCTTCTGCCCGGCTCCCCACAACCTTTCTCCCCTGGCTCCGCAGGACAGAAACTGGGTGTGGACAGATGGCTCCATCTATCGCTACAATACTTGGGCGGCTGGGGAACCAAACAACAGTGGAGGCAATGAGTACTGTGTCGAGGTGTTAGCCTCCAGTGGTAAGCAAAGACTCAAACACACCTGCACCCAGAAAGGAGTCCCGCCGGGACCCTGTGCACACCACACAGCCCGCTGAGGGGTTGGCCTCCTGTCCTGTCTCGTTCAGCTCCCCGTGCTGATCTCTGTGACAGGGGAAATGTCTGTTTCCATGGTAGCATCTCTAAGGTCCAAGCAAACACATCCAACTAGTCTTCCCTCTAATTCACAGTCCATGTGCCTCCCAGCCCTGGCCGGTCCTACTTGTCACTGGCAAACTGCTCCCACATGCCTGGACAAGTTCACTCCCAGCCGTTTGACCTGGGATTGTTTAACCCCTTTCTGGCCACGGCTCCCACGTCCGTGAGAGGGGCTGTTCTAATCTCATCACTTCTCATCAACAAGTGCCACACGGCTGCCAAAAATAGAAAACCTCCTTCTGAGCGGCATTAACCGGCGTGTTGTGAGCAAGACCCGAGAAGGGATTCTTCTGCTTTGCTCTGCCCTAAATTGTCCTCAACTGCAATAGTGTATCCAGTTCTGGGCAGAATATTTCAGGGAAAATATGGACAAATTGGAGAAGGTCCAGAATAATAATGATGAACCGTCTAGAACACATGAGCTGGGAGGGAAGGTTGACAAAAAAGGGGTTTCTTCTTTGTGGAGAGGAGAAGACGGAGAGGGGGCAGGAGAGCAGCTTTCAAATACCTAAAAGGGCGTTGCAAGGAGCAGGGAGAAAACTTGTCCTCAGTAACCTCTGGTGCCAGGACAAGAAGCAAAGGGTTTGAATTGCAGCGAGAGACGCTCAGGTTGGACAATAAGAAAAACTTTGTCAGAGGCTGGGAATGGACGACACAGCCGCGGGGTCGTCTCTCCACACGATGCAATTGGGGGAAAGGGGCACTGCCAGGGCAGGCACCACCCACTTGCCTTCTCCCGCCCCACTGGTTTCTGTCTTGCCTTCTAGGTTATAAGAACTGGAACGATATTTCCTGTGAGACGAAAAGCAAGTATCTTTGCATGTACAGATACTAGCGAGAAGAGCTGTTTGCCTGGGCCCGACAGGTCGCTCAGCGCCTGGGCTACAAAGAACCGTCCCCTCGGGCACAATCAGGCAACGTCCCAGACTTTCGGCTGCTTTGCTGCATCGGGGGCCAGTCCTGCCCCTCCCTGAGAGACCAGCTCTCAGGTTCCCAACTGCAAACTGCCTCCCCACAGTGTCTCTGTGCTAGTTACACCCCTGCCCCTCCCTCTCTCCCCCTCCACGGCTGCAGCAGCTACAGCAATAAACTCTCCTGAGCATGCAGGTCTGTGTGTGTCTCCTCTGTCCCATGCCTGGCCCCGCGTAGATGTGTCCATCCAGCCCCCTCTGGTCCTGAGCAGCCCGGACCTCACTGGATAGGAGGGAGGGGACCCCAGAGCGAGGCAGGTTGGACCTGACCTTTGGGCAGAGGGGGAGGACTCGTTCTCCAACCAGAGCAGTAATGGAGGCATCGTACGGCCCCTGGCTGAGAGGGGATCCATGCCAGAGCCTGACAACCGCGCCCTCTGGATCCCTTGTCCCCATGGAACTGTCCTTTGTGAGATCTCTCCGGCCACACGGGTCTGCACAGTTCATCCTTTAAGCCGAATTTCAAGCGGAGGAATTGAGAGGGTTAGTGGAAAGGAGTCTGGGGGTCACAGTCAGTCACTGGTGGAAAAAGTCCCCAAAAAAGTCACTTGAGTAAAAGTACTGCTACTTTGAAACAAATGTAACTCAGTAAAAGTCAAAGTATCCTCCTGGAAAACTACTCGAGTAAAAGTACAAAACTATCACATCTCAATTGTATTCACGTATCCAGAAGTAAAAAGTAGCCATCCCATGGAAATCTGTGGGTAACCAACCGCGTTATTGTAGGATAACTTTCTTTTTCACACATATATACACCCACACATATATACATATTCACACACACACACACACACACACACACACACACAACCACCACACATACACATTGTAGGCAAAAATGGTGTGGGCACTTTAGGCTAAAAGTTGTTGAGGATAAAAAAATGCGGTCGCGGCCCCTTTAAGAGCCGTGTGTCCCAGGCATGCTTTCGTCAGGAGCCAAGCCATTCCAGGAACCAGGTGCTGGTACGCCAGAGGGGAATCCCATTCGATTCAAGTAAGATGGGAAAATAGGAGCCGGTATGCGGGCCTGGGGCACACCGTCACCAAAAAAGCACTCTGTGTGTGTATATATATATAATATGCATGCAAATATATACTTATATGTGTGCATATGTATATGTGTGTGTGTGTGTGTGTGTATATATATATATATATTATATACACATATACTGTACATTTATATTTCAAATCTGGAATGTAGCTGTAGTCGCAGCCTTCATTTATAAAACTAAGGAGAGACCAAATTAAATACAGGAGTCAAATGACAGAAATGTATTTATTTTGTCTACAGTCACACATGGGCATTTCTAGCATTTTATCATTGCAATGATTATTTACAAAAACATTTGTTCAGCCTTAGAGGCAGCTCATTTTCAAAATGATCAGAGTCCAGCCTTGCTCTCCTAGGACAAAATATGAATCCGGCAACACTGACGAGTCTCCCACAGGCAGCTGAGGTAGGCAGAGGTGTGTGGGGCCTGATGGATGCCTCTCTGATTGCAGGAGAGACCACAGCAGACCTATGGTGTGCTCCGAGCAGGCTGAATAGCCTTCAAGCTGCCTTGCAGTTTCATGCGTCTGCGAGGACTTCATTGAATGAAGAAGTTCTGTTCAATGAGGAGCCGTTCTGCTGCCCAGGCGGGTCCAGCAGGGGCTCCATCTCTTGTCTGAGGCGGTCAGGACCAGTATTGGAAAACAAATGAATGAGAACTAATAGAAAAACTGGGATAAACTTGAAAAACAACAAAGAGTCTGGTAGCACTTTACAGACTCACAAAACGTGTCGATGGTTTCATGAGCTGTCGTGGCCCTGGCCAGTGGACGTTCCTTACCCAGTTTGCCCCTCCCTCAGTGTAGAGGGGACACAGCGGCCTTTCTAACCCGCGTTGAGATTCCAGCCAAAACACACTGTTTCGGTCAGATATCAGACTGGTTTAGTAACTGCAGACAGATCAATTGTACGTAATTATAAGCAAGGCAATGAGCATGTCCCGGGGGTCAGGGAAGTCTCACAGTCTGTGATTTCCATTGCCCGCTGCGACATTTTCTGCTGCATGGCTGCAGTTCCCATCCTGTCCCGTCTCCACAGCTGCCAGCCTCTCTTTGTGGAAAACTACTAACAGTCTAAGATGGAGGCTAGAACCGGGGGCCATGATCACATGACCCTTCAGTGTCAACGCAGCAGCACAGAACCCGTCTGAGGAAGGTGGGCGATTAGCTCCTTCACGTTCACTCTTCTCCCTAACGGCCCATTGACTCACCAGCCAGGCTGTGGCCTTTTGCCTGGCTCTGCACGTTGGTGGCTGGTGTCTCGTCCACGTTCCTAGCACCACGTGCAGACATGGTCCATGCAGACAATAGAACAGCCGTAGCCAGGAACTTGTAGCCTCTGCCGTGACACCTCTCGTGACCCATCCTGCGCTGAATACAACCATTGTCCCGTCACCACCATCGCCTCATGAAGAACATGGGGCCTAGTCCCACACCACTGACCAGAGCCATCAGGTTGGGCTTTGTGGGACACCTTCCAGGGGCCGATTCAAGCAATACAATCCAATGTGGTGTCTACACCGGCCCTACACTTACTCTGCAGGGGTATGTCTACACTACAGTGCTATTTCGAATTAACTTAATTCAAAATAGTTAATTCGAATTAAGCTAATCCGAAATAATGCATCTTTACACAAAAACTATTTCGAAATAGCGTTTTGCTATTTCGAAATAGCACTTCCACACTGAGTGGACCCTGAACCGAGGTTAAGGCTGGCTGGAACCAGTGCCGGCAGGGCATCAGGTTAGGACTTAGTGTGTGGGGCTGCTGCCTGAGGCTAACTGAGCTCCATGGTTAAAGGGACCCTACCCCCCACCCCGGACAGACATTTCTCAGGTTCCCTGCTCTCTTGTCTACCTCGATGAGGGACAGCAAAGCAGTCCTGTCTTGGAGTGCCCTGAGTGCTCGCACTTGGGACACCACAGCACTTGGCCACATGGAGCCAGAGCTGCCCCTGAGCACGCCGGTGCATCTCATGGAGTCGTTGCCATCAGCCCGGCTGCACTTGCTGCAGGCTGCCATCCGGAGGGTCCATCGGGGGGGCTGTCAGGATCCAGGAGGCCCTGAGGGAGAGCGTCCACCCCGAGAAGCCCTCAGAGCCTCCCCGGTCCTCCCCACCGGGGGCTCGTGCCCCATTCATCCCTCATGTCCTTCCACTTACCCCTCCCTAGTCCCCCTTCCTGATGTCAAATAAAAGACACTTATGTTCAAAAATACAAACTGGGTTTATTGAACAAAACTGGGGAGGGATGAACCTCTGGGAGACTGGGAAAAGGAGGTGGAGAGGAACAGAGAGGGTGGAAGAGGGGAAGGGAAACCTGGGAGGAGGAGCTGGAAGGGAAGCAAGGAAGAAGGGGAGGAAGCTCAGGGCTCAGGGTTGGGGGTCTCGCCTGACCAACTTGACTTTCATGCTAACCTGCTCCTGGCTTCGCATGTGGCCTTTGGTGGCCAGGTTGGCAGCTATACTGCCATAGACGGCCACATTCCTCTGTCTAGTGCGGAGATCATGGATGTTGGGGGCATCCCCCACAAACCTGAATAAGGTCCATGATCTCCACCCTGGACCAGGAAGGCGCCCGCCTTCTCTGGCCCTTGTGAGGCTCCTGGGAGCTGGCAGACTGCTCCTGGGGAGCAGTGGAGGGCTGACTGACAGTGGCTTGCTGACTCATGTTTTGGGGCCACTGGGTTAGGGGCCCCACTGGCCACTGCTGGCTCTGGGCTGGCAGGCTTGGAGCTGGCACAGGCACTGTGGCCAGGGTCTACCCCTTTAATGTCTCCGGGGCTGGGGGAGAGGAGAGTAAGTTTTCCTGGTTGTGCCCAGAGTGGCCACCAGGGCTCCCTGGGAAGGGCTGGAGGCCCCCCATTTCGAATTAAGTGTCTACAAAGCACTTAATTTGAATTAGCTATTTCGAATTTGGCTTTACTCCTCGTAGAATGAGGTTTACCAAATTGGAAATAAGGGCTCCACTATTTCGAAATAGCGGTTTGGCTGTGTAGATGCCATTAAAGTGAATTCGAAATAACTGCTCTTCTTTCGAATTAACTTTGCAGTGTAGACATACCCCAGAAGAGCAGAGTGAGGAGGATTTGAGAGCAGCCGTCAGCTTCCTGAAGGGGGAGTTGTAAAGAGGCTGGCGAGAGGCTGATCTCGGTGGTGGCAGATGTCAGAACGAGGGGCAATGGTCTCAGGTCGCAGTGCGGGAGGTCTAGCTTGGATATTAGGACAAACTATTTCCCTAGGCGGGTGGTGAAGCCCTGGGCTGGGTTCCCTAGGGAGGGGTGGAATCTCCATCCCTAGAGGAGTTTATGTCCTGGCTTGACCAGGCTGGGATGACTGAGTGGGGGTTGGTCCTGCTTTGGGCAGGGGGCTGCACTGGATGATTCCCGAGGGCTCTGCCAGTCCTGGAGGTCAGTGATTCTTTGTTATCCATTTGAAGCGTTGTGGCACCAAGAGTGGCACTGAAGTGTGCACAGCGCCTCTGTGTGGCCCCCGAGACCTGTCTTGCTCAAACTCCCTGCCCGCAGCTACATGCAGTACGGTCTAGGTAGTTCGAATTAAAGCTTCTATTTCGAACTACCATTAAACCTTCTTGCAGGAGCGAAGGAAGTCACGGCCAATTTCCAGGAACACTGGCGAGCTGAATGGCAGCAAGCAGACATCCCAAACAAACATCTTGTGTCGGATTCCACCACTGAGCAGAAAGGTTTCGATCTTCCCCGGACACTGTGCTGTGTCCTAAACCGGCTTAGGACCCTTCAGGGCAGGTGCGGTTATCTACTGCATAAATGGAATGTGTTGCCATCTCCACTTTGTGATTGTGGCAGTCCGCAAACTCTGCACCACATTGTCGTGGAATGCCCAACATGAAAATTCACTGGCTTGTTGGAGGATCCCCACAATCTAAGCAGTGATGCTGTTCGCTGGCTGGAGAGCTTGGACGTCCAACTTTGATGAAGAAATACAGCGTTGGACACGACATTCAGAAGAAGAAGAACAAGAAAGAAGCGCTTGGCGCTTGCACGGGCTACATTCCAGGCGACACTGAAAAACCTTAACTCGTTACACGTCACGTGACAAAGACCTAATTGGTCACCAGCTCCACCCCCCCTGCCCAGGAACAGAACCATCAATGTTGACACTGAAGCTGGCCCAACGACTGTACGCAAAATGTGCGTTTGTCGAGGGAGACCCTCAACATCTCGCCTCCCAGAGGGGTCAAACCAGGACGCCCTTCCCCAGCCAGGCACGCTGTGGGATCGAGCCCTGGGGCATCTCATGCCAGCTGGGTTTGCACCTCAGGGTGCTGCTCCCAGGACTGCCCTGGCCTGACTCGATTTCCCCGAGACGAGTGAGCACAGAGGCTGAGTCTCTGCTTTGTTGCTCGGGGAGCATCCAGTGGGGGCCATTCTGAGCCCCCAGGAGTAAACGTTCCCCTCTGCAATGGGCTGCGGCAGGCCAGGCCCAGGAGGGCAGCCCCAGCTGGCAGCCTCGTGAAGGAGACTCAGGCGCTGTGCGGAGCCCTGCAGGGGCAGGAGTGCTCCAGCCGGGCGTGGGGGCTGAGGGGAGGCAGGGTCGGGAGGAGCCGGGCTCCCTGCCTCTGGGCTCCTGGCTGGGACAGCCTGGGAGAGCTCCGGGCAGCTCCATCTCCATGGGAACCAAGGGCCACTTCCACCCCTGCCCGGCCTGGCCAGGCCCCATCCTCAGAGCAATATGGGATGGGGGGGGGGGCGGCATGGCCTGGTGAGGGGAGGTCGAGGTCACATATCCCCCACCTCCTGCGGCCGTGTGCAGCAAGTGACAGCAGAGATAGCGGCAGCAGCAACCCTGAGGGACTTGCAGGGGCTGGGGCAGCCGTGGAAACGCTGCTCAGTGTCCGTCCCCCCATTTCCCCGGGATGGGAGGGGGACCCCTGTGGACACAGCTCTGAACACGGGCGCTTTGCTGCCCCAGGTTACAGACCCATGGGAGGGAGCAGCAGAGGGAAAGGGGCTGGGGCGTGAAAGGCCATTTATTAGTCGGACCTTCGCACGCGCTGGTGCCCTCGGCAATTACACGACCCCGGGCCCTCTGCCTTGTGCACTGCGCTGTGGGGACAGTAGGGGGAGGGTCTCTCGTTTGTCCAGTCCTACATGAGTGAATCTCAAGGGAAAGGGTAACCTAGTCGGGGGGCAATAATTTTCAATGGGGGGTTACTCCAAGGTATGGCAGGATGGGGGGTTGGGTGCAAAAGGGGCAGGGGATTGGGATGCGGGGGGAGGGTCTATCACAGTGTGTCTGGAGGGCCCCAGCCCTGCACCTCCATCCGCAGTCAAATGTGACTCTCAGCCTGCCGGGAGGGGAGAAGGTTTATTGGTTCACAGGGACCCAGCGTAGCTTTGACTTCTTGTTACAGGAACCTGGAGCAGCCAGTACCATCCATCTCGGGTAACAGGGAGGCCCAGAGCCCCAGCCCTGAGCCCCGACCCCCCAGGCCATCTAGGCTCCCTTCTCCCCCAGCCAGCAGAAAAAACCAACTCACACTCCCAGCCACTGCTCACAGCCCCCCAGGCTGCCCTGCCTCCTGCTTTGTCCTGCTCCCAGGCCTGAGGTGTTATTGGCTGTCACCTGCTCCTCAGGACATGAGAGATTGCATATACTTGCACAGGGAGACGTGCCCAGCCTCCCACTCCTCGTACATAGTGATGCAGTGCCCAGGGAAACTGAGGCACACAGCCACAGACACACACACACACACACACACACACACACACACACACACACAGAGTCGTTGGAGAACCACCCAGGACAGCAGGAATCACTCACAGCACAACAAAGCAACAAGTCACTGCAAAACCAGAGAGGGGATTATGAGCTGGGGCAGGGGACTGGCATGCAGGGTCTGAGAGGAAGTTTGGGTGCAGGAGAGGATTCTGGCCTGGGGGAGGGATGGAGTAGAGGGGGCAGGGTGTGGGAGGGAGTTGTGAGCTGGGGGAGAAGCAGGGGGTGCAGAAGGTTTGAATGGTGACCTAGGGAAGGAGGCGGGTGACTTGGAACAAGGAGTGGGGTGCAGGAGGGGGTGGGGTGCTGGAGGCGCTTACCTAGGCAGCTCCCGGCCAGCAGCCCAGCAGGACCCACAGAGCGGCTGGCTGCTCCCCATGGCTCTCTGCTGGCTCCCATTGGCTTCCCCCACCCCCAGCACAATCTCTCAGCTCCCATTGGCCAGTTCCCATTGGCTTCCCCCACCCCCAGCACAATCTCTCAGCTCCCATTGGCCAGCTCCCATTGGCTTCTCCACCCCCAGCACAATCTCTTTTCAGCACCCATTGGGCAGAACCAGCCAATGAGAGCTGAGAGATGGTGCTGGGGGCGGGGCCATGCACAAAGCTTCCCCCCTACCCCCAGTGCAAGGGGGCACATGGAACAGCCAGTCGCTCTGAGCCCTGGGGCGGCTCCCTGCCTGAGGCTCCAGAAGGCCGGACTGAAAGGCTGGGGGCCGGATCTGGCCCGTGGGCTGGATGTTGCTGCCCCTGGGGTAACCGGAGAAAGTGACCCCAGAGCCATAAGGAGCCTGTGACCCTCCCCTGCTCCTGCAGCCTCCCCTCTGATCAGACACCCTCCCCCACCGTTGTTCCTGCACCCTCCCTCCTAGCCACACGGCACCTTCCCTTGTTCTTGGCCCTTCCCCCTCATCCAGACAACCTGTTTTCAGCCGGCCCCTGCACCGTACCTCCCACCCAGATCTCACCCCTCCTGAACCCACCTCCCACCCAGGTCACATCCCCTCACCCCCTCCTGGACCCCACCTCCTGCCCAGATCCTGCACCCCCATACCTATCCCACACACTAGCAGCCCTGTCCCACTCACTGAACCCCTCATTTTTGGCCCCACCCCAAAGCCTAAGGCGGGGTCCACAAAATCCATTAACCCCAGAAGAGGAAATGGGCCCATGGGAAGCCCTGACCCCCATGAACGGTTCTCCCCAGCGGCGGCACTCGCAAAATGGCTGGGTCAGAATGACGTAATTAATGGCGAGTTGCCATTAGCAACCGATTGGCTCTGCATTGAGCCAGGTGAGTCACGGGCCATAAAATTCAAGCCCCATGGCCCTACAGGAAGGAAGGAGGGGAGCGAAAGAACAAGGACAATGGACTTTTTAAAAGCCTGGTTTCTGCCCTTGATGTGTGGGGCTGAGGAGGGAGCAGGCAGCACCCGGGGGCCACGGCTGGGGCAGTTGATCTAAAGAGGATGCAAAGCTGCTGTTGCTTTGTGTTGGTCTGTCGATGCCGATGCCCGAGGCCGGCCTGGCGAGGGTTAGTAACCCCACAGAGCTGCTTGTAATCTAGACGTAGCCTTAGTGTTTATATTGGTAAAACATGTGTGTGTGTGTAACAACAAGATGTAGCATTGTGTTAAATAATAGATATTGGATTCAGCCCATGGTGCCTCACATTAATCGCTGTTTCTGTGATGTAACCACAATTGTTAGCTGTGCTAGCAAGCTTACCGTGCCTATATGGACTGTACAGCATTTCAAAGCCCACCCTGAGTTATACAAGGAGATTCCCCCCATTGCACAGGGCATGGGTCTCAATGCTATTTAAAGACTATTAACTACTGTAACCTCCTTACAACACGAGCCTCAGACACTCCAAACTCTGGGGGAGAAGGGTAAACTTGAGATTCAGCACTAGAACCAGGAGATCTCTCGGCTAGCAGTTACAGTTGCAGACACAGGCCATCGCTCCTGGTGGGAGACTTTGCTTGGGTGGAGCCCCAGTGCAACGGGTCTTGTAAATATTTTGCTTCACCCCATTGTGCTGATCATTGGTTTCCAAATTATACTAGGAATTGGTCTGATTCTACTGGTTTGCTGGATCCAATGAGTGATGCGATGGCTACAGTGGATTGCAGACCAGACTCCGACCATGGACTAAGGATGTGATGGGGATACCTGCTCAGCACAAGCACCCCATCAACGGGGGGACTTGTTACCTACCAGCCCTGTGCTCTTGGGGAGCCAGGGAGACACTCCTGGAAAACCATCCCCCACCTGCAGGCGTCCTCTTGAATCAAAGACAAAGCAATGAAAAGGCCAGGAAGACTGACCTAAACCCCTCCAGACAAGGGGAATAGAATTAAGGAGACACCCCAGCCTGATCTGCATGGAAGATAGACCAGAGAGACATCTCCATTAGATACAGAATGGGGACCAGCTCTTCCAGAGCAGGAACCGCACTGAACTATGGGATACCGAAAGCAGAGAAGCACAGCGTGATGGGAAATCTCTGCTCCAGATGCTAATAAACCCAGGCCTGCTCACCCCCAAATTAGTCATTATCAGACCAGTTCTAGTCATGGATCCTATTGACATCCAAACACTGAAACTGCCTAGTTGCGTTGTGAGCTCCTTCAAGGAACATCCCCCTTAGCCAGGGGTGATCAGTCTCTATTGTCTCACCTCTATTTACCCATAAACAAATCCAGTGTCTCTTCGAACTATTGTCCTGTCCCTATAAAAACTCCTACCCTTGCCCAAGAACAACTGTTCTGATACCTGGATTTAAACTGCATCAGTTCCATTGAGACCTTTTCATCTCCTGTCTGATCGTGCTCGGGGCTCTGCTCTGCTTGTCTCCTGCCTTCTGGACTCCCGGCTCCCATCACCATCTGGGAACCCCGATCAGTGCAAGCTCCACGGAGTGGTGAGGTCTCTCTCTCTCTCTCTCTGAGTATGTCTACACTACAGCGCTATTTCGAATTAACTTATTTCGAATTAGTTAATTTGAAATAAGCTAATTCGAAATAGCGCATCTAGACACAAAAACTAATTTGAAATAGCATTTTTCTAATTCGAAATATCGCATCCACACTTATTGGATGCTGGGTCGCATTTAGGGCCAGCTGAAACCGGTTCCAGCAGGGCATCAGGTCAGTAGTTGCTTTGTGTGGCTGCTGTCTGTGGCTATCTGAGGCTCGTGCTTAAAGGGAACCCCCTGGACAGCCGGTTCTCAGCTTTTCCACTTGCTTGCCTACCTCGCCGAGGGACAGCAAAGCATTTTCCTCTCCACCTGCCTGTGTCGGTCGTTCTCATTGCGGACACCGCAGCAGTTGGCACCATGGAGCCAGAGCTGCCCCTGGGCATTCTGGTGCAGTTTTTGGATTTGTTGCTGCAAGCCTGGCAACAATGGCTGCAGACTGCCTGGCACCATCTGGTGCACGTCAGCCCCTTGCCCCTCCCCCTGCCCTCCCTGGGGGCCATGGAGGAGCCGCAGCAGTGCCTGGACGCCAGCGTGCCCTGCCGCATCTGGCGTCTGGACACCAGCAGCGACTGGTGGGACCGCATTGTCCTGGAGCGCTGGGGAGACCAAAAGAAACCATCCCGACACGTAGCAAGAGAGGCAAACATGGTAAGAGACCGGATTGGCTTACGGAAATCCTTGGTGAACTTAAGCACAAAAGGAAACACAAAAGTGGAAACTTGGACAAATGACCAGGAGGTTTAAATGTATAGCTCGAGAATGCGGGGTTATCAGGAAGGCGAAAGCGCAAATGGAATTGCGACTGGCTAAGGATGTGAAGGATAACAAGAAAGGTTTCTACAGGCATGTTAACAAGAAGAAGGTGATCAGAGAGGGTGTGCGGCCCCTACTGGATGAAGGAGGTAACCTAGTGACAGATGATGTGCGGAAAGCTGAAGTACTCAATGCTTTCTTTGCCTCTGTATTCACGGACAAGGTCGGCTCCTGGACTTCTGTGCTAAGTGACGCAAGATGGGATGAAGATGGACAGCCCGTGGTGGGTAAAGAACAGGTTAGGAACTATTTAGAAAAGCTAAGCGTACACAAATCCATGGGTCGGACTTAATGCATCCGAGGTACTGAGGAGTTGGCAAATGTCATTGAGAGCCTTTGGCCATTATCTTTGAAAAGTCGTGGAGATCGGAGAAATCCCGGATGATTGGAAAAAGGCAAATGTAGTGCCCATCTTCAAAGGGAAGAAGGGCGATCCAGGGAACTATAGGCGGTCAGTCTTACCTCGGTTCCTGGAAAAATCATGGAAGGATCCTTAAGGAATCCATTTTGAGGCACTTGGAAGAGGAAAGTGATTAGGAATAGTCAGCATGGATTCACAAAGGGCAAGTCGTGCCTGACCAATCTGATTAGCTTCTATGATGAGGTAACTGGCTCTGTGGACGTGGGAAAGTCAGTGGATGTGATATACCTTGACTTTAGCAAGGCTTTTGATCTGATCTCCACAATATTCTTGCCAGCAAGTTAAGGGAATGTGGATTGGATAAATGGACAGTAAGATGGATAGAAAGATGGCTAGAAGGCCGGGCCCAGCGGGTAGTGATCAACGGCTCGATGTCAGGATGGCGGTCGGTTTCTAGCGGAGTGCCCCAAGGTTCGGTTCTAGGACCGGTTTTGTTCAATATCTTTATTAATGACCTGGATGAGGATGGATTGCACCCTCAGCAAGTTTGCGGATGACACTAAGCTAGGGGGAGAGGTAGATGCGCTTGAGGGCAGAGATAGGGTCCAGAGTGACTTAGACAAATTGGAGGATTGGGCCACAAGAAATCTGATGAAGTTCAACAAGGACAAGTGCAGAGTCCTGCACTTGGGACGGAAGAATCCCAAGCACAGTTACAAGCTGGGGACCAACCAGTTAAGTAGTAGTTCTGCAGAGAAAGGACCTGGGGTTACAGTGGATGAGAAGCTGGATATGAGTCAACAGTGTGCCCTTGTAGCCAAGAAGGCTAATGGCATATTAGGTTGCATTAAGAGGAGCATTGCCAGCAGATCCAGAGATGTCATTATTCCCTTTATTCGGCTCTGGTGAGGCCACATCTGGAGTATTGTGTCCAGTTCTGGGGCCCCCACTACAAAAGGATGTGGACGCATTGGAGAGGGTCCAGCGGAGAGCAACCAAAATGATTAGGGGCTGGAGCATATGACTTATGAGAGAGGCTGAGGAGTTGGGTCTGTTTAGTCTGCAGAGCGAAGAGTGAGGGATTTGATAGCAGCCTTCAACTTCCTGAAGGGAGGTTCCAAAGAGGATGGAGAGAGGCTGTTCTCAGTAGTGACAGATGGCAGAACAAGGAGCAATGGTCTCAAGTTGTGGGAGAGGTCAGGTTGGGTATTAGGAAAAACTATTTCACTAGGAGGGTAGTGAAGCACTGGAATGGGTTCCCTAGGGAAGTAGTGGAGTCTCCATCCCTAGAGGTGTTTAAGTCTCGGCTTGACAAAGCCCTGGCTGGGTTGATTTAGTTGGGATTGGTCCTGCCTAGAGCAGGGGGTCGGACTTGATGACCTTCTGAGGTCTCTTCCAGCTCTATGGTTCTATGATTCTATGATTCTATGATAACAGTGGACCCAGAACTTCAGGATGGAGAAGGACACCTTCCTGGAGCTCTGCAAGTGGCTCACCCCTGCTCTGCAGCGATGGGACACTCGCATGAGGCCCGCCATTCCCCTCCACAAGCGGGTGGCCGTCGCCCTCTGGAAGCTCTCCACGCCGGACAGCTACCGATCCATCGGGAACCAGTTCGGCGTGGGGAGATCTACCGTCGGAGCAGTGCTCATGGAGGTACGGCACTCACCGGCCACCGGGCCGGGGAGAGAGGCGTCAAGGAGGGGATGGGCTGCCCCAGGGAAAACAGGGGGGAGGAGGCGAAAGTGCCCTGCACGGGAGGGTTCGGTCTGTCCCAGGCGTACTACACACCACCCGCGGTGGCCAGGATTGCAGCGGGGGTTGCTTCTGGGAGTGGTGCGCGGGGCAGTGCCAGGGAACAAACACTCCCAGCCACCCGGGCACCCCAGTGATTCTCGGTTTTGTGTGTCTCTCTGCAGGTGGTCAAGGCCATCAACAGGGTGCTGCTCCCCAGGGTGGTCTGCCTCACCAACCTGGATGCGGTCATCCAGGGGTTCAGCGCCCTCGGCTTCCCCAACTGCGGGGGGGCGATCGACAGGACGCACATCTCAATCCGTGCCCCAGAACATCAGGCCTCCCTGTACATCAACAGGAAGGGGTACTTCTCAGTGATCCTGCAGGCCGTGTCTGACCACCGGGGCCAGTTCATGGACATTAATGTGGGCTGGTCCGGCAAGGCACACGACACCAGGGTGTTCCGCAACTCCTCCGTGTGCCGGAGGCTGCACGCCAGGACCTTCTTCCCCGACCGCCACATCAGGGTCGGGGACGTGGACATGCCCGTGTGCCTGGTGGGGGATGCGGCCTACCCCCTACAGCCCTGGCTGATGAAGCCGTACACGGGGCACCTCAACCCCTCCCACTAGGCCTTCAATGCCAGGCTCACCAGGGCCCGCATTGTGGTGGAGGGGGCCTCCGGCCGACTGAAAGCCAGGTTTAGGTGCCTCCTCACCCCCCTCGACCTCGCCGAGCACAATATCCCTCCCGTGGTGGCAGCATGTTATGTGCTCCACAATTTATGTGAGCGGAAGGGGGAGGCTTTCCTGCCAGGCTGGATGGCTGAGGCAGAACACTTGGCTAGACAGTACGTGCAGCCCCGCACCGACGCTGTCCAGGAGGCCCAGCGGGGGGACGTCTGGATCCGGGAAGCCCTGCGGGAGAGCTTCCTGGTGGAGGAGGACTGAACTCTCCCTGTATGCCCCACTGGGGCCTTCTTGCACCCTCCCCTCCTTCCCTTTCCCCTTCCTAACCCCCCTTCCTAATGTAAAATAAAAACACCTGTTTTGCCAAAAAAACCTCTCTTTATTGTACATAACTGGGGTGGGGGGAAGGAGGAATGAGGGTGGTTGTGGAGCTGCTGCCCCGGTAGCCACAGGTGCTGCCGCTGGTATGCCTCCTGGTTCCGGGTGCGCCTGCTGGCCCAGGTGCGGGTGGCTGTTGCAGGCAGGGTGGTGCGCCCTGCACTCGCAGGTGCTGCAGCTATGGTGGAACAAGAGCAGTGGTCAGTTCTCCCTGGGGACACGGTGGGTGAAACCCAGCCCCCCTCTGCAAGGTGAGGTCGGCGTGTGAGGCAGGCCAGGGCCCCTGCATGACACCCAGCTGCTGCTCCATGGTGGGCAAGGCCCAGGCGCACGGTCCCTGGGCTCCGTCTGCCCCCCTTCCCCACATAAGGGGAGCATGATAACACTCACATGTGGAGCCCTCCCTGGCCTCAGATGACACAGCTGATGGGCTCTGTGGGATGACTCGGGGGTCCTGGGTGCTGGGCAGGCTCCCTGCAGGCTCCTGCGGCTCCTGGCTGTCGTCCTCCTCTTCCCCTGTTTCAGGGGCTGGGCCCTCTGACCCGGGGTCGATCACCACCCAGGGGGCACGGACTGTGTGAGCCCCCAGGATGCGGTCCAGGGCCTCATAATGAGGGCAGGTGTCTGGGTCAGCCCCTGGTTGAGAGCCCCGGCGTAGGCCTGCCGCAGGTCTTTAATTTTGCAGCGCACCTGCTCCTGGCTGCGCATGTGGCCTCTGGTGGCCAGGCTGGCAGCCATGCGGCTGTAGACGGCTGCATTCCTGCTCCCAGTGTGGAGATCGTGGGCGTTGGAGGACTCCCCCCAAATCTCAATGAGGTCCGCGATCTCCGCACTAGACCAGGTGGGCGCCTGTCTTTCTCAGCCCCTGGCAGGCTCCTGAGAGCCACCAACCTGGTCCTGGGAAGAGGCGGAGGGCTGGGTGGCAGCGGGTGGCTGGCTCATGCCGTGCCAGGTGCAGGGTCTGCTGGCTCGGTGCTGGCAGGCTGACAACTGGCACAGGCATTGTGGCCAGAATCTGCCCCTTTAAGGGCTCCAGGGCCGGGAGGGGGGCAGAAGAGTTTTCCTGGTTTGGCCCAGAGTGGCCACCAGGGCAACCTGGGAAGGGCTAGCCTCCAGCTAGTTCGAATTAAGTGGCTACACAACCCTTAATTCGAACTACTTAATTCGAACTAGGCGTTACTCATCGTAGAATGAGGTTTACCAAGTTCGAATTAAGCGCTCCGCTAGTTCGATTTAAATTCGAACTAGCGGTTTATATGTATAGCCACTATTAAAGTTAATTCGAACTAACGGCTGTTAGTTCTAATTAACTTTGTAGTGTAGACATACCCTCTCTCTTGTTCTCACTCTCTCTCTCTCTCTCTCTCTCCCCCCTTCCCCAAGCATAGCCTCCTGACCCTGCCCTATGTAAACTGCTATATGGTTAGCTAGCCCCTGACATTTGTAAATTTAGATTTAATCTTGTAACTGTCAGATTTAAGATAGTAACTGTTTTGTGTGTTTGGCTCCCCATATAGTTATACTCACGACCCAGAAATAAATAACTTTCATTGGTAAGCTGGTTGCTTCTCTCTCTCTTTCTTTCTCTTTTGCTCATTCTTCTTCTGGGGGTTTGTTTTGGCATCCCCATTCGCTCTACAACAACACTTCTTGTACCCAAGCTAAAGATCACTGGAGTGCCAAAAATCCTGAGGGGTTTGCTCATCACGTGATTTACCAGTGAATGATAGTGGTGTGAGAGTGGGGATAGGTTTGTTGGGGGGGGGGGCAGTGACCAAAACCCTGAGGTGAATGGGAACGTCGGATACCGGGAAGAAATGCAAAGAGGAACGAGCAACAAAAGAGGAGCCCTGATTCGAATGGAGCGGGTAGGGTGATCAACTGGTTATCTGAGGTGTTTGTACACCAATGCAAGAAGCCTGGATAACAAAGAGGAAGATTTGGAGGCCCTGGCCCAGTCCAAGAACTATGATTTAATTGGGATAACAGAGACTTGGTGGGATGACTCGCATGACTGGAGTGCTGTCATGGAAGGGTATAAACGGTTCAGGAAGAACAGGCAGGGAGAAAAGGAGGAGGAGTTGCACTGTATGTAAGAGAGCACTAGGATTGCTCAGAGCTCCAGTATAAAGAGGGAGAAAAGCCTGTGGAGAGTCTATGGGTTAAGTTTAGAGGTGCAAGCAACAGCAGTGATGTTGTGGTTGGTGTCTGCTACAGGCCACCGAATCAGGTGGATGAGGTAGATGAGGCTTTCTTCGGACAACTGAGAGAAGCTTCCAGGTCGCAGGCCCTGGTTCCCGTGGGGGACTTTAATCCCCCTGACATCCGTTGGGAGACCAATACATCAGGACACAGACAATCCAGGAAGTGTTTGGAGAATGTTGGGGATAACGTCTTGGCACAAGTGCTGAAGGAACCAACCCAGGGCCGTGCGCAGCTTGACCTGCTGCTCACAAACAGGGAGGAACTAATAGGGGAAGTAGAGGTGGGTGACAACCTGGGAAGCAGGGTGTTTGTTTGCAGTCTTAGAATCTAGACACTAGAACTGGAAGAGACCTCGAGAGTCGTCGAGTCCAGTCCCCTGCCCTCATGGCAGGATCCTGCACCATCTAGACCATCCCTGACCAGTGTCTGTTTAACCTGCTCTTAAATATCTCCAGAGATGGAGATTCCACAACCTCCCTAGGCAATTTATTCCAGTGTTTAACCACCCTGACAAATGGGAAGGTTTTCCGACTGTCCAACCTAAACCTCCCTTGCTGCAGTTTAAGCCCGTTGCTTCTTGTCCTATCCTCAGAGGCCACGGAGAACAATTTCCCCCCTTCCTCCCTGTAACACCCTTTTAGATACCTGAAAACAGGTATCTATCTTGTCCCCTCTCAATCTTCCCTTTTCCAAACTAAACAAGCCCAATTCCTTCAGCCTCCCTTATATCTCATGTTCTCTAGACCTTGTGTCATTCTTGTTGCTCTTCTCTGGACCTTCTCCAGTTTCTCCACATCTTTCTTGAAATGTGGTGCCCTGAGCTGGACACAACACTCCTACTGAGGCCTAATTAGTGCAGAGCAGAGCGGAAGAATGACTTCTCGGGTCTGGTTCACAACACTACTAAGCACAGCTTAGTCTATGATCTATGATGCAGACAAGAAGCAAGACCTAATAGCAAACACTGCAGTAAAACCATGTCCTGTGATAGAATAAATGACCATAGAAGTCATGGTCTCTTGCTACCTTAGTACCGGGGTCTGCATTTAGGAGTTTACCCAAGGCGTATCTACCAACAGCATAAGCCATTCCTTCCCGCTAATCAGGAAGGGTGGCTGGGAAGGTGAGACAGAAGGATACAGAGCTTATAAGCCAAACATACAGAACTTATCACCTTCACTATACTTATTATATTCTTATACAAACCCTAAAATACTACATTTTGGCTGCAGTTGGTCCTTCCTAAGTGGAGCGCTCTGCATTTGTCCTTACATAAGAACATAAGAACATAAGAACGGCCGTAGCGGGTCAGACCAAAGGTCCATCTAGCCCAGTATCCTGTCTGCCGACAGTGGCCAGCACCAGGTGCCCCAGAGGGGGTGGACCGAAGACAATGATCAAGCGATATGTCTCCTGCCATCCCTCTCCAGCCTCTGACAAACAGAGGCCAAAGACACCATTTTATCCCCTGGCTAATAGCCTTTTATGGACCTAACCTCCATGATATTATCTAGCTTCTCTTTAAACTCTGTTATATTCCTAGCCTTCACAGCCTCCTCTGGCAAGGAGTTCCACAGGCTGACTACACGCTGTGTGAAGAAGAACTTTCTTTTATTAGTTTTAAACCTGCTACCCATTAATTTCATTTGGTGTCCTCTAGTTCTTCTATTTAGGAACTAATAAATAACTTTTCTTTATCGGCCTCTCCACACCACTCATGATTTTATACACCTCTATCATATCCCCTCAGTCTCCTCTTTTCTAAACTGAAAAGTCCCAGTCGCTTTAACCTCTCCTCATATGGGACCCGTTCCAAACCCCTAATCATTTTAGTTGCCCTTTCTGAACCCTTTCCAAGGCCAAAATATCTTTTTTGAGGTGAGGAGACCACATCTGTACACAGTATTCAAGATGTGGGCGTACCATAGTTTTATACAGGGGCAATAAGACATCCTTATTGAATGTCACCCTATTTACCTCAGACAATTCCTCTCATTTGTCCAAATCATTTTGAATTTTATTTCTACCCCTCAAAGCACTTGCAACCCCTTCCTGCTTGGTCTGGTCCACAGACTTTAGACATGCAGGACCTCAGGGAAAGGGCAGAGCCTCACTGGAGTGGTGGGGTAGGGGGTGGGGCAGGGTTGCTTGGTTGCGTGTGAGTAGAAAGTTGGCAACCTTAGGCAGGGTCTGGGCCACTGCATCTTCACTGCCTATTTCTGTCCCACCAGTGAGCCGAGAGCTGGCCCGGTTACGCCTTCCTGAGCTACACACCCCTGGGCCTGCCGTGTAGCCAAACCCTTAGGCCTGGTCTCCACTACCAAATTTTGTCACCCAAACCTGCCCTTCAGCAACAAAAGAGGGGGACCGTTCGCACTGCGATTCGACTGCTGTCGGGGAAATGCCCGGTTTTGGCGACAAAAAACTTCCACCCTACGAGAGACTTTTTTCTTTTCCCCTCCCTGCATTGTCGACAGAGAGCCAGTGGGGCCTCCGCTGTTTCTTTTGTGGAGACAATTGGCTTCCGCCAGTATCCCACAGTGCCTGCCCCTCGCCTTTCACAGCTGCAGGAAATGTCAGTCAGATACCACCATTCCCCATGCTGTACTGTAGCCCCTGGGGTCTGATGCCAGTGACCCCAGTAGCCCTGCCCAGACTGTCCCCGCTGGGGTCTCACTCCAGTCACCCCAATAGCCCTGAGAGGGCTCCCTACAGCCCCATGTATCTCAGCGCTGCCAGGGGGAGACGGGAGGACCAGCTTTTACCGTATCTCTTAGCTGAGCCCTGACAAGCACGTCTGCCTGGCCACAGCCCAGCTGGCAGGTGGGTCGTGACTCCCCTTATCTCCACTTGCGTGGGCAGGAAATGACTGTATCTGCCATCTTCTCAGAGCTGCATGTTCACTGTTGATACCTGCTCCCCTCTCAGCCCCTCCCTGACCGGTCTATAAATGCCCAGGCAGGGCCAGTGCCCCGTGCAGGCTGCACTTGGACCGACCCGGCACCAGAGCAGCTACCCAGCGACAATCAGGTGAGTCCCGGCTTCCTCCGCTTCTGCCCCTGCGCTGGTGGCTGGTGGCAGCGGGTCCATTCCTGGGCTGGGGGCCTTGTGTGCCAGGAACCCCTCTCGGTCTCACTGCTTCCCGTGCACAGCGAGGCCCAGCCCCGGCCCCGTGCCCAGTCCCTGCTGGACCAGCGCTCCAGGGCGGCTCTCCGTTGGGCCCTTCTCCCAGTCACGGTGCCAGGGGGATCCCAGCCCCTCCCCGGGGTGCAGCAACTATCTCCCCTCCGCTCTTCCCCCCTCCCCACACACATGGTGTCGGCTTCCCAGACACTCAGGGTCCGTGGGCGGGAAATGAGTGTGGTTCAAACACCTGTGAGGGGGAAAAGGCCCCGGGGGGCGGGGGTCAGTGGGTGTTTGGTGCCCCGGGTGCTGGATGGAGACAAGAGGCTCTGTGCTCCCAGCACTCACCCCGCTCTCTAGCCAGAGGACTGTGGCCGAGGGGCTGCCCCTGCTGCTGCCATTCCAGCCATGTGCACACAGACCGGCCCCCCGCCTGGCACTGGGGCCCCTTCCAAACTGCCCCCTCCCGCCGCCTGCTCCCTCCTCCAGGTCCCATGGAGGGGGCTGCGTGGGGCCCTGCCAGCCCAGCACTGGGGGAAGGGCAGCGGGGGATGGCAAATGCCCCTTCTGAGAATCACTGTGCTGAGGATCCGGTTCCTGGGTCCCCCTGAGTGATCCCGGCCTCCCTGCTGCCCTCTGGCGTCTCCCCCCTGCAGCCCTGGTGTGGGGGGTTCCCGGCCGTGCGGCTTGCAGAGCCCAGGCCCTGCGGAGCTGGGACCCTGCTCCCTGCTGGGTGTCCAGTTCTGTCCCTGGGGCGCGGCTCAGCGAGGGGTGAGAACCAAAGGGCCCTTTGGAACCAGGGAGACGGGCTCTGAGCAGGGTCCCCTGAGGCTGGGGGCTGGGATCCCTCTGGGGCCCTTCAGCCTGGCCAGGCTCCTTAGCGCACAGCCCCACCCCCAGAACTCCTCCCTGTGAAATGCCCCATGGGGTGAGATGGCAGTGGAGTTTTTCCAGGGGTGTCTCAGGCTCCCCCGTCCATCTCCCTTGTGTGTTTTCTCCCCAAGGGAAGCGAGACGATGGGCCCAGTCGCTTTCATCAGCCTCTGCCTCCTCAGTTGCCTGATCTTTAACCCCTCACTGGAAGGTGAATCCCTGCCCGGCTCCTCGGGCTGGAGACCCCAGGCTCTGTTCACCCCCGATGGGAAGTGAATTCATTCCAGAAAGGGCGCTAGCCCCACCGTGGGGGGAGCAGCCATCAGAGCTGGGTCCCACGAACACCTGTCCCACCCAACCCTTCGATCCAGACCCTGGCCAGCAGCTCAGCTGCTGCGTTGGGAGAATGTGCTGTGGCACCTTTAATATTATCTCTTTGAGACACGGCCAGCTTTGCGGAACTCCCTTTTCTCTTCGACTTTCCTCCGATGAGCCCTCACCGGCCAGTTCTGAGCTTATTAAAATAAACGTCGTCGTTCAATGCCATTGCTGTAGCTGCCGATGCTCACTCTTTTCCTTCCCTCCTTCTGTCTGTTCATGGGCACTTTCTCCTCGCTGGCTTAAAACGTCAGATCCACAACCAATTTCTCCTTGTGAGTCAGAATTAACCCTGAGCTGACTGTTCCCCTAGGGCCTCCTTCCCCTTCTCTCCTAAAGAGCCCAAGGACATTTTGAAATGTTCATGTTTTCCCAACCAATAGCTGGGAAACTGAAGTCCCCCCATTCCGACCGGCTCCTCTCCTTTCTATTGATAGGATATTTCTATGAATATTTCTATAGTTTCTTCTGGAAATACCTCCTCCTCCTCCTGTGGGAGTTGGCATCACCATTTCCCCCTCTTTTATAGGGAGCTACTCCTTGTGTTGCTGTACAGACTTCTGAGAGGCCATTTCCGCACAGTTATCCCTCTTGCTGCTCCCCCACCCCCGCTTTTGCAGTTTTCTGTTTCCCGCCCCATACGTAGCCTCTGTTAGGGTCATCTCTGGGATTTTGCCACCTGCCCCTTTTCAACCTAGTTGAAAGCCCCGTCCCTAGGTTGGCAAAGGAGCACGTGGGGTCCCTTCAGCCTGTGCTGTACCCCTGTGCCCCAACTTCCCTTCTGCTCCCTGCCCCACCACTGTCGCCCTGACATCCAGTGCTCCCCATCCTCACCCCACAGTCCCCTGTCTACTCTGACTCCATCGCGTTGCTGCCCCTTTGTGTCAACCTCCCCAGCGCCCTGGCACAGAAGACAGGAGGTGTCCATCTTCCTTGAGGACACCCCAGTGCCTGTCCCCTGGGGGAGGGGACAATGGTCATTGTCGGTAGCACAGCCTCACTGCCACAGCGGAAGGCGGAGAGGGGGTGACAGCTCTACTGAAAACAGCAGGAGAGAGGGGCCATTTTCGGAGAGGACAAAGTGTCACAGCGTTTTTGGAAATCTGGAGAAGCTAGATGGGCAGCTACTGACAGCTCCGCTCCCTCTCTCACCTCCAAAACAGCCTCGCCCCGAAGTGTGCGCTCTCTCTGACCTGGATCAGGGATAAAGGCCAAAGGCTGCTGTTGCTGTGGGTGGTTCCACTACAGAGACCACTGCTTTAAGCTCTTCCGTGATAAGGTGACCTGGTCAGCGGCTGAGGTAGGAGGCTCTTCTCCAGGATCCATGGGGTGGGGCAGGTTAGTGGGTTTGGTGACAGGCCCCGGGGGGGAGCAGGGGTTGCTGCAGGATAAAAACTTCAGGACCAGACTTCAAAGAGAAACTGCTGAGCTACAGTTCATCTTCAAGTTTGACACAATCAACTCAGGATTAAACAAAGACTGTGAATGGCTAGCTAACTACAAAAGCAGCTTCTCCTCTCTTGGAATTCACACCTCCAGTTCAGCTACTAGAAGTGGGCCTCATCCTCCCTGATTGGATCCACCTCGTCATCTCCAGCCTGATTCTGGCCTGCATATTTATACCAGCCTCTGGAAATTTCCACTACATGCATCTGATGAAGTGGGTTTGCCCACGAAAGCTTATGCTCCAACACTTCGGTTAGTCTATAAGGTGCCACGGGACTCCTTGCCGCTTTTGCAGATTCAGACTAACACGGCTACCCCTCTGATACTTGACACCAGATACCAGTAACCTTAAGAATGAGGATAACTCAAAAATAACCCTTCAGGCTCCCCTTAGAATGTTTCCAGGGGCTACAGGGGGGGCTCCACAGCAGATCCACATACCATGGACTGCTGCTGACATTTTAAACTTTAAGAACATTTTGTCTCCTTTCTGGGAGGACCCCCAAGGATTCCGTGAGGAATTGCGAAGGCTTATTAACATTTATAACCCCACTCATCGAGACATAGACTGGCTTTTAAGAGGTAACCTGCCCCCACACGATTATACAGCCTTAATTCGGCAGGCTCGGTTGGCACCCCCACATCAAGTGGGTGCTCGATGGCCAGATGATCCTCTCCACAGCCCCCCCACTGATGATAATGGACAAAATACTTTGAACAATGATCTGGAGGGACTCCTTAATGCAATCACTGAAGTCGTCCCTGTGCGGCATGACTGGTCAAAAGTACAATCTGTTAAGCAAAACCCAGATGAACCTCCTGTCTCTTATATTGAATGCCTCCTGTCTGCTTTTCGAAAATTTTCCCAAATCAACCCAGAAACAGAGGGTAATCATTCCATTGTCATCTCAATTGTAGTGGACAATCTCCTCCCTGAAATCAGAGACAGGATTAAAAACAATGTTGTAGGCTGGAGAGAGCACGACCCTTCAAATTCAGGGGGCAGCCACACAGTTTTGGGAAAACTTGCAAGCTGACAAGACAAAGAAAAAGGACTTAAAAACATCCCTCATGGCTTTGCAGATAGCAGACCTTCCGGCAAAACAGAACCCCAAACGGAGTCCAACTAGTGCACCGCCACCACCTAGAGGCCGAAGCTTTACTCCATTTTCTGGCAGGCCTAATTCTTCACAACAGCAATCTCAGCCCGGGGCCCCCTAAGAACTGGGCAATGTCATTACTGTGGGAAAAAGGGCCACTGGAAAAATGAATGCATAGCGCCAGCAGAACATGGCACAACAAAATCAGGGTCTCTGGCATAACCAGAACCAGCTCAATCCTGCTGCTACTCCTTGGCCTGATCCTCCAAGCAGCCAAGACCTGCTTCCACAGGCTGACCCATGTGTTAGCCACTCCAGCAATGACCAAATTCATGCCAGTAATTATTGACTATGCCGTGAGGGCCTCACATTACCCCTGCAGACGTCCCCACAAGTTCCTGAACCTTTTGTCTCAATAACTGTGAACGGACAACCCCACATTTTTAGTTGACACTGGAGCTACCCTTTCTACTTTAAGACAGTCTGAAACCTCCCTTCAAAAATCTTCTTCTGTGGTTCATGCTGTGGGAATAGGGGGTCAGTGTATTCCCCATCCAGTTTCAGAAACCGCATCTGTAACTATTGGACCCTTGTCAGCTGAACATTCTTTCCTGTTATCTCCCTGTTCTCCTGTAAACCTTATGGGACGTGACTTGTTGTGTAAATTGGGTGCAAACCTTCTCTGTAGAGAGGAAGGGATATTTGTTGACCTTCCCCCCCATCAGGCTCCAAATTTGATGGCATTACTACTCTCAGAGGAATCTGATGAGGCCCCCGGACATACACCCCTTCCAGATCTCTCAGATGTCCCAGAGACATTGTGGGCAGCCCACGCGAATGAAGTGGGGTTGCTAGCCTCTGCAACACCAGTGCAAATAACGTACAAACACAACAAGCCTTTACCAAGGGTACCCCCGTATCCATTGTCTAGGGAGGCACAAGAGGGCATTAAGCCTGTAATCTCTTCTCTCCTTGAACAAGGGATACTTGTTTATACAACTTCACCATGTAATACACCTGTACTACCTGGCTGCGTCTAGACTGGCACGATTTAGCGCAAATACTTTTAACGGAAAAGTTTTTGGAGTGCCTGCGGCTGGTGCTCCAGGCTGCTGCCCTCCTCTTCCAGGACCTGGAGGCGCAGATTGCTCTGGACTCCCTCACCAGGGAGGCCATGGCGTCCCTGTGGCATCCCCACCCCAGCATGGAGAGGCCACTGTGGAGACTGGACACCAGAGACTGGTGGGACCGGCTGGACCTGGGGCAATGGGACGACCAGCAATGGCGCCGGAACTTTCGCATGCGAAAGCAGACGTTCCTGGAGCTGTGTGCCTGGCTCGCCCCTGCGCTCCAGAGAACCACCACCCGGCTGCGGGCACCCATCCCCGTCAACAAGAGGGTCGCCATCGCAGTCTGGAAGCTGGCCACCCTGGACAGCTACCGATCGGTGGCACACCAGTTCGGGGTGGGCAGATCGACCGTCGGTGTCGTCGTGATGGAGGTAAGTCCCAGGGGAAGTGGGGTGGGGGGAGGATGCTGCACTCCATGCCCAGGGGCAGCCAAGACTCCAGGCTGGGTCACCCAGGGGTTTGGGCTGTCCCTCCCTTGCACAGGCCTGCTGGGGAACGTGGGGCGAGGGCCCTGATGTGTGTGTGTGCGTGAGCACAGAGGGCATCACGGGGCCCCAAGGAGCGCACACTCACCCTGCCTTATGTGATGTGTTCCCCTGTGTTTCTCTGCACCCTTCTGCAGGTCGTCCATGCCATCAACGACGTCCTGCTCCCGAGAGTCATCCGCCTGCGTGACGTGGACGCTACGGTGGCCGGCTTCACTGCCCTCGGGTTCCCCAACTGCGGGGGAGCTGTGGATGCAACCCACATCCCTGTCCGTGCCCCAGAGCGTCGAGCGGCCCATTTTATGAACAGGAAGGGGTACTTCTTTATTGTACTCCAGACCCTCGTGGACCACCGTGGCCGCTTCCTGGACGTTTATGCGGGCTGGTCCGGCAGGGCACACGACTCCCGCATCCTACGGAACTCCGGCCTGTTTCGCAGGCTGGAGGCGGGCACTTACTTCCCCTGGTGGGAATTTACTGTCGGGGATGTGCCTATGCCCATCTGTGTTGTGGGGGACGCGGCCTACCCCCTGCTGCCCTGGCTAATGTGGCCCTACACGGGGCAGCCGGACCACAACCGGGCCCGGTTCAACGACCGCCTCAACCGGGCCCACAACCAAGTGGAGTGCGCCTTCGGGCGGTTGAAAGCCCAGTTCTGTTGTTTGCTCACCCGTCTCGAGATGGGTGAGCGGAATGTCCCGGAGGTAGTGGCTGCGTGATCCACAATCTTGTGGAGCAGAGGGGGGAGGCCTTCCTCCTGGCATGGATGGCAGGCGAGGGCCAGGCCTACGAACAGCCCCGCACAGCTGCCATCCGCCAGGCGCACCAGGATGGGGTGCGCATCCGGGAGGCCCTGACGGACATGTTCTCCCAGGCCCCATAGTAGGGTCGCCTCAGTCTCCCTTTACAACTCCCTTCCATCCCCTCACCTTCCCCCTCCCTTCCCCTCCCCTTACCTCCCAATAAACAACACAGTTTTTTTTTTAACACAAACTTGTAACTTTTTATTTACAATGGGGAGAGGGGAGATCTAGGATGGGAGGGGGAGGAGACCTTCAACTGGGAGGGGGAAGAGACTTTCAACTGGGAGGGGGAGGAGCTACTCCTGGGAGGGGTGGCCTCTGCAACTGCTTCTGCGGGGGCGGACCTGCACATGGGGGTCAGGCCGCGTCAGGGTAGGCAGCACGGGGAGGTGGGCAGGAGGGGCAGGAACAGGAGCAGGAGGGGCAGGGGCAGGAGCAGGAGGGACAGGAGCAGGAGGGGCCATTGCAGGGGCAGTGCTAGGGGAAGGATGGCGGGGGCATGGGGCAAGGCCATGCCATAGTGAATGGCATGGCCAATGGGCGCGGTGAGCGTCGATATGGCATCAGCCATGCGCACGCACTGGGCCTGGAAGGAGCCCCAGGCCTCCTGGCGCCACTGCAGGTCGGCCTCCACACGCCGCGTGATGGCTGCCTCGATGCGTTCGACGGCCTGCACGTGGCGCCGAAGGAGCTGGTCCCGGTGGCGGAGCAGCCGCCTTGGTGGTTGCGCGGCTGGGGGTGCTGCTGCTGCCACTGCCGCAGGGCTGGAGGGTCCCCGGCTTGTGCTTGGTCCTGCTGCAGGGAACAGAAGAAAGGATGGGTCAGTCAGGAAGCCCGGCCACTGTCCCCACACCTCATGCCCTCCACCCCTGAGCCCAGGTGACACCACAGTAGTGTGGCTTGGGCCCACTCGGTTACCCCCTTCTCCCCCGTGTTGTATGTTTGCATACAGGACCGCCCCTGGAGTAGGGTCCTCCTCCATGTATTGTAACCACCGGTCTGTGTCCTGGCCCCTTGGAGGGTGGGAGGGCACGCATGTTATGTTAACCTGTGGAACTCCCTGCCGGTGGAGGCTGTAAGGCTTTGGCCTAATCAATGGTGTTTGACAGGGAGCAAGATGAATTCCCACACAGTGCCTGGGAGCACATCTGGCAGACGTGGTCTGGGCTCTCAGATCCCCCTCACGTGGGATGTCTCCTGGATGGAACCAGGAGAGTGACTGGGGAGTGTACCATCCTTGCAGCAAAATTCAGGCGGCCCTAGGGCCAGCCCGAGCACTTCCCTCCCTCCCCCTCTCGCTAGCCCTCACACACGGTAGCCCAGGGACATGTGTGGCCACAGTGGGGACTTCCCTCGGGGGTCCAGCCAAGGCACCGGGAACAGGCGAGGGGCTATGGGGGTGCCATGCTCACGGGCTGTGATGCTGCAGTTTTCCCAGGAGCAGCTGGCTGTGCCTCACAGCCAGGCATGGGACAGTGTGCCGTTCTGTGTGCTGCACCCTTGCGGACGTGCGGGCTCTGGCCTGAGTCCCTGGGGCCCTGGCTGGTTCCAGCCGGCATCCACCCTTCCCTCCTGGTCCCGCTGGATGTGTGTGAGCAGCACGGTCCCAGGCGTGCCCTGGAGCTGCCTGCCGCAGCCACGTGCCGCTCGGTCACCAGGCTGCACGTGGTTGCACGTGCTGCATACTGCCTAATGCTACACAGCCCGTGCAGCTCACGTGGCCTGAGTGACGTGCTCTCGCCCTTCCCCCTCCAGGCGCCTGGCTCCCCCCTGCCCTTGTGAGTGCAAAGTGCAAGACTCACCGGTGGATCCTTCCCCGGCCTCCGAGGACGCATGGGAGACATCAGGGCTGTCGGAGGGGGCCTGCAGGGTGACGGTGCTAGCCTTATACTCGGACCCGCTGGTGATGTCTCCTTCCCCCGCCTCGCTGGTCCTGGTGATGGGGGGCGCATGCAGGTTTCCACAGGGATGGCCGGTTCCTGGGGTGCTGGCTGGCCCAGGATGCGGTGGAGCCGTTGGTAGTGGGGGCAGGTGTCGGCTCCTGCCTCCTGGCCCTCGCTGGCCCGGACATAGCCCAGGGGCAGTTCTTTTACTTTAGCCCGGACTTGCTCCAGGGTCTGGGCTGGATGTCCCTGCTGGGCGAGCGCCTGGGCCATGCGGTGGAATATGTCCGTGTTGCGGTGCCGGGAGTGGGTGCTGTGCAGGGCCTCCTCCTCCTGCCAGAGGTCCAGGAGGGCCTCCAGCTCCCCCGGGGACCAGGACGGGGCCCTTCTTTTTCGGCCCCTTGGGGCCTCCTGTGCTGGGGGTGTGGGTGGTTGATCCCCCCTGGAGCTGCCATCCTGCTCTGGGTGGTGTTGGGAACGGCAGGGGCCATGTGGCAGAGCTCTCTGCAGAGCGGGCAAAGCTGCTTCTGCCTCGTGGCCTCTGCAGGCTGCGTCTGCCTTTAAGGGGTCTCGGGTTACCAGGAAGTCCGGGAGCTGCCTGCAGCTACGGAGCCTGCAAACGGCCACTAGGGCTTTTTTCCATTTAGCCTGCTTTTGCACAAAATGCCTTAGCTGCCTGTCTACACTGGCCCTCTTGTGCAAAAACATTTCCGCTTATTCCTGAGCGGGAGCGTAAGAGTATTTGCGCAAGACGCACTGATTTCGGACAGTAGAACGTCAGTGCTCTTCCGCAAATTCTCACGGCCAGTGTAGACAGGCAGCAAGTTTTTGCGCAGAAGCGGCTGCTTTTGCGCAAAATCTTGCCAGTCTAGACGCAGCCCCTGTGAAAAAGGAGGGAAAATTTGACAGCCAGGGTAAGCAAATCCATAGATTTGTACAAGACCTAAGAGCCATTAACAAGTTTGTAATCCCTAGATTTCCAGTAGTACCTAACCCTGCTACTATTCTTTCCTCTATTCCACCCACTTCTAAATGGTTCACTGTAATAGATTTATGTTCTGCCTTCTTTTCTATTCCAGTGCATGAGAATTCCCAATTTCTCTTTGCCTTTTCATTTCAGGATCGTCAATTAACCTGGACACGTCTTCCCCAAGGTTATTGTGAAAGCCCTACTCTGTTTTCCCAGTTTTTGAAAGCTGACCTTGATTCTATCTCTCTTTCCTGCAGCTCTGTGTTGGTTCAGTATGTTGATGATGTGTTAATTGCTAGTGAAACTGAGGAAGGGTGTAAAACTGATACTTTGCATGTGTTAAAATGTCTTGCTGAAAAGGGTCACAAGGCTTCCAAAGCCAAATTGCAATTTGTAAAACAAAGAGTTCGGTACTTGGGACATTTACTTTCAGGAGATGGCCGCCAGTTAACACCTGAGTGAATCTCACAAGTTCTTTCCATTCCTCACCCTTTAACCAAACGTCAGGTACACAAATTTCTGGGTGCTGCAGGATATTGCAGACAATGGATTCCTAACTTTTCTGGACTCACCAGACCCCTTACTATGCTACTCTTAGGCTCAGCTCCTGACCCAGTGTCCTGGTCCCCAGAATGTGAGTCTGCTCTCCTTTCCCCTTAAAACTCTTCTTTCACAGCCCCCAGCTCTGGGCTTACCTAATTATAGCAAGCCCTTTACTCTATTTTGTCATGTACAGGATGGAATTGCAGCTGGAGTTCTCTGTCAATCCCTTGGACCCCCCACCTCGTCCAGTAGCTTATTTTTCAGCAACACTGGACTCAGT
Source organism: Rafetus swinhoei (assembly GCA_019425775.1). Lineage (NCBI taxonomy): Eukaryota > Metazoa > Chordata > Testudines > Trionychidae > Rafetus > Rafetus swinhoei. The sequence continues at coordinate 347,227,349 of CM033437.1, read as the reverse complement.
AGCCCGTGGGTTCCCACCTTGCCTGAGGGCAGTTGCAGCTACTGCTGACCTTACAGGTCCCTCATGCTGTCTCTGCTCTCTTACAGCGACACCGCACCCAGCACCTGTCTGTTCAGAGACAAACCCGGTATGAGAATGTTATCCTCTCTTCCCCAAATGTGGTAATTCAAAGATGTAATGTACTTAACCCAGCTACTCTTTTTCCTTTACCCTCTGATGGTGAACCACATACCCATAACTGTGAAGAATTGCTTGAGCACTGTGTGAAGCCTCGCCAAGATTTGTCTGATCAGCCGCTGGAAAATGCAGATCTAGTATTGTATATTGATGGCTCATGTAAAAGAAATTCATTTGGTGAACTAGAGGCTGGATATGCAGTGGTCTCAGATAATGAGGTTTTAGAGGCCTTTTCTCTTCCAGGAATCAAATCAGCTCAGGCTGCTGAGCTCATTGCTTTAACTCGCGCTTGCCTTTTAGCTTCCGGAAAGTCTGCTGCTATTTATACTGACTCAAAGTATGCTTTCTCTGTCTGTCATGCCACAGGACAAATTTGGAAGCAACGAGGTTTCCTTACCTCTTCTGGCTCCGCTATCTCTCATGGTCCCCTTATCTCCCAACTTCTTGATGCCATTCAGCTACCCACATCCCTCTCTATTACCCATTGCCCGGCCCACACAGGTGCCACCAATCCTGTTTCTCTGGGTAATGCAAGTGCTGATGCAGCGGCCAGACATGCAGCAGCACATGGACCTCTGGCTCCCTTTCAGATTCTGGTCTCTCTTTCTCTCCCTGTTTCTTTGCAGGACCAGGGGATATGTCTACACTAGCTCGTTAGTTCGAGCTAGGTGGGCAAATGCGGGCAACCGGAGTTGCAAATGAAGCCCGGGATTTAAATATCCCGGGCTTCATTTGCATGTTCCCGAGTGCCGCCATTTTTAAATCCCCCTTAGTCCGAACTAACTGCCCGCGGCTAGACACGCGGCAGTTAAACCTTAATTCGAACTAACTCCTTAGTTCGAATTAACTGCTACTCCTCATTCCACGAACTAAGGAGTTAGTTTGAATTAACGTTTAACTGCTGCGTCTAGCCACGGGCAGTTAGTTTGGACTAAGGGGGGATTTAAAAATGGCGGCGCCCGGGAAGATGCAAATGAAGCCCGGGATATTTAAATCCCGGGCTTCATTTGCAACTCCGGTTGCCCCCTCATTTGCCTACCTAGCTCGAACTAATGAGCTAGTGTAGACATACCCTGATAGAACTACAGCAGGCTGCTCAACCTGCAGAGAGAAACCTTTGGGAGAAAGCAGGCTGCTCCTTATCCCCAGCTGGAATAATGGTTGCGCCTGATGGCCGCCCAGTCGCCCCAAGATCTCTCACACGGCAGCTTGCTCAGGTGTCTCATGAAATGACACACATGAGCAAAAGGGGGGTGGCCTCACAGATCCTAAAACAATGGTACGCCCCAGGCGTGCACCTGAAAGCTGCAAGGGTATCTAATTCATGTGTGATTTATAAGCAGTTTAATGTTGCAGGAGAAACAACAGCTCCAAGCGCCACCCCATTGCCAGAAGGACCATTTCAGTTTTTGCAAGTAGACTTTATTGAGCTTCCCAAGTGTATGAACTATCAGTATTGTCTTGTTATAGTATGTTTGTTTAGTGGCTGGATTGAAAGTTTTCCTTGCAGAGAAGCAGATGCTGTGACTGTAGCAAAGAAGTTACTGACTGAGATAATTCCTAGGTTTGGAATACCCTTATAAATTGAGTCTGACAGAGGGAGCCACTTTACTGCATCCCTTATGATGGCCATCTGCAAGGCTTCGAATATCTCTCAACAGTTCCATACCCCGTACCACCCACAGGGTAGCGGCCACACGGAAAGAAGAAACCTAGACATAAAACGACAGGTTAGGAAAGGTCTGTGCTGACACCGGACTGAAGTGGCCAGAGGCCTTACCTTTAGTGCTAATGCATCTTAGAAATACACCTAACAGAAAACACAACCTCACACCTTATGAAATAGTCTTTGGCCAACCCATGGCAGTGGGGCTATCTCCCCCAAGGGTTGTAAAAAGCCTAAGTGAGGAGTTCGACTCCCTGACTGAGTATGTTATCCAACTAACTAAGCTTGCTTCTAGCTTGCACCTGCAGGTGAAGGAAGCCCTCCCTGTACCTACTGATGTACCGTGCCACAACATCCAACCAGGCGACTACGTGTTCGTGAAGGAACATCGCAGAAAGAATTGCCCGGCAGCCCGGTGGGAAGGACAGTTCCAATTGCTGCTCGTCACCCACACAGCAGTAAAGGTGAAGGAGCGCCCCTCGTGGATCCACGCAAGTCATGTACGCCGAACTGCAGATCCAACAGAGCTGATTGACCCCGTCACCCAGGACCCCTCCCCGGAGGAATCACCTGAGGACGAGGTTCAGCAGACCGAGGCGGCAGACTCTCAAACCAGACTGTTACCAAACCGGCCTCCACCAGGAGCTTGAGGTACAACCCGAGAGGTAGGACTGTGCCAGCAAAGACCTACAGGTGAGCCTGGCGCCCTGTAGCTCTCACAAAGGGGAATCCTTTCCAGTATTGAGTGAACTAAGAGACTACGAAATCTCGAAGAGTGCCTGCAGAGGCAAGCCAAACAATACTAACTGACTAAGCTTAGTTAAAGAGACTGCTTTGCTAGGTGCTAGCTAATTACTGTATTATTATTATCCTTTCTACTTTAGAGATTTAAGATGAGGATTGTTTTCCTTCTTTTAGTAGTCAGAGTAGCCTTAGTATATAACTTTCCCCACCCTTATCGGGAAGCCCTGCAGAAGATTGTGTCCCTCACCAATACAAGTGACTGTTGGATATGTGAACAGCTTATCAAAGGCTCTGAAGGCCTTTTACCATTACAGTTTATCCCAACTCCTGCCTCCCTGTGGACCAGACCCCTAAAATTCAGATTTACTGGTAGTCAGTATTCTACAGGAGAGCGGGAGTGGGTAGATGCCCAGAATGATAACACTGTACCAGGAGTACATAGTCATGGGGGGGACAGGCAGATTTGGCGTAAAAATCTGATTGCCTCAGGGATTCCCCTAACTCAAGCATTACATCCATCAGGCACTATGTTTCCATTGTGTTTTGAAAGCAAAATTGGCACTGGTAAAAATCTGGGGTGGATCCCAGAAAATACCTGCTATCGTAGAGTATGGTTAAATCCAGGAAATAGGCAGTGCGCCATTTACCCAGCTGATAAAGAAAACCTCCCTCTAAGATGCAAATTACCCATCACCTTCCACATGACCACTACACATACCTATCCTCTGAACAACATTACTATCAAACCCATAAGATTTAACTCCCCCTTGTGCGCAAATGAAACTCAAGATTGGTATAATCATTCCCTGTTCCTAATTGTGGACAATGGAGCCTTATCTGCCAATTCCAGGAAGGCACCAGAATGCTCAAATAAGTCCCTAATCTCTAGCACGGCTCTGGAATGGATTCATCTTGTCACCTTTTGTGCATATAACCTGATGCAGGGCCACAATGCCTCAGGATGGCCTCAGTTCCATAGGCGCTGTGATCCTCTCTTTATAAAACAAGGCATAAGGATTAAAGGCACGTGGTATAAGGAGAACATTTTAACTCTGATCCTCAGTGAGCCTGGTATGTTTTTCATATGTGGAAACTTTGCTTATAAGGCTTTACCACCTGGGTGGAAGGGCAGATGCACTATAGGCTACATAGCCCCAGTAGCAGGATTAGTTAAGGATCTCCAGGTAGATACCATTACAAAACTAGGCAGTTTTGTGCACAGAGTAAAGCGTGATACATCCAATGCTGTAAACCCATAAGTAGAATGGCCCACTCTTTTTCATTCCATTGTACGTGCTATACTTCCAGGCTTGGGTGTTAATGAATTGGAACGTGCCATTCGCAACATCTCTAGGGTATTGGAACAGAGTTTTAATGCCACCTCTGAAGCTATCCAATCTCTAGAAAGGGAAATAGATTCTGTAGCAAAACTAGCCATTCAAAATCGACAAGCACTGGACTTATTCCTGGCTCAGCAAAGAGGAGTGTGTGCAATTGTTAACACCTCCTATGTTAACACCTTTCTATGTTAATAAATCAGGCATTATAGAACAAGATCTTTCGAGAATAAAGTCAGCAATCAAGGTATTAAAAAGGACCGGTGAAGTCCAAGCATGGGACCCCTTGAATTGGCTCCCAGATATTGGAGGGTGGTTCGGAGGAATCTTAAAAGCCTTACTGAAATATCTGGTGATCATTATTGTTATATTTGTGATAATATATGTGCTCATTAACTGTTGCCTTACTTGTACTAAATGTACTTTGAGACAGTGCAATAAGAAATCCCAAAGATCTGCTCACAAAAGAACCAAAGAGGTATTGAGGATGGAAAATTTGGCAGATGGGGATGGGCTAAGCATCCTAGCAGAAGAAGAATACCTAAGAATGTCCAGAATAAACTTTGAGTAATACTCCAATAGGAGTATTAAAGGGGGGAATTGTGGGAGAAAAAATCAAATAACTCCAATTGTGTCTAAGGGGGGACTGTGGAGGAAATCAAAACTCTCTAAAAGAAAACTGCTGCAAGGGTTAAAGGTTTTCCAAGCCTCTCTCCCTGTAACAGAGAGAAATCATCTTAACTCTAATCAAGACCCTTACGATGCCTCCTATCTCAACTTCATGGAGACTCCTAGTCTGTCACAATTTGTCATGTAAACTCTTATCTTGTCACAGTTTGTCTTGTAGACTCCTCACTCAGGTTATCACGTGCCTTTGTACTGTAAAACTGATTTATAGCACTCCTGGTGTGAACAGAAACATCTCAAAGTACTTCTGCTGAGACTTTGATATGTTAAAGAAAAACAATCAACAACTAAACTGTCTGAACATACTGTATAAAGGATCCCTGAAACTGTCTCTCAGGGTTGCTGCTGCTTTCTCTCTTGTAGCTGGCAGGCTGCATGCATGCCTAATAAAGTTTTCCTTCTAGACCTCTCTCCTGCCTCACTGCTTTGACCTCCAGCCTCGGACCATTCTGGGGACTCTGTACCCCAGGGGAGCGAGATTTCCCCGACACCAGTCCCAAAACTGACCCCTGCAGAACCCCACTCTTTAGTCCCATTTGGCATGACTGTGAACCATTGAGAACTATTCTCTGGGAGCAGTTATCCAACCAGTTATGCACTCACCTTGTAACAGCCCCATCTAGGTTGCATTTCCCTAGTTTATTAATAAGACGGCCACGTGAGTCTGTTCCAAATGCCTTATTAAAGTCTATACCACATCTACCACTTTCTCCTTCTCCATAAAGCTTGTTATCTTATCAAAGAGAGATACCAGATTGTTTTGACATAATTTGTTCTTTACAAATACATGTTGACTGTTACTTGTCACATTATTATCTCCTAGATGTTTGCAAACGGTTTCCTTTGTTATTTGCTCCATTATCTTCCTAATACTGATATGAAGCTGACTAAGCTGTAGTTTCTTGAGTTGTCCTTATTTATCGTTTTATAGATGGGCAACTATATTTGCCTTTAGAGACTAACTAATTCATTTGGGCATAAGCTTTTGTGGGTAAAACCACTTTGTCAGTTGTATGGGGTGCAAATCACAGAGGAGGGATATATATCCATATGTACTAGCATATCAGCAGCAGGGAGACACACTTATAAAGTCTGTGGACCAGACCAAGCAGGGAGGGGTTGCAAGTGCTTTGGAGGACAGGAATAAAATTCAAAATGATTTGGACAAACCAGAGAAATGGTCTGAGGGAAATAGGATTGTGACAGACCCAGCAGGGTCCGCACTGTGCCGGGCCGGGGGATTACCCCCACCCCGGCAGGGGGAGGGCGGACGGCCGACCCGGGCAGCCGGAAAAACCCGGGCGGCGAGCCGACGGCTGCGCTCGGCCCGCGCCGGGGGAGGCCAGACCCAGCCGCGGGAGGCGCGCCGCAGAAGCGGCAACGCGCTGGCTACGCTGGCCCACGCAGGGCAGGGGGCAGAGCTCACAGCCCCGACGCTTACGTGGCGGGGTGTGGAGATGCCGGGGCGGGGCAGGCGTCCCTGGCATCCGGGCCCGGGCCCTTTGAAAAGGGGCCGGGAGAGACAGCCAGAGGGGGAGGATGGAGCCACAGGACTCACCTCTGGAGGATGAGCACCCCGCCTCGCTGGAGGGCAAGAAGGCTGGGGCCGGAGCCCCCAAGACGCGAGCTGGGCAAGGCCGCCGGCTCGAGCGGGGTGAGTAGCCCGGGCGAACAACCCGGAAGCGAGGCAGGGAGTGGGGAGTGGAAGAAGCCTGGGGCAGGGCACTTCTGGCGCCCGTGGGCAGGTGCGTTACGGGGATAATCCCCACCTGCCGTGGAGGGAGTACAGGCATTACTCCCCTCCCACTTAGGGCCCCGGGCTGGGACCCGGTGGAGAGGGTGGGCCCGGGTCCCCCACACCCCTTCCCACTCGCCTGCCGTTCCGACCTTCACCCGGTAGTTCCTGTGCAGGGCAATACGCATCTAAGCGGGAGCCGGGCAACCTAGACTATAAAGTGAACTCCTGACAGCCCTGGCCCCTCCCCCTTTCGCTCCTTTTCCCCACGGGACCCATGGACCCCTCCATGGGGCTGGGCAGTGAGTTCGCTGAACCCCGGCACCGACGCAGGGCTGGGTGATCGCACTCACATTCCTCATCCCGGGGCCCCGACCCGAGATGGGAGTTCACAGGACATAGACGGTGGGTCCGCAGAACCCCCCTGCCCCGCCGGGAGGGGGCGCTCTCACCCTTAAAATCCGTCACAGTGGTGGAGAATGTGGGCAGTCAGCACGGCGTGACTTCCCACCCCCATAGTGTCTAGACGGCCGGGCAGCTGGCAAGGACTCCGGGTATCGGACGGTAGCAGCTTGGACGACTCCATGGAGCCACGGCAGTTGCTAGAATGGTTCGGGGAAACCCAGCGGCAACAGCAACAGGCACAGCAAGAACAGCAGGCTCAACTAGTTCAGCAGTTAGCCACGCAATTCCAAGAACATCAGCGGCAGCTGGTCCGAGAACTGGCGACCCAGCAGGACCAGTGGCGCCAAACCGTTGAAAAGAGACTCCAAGCACCGGTCAGTACACCCACGGGACAGGGGAGGGAACCGGACTACCTTTACGCCTCACTAAGTTGGGGCCGCAGGATGACCCAGAAGCCTTCCTCACAACCTTCGAATGGGTGGCTACTGCTGCCCGCTGGGCCCCGGAGCAATGGGCCACGTTGTTGGCCCCGTACTTGAGCGGGCCGGCCCAGTTGGCCTACCGGAGTCTATCCATCATGGATGCCCTTAACTATCATAAAGTAAGGGAGGCAATATTGGACCAGCTGGGGCACTCCCGAAACCTGTTGGCAGAGGTTCTGGCAGGAGGCCTTTAAGGCGGGGGACCGGCCGAGGGCGGTAGCCCAGCGACTCCGGGAGTGGGCGGCCCGATGGCTGGAGCCAGAACATAAGACGGGCACCCAAGTAATGGAAATGGTAGTTATGGAGCAGTTTATGCACATCCTTCCCCGGGAAGGCCAACGGTGGGTCCGAAGGAACCAGCCCACGACACTGAGTGAGGCGGTGAGCCTGATGGAGGCCCACTTCCTGGCCGAGGCGGAGGAGGGGGGCAGTAGGCGGGAAACGCTACCAGGCCCGAAAGCGGCAGGTCCAAGACACCAAGGTAGACCAGCGGAGAAGAATCAATCCCTGGGGGCTTGACGAGGGCGGGACCACATCCCCAGGTTGGCGCCGGTGTGGCCCACCCGGGCGGTGGAAAACCCGGAGGGGCGAGACCCGGACAAGACCCGAGGGAGAAGGCCAAGCCGAGGGGACCCTGCTTCCAGTGTGGCCAGGAAGGGCACTTTAAAAGAGACTGCCCCCTCATGGACTGCACCCTGAGTCAGGAAGAGCGGGCCGCCCCCAAAAGGGCCCACGGGCCAGGGCAACACAGAGCCCTCGTGGGAATAGAGATAGAGGGCCAACAGACGGAGGCCCTAGTGGACTCGGGCTCCACGGTGACATTAGTCCGAGCAGATCTGGTTCCCCCAGGACGACCCGAGGGAGAACCGTTGTGGATGAGGTGCGTCCACGGGGACGTGCGCGCATACCCCACGGTCTGGATCCGCATGCAGGGGGGCGGTCAGGACCGAGTGTGGCGAGTAGGAAAAGCGGCGAAACTACCTTATCCCGTGTTGATCGGACGGGACTGGCCAGGATTTGAGCAGTTGTTACAGGATCAGCGACGACGGACCCGTGAGGAACGGGCCGACGAAGGCCCGGCAGGAGACACACGAGAGGCGCCTCAGGGGGGAGTGACCTGCTTGGGAGCAGAAGCCGGCCCCAATTTTGTGGTGGAGCAGAGACAAGACCCCTCGCTCCAGCATGCGTGGGATCAGGCCATCGTCCCGGAGGCGAGGATGGGACCCGGATCGCCAAAACCAAGGGCCACGCTTCCAGGTACTAAACGACCGCCTATACCGGGTGACCAGGGAAAAGGAGGGGAGAAAGCAGACAGTTAGTGGTCCCCTGCGGTTCCGCCGGGAGGTGTTAGAACTCGGACATGCAAACCCCTGGTCGGGACACCTGGGGCGGGAAAAGGCAGCTAGCGTGCATATTGCAGAGGTTTTACTGGCCGGGGTGTTCCGAGCTGTGCAGGACTTCTGCGAATCATGCCCCGAGTGCCAACGAACCGCCCCAGCCCGAGTCCCAAAGGCACCCCTAGTGCCACTACCAATCGTCACGGTGCCATTTGAGCGGGTGGCCATGGACCTAGTGGGACCCCTGGAACCCTCAGGGAGGGGGCACCGATATATAATGGTAGTAGTGGACTACGCGACCCGGTACCTGGAGGCGGTCCCCCTTAGGAACGCTAAGGCCCCCACCCAGGCCCGGGAAGTGGTGAGGATCTTCTCACGGGTGGGACTGCCCCAAGAGATTTTAAACGACCAGGGCCCGAATGTTACTTCCCGGGTCATACAGGAACTGTGCCGCTTGTTGAAAATTAAGCGGCTGCAGACCTCCGTATACCACCCGCAGACTGGCGGTCTGGTCGAGCGATTTAACCAGGCGCTAAAGGGAATGTTAAGAAGGTTCGTCTAGGACGACCCCCGGGGATGGGACCAGATGCTCCCAGGCCTTCTGTTCGCGGTATGGGAAGTCCCCCAGTCTTCAACGGGGTTCTCCCCTTTCGAGCTATTGTACGGCCGTCATCCCCGAGGGATCTTAGACCTACTACGCGAAGGGTGGGAGACGCAAGCCACGGCGGGACGAGGGACCGTCCAGTACGTCACGCAGTTATGTGAGAAGCTGAGCCGCCTGGGGGAATATGCTCGCTTAAACCTGGAAGCCAGCCAACAGCGGCAAGCCCGGTACTACAACGTCCATGCTCGTCAAAGGGAGTTCCAACCGGGTGACCGGGTCATGCTCTTATTACCGACGCAGGAATCTAAGCTACTAGCCCAGTGGCAAGGCCCCTTGAGGTGGTTAAGAGAGTTGGTGAGGTGGACTACGAGGTGAAGTTGACAGGACACCGGCGCGGCACCCAGATTTTCCACGTGAACTTGCTGAAGCGATGGGTCCCACGAGAGACCCTAATGATCGCTCCGCCATCAGAGGGAGACGATCTTCGGATCCGGGGGAGAGGACGAGAAGACGAGAGGAGTGATGGGCATAGGCGCCGATCTAATGGACCGACAACGCAAGCAGCTGCAGAACGTCCTCCAACGGCACCGGCAGACCCTCACGACCCAACCCGGGCGCACGGCCCTGGGGGCACACCGGATAGTCACGGAAGACGGCAAAATTGTACATGAGCCGCTACGGCCTCTGCCCCGGAAATTATGGGATACTGTAGCAAAGGAGATCCAGCAGATGCGGAACTGGGGAGTGATAGAAGAATCAAACAGTGAGTGGCGGAGTCCGATTGTCTTAGTCCTGAAGCCCGACGGGTCAACTCGGTTTTGTATCAATTTTCGTAAGGTTAACTCGATATCCCGCTTCGACGCGTATCCGATGCCTCGGGTAGATGAGCTCCTGGAACGATTGGGCCAAGCCACCCACATATCCACCCTAGATCTCTCAAAGGGATACTGGCAGATCCCCCTGGACCCTGAGGCGAGGGAGAAGACGGCATTTTCGACCCCCTTCGGCCTATACCACTTTATCACCATGCCCTTCGGTCTACGCGGGGCTGTCGCCACATTCCAGCAAATAATGGATCGCCTGCTAGCTCCCCACCACGAATTCGCGGCGGCATACATAGACGATATCGTCATCTACAGCCAGACGTGGGAAGATCACCTGAGACACATAGAGAAGGTACTCACCTCCCTAGGTAGGGCCGGCCTCACGGCAAATCCAAAAAAATGCCACTTCACGCAAAAGGAAGTTTCTTACCTAGGGTATACGGTCGGGCGGGGGAAGTTAAGACCGATCTATAACAAAGTGCAGGCGTTACGGGATTACCCGGCGCCGACTACTAAAGGCAAGTGCGACAGTTTCTGGGCCTCGCAGGCTATTACAGGAGATTCGTGCTGCAGTTTGCCACAGTGGCAACGCCCCTGACAGAACTGGTAAAGAACACCGAACCAACGAAGGTGAGGTGGACCCCAATGGCCAAGCAAGCTTTCCAGACATTAAAAGGGAAGCTCTCAGCAGCCCCGGTATTGACTCAGCCCGATTTCAATAGACCTTTTCTCTTATACACAATTGCCTCAGAGGTGGGACTAGGTGCGGTGCTGGCTCAGGAACTTCGCGGAGAGGAACACCCCATCCTATACCTCAGTCGGAAGCTCCTGCCCGTGAGCGAACTTATGCCACCGTAGAAAAAGAGGCGTTGGCGGTAAAATGGGCGGTAGATGCGTTGCGATACTACCTATGGGGCAATAAATTTAAATTGATAACCGATCACGCCCCTCTGGTCTGGCTAAACTCGATGAAGGATACGAATGCCCGCATTATGCGGTGGTATCTAGCGCTCCAACCCTATTGCTTTGAAATAGTACATCGGTGGGGAGCGACCCACCAAAACGCGGATTTTTTTTCGCGGATAGGGGAGCCAGAGCCGACCCCGAGGGGACCTCCCCAAAGGGGGGAGGTGTGTGACGGACCCAGCAGGGTCCGCACTGTGCCGGGCCGGGGGATTACCCCCACCCGGCAGGGGGAGGGCGGACGGCCGACCCGGGCAGCCAGAAAAACCCCAGAGCGGGCGAGCCGGCGTGGGAAAGCAGCGCTCGGCCCGTGCACCGGGCGGGGCCAGACCTGGCTGCGGGGCGCACGGAGAAGTGGCAAGCGCGCCCGGCTCGCCCGGCCACGCAGGCAGAGGCGGAGCTCACAGCCCCGTCCCCTTACGTGGCGGGCGTGGAGACGCCGAGGCGGGGCAGGCGTCCCTGGCGTCGGGCCGGGCCTTTGAAAAGGGGCCGGGAGAGACAGCCAGAGGGGAGGGCGGAGCCACAGGGCGCACCTCCGGGGCGAGCACCCCGCCTCGCTGGAGGGCAAGAAGGCTGGGGCCGGAGCCCCCAAGATGCGAGCCGGGCGAGGCCACCGGCTCGAGCGGGGTGAGTAGCCTGGGCAAACAACCCGGAAGCGAGGCAGGGAGTGGGGAGTGGAAGAAGCCCGGGGCAGGGCACTTCTGGCGCCCGTGGGCAGGTGCGTTACGGGGATAATCCCCACCTGCCGTGGAGGGAGTACAGGCATTACTCCCCTCCCACTTAGGGCCCCGGGCTGGGACCCGGTAGAGAGGGTGGGCCCGGGTCCCCCACACCCCTTCCCCCTCGCTTGCTGTTCCGACCTTCAACCGGTAGTTCCCGCACAGGGGCAATACGCATCTAAGCGGGAGCCGGGCAACCTAGACTATAAGTGAACTCCTGACAGCCCTGACCCCCCCTTCGCTCCTTTTCCCACGGGACCCATGGACCCCTCCATGGGGCTGGGCAGTGAGTTTGCTGAACCCTGGCACCGACGCAGGGCCGGGTGATCGCACTCACATTCCTCGTCCCGGGGCCCCGGCCCGAGACGGGCGTTCACAGGACATAGACGGTGGGTCCGCAGAACCCCCCTGCCCCGCCGGGAGGGGGCGCTCGCACCCTTAAAATCCGTCACAAGGATGACATTCCATACGGACAAATGCAGAGCGCTCCACTTAGGAAGGAACAACTGCAGACAAAACGTAGTATTTTAGGGTTTGTATAAGAATATAATAAGTATAATGAAGGCGATAAGTTCTGTATGTTTGGCTTATAAGCTCTGTATCCCTCTGTCTCACCTTCTCCCCCACCCTTTCTGATTAGCTTGCGCTGTTGGTAGATACACCTCGAGTACGCTCATAAATGCAAACCCCGGTGTTAAGGCAGGAAGAGACTATGGCTTCTTATGGTCATGTATTCTATCTTAGGACATGGCTTTATTGCAATGTTTGCTATTAGGTCTTGCTTCTTGTCTGCGTCATAAACCAAGCTGTGCTTAGGAGTGTTGTGAGCCAGACACGAGAAGTCATTCTTCCGCTCTGCTCTGCGCTGGTTAGGCCTCAGTTGGAGTATTGTATCCAGTTTTGGGCACCGCATTTCAAGGAAGATGTGGAGAAATTGGAGAAGGTCCAGAGAAGAGTAACAAAAATGATTGAAGGTCTAGAGAACATGAGCTAGGAGGCAAGGCTGAAGGAATTGGAGAGGGAACATGACAGCAGTTATCAGGTATCTAAAAGGGTGTCACAGGGAGGAGGGGGGGAAATCATTCTGTGTGGCCTCTGATGATAGGAGAAGAAGCAATGGGCTTAAACTGCAGCAAGGGAGGTTTAGGTTCCTACCTGTCAGGGTGGTTAAACACTGGAATAAATTGCCTGGGGAGTTTGTGGAATCTCCATCCCTGGAGATATTAAGAGCATTTTGGACAGACACCTGTCAGGAATGGTCTGGATGGTGCCAGGTGCTGACGTGAGGGAAGGGGACTGGACTCAATGACTCTCGAGGTCCCTTCCAGTTCTAGTGTCTAGGATTCTATGATTTTCTGTTTCCAAACTAACACCTTGGCGAGCAGAGGTGAAGGGAAGGGAGTGCCCCCGGTGCACCACTCCGGCAAGGGCCAACCCGGCACGGGCTGTCTAAAAAGCGGGCTGGAAAAGAGGCTGTGTGGGGGGATGGGAAGGAGTCAGCCCCCAGAGTCCAGGCTGCCCCTGCCAGGTTTTCCCTTTCTCACACAACAAGCTAAACTTCTCAGGAGGGACGGACGGGTGGGTGGACAGACGGAACTAGATAAGGAGACCGGGAGACAGAGAGACTAGCTAGAACCCTGCAAGGGGGGTGAGTAGATGGGTGGGTGGAGTCTTTTTCCTCCCCCCAAAGTGGCCTGGAGAACACCCCCCGAGGATCTAGCTGTGGCCCTTTTCCCAGCCCAGTTTTCAGCGGCTCCCTCTGCATTTCCCTCCTCCATGAGCTGCAGCTGCTGCCTGGATCTCGGGGAGCCCTGGTGAGCTGTAAGGCACAAGACACACCCCAGTACAGTGCGGGGCCGAGTTGCTCCAGCTCTGATCCATCTGGGGCCCTCACAGCCAGAGATGGACCGTGGGCATGTGGGGGTGCAACACCACCTACTGGCTGTCAGAGGGAATGCAGGGCCGGGTTTCCCTTTCATATGCACGGATGTTGCACAGATCTCAGCCCACAGACATCCGAGCAGTAGTTCCTTCTCCACACACAGGGAGGGGGGAATCGGCACCAGTGTGTGGAAACTGGCTTCTCTGCAGGGCATGTCAGATTTGGGTGCTTCCCTGCCTTTTATCTAGCAACAACAAGGTCCATGCTTGGCACTCATGCGAGTGATAACGGGAACTTTAAAGCCCACTGCGGTACAACGGTAACCACCGCTGGCAAACATCACCCCACAAAGCATCCATCGACGGGAGCAGGAATGCAGACTGTAGCAACGTATCCACTGCACCGGCCAACCTCTTCTCATCCAGAAATACCTCGATCAGCCACCAACATCACATCTAAAATCCTGCGAGCCCCCCCGGCAGCGAGGGAAGGAAGTCACCTGCCAATGTCCTGGAACTCTAGCGAGCTGAATGGCAGCAAGTAGACGTCCCACACAACGTCTTGTGTCAGATCCCACCACTGAACAGAAAGGTTTCGATCTTCCCCGGACACTGTGCTGTGTCCTAAACCAGCATAGGACCGGTCAGGGCAGGTGCGGTTATCTACTGCATAAGTGGAATGTGGTACCATCTCCACTTTGTGATTGTGGCAGTCCTCAAACTCTGCACCACATTGTCGCGGATTGCCCAACACGAAAATTCCCTGGCTCATTGGAGGATCCCCACAATCTAACCAGTGACGCTGTTCACTGGGTGGAGAGCTTGGACGTCCAACTTTGAGGAAGAAATACAGCATTGGACACGACATTCAAAAGACGTAGAAGCGCTTGGCGTTTGCACGGGCTACATTCCAGGCGAGGCTGACAAACCTTAACTCGTTACATGTCAGGGACAAAGACCTAATTGGCCACCGACTCCACCCCCCAGCCCAGGAAACAGAACCATTGATGTGGACACTGAAGCTGGCCCAGCGACTGTACACAAAGCTGTGTGTTTGTCGAGGGAGACCTGCAACATCTCGCCCTCCAGAGGGGTCAAACCTGTATTAACCTGAGCTTTGCCTGAGCAGGCATTGACACCGCCCGTGTCACCAGGAGCAGCGTGCGTCTGGGCGCCCACACTGGGAAGAATCCCTCTCTTGTGTCTGTCTCCACAGCACCTGCGCACCTGCAGGTGCTGTTCTAACGGCCGTGGCAGCCACTGAGGACTAAGGGGTGTGCATGGAGCCATGAGGCCCTCCCCCAGCCAGGTGCACTGTGGGGTCGAGCCCTGGGACGACTCTTGCCAGTTGGGTTTGCGCCTGGGGGTGCTGCTCCCAGGACTGCCCTGGCCTGGCTCCATTTCCCCAGGACGAGGAGCACAGAGGCTGGGTCTCTGCCTTGTTGCTTGGGGAGCATCCAGTGGGGGCCATTCTGATCCCCTAGGAGAAAACGGTCCCCACATTGGGCTGGCGCTGCCTCCCCTCTGCAATGGGCTGCGGCAGGCCAGGCCCAGGAGGGCAGCCCCAGCTGGCAGCCTCGTGAAGGAGACTCAGGCGCTGTGCGGAGCCCCTGCAGGGGCAGGAGTGCTCCAGCCGGGCGTGGGGGCTGAGGGGAGGCAGGGTCGGGAGGAGCCGGGCTCCCTGCCTCTGGGCTCCTGGCTGGGACAGCCTGGGATAGCTCCGGGCAGCTCCGTCTCCATGGGAACCAAGGGCCACTTCCACCCCTGCCCGGCCTGGCCAGGCCCCATCCTCAGAGCAATATGGGATGGGGGGGGGGGGCGGCATGGCCTGGTGAGGGGAGGTTGAGGTCACATCTCCGCCCAACCCGCGGCCGTGTGCAGCAAGTGACAGCAGAGATAGCGGCAGCAGCAGCCCTGAGGGACTTGCAGGGGCCAGGGCAGCCGTGGAAACGCTGCTCAGTGTCCGTCCCCCCATTTCCCCGGGATGGGAGGGGGACCCCTGTGGACACAGCTCTGAACACGGGCGCTTTGCTGCCCCAGGTCACAGACCCACGGGAGGGAGCAGCAGAGGGAAAGGGGCTGGGGCGTGAAAGGCCATTTATTCATCGGACCTTCGCACGTGCTGGCGCCTCGGCATTTACACGACCCCGGGCCCTCTGCCTTGTGCACTGCGCTGTGGGGACAGTGTAAGGGGGGGTCTCTCGTTTGTCCAGTCCTGCGTGGGTCCTACCCTCTGTGCCACGCTGGAGTGTCCGAGCCTGCCCTGGTGTCCCGGAGCCACCCTGACAAATAAGCCCCAGGCCTGGTTCCTCCTCTCCCCAGAGAGAGACTCCTGGGTTTGGCAATAATTTTCGATGGGGGTGGGAGCCTCTCCAAGGTATTGGTGAGTGGTCAAGTGCTTCACGTCTGTATGGCAGGATGGGAGGTTGGGTGCAAAAGGGAGCTTGGGGCAGGGGATTGGGATGTGGGGGGGGGGGTCTGTCATGGTGTGTCGGGGGTCCCTGGCCCTGCACCCCCATCCGCAGTCAGATGTGACTTTCGGCCAGCTGAGAGGGCAGAAGGTTTATTGGTTGACAGGGACCCAGCGTAGCTCAGACTTCTTGTCACAGGAACCAGGAGCAGCCAGTACAATCCATCTTGGGGAAAAGGGGGGCCCAGAGCCGCAGCCCTGGGCCCCAGCCACCCAGGCCAGCTAGGCTCCCTTCTCCCCCAGCCAGCAGAAAAAAACAACTCACACTCCCAGCCACTGCTCACAGCCCCCCAGGCAGCCCCGCCTCCTGCTTTGTCCTGCTCCCAGTCCCGAGGTGTTATTGGCTGTCACCTGCTCCTCAGGACCTGAGAGTCTAAACATACTTGCACAGTGAGTCGTGCCCAGCCTCCCCCTCCTCGTGCATAGTGCTGCAGTGCCCAGGGAAACTGAGGCACGCATGCACACAGAGTCCCTTGAGAGCCACCCAGGACAGTAGGAATCACTCACAGCACAACAAAGCAACCAGCAAATGCAAAACCAGAGTGAACACAGTGTACCCCAAGGGTGGACAAAACCCCCGCTCTGTCACAGGGTCTGAGAGGGAGTTTGGGTGCAGGAGAGGATTCTGGCCTGGGGGAGGGATGGAGTAGAGGGGGCAGGGTGTGGGAGGGAGTTGTGAGCTGGGGGAGAAGCAGGGGGGTGTAGAAGGTTTGAATGGTGACCTGGGGAAGGGGTGTGTGTGACTTGGAACAAGGAGTGGGGTGCAGGAGGGGGTGGGGTGCAAGAGGCGCTTACCTAGGCAGTTCCCGGCCAGCAGCCCAGCAGGACCCACAGAGCGGCTGGCTGCTCCCCATGGCTCTCTGCTGGCTCCCATTGGCTTCCCCAACCCCAGTGCACAATCTCTCAGCTCCCATTGGCTGGCTCCCATTGGCTTCCCACACCCCCAGCACAATCTCTCAGCTCCCATTGGCCGGTTCCCATTGGCTTCCCCCACCCTCTGCTGGAATTTTTCTGCCACTTCTTGCAACCTGCTTTTCAGCTGTGGTCTCTCCAGATACTTGTCTGGGATGGCGAAACCGGCTTTGTACATCTCAGCTGCCTCAGGCAGGGACTCCCGCGTGTAGAGGAGGAAGTCCCCCCACGAAGGTAGACGGCCTGCTGGCAGCTCTTGCTGCGGCTGGACACCTCGCTCATGAGGTTGAGATAAATCTCAAAAGCGGGAGCGGGGGGAAGATGTGACCTCGACTTCCCCTCACCAGGCCATTTATTCCAGTGTTTAACCACCCTGACAGGTAGGAAGTTTTTCCTAATCTCCAACCAAACCTCCCTTGCTGCAGTTTAAGCCCATTGCTTCTTGTTCTACCTCAGAGAACAATTGTCGGGGCTGCAAAGAACCGGGCCCCTAGGGAACTATCAGGCAACGTCCCAGTCTTTTGGCTGCTCTGCTGCATCCGGGGCCAGTCCTGCTCCTCCCTGAGGGAGCGGCTTTCAGGTATCCAGCTGCAAACTGCCTCCCCACAGTGTCTCTGTGCTAGTTACATCCCTGCCCCCTCCATGACTGCAACTGCTACGGCAATAAACTCTCCTGAGCATGCAGGTCTGTGTGTGCCTCCTCTGTCCCATGCCTGGCCCTGTGTAGATGTGTCCATCCAGCCCCTTCTGGTCCTGAGCAGCCCGGACCCCACTGGATAGGAGGGCGGGGACCCCAGAGCGAGGCAGGTGGGACATCAACAAGTGCCACACGGCTGCCAAAAAAAGAAAACCTCCTTCTGGACGGCATTAACCAGCGTGTTGTGAGCAAGACCCGAGAAGGGATTCTTCTGCTCTGCTCTGCCCCAAATTGGCCTCAGCTGGAATAGAGTGTCCAGTTCTGGGCACCACATTGCAGGGAAAATATGGACAAACTGGAGAAGGTCCAGAGCAATGAAAATGATGAACCTTCTAGAACACATGAGCTGGGAGGGAAGGTTGAAAAATGGGGTTTGTTCCTTGTGGAGACGAGAAGACAGAGAGGGGACAGGAGAGCAGCTTCCAAATACCTAAGAGGGGGTTGCAAGGAGCATGGAGAAAACTCGTCCTCAGTAACCTCTGGTGCCAGGACAAGAAGCAAAGGGTTTGAATTGCAGCAAGAGATGCTCAAGTTGGACAATAAGAAAAACTTTGTCAGAGGCTGGGAATGGACGACACAGCCGCGGGGTCATCTCTCTGCAGGATGCAATTGGGGGGGGAGGTGGCGCACTGAAAGGGCAGGCACCACCCACTTACCCTTCCCCCGCCCCAGTGATTTCTGTCTTGCCTTCTAGGTTATAAGAACTGGAACGATATTCCCTGTGACTGGAAATCCCCCTATCTCTGCAAGTACAGACTCTAGTGAGGGGGCCACTCGCCTGGGACCGACGGGGAGCTCAGCGCCTGGGCTGCAAACAACCGGGCTCCTGGGGCACGATCGGGCAATGTCCCAGACTTTCGGCTGCTTTGCTGCATCCAGGGCCAGTCCTGCCCCTCTCTGAGTGACCGGCTCTCAAGTCTTCAGCTGCAAACTGCCTCCCCCCCCAGTGTCTCTGTGCTAGTTACACTCCTGCCCCCTCCCTCTCTCTGCGTCCACAGCTGCAGCCGCTACAGCAATAAACGCTCCTGAGCACGTAGGTCTGTGTGTGTCTCGTCTGTCCCATGCCTGGCGTCTGTCCCATGCCTGCCCATCCAGCCCCCTCTGGTCCTGAGCAGTCCAGACCCCAATGGAGGGGAAGGAAGGGACCCCAGAGCGAGGCAGGTTGGACCTTGCCTTTGGGCTGAGGGGCAGGACTCAGTCTCTACCTAGAGCACTAATGGAGGCATCGTACGGCCCCAGGCTGAGAGCGGATCCATGCCGGACCCTGACAACCGCGCCCTCTGGATCCTTCGTCCCCATTTACCGTTGCTCTGTGAGATCTCTCTGGTAGCCGGGTTGGAAGTCATGTCCCCGGCCACACGGGTCTGCACAGTTCACCCTTTAAGCCGAATTTCAAGCGGACGAATTGAGCGGATTTGGGGAAGGAGTCTGGGGGCCACAGTCACTGGTGGAAAAAGTCCCCAAAAAAGTCACTTGAGTAAAAGTACTGCTGCTGTGAAACAAATGTAACTCAGTAACAGTCAAAGTATCCTCCTGGGAAACGACTTGAGTAAAAGTACAAAAGTATCACATCTCAATTGTACTCACGTATCCAGAAGTAAAAAGTAGCCGTCCCATGGAAAGCTATGGGTAACTGTGACGGGGCAAGGCAGCCCCGCACTGAACTAGCAAGCCCCAGCCAGGGTTACCTAGCTACAGAGGCCCCTCCCCTGCAGCCCTACCGGGCATGCCCAGGCTGTAACTCTACTATAAAAGCCAGGGGAAGGCTTCAGTCGGGGGAGACAGCCGGAGGCGAAGGAGCTAGGAAGGAGGCTCCTGCACAGCGGTGGCGAAGGACTCCAGGAGAGGCCGGAGGGGATGCGGCGGCGAGCTGGTGTGACCCAGGGACTGTCTGCCGAGGAGACGCCAGCCCAGAGGCGGCCGTAAGCCGGGCAAGTACAGGGAAAGAAGCCCCGGGGATCCAGGTAGAAAGTGGCCCAGGGCAGGAGCGGGAGCCGCCCCGAGAACCTTGGTGCGTTGCAGCCGGATTGCCCCGCCGAGGGAGTGACCCACTACCCGGTCGCTCACAGGGCCCTGGGCCGGGACCCGGTGGAGTAGGGTGGGCCCGGGTCCCCCTACCTGGGGTGGTGTCCCCGCGACTACCCTGCAGACTGTGTTGTGGACTCAGGCCAGAGGGCCTTGGCCTTGCTTAAAGGGCCAGCTATAAACTGCATTGTGGACTCAGGCCAGAGGGCCTTGGCCCTGCTTAGAGGGCCAGCGATAAACTGCATTGGGGACACAGGCCAGGGGGACTTAGGCTTAACGGGGACAGGAAAGAGTGGCCCGCCACAGTAACCAACTGCGGTATTGCAGGGTAACTTTATTTTTCACACATATATTCACTTACATATTCATATATACACACACACACACACACACACATACACATGTAGGCAAAAAGGTGCAGGCACTCTAACCTCAAAGTTGTTGAGGAAAAAAAAATGCGGTCGCGGCCCCTTTAAGAGCTGTTTGTCCCAGGCGCGCTTCCGTCAGGAGCCAAGCCATTCCAGGAACCAGGTGCTGGTACGCCAGAGGGGAATCCCATTCGATTCAAGTAAGATGGGGAAAATGGGAGCCGGTATGCGCTCTTGTGGCACACCGTCAGCAAAAAAGCACTGTGTGTGTGTGTATATATATATATGTATATAATATGCATGCATTTATATACTTATATGTGTGCATATGTATATATGTGTGTGTGTGTATATATATATATATATATATATATATAATAAACATATACTGTACATTTATATTTCAAATCTGGAATGTAGATGTAGCCACAACCTTCATTTATAAAACTAACGAGAGACCAAATTAAATACAGGAGTCAAATGACAGAAATGTATTTATTTTGTCCACAGTCACAAGTGGGCATTTCTACCATTTTACCATTGCAATGATTCATTCAACCTTAGAGACAGCTGATTTTCAAAATGATCAGAGTCCAGCCTTGCTCTCCTAGGACAAAATATGAATCCGGCAACATTGAAGAGTCTCCCTCAGGCAGCTGAGGCAGGCAGAGGTGTGTGGGGCCTGATGGACCCCTCTCTCATTGCAGGAGAGACCACAGCAGACCCATGGTGTGTGCCGAGCAGGCTGAATACCCTTCAAGCAGCCTTGCAGTATCATGCGTGTGCGAGGACTTCATAGAATGAAGAAGTTGTGTTCATAGAGGAGCTGTTCTGCTGCCCAGGCAGGTCCAGCAGGGGCTCCATCTCTTGTCTGAGGCGGTCAGGACCTGTATGGGAAAACAAATGAATGAGAGCTAATAGAAAAACCAGGACAAACTTAAAAAACAACAAATGGTCTGGTAGCACTTTCAAGACTAACAAAGCATGTCGATGGTTTCATGAACTGTCGTGGCCCAGGCCAGTGGACGTTCATTACCCAGTCTACCCCTCCCTCAGTGTGGAGAGGACACACCGGCCTTTCTAACCTGTGCTGAGATTCCAGCCAAAACACAATGTTTCGGTCAGATATCATACTGGTTTATTAACTGCAGACAGATCAATTGTACATAATTATAAGCAGGGCAACGAGCATGTCCCGGGGGACATGGAAGTCTCACAGTCCATGATTTCCATTGCCCGTTGCGATATTTTTTTCCCTGGGGCTGGAGTTCCCATCCTGTCCCATCTCCACAGCTCCCAGTCCCTGCCTGAGGTGGGGGGGGAGAGGGGATCCCACAGCTGCCCAGCCTCTAATTGTGGAAAGCTACTAGTAGTTTAAGCTGGAGGCTAGAACCGGGGGCCATGATCACATGACCCTTCAGTGTCGACGCAGCAGCTCAGAACCCATCTGGGGAAGGTGGGTGATTAGCTCCTTCAACATGCACTCTCCTCCCTAACGGCCCATTCACTCACCAGCAAGACCGTGGCCTTTTGCCTGGCTCTGCACATTCGTGGTTGGTGTCTCGTCCACGTTCCTAGCACCAGGTGCAGACGTGGTCCATGCAGACAATAGAACAGCCGTAGCCAGGAACTTGTAGCCTCTGCCGTGACACCTCACGTGACCCATCCTGTGCTGAATACAACCATCGTCGCATCACCACAATCTCCCCATAAAGAACACGGGGCCTAGTCCCACAGCGCTGCCCAGAGCCGTCAGGATGGGCTTTGTGGGACACCTTCCAGGGGCCGATTCAAGCAATACAATCCAATGTGGTGTCTACACTGGCCCTACACTTACTCTGCAGAAGAGCAGAGTGAGGCGGGATTTGAGAGCAGACGTCAGCTTCCTGAAGGAGGGGGGTTCTAAAGAGGCTGGTGAGAGGCTGTTCTCAGGGGTGGCAGGTGGCAGAACGAGGAGCAACGGTCCCAGGTCGCAGTCGGGGAGGTCTAGGTTGGACATTAGGACAAACTATTTCCCTAGGCGGGTGGGGAAGCCCTGGGTTGGGTTCCCAAGGGCAGGGGTGGAATCTCCATCCCTAGAGGTGTTTAAGTCCCGGCTTGACCAAGCCCTGGCTGGGCTGATTGAGTTGGGGTTGGTCCTGCTTTGGGCAGGGGGCTGCACTCGATGATTCCCTAGGTCTCTGCCAGCCCTGGGGTTCTAGGATTCTTTGTTAGCAAAACCGAAGAGTTGTGGCACCAAGAGTGGCACTGAAGTGTGCACAGCACCTCTGTGTGGCCCCCGAGAGCTGCCTTGCCCCCCAAGCCCTGTGGGGTGACTAAGGCGCTGGAGTTGGTGGCTGGCCCTCACTCACATGCCCCGGGCAGGGAGCGAATCGCCCCCCAGAGCAGAGTGGCTTGCACCGTGGGGCTTTTGTGCCACTTTGCACCATCAAGTCCCTTGCGAGGACACCGGGCACATGCCATGTAACCACGTCCCCACCGTGGCAGGGCTCTGGGTACTGGGGAGCCTGGTCCGGGCGGCACGGCAGGTCAGACTCCAGGGCTGTTCGACGTTGGTCTAGCTCTGGGTTCTGAGCATGGTGCCAAAGGCCGAGGGGTGTTTAGTGCCGGGTGTCACTGAAAAGGGACCAGCTGATCCAGAGCACCCTGTAAACACAATCCCTCTGTTACCTGCGATGGGTCCAGCTCTTCCAATCCGATACCCTGACCCATTGGCAGCATCCCCCAAGGAGCCAGCCCTGCATGGCCTCACGGCTCAGAGCGCGGGCGCAGCGCCAGGCTGAGGGCTCCCCGGTTCAGACCGTGGGAGGGAAGGGGGGGGTCACCTGTCCATTGCCCCACTGCACGGTGGCAGTTGGAGCCACAACTGCAATGTCCTTTGTAATCTCACCATTCTAGTCCGTTAGGCCCCAGCCTGCACTGAGCTGAGATAACAAAGTGCCGGCTCATCGCCTCTGAGCCAGGTGGGTGGGGGGGCACTCGCTGCTCTCCTGGGAACGGGGTCCCTCTGATTCTCCCTGTGGCCTTGTATTCAGCCTGTGGTCCCCTGGAGCCCCTATCCCTTGCCACAGGGCTCCGTCTGAGCCAGTTGCTGCCCGTTCCGTGTGTGTGGCACGGCCTGCTCCTGCCTAGCGGGGTCCTTCACATTTCTCCTCCATCCTGTTGGCCTCGGGCCATGTCTCCAGCGTGGCCAGATCACTTGCAATTAGGAGCCTGTGTTTACTGTTACCCCAAAAATATTCTCACTGGAGACCATCCAGGGTTACACTAATATGGGTTTATTTCCACTAAGTAGAAAGAGGAGAAAGCAACCACCAAAGTTTTAAGCTACAGAAGTTAGAACTCTCTCTCTCACACACATACACACACAGACAAGCAAGCAAGCACGCACCCCTCCATTCATTCACTCATTTACACCCATTCACACCCATTCATTCCTGCCCTCAGGCAATCACACACTTACACGGACATATGGGTTGCAGAAGGAGCCAAGGCATGTGGATCCTAGAGGGTCTGTCTGCTCATCATGGCTGGGGAAGCTGGTCAGGAGGAAAGACACTGGAGGGGAGCTTCTCAGGATCAGTGGAAGAAAAAAGAGAGCGTCTCACATGTGCTCCTTCTCTTGGATGGCTCCTGTGACTCATTCACCTTGTCATCAGGGAGCATGCCCAGACTTCCCTTTATCCAGCAGGGAGCATGCCCATACAGCGATGACTCATTGACATGTGGTCCATTGTTCCAAGCCTTCTTCAAATACACTCACACTCACACTCTCTCCATTCACTCAGGGGAGAATGCAGTTTAGGGAAAGTTACAAGCAAGGTGGCTGCATGTTACAAAGCTTACAAAGTTGCAGTTTACAGTAAGTTTGAGAGTTACACACATTGCAAAGATTGACAAGGATCATAATAAGTTGCAGTTTAAAAACTTAGACCTTACCGTTTGGTGTAGCTTTAGAAAATCCATGTATATAAATCTAGTGAGCTCAGGCGGAGGCTTTTTTATGCAACATTTACCTTCTGTGCTCAGGCCCCGCAGCTGCGGCCTGGCCCCTGCCTTGCACTGCAGGTTTTCCTCCCAGCCCCAGTGGCTTCTCTCTCCCCAGTGGGACAGCCAAGAGTCCTTCTCACTGCTGACAACCTGACGCTGGACTCGGCCGCCTGGAAAACGTCAGCTCCCAGTGACAGTCTCTGCCACAGCCGCAGCAGTGACCTCGGGCCGTTTGGTTCCTCAGAGCCTAATGGCACCTCATGAGCCCCATCCGGGAACAGTTCCTGACCAGCCACCTCACACCTGCTCTGAGACACCTTTCCCTCTGGCCCACCTATCTGGCTGGCTGGATCTATCTAGGTTGGACAGACACTGGGCAGGGATGGTCCAAAGGTGCTGGATCCTGCCATGAGGGGAGGGGACTGGGCTCGATGACCTCTCCAGGTCCCTTCCAGTACTAGTGTCTGTGATTCTACAATTCTCTGACTCTATCTCTCTAGCGCTGCCAGTCGGCTCTCGTCTGCCACTTTGCGCAGCCGGGCCCCGTGCCAGGGGTGATCTGAAACGGTTTTAAACCACTTCCCTGAATTGACCACAGCTTGTAGAGTCAGGAACGGGCACATCATTGAGCATGTGCCAGGCTCCCTGACCGTTCTGCCCAGGGCAGCACCGACCACAACATCACCCCTGTTGCTCCCACCTCTAAACTTACCCCAAAGACTCTCAACAGGCTTTTCTCCTTTTGCAGACTGGAGCTCCGAGCAATCCTACTGCTCTCTTACATACAGTGCAGCTCCTCCTCCTCTTCTCCCTGCCTGTCCTTCCTGAACGGATCATACCCTGCCATGGCAGTGCTCTAATCATGCGAGTCATCCCACCAAGTCTCCGTTCAGTCAAATCATAGCTCTTTGACTGCGCCAGGGCTTCCAGTTCTTTCTGTTTGTTTCCCAGGCTCCTTGCATTCGTGTACAGATACCTGAGATAACCGGCCGATTGCCCGATCTTCTCCATTCGAATCAGGGCTCCTCCTTTGTTGCTCCTTCCTCCTTGTGTTTCTTCCCGGTATCCCACTTCCCCACTTACCTCAGGGCTTAGCTCACCATCCCCTGATGAACCTAGTTCAAAGCCCTGCTCACTAGGGCCGTGTCGGCACCAGCACCTTTGTCAGCCGAGTGTAGGGGAGATAAATGCCCCAGTTCTAGGGGATGGTTTAATCCAGCAGCTACACCGGAGGCCGGACAGAGGCACCACTGCGCTGCGGTACAGTCTGTGGGGCAGACACAGTCCAGGCTTGCAGCCTGCCCGCGAAGATGCTCTTCCCTCTCCGTTAGGTGGGGCCCAACTCTCCAAGAAACCCTTGTGCCCGAACTGCGCCCGTGGTCGAAGACTCCAAAGCCCTCCCCCGACACCACCCGGCCTCCACGCATTGGCCGGCGCAGCTCTGTGGCCCCTTCCTGGGCCTTTTCCATCAGCAGGGAGGATGGACGAGAACAGGCGACGTGCCTCAAACACCTTCATCCTTCTTCCCAGCGCCACCCGTCTGCAGTGCTCCGCGCAGGCCACTCGTGGCGGGTTCACTGGTGCCCACTGGGAGCAGTCGCAGCATAGTGGGGTCAGTCAAAGCGGCCTCCCCTCGCCCCGCCTGAGAGCAGCCCCCAGCAATGCCCGGCAGGATGCGCCTGGGCCGGTGTGTTCCGGACACAGGGACTGTGGGTGTAAACCAGGGAATAGCAACAGCGCCCGCCTACCGCTCTCCACCCCCCCAGGCCAACCGGAACCAACCAGCCTGCAGGGAAGGCAAAGATCTGAGCTGAGCTGAGCAGGGGGAGCCTGGATACTAAGCCCTGTCACCTGTCAAGGCATCCCACCATTTCCATCCTTCCTGCCTAATAGCCATTGATGGACCCGACCTCCATGAATCTATCTAGCTCTTTTTTGAACCCCATTTAAAGTCCTGGCCTTCACAACATCCTCTGGCAAGGAGTTCCACAGGTTGACTGTGCGCTGTGTGAAGAAAAACTTCCTTTGGTTTCTTTTAAACCTGCTACCTATTCATTTCATTTGGTGAACCCTCGTTCTAGTGCTATGGGAACAAGTAAATAACTTTCCCTTATTCACTTTCTCCGCACCAGTCATGATTTTATAGACCTCTGACATATCCCCATGAATCTTCTCTTTTCTAAGCTGAAAAGTCCCAGTCTTACTCATCTCTCCTTATGGGGCAGCCATTCCAAAACCCTCATCATTTTGGTTGCCCTTTTCTTAATTTTTTCCAATGCCAGGAGATCTTTTCTGAGATGAGGGGACCACGTCCGCATCCTGAACTTGGAATGAAGGGAGAGGGACGTTGCTTTACCACGAGGAACTCCATTGGATGTGCAGCTGCCTAGGGACGGAGAGAGCCAAATTTTTCTGCCATTTTTAACTCTTTCGAGACAAGCTGAAGAGTGTTATTACTAACCCTGTTATCAGTTGTAGCCTGTATTGGGCCAAAATATATTTTGTTCACCTAAGACTCCATCGTCATCCTATTGCCACCTGACATCTTCATATTCTGAGAGCTCTGGCATTTTGCTTGTGTTAGCGTTTTGGTACTTTTTATGAGTTCATCCCAAGCGCAGGAGGAAACAGCAAAATTAAACAACAAAACAAACAGGCCAGCGCTCCAGAGAAACAAGTTGCCAAGTTAGAGTGCAGAATCAGGAATTCACCACAGAAGAGGAAAAAGTCTCGTGCCATATGCTGCAGCACCGTGTTTGTTAAACTTTTTAAGACCAAGGAACACCAAACAATACTTTTTTTATGAGGAACACCAAGGATTGTTTGTTGAGCAAAAAGGGGGTGTTGTTGGGAGAAAAGGGTCGGGGGAAAGTTATTGAGGAAAAAAAAAAAGGCGCCCCTTTAAGGGGGCCATTTTGAATTCTGTTGTTCTCCATGACACACCTCCGACTGCCTCGCAGCACACCGCTGTGCCCTGGAACACAGTTTAAGAAACACTGCTGTAGCAGGACGAAAGCCTGAGACATTAGCCCTTGCATCAGAAGGTTGGTATGTGGCCTGAGACGTGGGCCAAAGTAGAACTCTAAGCTTTGCTTATCTAAAGCACAGAGCGGCTATGAGCGAGAGGCAGGACTTGCTCACAGAATCTGGCAAGAATCAAAAAATCAGAGACTCCTAGAACTAGAAGAGACCTTGAGAGATCATCGAATCCAGTCCCCTGTCCTCACAGCAGGACCAAGCACCATCTACCATCCCTGACAGGTGTCTGTCCAACCTGCTCTTAAATATCCCCAGCGATGGAGATTCCACAATGTCAGGGCTGATCCAGGCAAGAGGGGGTCCATATCTCTCCCTTGCTCTAGGCTATCATCTAAATCATTCATGAAGATACTGAACAGAAACGGTTCCAAAACTGACCCCTGCAGAACCCCACTCTTTAGTCCCATCTGGTATGGCAGTGAACCATTGAGAACTATTCTCTGGGAGCAGTTATCCAACTAGTTTTGCACTCACCTTATAACAGCCCCATCTAGGTTGCATTTCCCTAGTTTATTAATAAGAAGGCCATGGGAGTCTGTTCCAAATGCCTTACTAAAGTCTATACCACATCTAGCACTTCCTCCTTCTCCACCCAGCTTGTTATCTTATCGAAGAGACATGCCAGGTTGCTTTGACATAATTTGTTCTTTACAAATCCATGTTGACTGTTACTTATCACCTTGTTATCTTCTAGATGTTTGCAAACCGTTTCCTTTGTTATTTGCTCCATTATCTTTCTGGTACTGACATTAAGCTGTCTTATCTGTAGTTTCTTGAATTATCCTTATTTCCATGTAGACCATCCCTGACAGGTGTCAGTCTAACCTGCTCTTAAATATCTCCAGCGAAGGAGATTCCACAACCTCCCCAAGCAATTTATTCTAGTGTTTAACCACACTGACAGGAAGTTTTTACTAATGTTCAACCTAAACCTCCCTTGCTGCAGTTTAAGCCCATTGCTTCTTGTCCCATCCTCAGAGGCCAAGGAGAATAATTTCCCTCCTTTCTCCCCGTAACACCCTTTTAGACACCTGAAAACCCCTATCATGTCCCCGCTCAGTCTTCTCTTTTCCAAACTAAACAGGCCCAATTCCTTCAGCCTCCCTCATGGCTCATGTTCTCTAGACCTTTCATCATTCTTGTTGCTCTTCTCTGGACCTTCTCCAATTTCTCCACATCTTTCTTGAAATGCGGTGCCCTGAACTGGACAGAAGACTCCAACTGAGGCCTAATCAGCTCAGAGCAGAGCAGAGCAGAGCAGAAGAATGACTTCTTGTGTCCTGCTCACAACACTCCTAAACACAGCTTAGTTTATGATGCAGACAAGAAGCAAGACCTAAAAGCAAACCATGTCCTAAGATACAATATATGACCATAGAAGTCAAGGCCTCTTCCTGCGTTAACACCGGGGTCTGCATTTAGGAGCTTAACCGAGGTGTATCTACCAAAAGCACAAGCCATTCCTTCCTGCTAATCAGGAAGGGTGGCTGGGAAGGTGAGACAGAAGTACACAGAGCTTAGAAGCCAAACATACAGAACTTATCGCCTTCATTATACTTATTATTTTCTTATACAAACCCTAAAATACTACATTTTGGCTGCAGTTGGTCCTTCCTAAGTGAAGCGCTCTGCATTTGTCCATATTGAATGTCATCCTATTTACCTCAGACCATTTCTCCAGTTTGTCCAAATCATTTTGAATTTTATTCCTGTCCTCCAAAGCACTTGCAACCCCTCCCTGCTCGGTCTGGTCCACAGATGTTAGAAGTGTGGGACCAGGGCCGGCTTTAGGCCGATTCCACCGATTCCCCCGAATCGGGCCCTGCACCTAAGAGGGCCCCGCGCCCTAAAGTTGTGGTCACCAACCGGTCGATCGCGAGGCCTCAACCAGTCAATCGCAAGGTGTTCGGGCCCCTCCACCGCCTATTTTCCCCCCACCCCTGAGAAGCCCCACTACCTAGCTCCAGCGTAGTGCCGGCTTCTCGCAGAATGGATGGAAGTCCTGCCTGCAGCTCTGTGCCACTTCCGGGGGTTCCGGAAGTGCGCTGGCTGCTCCCCTCGCACAGCACTGTGGTGGGCCGGGCGCTCTGCGGGAGGGGGTGTCGGCCCTGGAGGAATAGCGCAGTGGCTTCCCTGCGCCGCAGGAGGGGGATGAGTCGAGCGCAGGGGTTTCCCTGCGCCATGGGTCCCCGGGGTTTGCAGCCATGCGTGGGGGTTTGGCCCCGGGGCAGGCGCGCGAGGGGGGGTTTGGCTGTGCCGCGTGGGAGGGGGGTTTGGCCCCGGGGCAGGCGCGAGTGATGGGTTTGGCTGTGCCGCGGGAGCGGCGTTTGGCCCCGTAGCAGGTGTGCGCGGGGATTTGGCTGCACTGCGAGGGAGGGGGGTTTGGCTGTACCGGGGAAGGAGGGGTTGGCCCTGGAGGAGGCATGCGCCGGCTTCCCTCTGGGGGGGGGGGGAGACTCCTGGGAGGACGTGGGTGCAGGGGACTCTCTGCCCCCACTGGCCGCCTGTTCCCTCTCCCCACTCCCCTGTTCCCTCTCCCCACTCCCCACTCCCCAGCCTCAAAAACCTGGGGCTGCAGGGGGAGCGCAGACCCAAAGCCGCTTGCCGCTTCCCCCCACGGCCCGACTAGTGGCACAGAACTCAGCCGAGTGCCACGGCACAAGCGCCCCCAGAGGCAAGACTGTAACCTACAGCTACAGACTTGGGGGAGGGGTGAGGATATATATGGGTAAGAGATCAAGAGACATCGGTAGAAAGTGCCCAAGTGGGAGTAAGAAAGGAGCCGGATACAAGGCAAAGGCTGTTGAAAGACAGAAGCAAAAGGTGCTTTAAACAAGTATTGTAGCAGACCTGATTCTACTGTTGAGCCAGAAGAGCTCAGTGAAGATGCAGGTCCCCTTGCATGACCTGTGCAAAGCCCGGACAAAACGACAGCACTTGTGCTCCTAGCGGAGCTGGGTGGGGGGCAGGAAGGCGGGACAGGACTCTGCCCTGTAGCTGGAGATTTAAAGGGGCCGTGACACTTTTTTTGTGTGCGGTGTTTTGTTTTGTTTTGTTTTTGTTTTTTTGCTCAACAAAAAATCCTGGCTGCGGGTCCCAGTCGAAACTGTTCGAATTTGGCTCCGCACTTCCTAAAGCCGGCCCTGTGTGGGACCCCAGGGAAAGGGCAGAGCCTCACTGGAGGGGTGGGGCAGAGGGTGGGGCAGGGTTGCTTGGTTGCGTGTGAGTAGAAAGCTGGCAACCTTAGGCAGGGTCTGGGCCACGGCATCTTCACTGCTTATTTCTGTCCCACCAGCGGGCCGACAGCTGGCCCGGTTACGCCTTCCTGAGCTGCACACCCCTGGGCCTGCCGTGCAGCCAAACCCTTAGGCCTGGTCTCCACTGCTGTTACCTACCAGCTCTGTGCTCTTGGGAGCCAGGCAGTGACATTCATGGAAAACCATCCTCCCCGCTCCCCCTAAGCCTTTGCTAGAATCAGACAAAGCGAGGAAAAGGCCAGGGAACACACAGCTAAACTGATTAAGGAAACACCCCAGCCTCATCTGCATTGAAGATAGACCTCATTAGCATACAGCATGGAGAGCAGCTCTTCCAAGGCAGGAACCACAGTGAATTCTGGGATACCGAAAGCAGAGAAGCACTGCCTGATGGGAAATCTCTGCTCCAGATGCTAATGAACCCAGGCCTGCTCACCCCCAAATTAGTCATTATCAGACCAGTTCTAGTAACGATCCTATTGACATCCAAAATACTGAAACTGCCGAGTTGCATGGTGAGCTCGTTCAAGGAACATCCCCCTTAGCCAGGGGTGATCAGTCTCTATTGTCTCGCCTCTTTCTCTTCGAACTATTGTCCTGTCCCTATAAAAACTCCTATCCTTGCCCCAAGAACAACTGTTCTGATACCTGGATTTAACCTGCATCAGTTCCATTGAGACCTTTTCATCTCCTGTCTGATCGTGCTGGGGGCTCGGCTCTGCTTGTCTCCTGCCCTCTGGACCCCCGGCTCCCATCCCCATCTGGGAACCCCGATCAGTGCAAGCTCCACGGAGTGGTGAGGTCTCTCTCTCTCTCTCTTTTTCTCTCCCCCCGCCCTCCCCCCATCAACTACCTCTCTAAGCATAGCCTCCTGACCCTGCGTTATGTAAAGTGTTATATGGTTAGCTAGCCCTAACATTTGTAATCAGTTTCAATTTAGATTTAATATTGTAACTGTAAGATTTAATATTGTAACTGTTTTGTGTGCTTGGCTCCCTATATTTATAATAAATCACTTTCATTGTTAAGCTGGTTGCTTCTCTCTCTTTCCTTCTCTTTTGCTCACTCTTCCTCAAGGGGGGCTGTTTTGACTTCCCCATTCGCTCTGCAACAACGCTTCTTGTACCCAAGGTAAAGATCCCTGGAGTGCCCAAAGTCCTGTGGGGTTTGCTCATCGTGTGGTTTACCAGTGAATGATTGTGGTGTGAAAGTGGGGATAGGGAGGTGCTGAACCTGGGGGTGTATGAGGATGGCAGCGTACAGTGCTGTTTAATCCAGCCCACGGAGTCCAAAGGCACATGAGGGTGCAGTGTGGCATTGCTGTGAAACCCAGCCAGCTGAGTCCAGGGACATATGAGGGGGTCAGCTTGTGAGTGCTGATTACCCAGTCCTCTCAGACGTGCTCTGTTAGTGGGTATGAGTGTCCGTGTGTGTTGTTAAGGTGGTAAGAACCCCATCCTGAGGAACCTAGTTCCTGCAGGAGAGCTCCAGTGGGAGGGGCAATTGGCAGCAGGGAGAATTCAGCTCCATATGAGAGCACAAGTAAGCACAAGCAGCACACGGCTAGAACTGTTAACCTTCTCACAGCCCCATCAGAGTAACCCTAATAAATGAGCATACCCCAGAGTATTGGGCAAATCTGGCAACACTACCAAATTTTGTCACCCAAACCTGCCTTCGGCAACAAAACAGGGGGACCGTTCGGACGGCGATTAAACTGCTGTCGGGGAAATGCCCGGTTTTGGCGACAAAAAACTTCCACCCTACGAGAGACTTTTTTTCGTTTCCCCTCCCTTTATTGTTGACAGAGAGCCAGTGGGGCCTCCACTGTTTCTTTTGTGGAGAGAATTGGCTTCCACCAGTATCCCACAACGCCTGTCCTGAGCTCTCTGCTCAGTGTTCTGTGACCTCTGCTGCCCTGCAGGCCTGCGCCCCTCCCCTTTCAAAGCTCCAGGAAGTATCAGTCACGGCCAGTTACTACCATTCTCCATGCTGTACTGTACCCCCAGGGTCTGATGCCAGTGACCCCAATAGGCCTGCCAAGACTGTCCCCACTGGGTCTTACCCCAGTCACCCCAATAGCACTGAGAGGGCTCCCTACAGTCCCATGGATCTCAGCGCTGCCAGGGGGCGACGGGAGGACCAGCTTTTTCTGTTTCTCTTAGCTGAGCCCTGACAAGCACATCGGCCTAGCCACAGGACAGTCGGCGGTTGGGTCGTGACTCCCCTTATCTCTGCTTGCCAGGGTAGGAAATGACTGTATCTGCCATCTTCTCAGATTTGCATGTTCACTATTGATACCTGGTCCCCTCTCAGCCCCTTCCCCACTGGTCTATAAATGCCCAGGCAGGGCCAGTGCCCCGTGCAGGCTGCACTTGGACCGACCCGGCACCAGAGCAGCTACCCAGCGAAAATCAGGTGAGTCCCCGGCTTCCTCCCGGTTCTCCCTCCTGCGCTG
This sequence comes from Rafetus swinhoei, assembly GCA_019425775.1. Classification (NCBI taxonomy): domain Eukaryota; kingdom Metazoa; phylum Chordata; order Testudines; family Trionychidae; genus Rafetus; species Rafetus swinhoei. The sequence continues at coordinate 347,194,572 of CM033437.1, read as the reverse complement.
GTGGCTGGTGGCAGCGGGTCCATTCCTGGGCTGGGGGCCTTGTGTGCGCCAGGAACCCCTCTCGGTCTCACTGCTTCCCGTACACAGCGAGGCCCAGCCCCGGCCCCGTGCCCGGTCCTGCTGGACCAGCGCTCCGCAGGGCGGCTCCCGTTGGGCCCTTCTCCCAGTCACGGTGCCAGGGGGATCCCAGCCCCTCCCCGGGGCGCAGCAACTATCTCCCCTCCGCTCTTCCCCCCACCCCACACACATGGTGTCGGCTTCCCAGACACTCAGGGTCCATGGGGGGGAAATGAGTGTGGTTCAAACACCTGTGAGGGGGAAAAGGCCCCGGGAGGGGGTCAGTGGGTGTTTGGTGCCCCAGGCGCTGGATGGACACAAGAGGCTCTGTGCTCCCAGCACTCACCCCGCTCTCTAGCCAGAGGACTGTGGCCGAGGGGCTGCCCCTGCTGCTGCCATTCCAGCCATGTGCACACAGACCGGCCCCCCGCCTGGCACTGGGGCCTCTTCCAAACTCCTCCCTCCCGCCGCCTGCTCCCTCCCTCCCGGTCCCATGGAGGGGGCTGCGTGGGGCCCTGCCAGCCCCAGCACTGGGGGAGGGGCAGCGGGGGATGGCAAATGCCCCTTCTGAGAATCACTGTGCTGAGGATCCGGTTCCTGGGTCCCCTGAGTGATCCCGGCCTCCCTGCTGCCCTCTGGCGTCTCCCCCCTGCAGCCCTGGTGTGGGGGGTCCCTGGCCGTGTTGCTTGCAGAGCCCAGGCCCTGCGGAGCTGGGACCCTGCTCCCTGCTGTCTGTCCGGTTCTGTTCCTGGGGCGCGGCTCAGCGAGGGGTGAGAACCAAAGGGCCCTTTGGAAGCAGGGAGATGGGCTCTGAGTAGGGACCCCGAGGCTGGGGGCTGGGATCCCTCTGGGGCTGGGACTCAGCCCCAGCCTGGCTAGACTCCTTAGCTCACAGACGCAGAAATGCCCGTGCTCCCTCGCCCATCTCTCTTGTGTGTTTTCTCCCCAGGAAAGCGAGACGATGGGCCCAGTCGCCTACTTCAGCCTCTGCCTCCTCGGCTGCCTGATCTGTAACCCCTCGCTTGAAGGTGAGTCCCTGCCCGGCCCCTCGGCCTGGAGACCCCAGGCTGTGTTTGCCCTCAATGGGAAGTGAATTCATTTCATTAAGGGGGCCAACCCTACCATGGGGGAGAAGCCATCACAGCTGTGTCCCCCAAGTCCCTGCCCCACCCAACCCATCAATCCAGCCCCCGGCCAGCAGCTCAGACCCTGCGTGGGGATAATGCACTGTTGCACCTTTAATATCTTCTCTTTGAGACACGGCCAGCTTTGCGGAACTCCCTTTTCTTTTCGACTTTCTTCTGATGAGCCCTCACCGGCCAGTTCTGAGCTTATTAAAATAAACCTCGTTCAATGCCATTGCTGTTGCTGCCGATGTTCACTCTTTTCCTTCCCTCTTTCTGTCTGTTCATGGGCGCTTTCTCCTCGCTGGCTTAAAACGTCAGATCCACAACCAATTTATCCTTGTGAGTCAGAATTAACCCTGAGGTGACTGTTCCCCTAGGGCCTCCTTCCCCTTCTCTCCTAATACAGCCCAAGGACATTTTGAAATGTTCATGTTTTCCCAACCAATAGCTGGGAAACTGAAGTCCCCTCATTCCGACCGGCTCCTCTCCTTTCTATTCATAGGACATTTCTGTTCATATTTCTATAGTTTGTTCCGGAAATACCTCCTCCTCCTTCTGTGGGAGTTGGCATCACTGTTTCTCCCTCTTTTACAGGGAGCTACTCCTTGCATTGGCGTGCAGACATCTGAGAGGCCGTTCCCGCACTGTTATCCTTCTTGCTGCTCCCCGCCCCGGCATTTGCAGTTTTCTGTTCCCCATCCATTTTGCGAGAGGACAAAGTTTCCCATTTTCTGAAGTCTGAATAAGCTACATGGGCAGCTCCTGACAGCTCCGCTCGCTCTCTTGCATCCACAACAGCCTCTCCCCGACGTGTGCACTTTCTCCGGCCTGGATCGCGGATAAAGGCCACAGGCTGCTGTCGCCATGGCTGGTTCCACTACAGAGACCACTGCTTTAGGTTCTTCCCTGAGAAGGTGACCTGGTCAGCGGCTGAGGTAGGAGGCTCTTCTCCAGGATCCATGGGGGGGGGCAGGTTAGTGGGTTTGGTGACTGGCCCGGGGGGGTTGGGGCAGGGGCTGAAGAGGTGCGGGGAGGGGTGGCCAAGATGAATTGTCTGGGACCCGGCCATGGGGCTCAGGAACAGGCTCCGAGAGGGGACTCTCTCTCCTCTCAGCCGCCACTGCCCCGCTGCAGCCGGGTGGGACAGGATCCCACACCAGGGTAATGAGCATCCTCCCATCCATGTCCCTGCTGCAGGTGAAGTGTCAGCATCACCAGCCTGGGGCCCATCTGGCCTCCATCCTCAGTGAGGCAGAAAGGGACATAGTAGCCCAATACCTCAGCGAGTCGACCTCCACGGATCGTGTCTGGATCGGACTCCACAATCCTAACAAGGTGAGCGCCCGGCCCGGCTTGGCCTCTGGCAGCTGCCCCGCCCCACGGCTCTGGCTCCCAGGGGCTGGGCACATCCCAAGCCCCACGATCCCTTCATTTGGCTACCAGGATCTCCCTCCCCCCTCCTACGCCCTTCCCCCCTCACGGGCACCAGTGTGTCCCCTCTGCACTGCCCCTGTCTCCCCTACCCCTGCCCCTTTCCTCCCCATCCTACCATAACCTCCCCCTCCCCGGCTTCTCCTCCCCAAACACAGCCCAGACCTGGTCCCCACCTCAGGCTGACCTTTGACTTGCACCTGCCTCCCCAACTACTGCCCCTCCCTTCCCCTCCCAGCCACTGCCAATCCGTCCCCATCCCCAATAGCCCCCTCCCTTCCCCTTCCTGGCCCACGCACTATGCCGAGCCCTCTCCCTCCCTCCCACAGCCTTTCTCCCATCCCCCACCCCACGTTTTCCAGCCGCTTTTCCCTGCCCGAGACTTGAGCCTCTGAACAGTCCCCGACTGCTGGTCGCTCCCTCAGCCTGGGGGTCCTGCCCTGGCCTGGTTCTCTGTAGGGGAGGGAGGGGCAGGGGGGCCCGTCACCGGCTGGAAAGTAGCCCAGTCAAGAAATTCGGGGGGCACCAAGCCAGTGTGGACTCTGGCCGTCAGCCCCGTCACAGCTCCCCTGCGTAACCACATCGAGCTCCATCCGAGCTCTGCTCCATCCCTTTCCCGGTCCCCTGCTCAGGGCAGCTCTGGGTGGGGGAGGAGAAGTGGGGCGCCACCTGGCAGCTCCCACAGACTTGGGCCTTGGACTCCTGCCCCAGAGAACAGGCTGGGCCGGGCCGCATGTGGGAGGGGGAGGCGCTGTGAGCCGTTCTCCAGCCTGCTCAGCCATCCAGCTCCCCCACCTCCCTCCGGCACTGGATGGAGCTAGTTCTGTGCCCCCAAAGCCACCTAATCCCCCTGAGAGCTGAGGCCAGGCGAGAGCCAGGCCCTTACAGTGACCGGCCCCTTGTCCCCTGCTCTGATTGTCCGGAGCTACCGGTCCTGCTGCCTTGGGGCCAGACTGGTGCTGAGCCCTCGAGAGGGGAAATGGCCCCAAGTCCCCTCCCCTGATCCCCCAGCGTCTCCATCACAGACACACGTTGATTTTGCTCTCACCGGCTGAGACCAGCACAGGAAGTCCCCACTGGGGACTGGCACCCCCCCGAGTAAATGCAGCTTGGAGCGGGGATTTGGTCAGTCGGCGAAAGGGTTGGGAGGCAGAAGGGAAAGTTGACAGTCTGAGCGTTACTATGACGTCCGTGCCTCTGGGCTGGCCCTTCCCCAGTTCTCGCCCCGGCCTGAGCAGGGCCCTGCTGTATTTGGGTTTGGTGTTTCTATGGTGCCGCATCACCATGGTCTCTTCTGCCCGGCTCCCCACAACCTTTCTCCCCTGGCTCCGCAGGACAAAACCTGGGTGTGGACAGATGGCTCCTCCTATCGCTACAGTGCTTGGATTCCTGGGGAACCAAACAATGTGAACAATGAGTACTGTGTCGAGGTGTGGGACTCCACCGGTAAGCAGAGGCTCAAACACACCAGCACCCAGAAAGGAGCCCCGCCGGTATCCTGTGCACACCACATAGCCCGCTGAGGGCCTCTCCTCCTGTCCTGTCTCCCTGCCTCTCCTCTGGCTACCCCTGCTGATCTCTGTGACAGAGGAAATGTTTGTTTCCATGGTAGTATCTCTAAGGTCCAAGTAACCACATCCAACTAGTCTTCCCTCTAATTCACAGTCCATGTGCCTCCCAGCCCAGACCGGTCCTACTTGTCACTGGCAAACTTCTCCCACATGCCTGGGCAAGTTCACTCCCAGCCGTTTGGCCTGGGATTGTTTAACCCCTTTCCAGCCACGGCTCCCACGTCCGTGAGAGGGGCTGTTCTAATCCCATCACTTCACATCAACAAGTGCCACACGGCTGCCAAAAAAACAAAAGCTCCTTCTGGGCGGCATTAACCGGAGTGTTGTGAGCAAGACCCAAGAAGGGATTCTTTTGCTGTGCTCTGTGCCAAATTGGCCTCAACTGGAATAGTGTGTCCAGTTCTGGGCACCACATTGCAGGGAAAATATGGACAAACTGGAGAAGGTCCAGAGCAATGAAAATGATGAACCTTCTCGAACACATCAGCTGGGAGGGAAGGTTGAAAAAAAATGAGGTTTGTTCCTTGTGGAGACGAGAAGACGGAGAGGGGACAGGAGAGCAGCTTCCAAATACCTAAGAGGGGGTTGCAAGGAGCATGGAGAAAACTTGTCCTCAGTAACCTCTGGTGCCAGGACAAGAAGCAAAGGGTTTGAATTGCAGCAAGAGACGCTCAAGCTGGACAATAAGAAAAACTTTGCCAGAGCTGGGAATGGGTGACACAGTCGCGGGTTCGTCTCTCTGCACGATGCAATTGGGGGAGGAGGGCACTTCAAGGGCAGGCACCACCCACTTGCCCTTCCCCCATCCCAGTGATTTCTGTCTTGCCTTCTAGGTTATAAGAACTGGAACGATGTTCCCTGTGAAAAGAAAATATCCTATCTTTGCAAGTACAGATTCTAGTGAGAGGAACCATTCGCCTGCGCCCAGCAGGGAGCTCAGCGCCTGGGCTGCAAAGAACCAGGCCCTTGGGACATGATTACGGAACATCCCAGACTTTCGGCTGCTTTGCTGCATCCAGGGCCAGTCCTGCCTCTCCCTGAGAGAGTCCCCAGTGTCTCTGTGCTAGTTACACCACTGCTCCCTCCCTCTCTCCCCCTCCACGGCTGCAGCTGCTACAGCAATAAACTCTCCTGAGCATGCAGGTCTGTGTGTCTCCTCTGTCCCTTGTCTGGCCCCGCGTAGATGTGTCCATTCAGCCCCCTCTGGTCCTGAGCAGCCCGGACCCCACTCGAGGGGAGGGAGAGGACCCCTGAGGGAGGCGGGTTCGGCCTAGACTTAGGGGCAGGACTGGGTCTCCACCCAGAGCACTAATGGAGGCATTGTACGGCCCCGGGCTGAGAGCGGATCCATGTCAGACCCCGACAACTGCACCCGCTGGATACCACATCCCCATGGACCCGTGCTTAGTGAGATCTCTCTCGTAGCCCGGTAGGAAGTTATGTCCCCGGCCACACGGGTCTGCACAGTTCATCCTTTAAGCCAAATTTCAAGTGGAAGAATAGAGAGGATTTGGGGAAGGAGTCTGGGGTCACAGTCACTGGTGGAAAAAGTACCCAAAAAAGTCACTTGAGTAAAAGTACTGCTACTTTGAAACACATGTAACTCAGTAAAAGTCAAAGTATCCTCCTGGGAAACTACTTGAGTAAAAGTACAAAAGTATCACATCCCAATTGTACTCACGTATCCAGAAGTAAAAAGTGGCCATCCCATGGAAATCTATGGTTAACCAATCACGTTATTGTAGGACAACTTTATTTTTCACACGTGTATACACCCACACATATTCATACACACACTCTCACACACATTGTAGGAAAAAAGGTGCCAGTACTCCAGGCTCAAAGTCGTTGAGGAAAAAAAAAATGTGGTCGTGGCCCCTTTAAGAACCGTGTGTCCCGGGCACACTTCTGTGAGGAGCCAAGCCATTCCAGGAAACAGGTGCTGGTACGCCAGAGGGGAATCCCATTCCATTCAAGCAAGGTGGGAAAATAGGTGCCGGTACGCGGTCCAGTGGCGTACCGTCACCAAAAAAGCACTGTGTGTGTGTGTGTGAGTATATATAATGTGCATGCATATAAATACTTATGTATGTGTGTGTGTGTGTGTATATATATTATATACTGTATATTTATATTTCAAATCTGGAATGTAGATGTAGTCGCAGCCTTCATTTATAAAACTAAAGAGCGACCAAATTAAATACAGGAGTCAAATGACAGAAATTTATTTATTTTGTCCACAATCACAATTGGGCCTTTCCAGCATTTTACCATTGCAATGATTATTTACAAAAACATTTGTTCAGCCTTAGAGGCAGCTGATTTTCAAATGATCAGAGTCCAGCCTTGCTCTCTTAGGACAAAATATGAATCCAGCAACACTGACACTCAGGCAGCTGAGGTAGGCAGCGGAGTGTGGGGGCCTGATGGACACCGCTCTCATTGCAGGAAAGACCACAGCAGATCAATGGCATGCGCCAAGCAGACTGAATATCCTTCCAGCAGCCTTGCAGTTTCATGTGTGTGCGAGGACTTCATTGAAGGAAGACGTTCTGTTCATCAGAGGAGCCATTCTTCTGCCCAGGCGGGTCCAGCAGGGGCTCCATCTCTTGTGTGAGGCGGTCAGGACCTGTACTGGAAAACAAATGAATGAGAACTAATAGAAAAACAAGGATAAACTTAAAAAAACCAACAAATGGTCTGGAAGCATTTTAAAGACTAACAAAACGTGTCGATGGTTTCATGGGCTTTCATGGCCCTGGCCAGTGTACGTTCATTACCCAGTGGTTGGTGTCTCGTCCACGTTCCTAGCGCCGGGTGCAGACGTGGTCCGTGCAGACAATAGAACAGCCCTAGCCAGGAACTTGTAGCCTCTGCCGTGAAACCTCACGTGACCCATCCTGCGCTGAATACAACCGTCGTCGCGTCACCACAATCTCCTCATGAAGAACACGGGGCCTCGTCCCACAGCGCTGCCCAGAGCCGTTAGGATGGGCTTGTGGGACACCTTCTAGGGGCCAGTTCAAGCAATCCAATCCAATGTGGTGTCTACACTTACTCTGCAGAAGAGCAGAGTTAGGGGGGATTTGAGAGCAGCCATCAGCTTCCTGAAGGAGGGGGTTCTAAAGAGGGGTGGCAGGTGGCAGAACAAGGAGCAATGGTCTCAAGTTGCAGTGGGGGAGGTCTAGGTTGGACATTAGGAAAAACTATTTCCCTAGGCGGGAGGGGAAGTGCTGGGATGGGTTCCCTAGGGCGGGGGGTGGAATCTCCATCCCTAGAGGTGTTTAAGTCCCAGCGTGACCAAGCCCTGGCTGGGCTGATTGAGTTGGGGTTGGTCCTGCTTTGGGCAGGGGGCTGCACTCGAAGATTCCCGAGGGCTCTGCCAGCCTTGGGGTTCTAGGATTCTTTGTTAGCAAAACCGAAGCGTTGTGGCACCAAGAGTGGCACTGAAGTGTGCACAGCGCCTCTGCGTGGCTCCTGAGAGCTGCCTTGCCCTCAAGCCCTGTGGGGTGGCCTAGGTGCTGGAGTTGGCTGCTGGCCCTCGTTCACACGCCCCGGGTAGGGAGCGAATCGCCCCCCAGAGCAGACTGGTTTGCACCGTGGGGCTTTTGTGCCACTTTGCAGCATCAGGTCCCTTGCGAGGACACCGGGCACATGCCACATAACCACGTCCCCGCCGTGGCAGAGCTCTGGGAACTGGGGAGCCTGGTCCGGGCGGCACGGCAGGTCAGACTCCAGGGCTGTTCGACGTTGGTCTCGCTCTGGGTTCTGAGCATGGTGCCAAAGGCCAGGGGGTGTTTAGTGCCGGGTGTCACTCATAAGGGACCAGGTGATCCAGAGCCCCCCTTAAACACGACCCCTGTATTACCTGCGATGGGTCCAGCTCCTCCGATCCGATACCCCAACCCACTGGCAGCATGCCCCAGGGAGCCAGCCCTGCACGGCCTTGAGGCTCAGAGCGCGGGCGCAGGGCCAGGTTGAGGGCTCCCCGGCTCGGACCGTGGGGAGGAGTGCAGGTCACCGGTCCATTGCCCCACCGCAAGGCAGCAGTTGGGGCCACAACTGCAATGTCCTTTGCAATCTCACCGTTCCGGTCCGTTAGGCCCCAGCCTGCACTGAGCTGAGATAACAAAGTGCCGGCTCATCGCCTCTGGGCCAGGTGGGTGGGGGGGCACTCGCTGCTCTCCTGGTAACTGGGTCCCTCTGACTCTCCCTGTGGCCTGGTATTCAGCCTATGGTTTCCCTTGAGCTCCGATCCCTTGCCACAGGGCTCCGTCCGAGCCAGTCGCTGTCCATTCCGTGTGTGTGGCACAGACTACTCCTGCCTAGCGGGGTCCTTCGCATTTCTCCTCCATCCTCTTGGCCTTGGGCCATGTCTCCAATGTGGCCAGATCACTTGCAAATAGGAGCCTGTGTTTACCTTCTGTGCTCTGGCCCTGCAGCAGCAGCCTGGCCCCCTGCCTTGCACTGCCGGCTACGTCTACACTGGCATGAATTTCCGGAAATGCTTAAAACGGAACAGTTTTCCGTTATAAGTATTTCTGGAAAAAGAGCATCTACATTGGCAGAATGCTTTTCCGGAAAAAAGTCCCGATTGCCATTTTCACAATAGGGGCTCTTTTTTGCGGAAAAGACTACTGTGCTGTCTACACTGGCCCTTTTCCGAAACAGTTTTCCGGAAAAAGGACTTTTGCCTGGCGGGAGCAGCATAGTTTTTCGGAAAAGCAGCTGATTTCTTACAGTAGATCGTCAGTGCTTTTCCGGAAATTCAAGGGCCAGTGTAGACAGCTCGCAGCTTATTCCGGAAAAGCGGCTGATTTTCCGGAATAAGTGGCCCAGCGTAGACACAGCCTGCAGGTTTTCCTCCCGGCCCCGGTGGCTTCTCTCTCCCCGGTGGGACAGCCAAGAGTCCTTCTCGCTGCTGCCAACCCGGCGCTGGACTGGGCCGCCTGGAAAACGTCAGCTCCCAGCAACAGTCTCTGCCACAGCCGCAGCAGTGACCTCGGCTCGGCCTTGTCCAGTTGGCACCTGTCCCTGCCAAAGCTGCCTGGGCCGTCTGGCCGCCGACAGAGGCTAATTCAGCAATGTGCCTGGGGGCAAATGTGTTTCACTGGCCGAGGGCCCCTGGACGGACACTTCTGCCCCAGCCTCCCCCATGCAGGGCTGCCTGGCGCTTCCCCCGACAGACTCCACGTGTTTGCTGCCCGGCTGTGATGAACACGGGTCACGCGCAGGCCCCGAGTGATGAGGAGCCGCTGTCTGGGGAGGAGCAGGACCATGCGGTACCCTAACCCCTCCCCCGCATTGGACATGTGTTCCTTGGGGTTCAGTGGAATTGCAGCAACAGCATCCCATGGGCCGCTCCGTCTGTGCAGGGAGCGTGGGACGAGTAACGGGAGTGGAGGAGAATGCCCGGCCTCCCGGCCACCCTCCTCCCCAGGGGCAAAGCAGGAACCTTGCCTCCCCCAGACTTACCCTGTGAGGGACCGGGCTGGGTCTGGACACTGCCGACAGAGTCTGCTCAGGGCGAATTGCTCAAACTCGGGGCTCCTTATAACCCCAGACTGGGGACCTTCCCAAACAGGTCACAAGCCAGTCACACCGAGCACTTCAGCTGCCAATCCAACTAGCAGGAAGCCTCACGAGCAAAACCCCTCAGAAACCCCAGCTCTCCCTGTGCCACAATCAGCCCTGGGCCTGCACACAGGTGAGGGGTTATAGGACCCAATCTCACCTACCCCGAACAGGTCCTCCTGATCCCAAAGAACCAGCCACAGTTCCCGATCCATTTACAATTCAGCTCTTACCCACAAGATCACGCTGGGCCAGTCCTTTAGAATCTAAAATCTAAAGGTTTATACTAAAAGAAAGAAAAGCACAAGAGTGAGGTGGTTAAGGAGAATACATGACATGCATCGAATCACCCAGTTCTCGATGCCGGCTCTCAGCAGAGACATTTCGAACTGCTCTCTTAAACGTCTCTGCTGTACATCCTATGTCAGGATGGGCCAACGATTCTTCCCGGCTCTCTGTTCCTCGCAAGGCTGCATCTGGGATCAGTAGCAGAATTAAAGGCAAGATGGAGTTTGCCTCATGGCATTTTATATCCATCCCTGGTATCTTCCAAGCTGGAGCAGGTCACATGGCCCAGTGACCTATCCCTGTGTCCCAGGTCAGCAGCCATGACATTGGCTGGTTTGCAGGTTCCAGACGCCTTCCTCAGGTGTGTACTGGGCACCTTCAGAGCCATGGTCCCTGGAGCCTCGCTAATGAGCATAGTCACTGACTGGACATTCCTTCCTTACAGCAGGCAGTCCAGGCCATCGCTCTGTCTCCGGCAGAGAACACTCACAGTACCAGCACAGAGCCCATAATCATAACTCCACATACAGACATCACGCAAGTACATGAGGAGCACACACAGAATCAGTCAAACATAAGCTTTCATTTGACACCTCCCATGGCCCCCTTTCTACTGACTTTTGGGTAACCACCTCCCTGTGGGCGCAGCAGTGATCTGGCTGCTCCCATTAAAATCCAGTAATGTGACAGCTAGTGACTCCCCTGCTGGGGGCTTGTGCCTGCTCGCACAGGGCTGCCAAACGAGCAAGACCTTCTGCCGGCCGGGCCGTTTGGTTCCTCAGAGCCTAATGGCACCTCATGAGCCCCGTCCGGGAACCGATCCTGACCAGCCACCTCACACCTGCCCTGGGACACCTTTCCCTCTGGCCCACCTATCTGGCTGGCTGGATCTATCTAGGTTGGACAGACACTGGGTAGGGATGGTCCAGAAGGTGCTGGATCCTGCCGTGAGGGTAGGGGACTGGGCTCGATGACCTCTCCAGGTCCCTTCCAGTAGTAGTGTCTGTGATTCTTCTATTCTCTGATTCTATCTCTCTAGCACTGCCAGTCGGCTCTGGTCTGCCACTTTGCGCAGCCGGGCCCCATGCCGGGGTGATCTGAAACGGTTTAAAACCACTTCCCTGAACTGACCACAGCTTGTAGAGTCAGCAACGGGCACCTCAGTGAGCATGTGCCAGGCTCCCCGTCGGTTCTGCCCAGGGCAGCACCGACCACAACATCACTCCTGTTGCTCCCACCTCTAAACTTACCCCAAAGACTCTCAACAGGCTTTTCTCCTTTTGCAGACTGGAGCTCCGAGCAATCCTACTGCTCTCTTACATACAGTGCAGCTCCTCCTCCTCTTCTCCCTGCCTGTCCTTCCTGAACGGATCATACCCTGCCATGGCAGTGCTCTAGTCATGCGAGTCATCCCACCAAGTCTCCGTTCAGTCAAATCATAGCTCTTTGACTGCATCAGGGCTTCCAATTCTTCCTGTTTGTTTCCCAGGCTCCTTGCATTCGTGTACAGATACCTGAGATAACCGGCCGATTGCCCGACCTTCTCCATTCGAATCAGGGCTCCTCCTTTGTTGCTCCTTCCTCCTTGTGTTTCTTCCCGGTATCCCACTTCCCCACTTACCTCAGGGCTTAGCTCACCATCCCCTGATGAACCTTGTTCAAAGCCCTGCTCACTAGGGCCGTGTCGGCACCAGCACCTTTGTCAGCCGAGTGTAGGGGAGATAAATGCCCCAGTTCTAGGGGATGGTTTAATCCAGCAGCTACACCGGAGGCCGGACAGAGGCACCACTGCGCTGCGGTACAGTCTGTGGGGCAGACACAGTCCAGGCTTGCAGCCTGCCCGCGAAGATGCTCTTCCCTCTCCGTTAGGTGGATCCCAACTCTCCAAGAAACCCTTGTGCCCGGAACTGCGTCCCGTGGTCGAAGACCCCAAAGCCCTCGCCCCGACACCACCCGGCCTCCACGCATTGGCCTGCGCAGCTCTGTGGCCCCTCACTGGGCCTTTTCCGTCTGCAGGGAGGATGGATGAGAACAGGCCACGCGCCTCAAACGCCTTCATCCTTCTTCCCAGCACCACCCGTCTGCAGTGCTCCGCACAGGCCACTCGTGGCGGGTTCACTGGCGCCCACTGGGAGCAGTCGCAGCATAGTGGGGTCAGTCAAAGTGGCCTCCCCTCGCCCCACCTGAGAGCAGCCCCCAGCAACGCCCGGCAGGACGCGCTTGGGTCGGTGTGTTCCAGACACAGGGACTGTGGGTGTAAACCAGGGAATAGCAACTGCGCCCGCCTACCGCTCTCCACCCGCCCAGGCCAACCGGAACCAACCAGCCTGCAGGGAAGGCAAAGATCTGAGCTGAGCTGAGCAGGGGGAGCCTGGGTACTAAGCCCTGTCACCTTGCCAAGGCATCCCACCATTTCCATCCTTCCTGCCTAATAGCCATTGATGGACCCGACCTCCATGAATCTATCTAGCTCTTTTTTGAACCCCGTTTAAAGTCCTGGCCTTCACAACATCCTCTGGCAAGGAGTTCCACAGGTTGACTGTGCGCTGTGTGAAGAAAAACTTCCTTTGATTTGTTTTAAACCTGCTACCTATTCATTTCATTTGGTGAACCCTCGTTCTAGTGCTATGGGAACAAGTAAATAACTTTCCCTTATTCACTTTCTCCGCACCAGTCATGATTTTATAGACCTCTGACATATCCCCATGAATCTTCTGTTTTCTAAGCTGAAAAGTCCCAGTCTTACTCATCTCTCCTTATGGGGCAGCCATTCCAAACCCCTCATCATTTTGGTTGCCCTTTTCTTAATTTTTTCCAATGCCAAGAGATCTTTTCTGAGATGAGGTGACCGCGTCCGCATCCTGAACTTGGAATGAAGGGAGAGGGTCGTTGCTTTTCCGTGAGGAACTCCATTTGATGTGCAGCTGCCTAGGGATGGCGGGAGCTAAATTTTTCTGCCCTTTTTAACTATTTTGACACAAGCCAATGAGAATTATTACTAACCCTGTTATCAGTTGTAGCCTGTATTGGGCCAAAATATATTTTGTTCACCTAAGACTCCATCATCACCCTATTGCCACCTGAGATCTTCCAATTGGAGAGCTCTGGCGTTTTGCTTGTGTTAGCGTTTTGGTCCTTCTCATCAGTTCCTCCCAAGCGCAGGAGGAAACAGCAAAATTAAACAACAAAACAAACAGGCCAGCGCTCCAGAGTAACAAGTTGCCAAGTTAGAGTGCAGAATCAGGAATTCACCACAGAAGAGGAAAAAGTCTCGTGCCATGTGCTGTAGCACCGTGTTTGTTAAACTTTTTAAGACCAAGGAACACCAAACAATACTTTTTTTATGAGGAACACCAAGGATTTTTTGTTGAGCAAAAAAAAAGGGGAGGGGGAAAGTTATCCAGGGAAAAAAATGGCGCCCCTTTAAGGGGGGCCATTTTGAATTCTGTTGTTCTCCATGACACACCTCCGACTGCCTCGCAGCACACCACTGGCCCTGGAACACAGTTTAAGAAACACTGCTGTAGCAGGACAAAAAGCCTGAGACGTTAGCCCTTGCATCAGAAGGTTGGTATGTGGCCTGAGACGTGGGCCAAAGTAGAACTCTAAGCTTTGCTTATCTAAAGCACAGAGCGGCTATGAGCGAGAGGCAGGACTTGCTCACAGAATCTGGCAAGAATCATAGACCCCTAGAACTGGAAGGGACCTTGAGAGTCATCGAGTCCAGTCCCCTGTCCTCACAGCAGGACCAAGCACCATCTACCATCCCTGACAGGTGTCTGTCTAACCTGCTCTTAAATAACCCCAGCGATGGAGATTCCACAATGTCAGGGGCCAGATCCAGGCAAGACGGGGTCCATATCTCTCCCTTGTTCTAGGCTAGCATCTAAATCATTGATGAAGATAGTGAACAGAACTGGTCCCAAAACTGACCCCTACAGAACCCCACTCTTTAGTCCCGTCTGGCATGGCTGTGAACCACTGAGAACTATTCTTTGGGAGCAGTTATCCAACCAGTTTTGCACTCACCTTGTAACAGCCCCATCTAGGTTTCATTTCGCTATTTTATTAATAAAAAGGCCACGCGAGACTGTTCCAAATGCCTTACTAAAGTCTATACCACATCTACCACTTCCTCCTTCTCCACACAGCTTGTTATCTTATCAAAGAGAGATACCAGGTTGCTTTGACATAATTTGTTCTTTACAAATCCATGTTGACAGTTATTTCTCACCTTGTTACCTTCTCAATGTTTGCAAACCGTTTCCTTTGTTATTTGCTCCATTATCTTTCTAGTACTGACATTAAGCTGTCTTATCTGTAGTCTCTTAGGTTGTCCTTATTTCCATCTAGACCATCCCTGACCGGTGTCAGTCTAACCTGCTCTTAAATATCTCCAGGGAAGGAGATTCCACAACCTCCCCAGGCAATTTATTCCAGTGTTTAACCACCCTGACAGGTAGGAAGATTTTCCTAAAGTTCAACCTAAACCTCTCTTGCTGCAGTTTAAGCCTATTGCTTCTTGTCCTATTCTCAGAGGCCAAGGAGAATAATTTCCCCCCTTCCTCCCCGTAACACCCTTTTAGATACCTGAAAACCCCTATCATGTCCTCGCTCAGTCTTCTCTTTTCCAAACTAAACAGGCCCAATTCCTTCAGCCTCCCTCATGGATCATGTTCTCTAGACCTTTCATCATTCTTGTTGCTCTTCTCTGGACCTTCTCCAATTTCTCCACTTCTTTCTTGAAAGGCGGTGCCCTGAGCTGGACAGAAGACTCCAACTGAGGCCTAATCAGCTCAGAGCAGAGCAGAGCAGAGCAGAAGAATGACTTCTTGTGTCCTGCTTACAACACTCCTAAACACAGCTTCGTTTATGATGCAGACAAGAAGCAAGACCTAAAAGCAAACCATGTCCTAAGATAGAATAAATGACCATAAGAAGCCATGGTCTCTTCCTGCCTTAACACTGGGGTCTGCATTTATGAGCTTAACTGATGCGTATCTATCAACAGCGCAAGCCATTCCTTCCCGCTAATCAGGAAGGGTGGCTGGGAAGGTGAGACAGAAGGATACAGAGCTTATAAGCCAAACATAGAGAACTTATCGCCTTCACTATACTTATTATATCCTTATACAAACCCTAAAATGCTACATGTTGGCTACAGTTTTTCCTTCCTAAGTGGAGCGCTCTGCATTTGTCCGTATTGAATGTCACCCTATTTACCTCAGACCATTTCTCCAGTTTGTCCAAATCATTTGGAATTTTATTCCTGTCCTCCAGAGCACTTGCAGCCCTCCCTGCTTGGTCTGGCCAACAGACATTAGAAGTGTGGGACCAGGGCCGGCTTTAGGCCGATTCCACCGATTCCCCCGAATCGGGCCCTGCGCCTAAGAGGGCCCCATGCCCTAAAGTCGTGGTCACCAACCGGTCGATCACGAGGCCTCCACCGGGCGCGCTTCGGGAGGGGGCATCGGCCCCGGAGGAGGAGTGGAGCAGCTTCCCTGCGCTACAGGAGGGGTGAGTCAAGCACAGGGTTTCTGCACCGTGGGAGAGGGGTCGGCCCCAGGGGTTTGGCTGTGCCGCGGGAGGGGTTTGGCCCAGGGCAGGCGTGTGTGGGGTTTGGCTGTGCCGCGGGAGGGGGGGTTGGCCCTGGAGGAGGCATGCGCCGGTTTCCCTCTGGGACAGGGGAGGATCCTGGGAGGAGGTGGGTGCAGGGGACTCTCTGCCCCACTGGCCCCTGTTCCCTCTCCCCTGCCCCTGTACCCTCTCCCACTCCCCAGCCTCAGAAACCTGTCTCCACTGGCACCCTATCCCCTGCCCTCCTGGCACCCTGTTACCTCTCTCCTCTCCCCACTCCCTTGCTCCTCTCCCACACCCCAGCCCCTGTTTCCTCTCCCACTCCCCAGCCTCAGAAACCTGTCCCCACTGGCACCCTGTCCCCTGCCGAAGCACCCACTAGCACCCTTCGCCAGTACTATGTCCCCTGCTCCCACCAACACAGTTGGGGCCACATTAGTGAAGCTTGGGGGGGGTTGGAGGAGGGTGTTTTTGCATCTCACTTGTGTGGCCCCAACTGACTTTTCTGTGGGTCAGTGAGCCCTGACTCAAAACAGGTTCCCTGCCCTTCTCAGAAATAAAGACAATGCAGAAACTTTTTGTGTTTGACATAGTATTTTATTTGAAAATGAAGCCTGGCCAGCAAACCCCAACTGGGGCCAAGCCCCATCTAGCTGCAGCATCGTAACACTCCTGCACGCCCCTTTCCCCAGACCCTACGCCTGAAAATCAGTTGTACAACTATCAAAACATAAATTATTTTCCTAATATGAAAGTGAAAATCTATAATTGATACTCCTTTAGAATGTGCTGACTTCTATCACTATGGGTAAGAGATCAAGAGACATCGGTAGAAAGTGCCCAAGTGGGAGTAAGAAAGGAGCCGGATACAAGGCAAAGGCTGTTGAAAGACAGAAGCAAAGGTGTTTAAACAAGTATTGTAGCAGACCTGATCCTACTGTTGAGCCAGAAGAGCTCAGTGAAGATGCAAGTCCCCTTGCATGACCTGTGCAAAGCCCGGACAAAACAGCAGCACTTGCGCTCTAGCGGAGCTGGGTGGGCGGGAAGGCGGGACAGGACTCTGCCCTGTAGCTGGGGATTTAAAGGGGTCGTGACTCTTTTTGTGTGCGGTGTTTTGTTTTGTTTTGTTTTTGTTTTTGCTCAACAAAAATCCTGGCTGGGTCCCAGTCGAAACTGTTTGAATTTGGCTCCGCACTTCCTAAAGCCGGCCTTGTGTGGGACCCCAGGGAAAGGGCAGAGCCTCACTGGAGGGGTGGGGCAGAGGGTGGGGCAGGGTTGCTTGGTTGCGTGTGAGTAGAAAGTTGGCAGCCTTAGGCAGGGTCTGGGCCACGGCATCTTCACTGCTTATTTCTGTCCCACCAGCGGGCCGACAGCTGGCCACGCCTTCCTGAGCTGCACACCCTGGGCCTGCTGCAGCCGAACCCTAGGCCTGGTCTCCACTGCTGTTACCTACCAGCCCTGCGCTCTTGGGAGCCAGGCAGTGACATTC
The DNA here is from genome assembly GCA_019425775.1 of Rafetus swinhoei. Taxonomy (NCBI): domain Eukaryota; kingdom Metazoa; phylum Chordata; order Testudines; family Trionychidae; genus Rafetus; species Rafetus swinhoei. Next base: position 347,177,458 of record CM033437.1, on the reverse strand, counting down.
ATGGAAAACCATCCTCCCGCCTCCCCTAAGCCTTTGCTAGAATCAGACAAAGCGAGGAAAAGGCCAGGAACACACAGCTAAACTGATTAAGGAAACACCCCAGCCTCATCTGCATTGAAGATAGACCTCATTAGCATACAGCATGGAGAGCAGCTCTTCCAAGGCAGGAACCACAGTGAATTCTGGGATACCAAAGCAGAGAAGCACTGCCTGATGGGAAATCTCTGCTCCAGATGCTAATGAACCCAGGCCTGCTCACCCCAAATTAGTCATTATCAGACCAGTTCTAGTAACGATCCTTGACATCCAAAATACTGAAACTGCCGAGTTGCATTGTGAGCTCGTTCAAGGAACATCCCCCATAGCCAGGGGTGATCAGTCTCTATTGTCTCGCCTCTTTCTCTTTGAACTATTGTCCTGTCCCTATAAAAACTCCTACCCTTGCCCCAAGAACAACTGTTCTGATACCTGGATTTAACCTGCATCAGTTCCATTGAGACCTTTTCATCTCCTGTCTGATCGTGCTGGGGGCTCTGCTCTGCTTGTCTCCTGCCCTCTGGACCCCCGGCTCCCATCACCATCTGGGAACCCCGATCAGTGCAAGCTCCACGGAGTGGTGAGGTCTCTCTCTCTCTCTCTCTCTCTCTTTCTCTCCCCCCGCCCTGCCCCCATCAACTACCTCTCTAAGCATAGCCTCCTGACCCTGCGTTATGTAAAGTGTTATATGGTTAGCTAGCCCTAACATTTGTAATCAGTTTCAATTTAGATTTAATATTGTAACTGTAAGATTTAATATTGTAACTGTTTTGTGTGCTTGGCTCCTATATTTATAATAAATCACTTTCATTGTTAAGCTGGTTGCTTCTCTCTCTTTCCTTCTCTTTCGCTCACTCTTCCTCAAGGGGGGTTGTTTTGACTTCCCCATTCGCTCTGCAACAACGCTTCTTGTACCCAAGGTAAAGATCCCTGGAGTGCCCAAAGTCCTGTGGGGTTTGTTCATCGTGTGGTTTACCAGTGAATGATTGTGGTGTGAAAGTGGGGATAGGAGGTGCTGAACCTGGGGACATATGAGGATGGCAGCGTAAAGCGCTGTTTAATCCAGCCCACGGAGTCCAAAGGCACGTGAGGGTGCAGTGTGGCATTGTGTTAAAGCCAGCCAGCTGAGTGCAGGGACACATGAGGGGGTCAGCTTGTGAGTGCTGATTACCCAGTCCTCTCAGACGTGCTCTGTCAGTGGGTAAGAGTGTCCATGTGTGTTGCTAAGGTGGTAAGAACCCCATCCTGAGGAACCTAGTTCCTGCAGGAGAGCTCCAGTGGGAGGGGCAATTGGCAGCAGGGAGAATTCAGCTCCATATGAGAGCACAAGTAAGCACAAGCAGCCTCCACTGTTTCTTTTGTGGAGAGAATTGGCTTCCGCCAGTATCCCACAATGCCTGCCCTGAGCTCTCTGCTCAGTGTTCTGTGACCTCTGCTGCCCTGCAGGTCTGTGCCCCCTCCCCTTTCAATGCTCCAGGAAGTATCAGTCACGGCCAGTTACTACCATTCCCCATGCTGTACTGTACCTCCGGGGTCTGATGCCAGTGACCCCAATAGGCCTGCTGAGACTGTCCCCGCTGGGGTCTGACCCCAGTCACCCCAATAGCACTGAGAGGACTCCGTACAGTCCCATGGATCTCAGCACTGGCAGGGGCCGACGGGAAGACCAGATTTTACCATATCCCCTAGCTGATCCCTGACAAGCACGTCCGCCTGGCCACAGGACAGTGGGCGGTTGGGTCGTGACTCCCCTTATCTCTGCCTGCCTGGGCAGGAAATGACCGTATCTGTCATCTTCACAGATTTACATGTTCACTATTGATAACTGGTCCCCTCTCAGCCTCTCCCCCACTGGTCTATAAAAGCCCAGGCAGGACCAGTGCCCCGTGCAGGCTGCACTTGGACCGACCCGGCACCAGAGCAGCTACCCAGAGACAATCAGGAGAGTCCCCGGCTTCCTCCCGCTTCTCCCTCTTGCGCTGGTGGCTGGTGGCAGCGGGTCCATTCCTGGGCTGGGGGCCTTGTGTGTGCCAGGAACCCCTCTCGGTCTCACTGCTTCCCGTACACAGCGAGGCCCAGCCCCCGGCCCCGTGCCCAGTCCCTGCTGGACCAGAGCTCCGCAGGGTGGCTCTCCTGTTGGGCCCTTCTCCCAGTCACGGTGCCAGGGGGAACCCAGCCCCTTTCCGGGGTGCAGCAACTATCTCCCCTCCGCTCTTTCCCCCCCCACCCCACACACATGGTGTCGGCTTCCCAGACACTCAGGGTCCGTGGGGGGGAAATGAGTGTGGTTCAAACACCTGTGAGGGGCAAAAGGCCCCGGGAGGGGGGGTCAGTGGGTGTTTGGTGCCCCAGGCGCTGGATGGAGACAAGAGGCTCTGTGCTCCCAGCACTCACCCCGCTCTCTAGCCAGAGGACTGTGGCCGAGGGGCTGCCCCTGCTGCTGCCATTCCAGCCATGTGCACACAGACCGGCCCCCCGCCTGGCACTGGGGCCCCTTCCAAACTCCTCCCTCCCGCCGCCTGCTCCTCCTCCCGGTCCCATGGAGGCTGCGTGGGCCCTGCCAGCCCCAGCACTGGGGAGGGGCAGCGGGGATGGCAAATGCCCTTCTGAGAATCACTGTGCTGAGGATCCACTTCCTGGGTCCCCCTGAGTGATCCCGGCCTCCCTGCTGCCCTCTGGCATCTCCCCCCCTGCAGCCCTGGTGTGGGGGGTCCCTGGCCGTGCGGCTGGCAGAGCCCAGGCCCTGCGGAGCTGGGACCCTGCTCCCTGCTGGGTGTCCAGTTCTGTCCCTGGGGCGCGGCTCAGCGAGTGGGGAGAACCAAAGGGCCCTTTGGAACCAGGGAGACGGGCTCTGAGCAGGGTCCCCCGAGGCTGGGGGCTGGGATCCCTCTGGGGCCCTTCAGCCTGGCCAGGCTCCTTAGCGCACAGCCCCACCCCCAGAATCCCTCCCCGTGAAATGCCCCATGGGGAGGTGGGTGGAGTTTTTCCAGGGGTGTCTCAGCCCCCCTCCCCAATCTCCCTTGTGTATTTTCTCCCCAAGGAAGCGAGACGATGGGCCCAGTCGCCTACTTCAGCCTCTGCCTCCTCGGCTGCCTGATCTTTAACCCCTCGCTGGAAGGTGAGTCCCTGCCCTGGCACAGAACACAGGAGGTGGCCATCTTCCTTGAGGACACTCCAGTGCCTGTCCCCTGGGGGAGGGGACACCGGTCATTGTTGGTAGCACAACCTCACTGCCACAGCAAAATGGTTTGGGTGGGGGGCAGCTCTTTTAGCTGAGGGGCCATTTTGGGAGAGGACAAAGTTTCACAGCATTTTTGGAAGTCTGGAGAAGCTACAGAGGTAGCTACTGACAACTCCGCTCCCTCTCTCGCCTCCACGACAGCCTCTCCCCAAAATGAGCGCTCTCTCCGGACTGGATTGGGAATAAAGGCCACAGCCTGTCGCCGTGGCTGGTTCCGCCACAGAAACCACTGCTTTAAGTTCTTCCCTGACAAGGTGACCTGGTCAGAAGCTGAGGTAGGAGGCTCTTCTCCAGGATACATGGGGTGGGGCAGGTTAGTGGGTTTGGTGACCGGCTCCGGGGGCCGGGGTTGAAGCCGTGGGGCGGGGGAGGAGGTGAGATGAATCGTCTGGGGCCCGGCCATGGGGCTCAGGAACAGGCTCCGAGAGGGGACTCTCTCTCCTCTCAGCCGCCCCTACCCCCGCTGCAGCCAGGTGGGGCAGGACCCCGCACCGGGGCAATGAGCAGCCTCCCGCAGGGTGACAGGCCTGGCCCATGTCCCTGCTGCAGATGCAGTGTCAGCATGACCGACCGGGGCCCATCTGGCCTCCATCCTCAATGAGGCAGAAAGTGACGCAGTGGCCCATTACGCCAAAACATTGACCTCCACGGATCGCGCCTGGATCGGACTCCACGACCCCAACAAGGTGAGCGCCCGGCCCGGCTTGGCCTCTGGCAGCTGCCCTGCCCCACGGCTCTGGCTCCCAGGGGCTGGGCACATCCCAAGCCCCACGATCCCTTCATGTGGCTACCAGGATCTCCTCCCCCCTCCTACGCCCTTCCCCCTCACGGGCACCAGTGTCTCCCCTCTGCACTGCCCCTGTCTCCCTGCCCCTGCCCCTTTCCGTCCCCATCCTACCGTAACCTCCCCAGCTTCTCTCCCAAACACAGCCAAGACCTGGTCCCTCCGACCTCAGGCTGACCTTTGACCTGCACTTGCCTCCCCAACTACTGCCCCTCTCCCTTCTCCCTCCCAGTCCCCAATAGCCCCTCCCTTCCCCCTACCAGCCCACACACTGTGCCGAGCCCTCTCCCTCCCTCCCACTGCCTGTCTCCCATCCCCCACCCCACGTTTTCCAGCCGCTTTTCCCTGCCCGAGACTTGAGCCTCTGAACAGTCCCCGACTGCTGGTCGCTCCCCCAACCTGGGGGTCCCGCCCTGGCCTGGTTCTCTGTAGGGGAGCCCCAGCTCCACCAGGCAGGGAGGGGCAGGGGGACCCATCACTGGCTGGGAAGGAGCCCAGGCAAGAACCTCCGGGGGCACCGAGCCAGCCTGGGCTCTGGCCGGCAGCCCCGTCACAGCTCCCCTGCGTAACCACATCGAGCTCCATCCGAGCTCTGCTCCATCCCTTTCCCGGTCCCCTGCTCAGGGCAGCTCTGGGTGGGGGAGGAGAAGTGGGGCGCCACCTGGCAGCTCCCACAGACTTGGGCCTTGGACTCCTGCCCCAGAGAACAGGCTGGGCCGGGCCGCATGTGGGAGGGGGAGGCGCTGTGAGCCGTTCTCCAGCCTGCTCAGCCATCCAGCTCCCCACCCCCCTCCGGCACTGGATGGAGCTAGTTCTGTGCCCCCCCCAAAGCCACCTAATCCCCCTGAGAGCTGAGGCCAGGCCAGAGCCAGGCCCTTACAGTGACCGGCCCCTTGTCCCCTGCTCTGATTGTCCGGAGCTACCGGTCCTGCTGCCTTGGGGCCAGGCTGGCGCTGAGCCCTCGAGAGGGGAAACGGCCCCGAGTCCCCTCCCCTGATCCCCAGCGTCTCCATCACAGACACACGTTGATTTTGCTCACACCGGCTGAGACCAGCACAGGAAGCCCCCTGCCGCCACTCCCCTTCCCCCTGGCGGGCCCTGGCCACTGGGGACTGGCACCCCCCCGAGTGACTGCAGCTTGGTGCGGGGATTTGGTCAGTCGGCGAAGGGCTTGGGAGGCAGAAGGGAAAGTTGAGGGGCTGAGCGTTACTGTGACGTCCGTGTCTCTGGGCTGGCCCTTCCCCAGCTCTCGCCCCAGCCTGAGCAGGGCCCTGCTGTATTCGGGTTTGGTGTTTCTATGGTGCCGCATCACCACGGTCTCTTCTGCCCGGCTCCCCACAACCTTTCTCCCCTGGCTGCAGGACAAAACCTGGGTGTGGACAGATGGCTCCCTCTTTCGCTACCGTACTTGGATGCCTGGCGAACCAAACAACAGGAGGCAGGAGTACTGTGTGAGCTGCTGGCCTCCATGGGTAAGCAGAGGCTCAAACACATCTGCTCCAGCAAAGGAGCCCTGTCAAGACCCTGTGCACACCACACAGCCTGCTGAGGCCTTGGCCTCCTGTCCTGTCTCCTGCCTCTCCCCGGCTCCCCTGCTGATCTCTGTGACAGAGGAAATGTCTGTTTCCATGGTAGCATCTCTAAGGTCCAAGTAACCACATCCAACTAGTCTTCCCTCTAATTCACCGTCCATGTGCCTCCCAGCCCTGGCCGGTCCTACTTGTCACTGGCAAACTGCTCCCACATGCCTGGACAAGTTCACTCCCAGCCATTTGGCCTGGGATTGTTTAACCCCTTTCTGGCCATGGCTCACACGTCCGTGAGAGGGGCTGTTCTAATCCCATCACTTCACATCAAGTGCCACACGGCTGCCAAAAAAAGAAAACCTCCTTCTGGGCGGCATTAACCGGAGTGTTGTGAGCAAGACCGAGAAGCGATTCTTCTGCTCTGCTCTGCCCCAAATTGGCCTCAGCTGGAATAGTGTGTCCAGTTCTGGGCACCACATTGCAGGGAAAATATGGACAAACTGGAGAAGGTCCAGAGCAATGAAACTGATGAACCTTCTCGAACACATGAGCTGGGAGGGAAGGGTGAAAAAAATGGGGTTTGTTCCTTGTGGAGATGAGAAGACAGAGAGGGGGCAGGAGAGCAGCTTTCAAATATCTAAAAGGGGGTTGCAAGGAGCAGGGAGAAAACTTGTCCTCATTAGCCTCTGGTGTCAGGACAAGAAGCAAAGGGTTTGAATTGCAGCAAGAGATGCTCAGGCTGGACAATAAGAAAAATGTTCTCAGAGGCTGGGAATGGATGACACAGCCGCGGGGTCGTCTCTCTGCACGATGCAATTGGGGGAGGGGCGCACTGCAAGGGCAGGCACCACCCACTTGCCCTTCCCCTGCCCCAGTGATTTCTGTCTTGCCTTCTAGGTTATAAGAAGTGGAACGATATTCCCTGTGACTGGAAATCCCCCTATCTCTGCAAGTACAGACTCTAGTGAGGGGGCCACTCGCCTGGGCCCGACGGGGAGCTCAGCGCCTGGGATGCAAACAACCGGGCTCCTGGGGCACGATCAGGCAACGTCCCAGACTTTCGGCTGCTTTGCTGCATCCAGGGCCAGTCCTGCCCCTCTCTGAGTGACTGGCTCTCAGGTCTTCAGCTGCAAACTGCCTCCCACTCAGTGTCTCTGTGCTAGTTACACCCCTGCCCCCTCCCTCTCTCCCCCTCCACGGCTGCAGCCGCTACAGCAATAAACTCTCCTAAGCATGCAGGTCTGTGTGTGTCTCCTCTGTCCCATGCCTGGCGCCGCGTAGATGTGTCCATCCGGCCCCCTCTGGTCCTGAGCAGCCCGGACCCCACTGGACAGGAGGGGAGGGGACCTGGAAGGGAGGGAAGTTGGGCCTGGGCTTAGGAGGAGGACTGGGTCTCCGCCCAGATCACTAATGGAGGCATCATACGGCCCCGGGCTGAGAGCGGATCTGTGCCAGACCCTGACAACCGCACCCACTGGATCCCTCATCCCCATTTACCGTTGCTCTGTGAGATCTCTCCGGTAGCCGGGTCAGAAGTTATGTCCCAGGCCACACGGGTCTGCACAGGTCACCCTTTGAGCCGAATTTCAAGCGGACGAATTGAGCGGATTTGGGGAAGGAGTCTGGGGGCCACAGTCACTGGTGGAAAAAGTCCCCAGAAAAGTCACTTGAGTAAAAGTACTGCTACTTTGAAACAAATGTAACTCAGTAACAGTCAGAGTATCCTCCTGGGAAATGACTGGAGTAAAAGTACAAAAGCATCACATCTCAATTGTACTAATGTATCCAGAAGCAAAAAGTAGCCGTCCCATGGAAATCTGTGGGTAACCAACCGCGTTATTGTAGGATAACTTTATTTTTCACACATATATTCTTACACACATATATATATATTCATATACACACACACACACACACACACACACACACACACACACACATAGTAGGCAAAAAGGTGCAGGGACTCTAGCCTCAAAGATGTTGAAGAAGAAAAAAATGCAGTCGCAGCCCCTATAAGAGCTCTTTGTCCCAGGCGCGCTTCCGTCAGGAGCCAAGCCATTCCAGGAAACAGGTGCTGGTACGCCAGAGGGGAATCCCATTCCATTCAAGTAAGATGGGAAAATAGGAGCCGGTATGCGGGCCTGGGGCACACCGTCACCAAAAAAGCACTGTGTGTGTGTGTGTGTGTGTGTGTGTGTGTGTGTATATATATATATGTATATAATATGCATGCATTTATATACTTATATGTGTGCATATGTATATACGTGTGTGTATGTATATATATATATATATATAATACACATATACTGTACATTTATATTTCAAATCTGGAATGTAAATGTAGTCACAACCTTCATTTATAAAACTAACAAGAGACCAAATTAAATACAGGAGTCAAATGACAGAAATGTATTTATTTTGTCCACAGTCACACATTTTTTAGCATTTTATCATTGCAATGATTATTTACAAAAACGTTCACTCAACCTTAGGAGCAGCTGATTTTCAAAATGATCAGAGTCCAGCTTTGCTCTCCTAAGACAAAATATGAATCCGGAAACACTGACCAGTCTCCCTCAGGCAGCTGAGGCAGGAAGAGGTGTGTGGGAGCTGATGGACACCTCTCTGCAGGAGAGACCACAGCAGATCCATGGTGTGTGCCGAGCAGTCTGAATACCCTTCAAGCGGCCTTGCAGTTTCATGCATGTGCGAGGGCTTCATAGAGTGAAGAAGTTGTGTTCATAGAGGAGCCGTTCTGCTGCCCAGGCAGGTCCAGCAGTGGCTCCATCTCTTGTCTGAGGCGGTCAGGACCTGTATTGGAAAACAAATGAATGAGAACTAATAGAAAAATGAGGATAAACTTAAAAAACAACAAATGGTCTGGTAGCACTTTCAAGACTAAGAAAACGTGTAGATGGTTTCATGAGCTGTCGTGGCGCTGGCCGGTGTACGTTCATTACCCAGTCTGCCCCTCCCCTCAGTGTGGAGGACACGCCGGCCTTTCTAACCCGCGCTGAGATTCCAGCCAAAACACAATGTTTCGGTCAGATATCAGACTGGTTTATTAACTGCAGACAGATCAATTGTACGTAATTATAAGCAAGGCGACGAGCATGTCCCGGGGGTCAGGGAAGTCTCACAGTCCCTGATTTCCATTGCCCACTGCGATATTTTTTGCCCTGGGTCTGGAGTTCCCATCCTGTCCCGTCTCCACAGCTCCAGTCTCCGCCTGGTTGGGGGGGGGGAGGGGCGGATCCCACAGCCGCCCAGCCTCTCTTTGTGGAAAACTACTAGCAGTCTAAGATGGAGGCTAGAACCGGGGGCCATGATCACATGACCCTGCAGTGTCAACGCAGCAGCTCAGAACCCGTCTGGGGAAGGTGGGCGATTAGCTCCTTCACGTTCGCTCTTCTCCCTAACGGCCCATTGACTCACCAGCCAGACTGTGGTCTTTTGCCTGGCTCTGCACGGTGGTGGTTGGTGTCTCGTCCACGTTTCTAGCGCCGGTGCAGACGTGGTTCATGCAGACAATGGAACAGCCGTAGCCAGGAACTTGTAGCCTCTGCCGTGACACCTCACGTGACCCATCCTGCGCTGAATACAACCGTCGTCGCGTCACCACAATCTCCTCAGGAAGAACACGGGGCCTAGTCCCACAGCGCTGCCCAGAGCCCTCAGGATGGGCTTTGTGGGACACCTTCCAGGGGCCGGTTCAAGCAATCCAATCCAATGTGGTGTCTACACCGGCCCTACACTTACTCTGCAGAAGAGCAGAGTGAGGATTTGAGAGCAGCCGTCAGCTTCCGGAAGGGGGAGTTCTAAAGAGGCTGGCGAGAGGCTGTTCTCAGAGGTGACAGGTGGCAGAATGAGGAGCAATGGTCTCAGGTTGCAGTGGGGAGGTCTAGGTTGGATATTAGGAAAAACTATTTCCCTAGGCAGGTGGGGAAGTACTGGGATGGGTTCCTAGGGTGGGGGTGGAATCTCCATCCCTAGTGGTCCTGGGTGTGGAGCTGGTGCTCCAGTAGCCGCAGGAGCTGCCGGTGGTAGTCCTCGAGGTTCCTGGTGCGCCTGCTGGCCCGGGTGCGGGTGGCTGTTGCAGGCGGGGTGGTGCGCCCTGCAGTCCCAGGTGCTGCGGCTGTGATGAAACAAGAGCAGTGGTCAGTTCTCCCTGGGGACACGGTGGGTGAAACCCAGCCCCCCTCTGCAAGGCGAGGTCGGCATGTGGGGAATGGGCCAGGGTCCTGCATGACACCCAGCTGCTGCTCCATGGTGGGCAAGGCCCAGGCGCACGGTCCCTGGGCTCCCTCTCCCCCCACACCCCTGTACACATAAGGGGAGCATGATGGCACTCACATGTGGAGCCCTCCTCGGCCTCGGATGACACAGCCAATGTGCTCTGTGGGGTGCCTCGGGGGTCCTGGGTCCTGGGCAGGCTCCCTCCAGGCTCCTGGCTCTCGGCGTCCTCCTCCTCGGTGTCAGGGACGGGTCCCTCTGCCCCGGGGTCGATCACCACCCGGGGGGCATGGGTGGCGTGAGTCCCCAGGATGCGGTCCAGGGCCTCAATGTGGGGGCACACCTCCGGTTCGGCCCCTGGCTGGGAGGTCCTGGAGTAGGACTGCCGCAGGTCCTTAATCTTGCAGCAGACCTGCTCCCGGGTCCGCATGTGGCCTCTGGTGGCCAGGCTGGCAGCCATGCGGCTGTAGGCGGCGCGTTCCTGTGGCTAGTGCAGATCGTGGACGTTGGAGGCTTCCCCCCAAACCTCGATGAGGTCCACAATCTCCGCACTAGACCAGGCAGGCGCCCACCTCTTGCAGCCCTGAGCAGGCTCCTGTGAGCCGCCAGCCTGGTCCTGGGAAGAGGGGGAGGGCTGGGTGGCAGCGGGTGGCTGGCTCATCCCGTGCCAGGTGCAGGGTCTGCTGGCTGGGTGCTGGCAGGCTTGCACCTGGCACAAGCAGTGTAGCCAGACCATGCCCCTTTAAGGGCTCTGGGAGCGGGGGCAGAAGAGTTTCCCTGGTTTGGCCCAGAGTGGCCACCAGGGCAAGCTGGGGAGGGCTAGCCTCCCACTAGTTCAATTAAGTGGCTACACAGCCCTTAATTCGAACTACTTAATTCGAACTAGGCGTTAGTCCTCGAAGAATGAGGTTTACCTAGTTCGAATTAAGCGCTCCGCTAGTTGGAATTAAGTTTGAACTAGCGGTTTGTATGTATAGACGCTATGAAAGTTAATTCGAACTAACGGCTGTTGGTTTGAATTAACTTCGTAGTGTAGACAGACCCTAACTGATTTATTTGGGCCTAAGCTTTTGTGGCTTAAAACCACTTTGTCAGTTGTAGGGGGTGCAAATCATAGAGGTGGGATATATATTTATATGTACTAGCGTATCAAAAGAAGGGAGTTACTTATCAAGCATAGGACCAGTGTTCACAAGGTCAGTTCAGTGAGGGTGGACTTTTCTAAGTAATTTTTAATTTATCATAGAATCATAGAACCATAGAGCTGGAAGAGACCTCAGAAGGTCATCAAGTCCAACCCCTGCTCTAGGCAGGACCAATCCCAACTAAATCAACCCAGCCAGGGCTTTGTCAAGCCGAGACTTAAACACCTCTAAGGATGGAGACTCCACTACTTCCCTAGGTAACCCATTCCAGTGCTTCCCCACTCTCCTAGTGAAATAGTTTTTCCTAATATCCTAAAAACTTCTTCTTTTCCTGTTTTACCTTCTGAACCTACTTCATTTTCACCAGCATTCCCGATATGAGGCGAACCATCACCATCAACTTTGATAAAAACTGAAACAAAGACGTCATTAAGAACCTCTGCCATTTCCACATTTCCTTGTATTGTTTCTCCCTCTTCATTGAGTAATGATTCTACCCTGTCCTTGGTCCTCCTCCTGCTTCTAACATATTTAGATGACATTTTCTTCTTGCCTTTTATGTCTCCAGCCAACTGGAGCTCGTTTTGTGTCTTGACCTTTCTAATTTTGCCCCTATGTATTTGTTATTTGTCTCTGCCTGGATCTTGGGGACGCCTGGTGAGCTGTGAGGCAGAAGACACACCCCAGTACAGTGCGGGGCCCAGAGCCAGTGGGCTGCTCCAGCTCTGATCCACCTGGGGCCCTCATAGCCTGAGATGGACCGTGGGCATATGGGGCTGCATCGCCACCTACTGGCTGTCAGAGGGAATGCAGGGCCAGGTTTCCCGTTCATATGCACCACTGTCGCACGGCACTCAGTCCACAGACATCGGAGGGTGGTTCCTTCTCCACCCACAGGGAGAGGGGAATCAGCACCAGTGTGTGGAAACTGGCTTCTCTGCAGGGCATGTCGGATTTGGGCGCTCCCCTGCCTTTTATCCAGCAACAACTAGGTTCACGCTTGGTGCTCATGCGAGTGATAATGGGAACTTTAAAGCCCACTGACATAGAATGGTTACCGCCGCTGGCAAACATCGCCCCACCAAGCATCCACCGACGGGAGCAGCAGTGCAGACTATACCAATGTATCCACCGCAACGGCCAACCTCTTCTCATCCAGAAATACCTCGATCAGCCACCAACATCGCGCCATACGCAGCTCTGATCCCTGAGGTCCATGCACACAAAGGCTGGTCTCTCCTGGCAGCCGGCTTCCGCAATGGCAGAGAGGCCTCAGAGTGTTTCCAAAGGGCATTGGGAGAAGACGAAGCCAATGGGGAATTTCTTGCTGGGTCGGCAATCGCAGCCTTTGCCTCGTGGACCCGCTCGCACGATTCTGTGTCTTGGAAGGCAGCCAAAGAGAAGTTGGGAGACATTATCCAGGAGCAGCCACATATCTATGAAGCGAAGGTGCATTTAGCCCAGATCCATAATAAGACAGATAGAGGCCAGCTGAACCCCTCTTGGAAGAGGTTCAGAATAGCCGAGACCCTGAAGTCCTGAGAAATGCAGCCAAGTTCTTTCAAGCAGAGTTCCCAGAAAAAAAAATTCCTATTCTACAGAGGGCAATATCGCTGGACCCCACTTACCATCTCCTGTACTATGACCTTGGTGTCTGCTACAAACAACAGTTGGTGGTTGCCAACACAGGCAAAAGAGAAGAAATCTTGGCAGCGGCTACGGAGGCTCAAACTTTTTAGCCCGTGGCCTGCCTGGCTCAATGCAGAGGCAGAAAATGGGGGATCCTCTCCCTTCCCGGAGCGCACCAAGACCTCCTTCTGAACCAATCCTGGTGCCCCACCACTGTACCAATGCCATCCGTGTTGCACCGGATTCTGGGTCCCTGCCTTGTTCAGACCCTGGGCCCTTCCTGCTGCTGCCTCTCATGATTCTTGTTAGCGATTTGTATTGGGAGCCTCAGCCCCACAGACCTAGGGCAGAAACCAGGCTTTTAAAAAGTCCATTCTCCTTGTTCTGTCGCTCCCCTCCTTCCTTCCCAGCGGGCCGTGGGGCTCAAACTTTTTGGCCCGTGACCCGCCTGGCTCAATGCAGAGCCAATCGGTTGCTAATGGCAACTCGCCATTAATTACGTCATTCCGCCCCAGCCGTTTTGCGAGTGCCGCCGCTGGGGGGAACCGTTCATGTGAACCAGTTAGAAAGGACACGTTAATGTTATTAAACTGATTTAGCACTTTAACACTCTCGTGTGAGTTTGTCAAACGTCATTTTAAATAAACTGAAACATTCCATCCAACACAAACGGTTTCAATGGTGTCGTTATGCCAGCGGTGGGGAACCTCTTCTGCGTCGGGGGCCACGGACCCCCAGAAAACTCAGTCGGGGACCACGCAAGTGAGGAGCAAAAAACCTCCAGAACCCCCTAACTCCCAACTGGGGACACCTCATTTCTCTGGCGCTCCTGCCCCACAGAGGGAGGGGGAAGGACAGGAAGGAACTGAGGGTCAGGGCTTCACATGGGCCCATTTACTCTTCTGGGCTTCTGGGGTTAATGGATTTTGTGGACCCCCCTTAGGCTTTGGGGTGGGGCAAAAAATAAGGGGTTCAGTGAGCGGGACAGGGCTGACAGTGTGTGGGATAGGTATGGGGGAGCAGGATCTGGGTGGGAGGTGGGGTTCAGGAGGGGTGAGGTCTGGGTGGGAGGTACGGTGCAGGGGCAGACTGAAAACAGGTTGTCTGGCCGGGCGGGGAGAGGGAGAAGGGCCAAGAACAAAGGAAGGTGCCGTGTGTGGCTAGGAGGGAGGGTGCAGGAACAAGGGTGGGGGCAGGGTGGGGGAGGGTGTCTGATCAGAGGGGAAGGTGCAGGTGCAGGAGCAGGGGAGGGTCACTTTCACTGGTTACCCCAGGGGCAGGCAGGATCCGGCCCCCAGCCTTTCAATCCGGCCTTCTGGAGCCTCAGGCAGGGAGCCGCCCCAGGGCTCAGAGCGACTGGCTGTTCCATGTGTCCCCTTGCACTGGGGGGGAAGCTTTGTGCATGGCCCGCCCCAGCACAATCTCTCAGCTCTCATTGGCTGGTTCTGGCCAATGAGTGCTGAAAAGAGATTGTGCTGGGGGTGGGGGAAGCCAATGGGAGCCAGTAGAGAGCCATGGGGAGCAGCCAGCCGCTCTGTGGGTCCTGCTGGGCTGCTGGCTGGGAGCTGCCTAGGTAAGCATCTCCTGGCTAGAGCCTGCATCTGGCACCCCACCCCTCCTGCACCCCACTCCTCGTTCCAACTCACCACCCCCTGCTTACCCAGGTCACCATTCAAACCCTCTACCCCCTGCTCCTCCCCCAGGTCACAACTCCCTCCCACACCCTGCCCCCTCTACTCCATCCCTCCCCCAGGCCAGAATCCCCTCCTGCACCCAAATTCCCTCTCAGACCCTGTGACGGAGTGGGGATTGTGTCCACTTTGTGGTCCACTGTGATCACTGGTTTTGCATTCAGTGGTTGCTTTGTTGTGCTGGGTGCGATTCCTGCTGTCCTGGGTGGCTCTCCAGTGACTCTGTGTGTGTGTGTGAGCCTCAGTTTCCCTGCAGTGGCTGGGAGTGTGAGTTGGTTTTTTATACTAGCTGGGAGAGAAGGGAGCCTAGCTGGCCTGCGGGGCTGGGGCCCAGGGCTGAGGCTCTGGGCCCCCCCTTTTTCCCGAGATGGATTGTACTGGCTCCTCCTGGTTCCTGTGACAAGGAGTCTGAGCTACGCTGGGTCCCTGTTGACGAATAAACCTTCTGCCCTCATGGCTGGCTGAGAGTCACATCTGACTGCGGATGGGGGTGCAGGGCCGGGGAACCCCAACACACCGTGACAGACACCCCCCGCATCCCTATCCCCTGCCCCTTTTGCACCCAACCTCCCATCCTGCCATAGAAACGTGCAGCCCTTGACCACTTACCAATACCTTGGAATGCCCCCCCATCGAAAACTATTACCCCCCCCCCCCACTGGGTTACCCTTCCCCTTCAGATTCACCCCAGTGCTCAGAAGGGAATGGGCAACTAGCCACCGGCCACACACCCAGTTCCATCCTCCTGTGACCCAACAAATGGTGTTGTTAAAAAAACCTTCCCAAACCCAGGGGAGTCTCTCTCCGGGGAGAGGAGGAACCAGGCCTGGGGCTTGTTTGTCAGGGCGGCTCTGGGACACCCGGGCAGGCTCGGACACTCCAGCGTGGAGCAGAGGGTAGGACCCATGCAGAACTGGACAAACGAGAGACCCCCCCTTACACTGTCCCCACAGCGCAGTGCACAAGGCAGAGGGCCCGGGGTCGTGTAATTGCTGAGGGCACCAGCACGTGCGAAGGTCTGATGAATAAATGGCCTTTCACACCCCAGCCCCTTTCCCTCTGCTGCTCCCTCCCATGGGTCTGTGACCTGGGGCAGCAAAGCGCCCGTGTTCAGAGCTGTGTCCACAGGGTCCCCTCCCATCCCGGGAAAGGGGGGGACGGACACTAAGCAGCGTTTCCACAGCTGACCCGGCCCCTGCAAGTGCGTCACGGCTGCTGCTGCCGCTATCTCCGCTGTCACTTGCTGCACACGTGTTGGGCAATCTGTGACAATGTGGTGCAGAGTTTGCGAACTGCCACAATCACAAAGTGGAGATGGCGACAGATTCCACTTATGCAGTAGATAACCGCACCTGCCCTGATTGGTCCTAAGCCGGTTTAGGACACAGCACAGTGTCCGGGGAAGATCGAAACCTTTCTGCTCAGTGGTGGGATCTGACACAAGATGTTTGTTGGGGACATCTACTTGATGCCATTCAGCTCCCCAGAGTTCCTGGACATTGGCCGTGACTTCCTTCGCTCGCTGCCGGGGGGACTCACGGGATCTTACACGCGATGTTGGTGGCTGATCGAGGTATTTCTGGATGAGAAGAGGTTGGTTACTGCGGTTGACATGTTGGTACAGTCTGCATTCCTGCTCCGGACGCGTTGTGGGGCGATGTTTGCCAGCAGCGGTAACCGTTCTACCGCAGTGAGCTTTAAAGGTCCTGTTATCACTCGCAGGAGCGCCAAGCACTGACCTTATTGTTGCTGGATAAAATGCAGGGGAGCGCCCAAATCCGAAATGCCCTGCAGAGAAGCCAGTTTCCACACACTGGTGCCGATTCCCCTCTCCCTGTGGGTGGAGACGGAACCACCCCTCGGATGTCTGTGGACTGAGATCCGTGCAACACTGGTGCACGTGAAAGGGAAACCCGGCCCTGCATCCCCTCTGACAGCCAGAAGGTGGTGCTGTGCCCCCACATGCCCACGGTCCATCAACAATTAGCTTGTTGTGTGAGAAAGGGAAAACCTGGCTGGGGCAGCCTGGCTGCTGGGGGCTGACTCCTTCCCATCCCCCCACATGGCCTCTTTTCTAGCCTGCTTTTTAGACAGCCTGCCCCGGGCTAGCCCTTGCCGGAGTGGTGCACCAGGGGCACTCCCTTCCCTTCACCTCTGCTCGCCAGGGCGCTCTCATTTGCAATCTTAGAATCCTAGAATCCTAGACACTAGAACTGGAAGAGACCTCGAGAGTCATCGAGTCCAGTCCCCTGCCCTCACGGCAGGATCCAGCACCATCTGGACCATCCCTGACAGGAGTCTGTTTAGCTGCTCTTATATATTTCCAGAGATGGTGATTTCACAATCTCCCCAGGCAATTTATTCCAGTGTTTCACCACCCTGACAGGCAAGCAGTTTTTCCTACTGTCCAACCCAAACCTCCCTTGCTGCAGTTTAAGCCCTTTGCTTCTTGTCCTGTCCTCAGAGGCCAAGGAGAATAATTTCCTCCCCTCCTTCCTTTTAGATACCTGAAAACTGCTGTCATGTCCCCTCTCAGTCTTCTCTTTTCCAAACTAAACAAGCCCAATTCCTTCAGCCTCCCTCATAGCTCATGTTCTCTAGACCTTGAATCATTTTTGTTGCTCTTCTCTGGACCTTCTCCAATTTCTCTACATCTTTCTTGAAACATGGTGCCCAGAACTGGACACAACACTTCTCGTGTCTGGCTCACAACACTCCTAAGCACAGCTTAGTTTATGATGTAGGCAAGAAGCAAGACCTAATAGCAAACACTGCAATTAAAACCATGTCCTAAGATAGAATAAATGACCATAGAAGCCATGGTCTCTTCCTGTCTTAACACCAGGGTCTGCATTTATGAGCTTAGTTACCTGAAATGTATCTACCAACAGCGCAAGCCATTTCTTCCCACTAATCCGGAAGGATGGCTGGGAAGGTGAGACAGAAGGATACAGAGCTTATTAGCCAAACATACAGAACTTTCATTATACTTATTATATTTTTATACAAACCCTAAAATACTACATTTTGGCTACAGTTGTTCCTTCTGATGTGGAGCGCTCTGCATTTGTCCGTATTGAATGTAATCCTATTTACCTCAGACCATTTCTCCTGTTTGTCAAAATCATTCTGAATTTTCTTTCTGTCCCCCAGAGCACTTGCAACCTCTCCCTGTTTCGGTCTGGTCCACAAACTTTAGAAGTGTGTCTCTACGCCATGATCTCAACCACTGATGAAGATATTGAACAGTGCTGGTCCGAACAAGGATCCCTGCAGAACCCCACACAGTGCACTGAGAAACCTGTAGGATAACAGCCCTTCACCCCAGAAGGGGGCAGCCCTCTGGGGATCTCTGGGCCCCAACTCCTCACCCCAGCACCCTAGTTTCCCAGGTAGTAAGCAAAACTCCAGACGTATTGTATGTAAATGGAATAATTGGGGTAACATGACTCAGTGCTGTTCCTTATTAAGCAATTTTCATCAGCTCACTCGCCTGGTACTAGGGCAAATGTGAGCAATATTTTTAAATTTTGATTAGAAATACAGAAACAAAAAAACCAAAAAAGGCTACAGAGCACGTCTTAGGAATGTGCATTTCTGCAACATCAGCCCTGTAGAATAGCCTCCTCGTAGAAGCTTTCCCCACCTTTAATTTCAGACGGTGCAGGAAGCTATGAGGGGGGGAGCTGTCTTAGATTTGATTTCAACCAATAGGGAGGAACGGGTTGAGAATTTGAAAGTGGAAGGCAGCTTGGATGAAAGTGATCATGAAATAATAGAGTTCATGATTCTACGGATGGGTAGGAGGGAGAACAGCAACACAGACACAATGGATTTCAGGAAGGCAGATTTTAGTAAACTCAGAGAGCTGGTACGTAAGGTCCCTGGGAAACAAGTCTAAAGAGGAAAAACAACTGAAGATGGTTGGCAGTTTTTCAAAGGGGCATTATTAAGGGCAGACGAGCAAACTATTCCATCACAGAAGGAAAGATAGGAAGTATGGCAGGAGACCACCTTGGCTTAACCAGGAGGTCTCAAATGATCTAAAAAATCAAAAAGGAGTGTCACAAAAAGTGGAAACTAGGTCAAGTTACAAAAGATGAAAACAAATAACATAAATACGTAGAGGCAAAATTAGAACGGTCAAGACACAAAATGAACTCCAATTGGCTGGAGACATAAAGGGCAAGAAGAAAATGTCATCTAAATATGTTAGAAGCAGGAGGACCAAGGACAGGGTAGAATCATTACTCAATGAAGAGGGAGAAACAATACAAGGAAATGTGGAAATGGCAGAGGTGCTTAATGACGTCTCTGTTTCAATTTTTATCAAAGTTGATGGTGATGGTACACCTCGCATAGGGAATACTGGTGAAAATGAAGTAGGTTCAGAAGGTAAAACAGGAAAAGAAGAAGTTAAAAATTACTTAGAAAAGTCCACTCTGACTGATCTGACTTTGTGAGAACTGGTCCTACGCTTGATAAGTAACTCCCTTCTTTTGATACGCTAGTACATATAAATATATATCCCACCTCTGTGATTTGCACCCCATACAACTGACAAAGTGGTTTTAACCCACAAAATCTTATGCCCAAATAAATCAGTTAAGTCTTTAAGGGCAAATATAGTTGCCTGTCTATAAAAAGGGAAATAAGGACAACTCAAGAAACTACAGAGAAGTCAGCTTAATGTCAGTACCAGGGAAATAATAGAGCAAATAACAAAGGAATCCATTTGCAAACATCTAGAAGATAATAGGGTGATAAGTAACAGTCAACATGGTTTGTAAGGAACAAATTATGTCAAAGCAACCTGGTATCTCTCTTCAATAAGATAACAAGCTGTGTGGAGAAGGAGGAAGTGGTAGATGTGGTATAGACCAGTGTTTCTCAACCAGTGGTACGAGTACCCTTAGGGTAGTTGAGAGATATCTGGGGGTACATCAACACAACTGAAATTTGGAGAAAACTCCATTTTTGTTCTACGTTTTACAGCGCTTTATTATTTTTGTACTTTTTATACCCAAAAATGTCATAGCTTGCCCTGCTACAATTGAGTTGTTTAATCAAATATGTTGCAATGGTAGAAAAAAATGTTGTGTGTCTGAAAACTGTAGGTACTGGGGGTACTTATATATATCTATTTTTTTAAAATGGTTATTTTATAAAAAAAAAAGGTTGAGAAACACTGGTTTAGACTTTAGTAAGGCATTTGGAACAGACTCACATGACCTTCTCATTAATAAACTAGGGAAATACAACCTAGAAGGGGCTGTTTTGAGGTGAGTGCATAACTGGTTGGATAACTGCTCCCAGAGAATAGTTATCAATAGTTCACAGTCATGCCAGACCGCCCTAAAGAGTGGGGTTCTTCAGGCGTCAGTTTTGGGACCGGTTCTGTTCAGTATCTTCGTTAATGATTTAGATCAGTGTTTCCCAATATTATTTGGCCAAGGAATCCTTTTCAGCTTAAAACCCTATGGGGTTGCCAGGGTAAAAGTTGTCAAAAAAAAGGACCCACCAGATTGTGTCAAGCAAAATAGAAAAAAAAGCTTGACCCCCCCAACCCAAAAAAACCATTCCTCACCCCTGGCATAGAGATCGTGCTTATAAAGTTTGCAGATGACACCCAGCTGGGAGGGGTTGTGAGCATCATTCTGTGTGTCATTAACAGGCAGAGGCGTAGCGAAGGCTGGTCGGGGGGGGGCAGTTGCCCCCGGACGCCATGCTGGGGGAGGCACTGGGCTGGGCTGGGAGCGAAGCGCAGGCTGCTCTGGCCCATGTGACGCTTTTGAACAGAGACTCGGGAGTTGGCTATGTGTTCCGGCTCTGTAGGCACGTTGTCACCAACCAGTCGATCGCGAGGCGTTTGGCCCCCCATTCTCCCCACCTCCGAGAAGCCCCACTACCTACCTTCAGCAAAAATGGAAGTAGTGGCGGCTTCCTGCGGGGTGGATGGAAGTCCTGCAGCTGCGCGCCACTTATGGGGGTTCCAGAGTGCGCTGGCTGCTCCCCTTCCCCAGGTCTGTGGCGTGCCGGGAACTTCCCGGGGGGAGTCCCCAGAGGAGGTGTGCATGGGGGCCTCTCTCCTCTCGGGGAAGGGGAGTCAGCCTCGGAGGAAGTGTGTGCGGGGGCTTCTCGGCGCCGCGGGAGGGGGAGTCGGCCCTGGAGGAGGCGCGCGTGGAGGCTTTCCTCCTCTGCGGGGGAGGGGGAAGGGGGAGGAGTCCTAGGAGGAGGCTGGTGCAGGGAACTCTCTGCCCTCACTGTCTCCCTGTACCCTGCTTCAGTACCCTGTCCCCTCCCCTCCGGCACCCTGTCCCTTCTCCCCTGTCCCCTGCAGCAGAGCCCTGCCTCCACCCCAGCACTCTGTCCCCTGCCCCCACTGGAACCTGCCCCCACCCCAGCACTCTGTCCCCTGCCCCCACTGGAACCTGCCCCCACCCCAGCACCCTGTCCCCTGCCACAGCACCCACTAGCACCCATCCCCAGTACCATGCCCCTTGCTCCCACCAGCACAGTTGGGGCCACATTAGGGAAGCTTCATGGGGGGTGGTTGGAAGAGGTTGGTTTTTTTGCATCTTCCTTGTGTGGCCCCAACTGACTTTTCTGTGGGTCAGTGAGCCCTGACTCAAAACAGGTTCCCCACCCTTCTCGGAAATAAAGACAAAGCAGAAACTTTTTATGTTTGACATAGTATTTTATTTAAAAATGAAGCCTGGCCAACAAACCTCCAATTGAGGCCAAGCCCCCATCTGGCCGCAGCATCATAACACTCCTGCACACCCCAGACCCTAGATCTGAGCCTATCATACACTGGAACCCACTGCCCTGAGCCCCTAACATACCCCAACCCAAGTTCCTGCACCCTCACAGCCACAAGCCTGTGGCTTGCTTAGTACCACAACCTCCATCTGACCCCAACACTCCCAGCCTGGAGCCCCCTTCCCGAGCCAGCATCCCCTTCTCCACCTCCTCCTGCGTCCAAATTTCCTCCCAGAGCTTGCACTTCTCACCCCTTCCCACACCCAAGTCCCTCATTCTCACCCCAGAGCCCACACATCCTGTCTCAACCCAGTGAGGGTTCGGCTAGACTGCAGGAGTTTTTCCAGGATTCCAGAGATATCCCGGAAAAACTCTTCCGCATCCAGGGATGCGTTTGTTCTTCCACTTTTTTTAGTGGAAAAGCAAACATGCTCTTTCGGCAAGCCCTGTATTCCTTGTTCCTTGTTTGGAATAAGGGGGCTTCCTAAAGAAGGGTTTTTTCTGACATTTGGTCCAGTCTAGACAGGCCAAATGTTGGAAAAACCTCTTCCTACAGAAGAATTGGAAAAAAAAGTGGCAGTGTAGGGTGTATAAGGGCTGGGGATGGCAAGTGATGGAGAGGAGGAGAATAGAGAGGGCGGGGCTTCAAGGAAGGGGTGGGGTCTTGGAGGAAGGATGGGGCGGTAGATCGTCACTTGTTCTGAGATTTTAAAAGTGATCTTGGGTGTAAAAAGGTTGGAGACCACTGCTCTAGGCAGTAGGGCCGGGCGGCAGCAGCGTCCACTTTAAAGGTTAGATTCCCTTACCCGGCCATCCCATTCCTCCGGTGCCTGGCTCTGAGGGGGTGGGGACGATTTGAGGGGTGCATTGGGATGGGGGCCTGGCTCTGGGGAGGGTGAGTTCATTGGGATGGGGCAATGCTGGGGAGGGGCTGGCTCTGGGGGAGAGGTGGGTGCATTGGGGTTACTTATAATTTTTTTAAAATAAAAGATACTTTATAGCAAAAGGAAAAACTTAAAAAATAATAGTCTGGTTACATTTTAAAGACTAACAAACATATAGATCAGGCATGTGAAACTTGAAGCCCACTGAGGGCCACACACATGAAAACTGACAGCTTTCAGGGACACCAAAGAAAATGAAACAAAAAACAGGACTATGTAGCACTTTAAAGACTAACAAGATTGTTTATTAGGTGATGAGCTTTCCCCAATTATCACCTCTAATATCATTAGCTCACAGACATTTACCTCCCCCCCTTATCCTCCTTCTGTTCTGAAATTTGATTTGTCCTTCTCATATGTGTTAATTTTTTTGATTGTATCCTTTGGTATATATGGTCGTGCCAATTTTCTTCCACTATTTGATCTGAGGAAATGGGTCTGGCCCACGAAAGCTCATCACCTAATAAACCATCTTGTTAGTCTTTAAAGTGCTACATAGTCCTGTTTTTTGTTTCAGCAAGACCAGACTAACACGGCTGCATCTCTATCACCAAAGAAAATGTACTTCTATAGAAAGTTGCAACTATTTATTATTATAGATTATGTTTTAGGTATATTTTATAATATTTTTTCAGGTCTTGTTTTAATATAATACAATAATTTGATGTGTAAAATTGTTATTTACTCATAAAATAATTTTTAATTTAAATATAAATTTAAGGTACTTTTAAATTTTTTATATGATACATAACTTGTTTTGTTGAAATAAAAACAAGTATAGACCATGGTCAATCAAATAGAACAGGCTTCTGTGAAAATTTCAGATACTTTGTAAGTTTGAGATTTTGCATAAACATATAATTATTCATGCAATTGCAAAAAATTGACATATATTTGATATAAAATTAATATACATTTTGTGATTTTATTTGGAAATAAATAAATAAAACCCAAACCATTAACAAAATATCCTCCAGTCCCCAGAGCCAGGCACTCCCATATCCCTGTTCTAACACAATTCCCCTCCGCTCCCCCAGAGCCCCCTGCTCTAACCCAACACCTCCTCCCTCCCCCAGACCCAGGCACTCCCAGCCCCTCCCCCCATACGTAATGCGTGGGTCCCGGAGCCAGTGTCACCACCGCCGCACGTTTCTTCCTCAGGCGCTGGGGAGGCGTGAGCACAGCAGCCAGCTGTGAGCAGGCACTTGATGCCTGTGCAGAGCAGCCTGGCCAGCCGTGATCTGCATTCGGCCACGTGCTCCGAGCGGCCAGCGGGCCACACTTTATTCTTTTATAAAACGTAGTGGCAGGCCACCAAAAAATTTCGATTGGGCCACATGCAGCCCGCCGGAAGCCTGTGTGACATGCCTGATGTAGATGGCATCATGAGCTTTGGTGAGCACGACCCACTTCCACCCACGAAAGCTCATGATACCATCTACATAAGGGGTGGGCAATAATTTTTGCCTGAGTCACCGCAGAAGGGGGGAGGGACCAAAACAGGAAGGGGCGGGGCTACCCAGACAATAATTGGTCTGGGGTGGGGGAGCCCCTTTGCCCCCTCCTTCCCACTAGGTACCCATGTCTCTGGTAGGGCAGGAGAAGGCTTCGGGAGCTCCCCCACCCCAGGCCGATCAGGGCTTGAGGGGGGGGGAGCACGGGAAGCCTCCTCCTGCCTTGCGAGGAGTACATGGCGCTTGGAAGCGCCGGGTGCTGCTCGCAGGGAAGGGGGAGAGTAGAGAAAGCTTCACGTGCTCCCCCGCCCCCAAACCTTAATTGGCCTGGGGGTGGGGAAGCAGCAGGGCCTCCGCAGACCGGATCCAACCCATGGAAGCCCTTTTGCTTACCCCTGATCTACATGTTTTGTTAGTCTTTAAAGTACTACTAGACTGTTTTGTTGTTTTTTTAAGTTTTTCCTGTTACAGATTAATTCAGCTACCCCTCTGAAGCTTATAAAAAAAGGTTCTATACTATACCATTCCTTTTGGCCTCCCTGTTTCCTTTCTCCTTTGGCGAGTTGGGCAGGCAGGAGTTTTGGTAAAAATGCATCAGACATGCACACAGTGCCTGCTCTACCTCAGCTGGGGCTGGATAATCAGAGCGTCAATTCTAAAGGAGTTGGCATTACTGAAGTGATAGATCACCCCACGCTTTGTTGCTGATTTTCCATCTCCCAGTTATAACAGAGACTTGGGATTAATGTGGCGTTCTCAACTAAAAGTCTGATACATGTTCAGATGTTGTGATTGTGAACACCTGGAGGGGCAGTCTGCTCCAGGCAAAGTTGGCCTTGAGTCTTGATATCTATGGCTTCAGTTGAATGGCCTGTGTGAAATTTGGAAGACCTCTCTCCTTTACTGAGCATAGAATCTCGTAGCAGCCTGAAGGAAAAAGTCCTCATGGCAGACAGAAAGTCACACTTGCAGGGTATCCTCAGCCTTAGGCTACTTATTGCTTCAAGTGCCTTCAAGAAAGCGAAGGTGATTCTTGTGTTGTGTGTTAGTTTTATTTAAAAGTTTTTCGGAGTGTTATTTTAACAGGTAAGTTAATCTCTTACATTCATAACTCTCGTGTAGTTTTTGCTGTGCGATAATGTGAAAAACCATAAGGCTAAGTAGGTAAGTAAATGGGCAGTTAGGAAGTATTACAGATTGCTTACAGTAGATGTATTCAGTATCTTGTTAGTCTTTAAAGTGCTACATAACTTTTTTTCTTTTTGTTTCACCAAGATCAGACTAACTCGGCTCCCTCTCTATTACCATAAATTTGATATGCTCATAATCTTTTTTACTTTTTATTCATTAAAGCAATGTGTTACTCATTTGCTATAACAGTGGTTTTAAATGCTTCAGTGAAATATAGTGATGAAATTCATATTTAGGTTGTATAACATTCATTTCTCTCGTGTTTTATAAAACTTACATATATAAGAATTTGACATGTTTTATGTGAAAGACATGAACCTAATGAGAATGGGATATGAACAAATTAAGGAGAAAAAAATATTTACCAGAATGTAAACCACAGAACTTTATAATTTATGTGTCTGTAGTTAGTAAAATAAGTAATTCATTAAACAATAAATATCCTAAGAGGTGGATTATTTACAGTTTTGTAGTGAGGAGGGCAGAGGGAGGGGAAGTGGCCCCTGGGTGCCACACTAGTGAGGTGCCAGTATAGTCCCCCTACACTCCCTCTGCCATCCCTCTGCTCACCTGCTCCTCCTCTGCCTGCCGCCACCGGCTGGAGCTACCTCCTCCCCGCCTCTCTGCCCCCAGCCCGACCCCCTCCACCTCTGCCAGAGGGTTAGTGCGTGCAAGACCCAGCCCCAAACTGGAGGGGGCCGGATAAGATGCGGTACAAGCTCCCCACTCCTTCCAGGGTCGGGTTCAGCTGTGCGCCAGGTTGGGTGCCCCACCATTTGGTGGGGGGGGGAGGAGGGCGCCAATTTTGCCTTCGCCCCCAGGCGCATAACACCCTCACTACGCCTCTGTTGAGCATGGAGTACCGGCACCTTTTTTCCTAAAATGTGTGTGTGTGTGTGTGTGTGAGAGTGTGTATGAATATGTATATATGTCTGCGTGTATATATGTGTGAAAAATAAAGTTGCCCTACAATAACGTGGTTGGTTACCCCCAGATTTCCATGGCACGGCTACTTTTTGCTTCTGGATACGTGAGTACAATTGAGATGTGATACTTTTGTACTTTTACTCAAGTGGTTTTCCAGGAGGATACTTTGACTTTTGCTGAGTTACATTTGTTTCAAAGTAGCAGTACTTTTACTCAAGTGACTTTTTTGGGGACTTTTTCCACCAGTGACTGTGGCCCCCAGACTCCTTCCCACTAACCCTCTTTATTCCTCCGCTTGAAATTCGGCTTAAAGGGTGAACTGTGCAGACCCGTGTGGCCGGGGACATGACTTCCAACCCGGCTACCATAGAGATCTCACAGAGTAACGGTAAATGGGGACGAGGAATCCAGCGGGCATGGATCTGGCATGGATCCCCTCTCAGCCCAGGGCTGTACGATGCCTCCGTTAGTGCTCTGGGTGGAGACCCAGTCCTGCCCCTAAGCCTCGGCCCAACCTGCCTCCCTCAGGGGTCCCCTCCCCTCTCCTCGAGTGGGGTCCGGGCTGCTCAGGACCAGAGGGGGCCAGATGGACACATCTACGCGGGGCCAGGCACGGGACAGAGGAGACACACACAGACCTTCATGCTCAGGAGAGTTTATTGCTGTAGCGGCTGCAGCCATGGAGGGGGAGAGTGGGAGGGGCAGGGGTGTAACTAGCACAGAGACACTGCGGGGGGGGGAGGCAGTTGGGAACCTGAGAGTTGGTCTCTCAGGGAGGGGCAGGACTGGCCCCCGATGCAGCAAAGCAGCCGAACGTCTGGGACGTTGCCTGATCGTACCCCAGGGGCCCGGTTCTTTGCAGCCCAGGTGCTGAGCTCCCCGTCGGGCGTAGGTGAGTGGCTCCCCTCACTAGAATCTGTACTTGCAAAGGTAGGGCCTTTTCAATTCACAGAGAATATCGTTCCATTTCTTATAACCTAGAAGGCAAGACAGAAATCACTGGGGCAGGGGAAGGGCAAGTGGGTGGTGCCATGGCAGTGCTCCCCTTCCCCGATGGCATCGGGCAGAGAGACGACCCGCGGCTGTGTCACCCATTCCCAGCTCTGACAAAGTTTTTCTTATTGTCCAGCCTGAGCGTCTCTTGCTGCAATTCAAACCCATTGCTTCTAGTCCTGGCACCAGAGGTTACTGGGGACAAGTTTTCTCCCTGCTCCTTGCAACCCCCTTTCAGGTATTTGGAAGCTGCTCTCCTGCCCCCTCTCCGTCTTCTCTTCTCCACAAGGAACAAACCCCATTTTGTCAACCTTCCCTCCCAGCTCATGTGTTCGAGAAGGTTCATCAGTTTCATTGCTCTGGACCTTCTCCAGTTTGTCCATATTTTCCCTGCAATGTGGTGCCCAGAACTGGACACACTATTCCAGCTGAGGCCAATTTGGGGCAGAGCAGAGCAGAAGAATCGCTTCTCAGGTCTTGCTCACAACACTCCGGTTAATGCCGCCCAGAAGGAGGTTTTCTTTTTTTGGCAGCCGTGTGGCACTTATTGATGTGAAGTGATGGGATTAGAACAGCCCCTCTCACGGACGTGGGAGCCGTTGCCAGAAATGGGTTAAACAATCCCAGGTCAAACGGCTGGGCGTGAACTTGTCCAGGCATGTGGGAGCAGTTTGCCAGTGACAAGTAGGACCAGTCAGGGCTGGGAGGCACATGGATTGTTAATTAGAGGGAAGACTAGTTAGATGTGGTTACTTGGACCTTAGAGATGGTACCATGGAAACAGACATTTCCTCTGTCACAGAGATCAGCAGGGGGAGCAGAGGGAGAGGCAGGGAGACAGGACAGGAGGCCAGGCCCACAGTGGGCTGTGTGGTGTGCACAGGGTCCTGGCGGGGCTCCTTTCCGGGTGCAGGTGTGTTTGAGCCTCTGCTCACCTGTAGAGGTCACCAACTCGACACAGTACTCTACGTTTCCGCTGTTGTTTGGTTCCCCGACATTCCAAGCACTGTAGCAATAGACAGAGCCATCTGTCCACACCCAGGTCTTGTCCTGTGGAGCCAGGGGAGAAAGGTTGTGGGGAGCCGGGCAGAAGAGACCCTGGTGATGCGGCACCATAGAAACACCAAACCCGAATACAGCAGGGCCCTGCTCAGGCTGGGGTGAGAGCTGGGGAAGGGCCAGCCCAGAGACACGGACGTCATAGTAACGCTCAGCCCATCGACTTTCCCTTCTGCCTCCCAAGCCAACAAATCCCCGCACCAAGCTCCAGTCACTCAGGGGTGTTCCAGTCCCCAGTCGTCATGGCCCAGCAAGGGGACAGGGGGCTTCCTGTGCTGGTCTCGGCTGGTGTGAGCAAAATCAACGTGTGTCTGTGATGGAGATGCTGGGGGAGGTCGGGGTGGGGGACTCGGGGCCGTTTCCCCTCTCGAGGGCTCAGCGCTAGCCTGCCCCAAGGCAGCAGGACCGGTAGCTCAGGACAGTCAGAGCAGGGGACAAGGGGCCGGTCACTGTAAGGGCCTGGCTCTGGCCTGGCCTCAGCTCTCGGGGGGACTAGCTGACCTTGGGGGACACAGAACTAGCTACATTCAATGCGGGGGGCGGGGGGAGCTGGATGGCTGAGCAGGCTGGAGAGGCTCACAGCGCCTCCCCTCCTCCCACAAGGGGCCCAGCCCAGCCCCTGCTCTGGGGCAGGGAGCCAAGGCCCAAGTCTGCCGGGAGCTGCCCAGGAGCCTCCTTCTCCAGGAAATGGATGGAGCAGAGCTTGTATGGAGCTCGATGTGGTTACGCAGGGAAGCTGTGAGGGGGTGCCGGCTAGAGCCCCAGGCTGGCTCAGTACCCCCCGGAGTTTCTTGCCTGGGCTCCTTCCCAGCTGGTGATGGGTCCCCCTGCCCCTCCGTGCCCGGTGGAGCTGGGGCTCCCCTACAGAGAACCAGGCCAGGGCGGGATCCCCAGGCCGAGGGAGTGACCAGCAGTCGGGGACTGTTCAGAGGCTCAAGTCTTGGGCAGGGAAAAGCAGCTGGAAAACGTGGGGTGGGGATGGAAGACAGGCTGTGGGAGGGAGGGAGAGGGCTCGGCACAATGCGTGGGCTGAGAGGGGGATGGGAGGGGGCTATTGGGGACAGGAGGAGGGCTTGGCAGGGGCTGGGAGGGGGAAGGGAGACAGGGCAGTAGTTGGGGAGGCAAGTGCAGGTCAAAGGTCAGCCTGAGGCTGGGGGACCAGGTCTGGGCTGTGTTTGGGAGAAGCCAGAGGGGAGGGGAGGTTACGGTAGGATGGGGACGGAAAGGGGCGGGGCAGGGAGACGGGGCAGTGCAGAGGGGAGAAAGTGGTGCCCGTGAGGTGGGAAGGGTGTAGGAGTGGGGAGGGAGATCCTGGTAGCCACATGAAGGGATCAGGGGCCTGGGATGTGCCCAGCCCCTGGGAGCCAGAGCCGTGGGGCGGGGCAGCTGCCAGAGGCCAAGCCGGGCCGGGCACTCACCTTGTTGGGGTTGTGGAGTCCGATCCAGACGTGATCCTTGGGGGTCGACACGGTGACGTAGTCGGCCACTACTTCCCTTTCTGCCTCACCGAGGACGGAGGCCAGATGGGCCCCAGGCTGGTGATGCTGACACTCCACCTGCAGCAGGGACATGGGCCAGGCCTGTCACTCTGGGGGAGGACGCTCATTGCCCTAGGGTTGCCAGGGGGCCGGTTTTCTACCGGACAGTCTGGTTTTTTTGGGCTCTGTCTGGTAAAAAAATTCAGAAAATACCGGACCTGTGCAGTGTGCAATGTGCAATGCAATGTCCGGTATTTTCTGGTTTTCCTTCTGGGCGCCCGGAAGCCTGGCGGGGGCAGGGGGAGTGACTTGGAGGTGGGGCGCGATCGGCGCTGCGAGCCCTGGTTGCGTGTGAGGAGGAGGGGCAGCCCGGTCCCTGCTCCTGCGCGCTGGTCAAGCACATGGTGGAGCCGCAGCCGGACTGACTCGCGCTTCGCTGGACCGAGCGGGGGAAGAGATCGCCCAGGGATCTCCACTGCCCGGGTCAGTCCTGCTCCCCACTGGCCGATTTGCTCCCGCCCCGCCCCCTCCTGGCTCTTGCCCCTCCAGGCTGCAGAGGGGCAGGGGCCGATGAGAGGAGAGAGAGTCCCCTCTCAGAGCCTGTTCCTGAGCCCCATGGCCGGGCCCCAGCTGATTCATCTTGGCCCCCCCTCACCTCTTCAACCCCCGCCCCCAGAACCAGCCACCAAACCCCTTCAGCTCCTGCCCACTAACCTGCCCCACCCCATGGATCCTGGAGAAGAGCCTCCTACCTCAGCCTGCTGACCAGGTCACCTTCTCAGGGAAGAATTTAAAGCAGTGGTCTCTGTAGCGGAGCCAGCCAAGGCGACAGGCTGTGGCCTTTATTCAAGATCCAGTCCAGAGAGAGCGCTCACGTCGGGGCGAGGCTGTTGTGGAGGCGGGAGAGGGCGCGGAGCTGTCAGTAGCTGCCCGTCTGGCTTCTCCAGACTTCCAAAAACGCTGTGAAATTTCGTCCTCTCCCAAAATGGCCCCTCTCTCCTGTTGTTTTCAGCGGGGCTGAAGCCCCTCAGCTAAAAGAGCTCCCCCCGCCCTTGCCCCCTTTTGCTGTTGCAGTGAGGTTGTGCTACCGACAATGACCGCTGCCCCCTCCCCCAGGGGACAGGCTCTGGGGTGTCCTCAAGGAAGATGGCCACCTCCTGTCTTCTGTGCCAGGGCGCTGGGGAGGCTGACACAAAGAGCAGCAGGGCGGTGGAGTCAGAGTAGACAGGGGACTGTGGGGTGAGGATGGGGAGCATGGGATGTCAGGGCGACACTGGTGGAGCAGGGAGCAGAAGGGAAGTTGGGGCACAGGGGTACAGCACAGGCTGAAGGGACCCCAGACGCTTGTTTGCCAACCTAGGGACGGGGCTTGAAACTAGGTTGAAAAGAGGCAGGTGGCAAAATCACAGAGGTGACCCTAACAGAGGCTACATGTGGGGTGGGAAACAGAAAACTCCAAAAGCCGGAGGAGGAGAGGAGGGGAAGGAGGGAGCAACAGGAGGGATAACAGTGCGGGAACGGCCTCTCAGATGTCTCCATACCAATGCAAGGAGTAGCTCCCTGTAAAAGAGGGGGAAACAGTGATGCCAGCTACCACACGAGGAGGAGGAGGTATTTCCAGAACAAATGAGAGAAATATGAACAGAAATATCCTATCAATAGAAAGGAGAGGAGCCGGTCGGAATGGGGGGACTTCAGTTTCCCAGCAATTGGTTGGGAAAACATGAACATTTCAAAATGTCCTTGGGCTGTACTAGGAGAGAAGGTGAAGAAGGTCCTAGGGGAACAGTCACCTCAGGGTTAATTCTGACTCGCAAGGAGAAATTGGTTGTGGATCTGATGTTTTAAGCCAGCGAGGAGAAAGTGCCCATGCACTGACAGAAAGAGGGAAGGAAAAGAGTGAGCATCGGCAGCAACAGCAATGGCATTGAACGAGGTTTATTTTAATAAGCTCAGAACTGGCCAGTGAGGGCTCATCGGAAGAAAGTCGAAGAGAAAAGGGAGTTCCGCAAAGCTGGCCGTCTCTCAAAGTGTATGTCTACACTAGCCCCCTAGTTCGAACTAGGGAGGCTAATGAGGGCGACTGAAATTGCAAATGAAGTGCGGGATTTAAATATCGCGCACTTCATTAGCATGTCTTCGGCGGTCGCCATTTTGGAAATTGACTAGCCTGGAATAACTGCCCGGCGTCTGCGCGCAGTGAAAGCAGGAGTTCAAGTAAAGCCTAACACGAATTAGCTGTTATTCTTCCTGGAATTTGGTTTAACAGCTAATTCGAATTAAGGCTTTACTTGAACTCCGTTTCACCACGGCGTAGAAACGCCGGCAGTTATTCTGGGCTCAATTTCCAAAATGGCGACCGCCAGAACATGCTAATGAAGCGCGATATTTAAATCCCGTGCTTCATTTTCAATCTCGGTCGCCCTCATTAGCCTCCCTAGTTCGAACTAGGGGGCTACTGTAAACGTACTCAAAGAGACGATATTAAAGGTGCAACAGCGCATTCTCCCAGTGCAGGGGCTGAGCTCTGGCCGGGGACTGGATTGATGGGTTGGGTGGGGCAGAGGCTATGGGGGCCCAGCTCTGATGGCTGCTCCTGCACGTTGGAGCTGGTGCCCCTGAGTGAAATAACTTCACGTCCCATCAGGACAAACAGAGCCTGGGGTCTCCAGGCCGAGGGGCTGGGCAGGGACTCACCTTCCAGCGAGGGGTTACAGATCAGGCAGCCGAGCAGACAGAGGCTGAAGTAGGCGACTGGGCCCATCGTCTCACTTCCCCCTGGGGAGAAAACACACAAGGGAGATGGGCGGGGGAGCCTGAGACACCCCTGGAAAAACTCCACCCACCTCCCCATGGGGCATTTCACAGGGAGGGGTTCTGGAGCAGGGGCTGTGCGCTAAGGAGCCTGGCCAGGCTGAAGGGCCCCAGAGGGATCCCAGCCCCCAGCCTCGGGGGACCCTGCTCAGAGCCCGTCTCCCTGGTTCCAAAGGGCCCTTTGGTTCTAACCCCTCGCTGAGCCGCACCCCAGGGACAGAACCGGACACCCAGCAGGGGAGCAGGGTCCCAGCTCCGCAGGGCCTGGGCTCTGCAAGCCGCACGGCCGGGGAACCCCCACACCAGGGCTGCAGGGGGGAGACGCCAGAGGGCAGCAGGGAGGCCGGGATCACTCAGGGGGACCCAGGAACCGGATCCTCAGCACAGTGATTCTCAGAAGGGGCATTTGCCATCCCTCCGCTGCCCCTCCCCCAGTGCTGGGGCTGGCAGGGCCCCACGCAGCCCCCACCATGGAACCTGGAGGAGGGAGCAGGCGGCGGGAGGGGGCAGTTTGGAAGAGGCCCCAGTGCCAGGCGGGGGGCCGGTCTGTGTGCACATGGCTGGAATGGCAGCAGCAGGGGCAGCCCCTCGGCCACAGTCCTCTGGCTAGAGAGCGGGGTGAGTGCTGGGAGCACAGAGCCTCTTGTGTCCATCCAGCGCCTGGGGCACCAAACACCCACTGACCCCACCCCTCCGGGGCCTTTTCCCCACTCACAGGTGTTTGAACCACACTCATTTCCCCCCCATGGACCCTGAGTGTCTGGGAAGCCGACACCATGTGTGTGGGGAGGGGGGAAGAGCGGAGGGGAGATAGTTGCTGCACCCCGGGGAGGGGCTGGGATCCCCCCTGGCACCGTGACTGGGAGAAGGGCCCAACGGGAGAGCCGCCCTGCGGAGCGCTGGTCCAGCAGGGACCGGGCACGGGGCCGGGGGCTGGGCCTCGCTGTGTACGGGAAGCAGTGAGACCGAGAGGGGTTCCTGGCGCACACAAGGCCCCCAGCCCAGGAATGGACCCGCTGCCACCAGCCACCAGCGCAGGGGGAGAAGCGGGAGGAAGCCGGGGACTCACCTGATTGTCGCTGGGTAGCTGCTCTGGTGCCGGGTCGGTCCAAGTGCAGCCTGCACGGGGCACTGGCCCTGCCTGGGCATTTATAGACCAGTGGGGGAGGGGCTGAGGGGGGACCAGTTATCGATAGTGAACATGTAAATCTGTGAAGATGACAGATACAGTCACTTCCTGCCCAGACAAGCAGAGATAAGAGGAGCCACAATCCACCCGCCAACTGCGCTGTGGTCAGGCGGACGTGCTTGTCAGGGCTCAGCTAAGAGAAACAGTAAAAGCTGGTCCTCCCGTCTCCCCCTGCCAGCGCTGAGATCCACGGGGCTGCAGGGAGCCCTCTCAATGCTATTGGGGTGACTGGGGTCAGACCCCAGTGGGGACAGTCTGGTCAGGCCTATTGGGTCACTGGCATCAGACCCCCAAGGGTACAGTACAGCATGGGGAATGGTAGTAACTGGCCGTGACTGATACTTCCTGGTGCTTTGAAAGGTGAGGGACACAGGCCTGCAGGGCAGCAGAGGTCACAGAAAGCTGAGCAGAGGTCTCAGGCAGGCATTGTGGGATACTGGCAGAAGCCAATTCTCCCCATGAAACAAACAGCAGAGGCCACACTGGCTCTCCGTCGACATTAAAGGGAGGGGAAAAGAAAAAAAGTCTCTCATAGGGTGGAAGTGTTTTGTCGCTGAAACCGGGCATTTCCCCGACAGCAGTTGAATCGCAGTGCGAACTGTCCCCCTGCTTTGTTGCCGAAGGCAGGTTTGTGTGACAAAATTTGGTAGTGGAGACCAGGCCTAAGAGTTTGGCTGCATGGCAGGCCCAGGGGTGTGTAGCTCAGGAAAATATAACCAGGCCAGCTGTTGCTTCTCTGGTAGGACAGAAATAAGCAGTGAAGATGCAGTGGCCCAGACCCTGCCTAAGGTTGCCAACTTTCTACTCACACACAACCAAGCAACCATTCCCCCCCCCCCCACACACACCCCTCCAGTGAGGCTCTGCAAATGGCCTAGCTCGTTTCGAGTGCGTTTCGAGCGCATTTCGAAATCGAGCGCTATTCCGAATCGTCCCTTCCTCCTCGTGGAACGGGGCTTACAGGGACGTTGGAATAGCGCGCAGGTTACTTAGAAAGATATTTCCCAATACCGGGCACTGTCAAGATGCGGAATACGCTCTCTGGGGGGTTCAGGAAGTATCCCGAAATGGCGTCGCAGTGTAGACGTCCTCTCAGTGACTCCAACGGGCCTGGGGCTCAGGCCACCGCTGCCACAGTCTGAGCAGTGCTGCAGTTTGCTCTTCTTGGCCCCCTAGGAGTCCCATGGAAGTGTGGACAGAGCAGATTCAGAGCAGCTTTGCGGCTCTTTGAACACGCTGACAACTTGGCAGCGTTTTCTTTTGATTTGACTTCATATTAACTAAACATTGAAAGTCCTGCACCTTGTTAACTATCCCTGTGTTCGTGTTCTGCCTTCCATCACATTTTAATTATATAAATGAATCATCTGGCTGCCACAGGGGGGCACGGCTGAACAAGCGCCCATGACCTCAGTATTGGCGCACAAGACAAAACCCGCTCCGCTCATGGATGGAAAATGTTAGCGGGATCCCTGGTGCAGGACCTGGGAGGAGATATGAGTGCAGGAGGGCGGCAGAGGGTTTGGGAGTGGACGATTTGGGATCTTGGATTTGGGTTGTGACCTGGAGCAGCGGGCTGGGGTGCAGGAGGAGGTGCAGGGGTTTGGGTTGTGACCTTGGGGTGCAGGATCTGGGGTGGGCTATGGGGGTAGGAGAGGGCAGAGGTTTGGGGTTATGTGGGGTAGGGGCAAAGGGTTGGGATGCTAGAGGCAGGCTCTGGCTGGGAGCCTTACCTACTTGACTCCCAGCCAGCAGCCTTCTCAAGCAGACCCCTGCCTGCCCCGGCCCAGGGGCCAGGTGGTTTTTGAGCAGCTACGAGCCTGAGGGGAGGGGGCAGGGGGCTGTGCAAGGTGCCAGTTGATAACAGGCAGCTCCCACCGGCCAGACCCCTGGGGCGGGGGCAGCGTGGGAAGGCTCACGGCTGTTCAAACAAAGCCCCACCGCAGCTTTTCTCAGCAGCGCCAGGAGGGGGCAGGCAAGGAGTCTGTCTGAGGATTCCCGCTGCGCCCGCGGGCCAAGGGGCTTTTGCCCAGGCCTGGTCCGTACCCTGCCCCATACCACCCGCCGGGCAGGCTTCACATACGCACCACAGGAGAGCTGCACGGCATGCTGGGAGTTGGAGTCCTTTTTTGCCTCCCCCGCTTCCCTCCCCGTGTTGGGGGATGCAGGGGGACGAGGGCGGGACTACAGCTCCCAGAGGGCTGGGGCCCTTCCCCTCCGTGCCGGCCGGGCATTGGCGGTGGGTGCCGTTCTCTGTCGGCTCTGACTGGCCCCTGTGGCTGGCAGCCTGCAGAGGGGGCGGCTGCTGACACTGTGGGCTGCCGGGCATTGGTGTGGGGGCGCGAGTGGGAAGCTGCAGACGGAGCCGGCAGGAGAAGGCGGGGGACGCAGGGCCTAGCCCCACCCTTGGCCTTGCTCTGGGCAGGGAAGATCAGCCCCAGTCTTCCCTCAGCCGGCTGGATCATCGGGGAGGGGATCTGGGACAGCGTGCTGCCCCAGCCCATCCAGAATCAGCCCCATGGGGGCACGGGGGGAGGTGCATTCGCCCCCTTTCCACCAACCTCCATATATGGGCCTGCATCAACATTTACACTGAAGCTTTCCTAGCGACTGTGAATCCCAGCGCCTGTACCTAGACCTGTACATTTATAGAGGGAGACCCACAACATCCCACATCCCAGCTGGACAAACCCTTATTAATCTGAGCTGTACCTGAGCAGGCACTGACACCGCCGGTATCACCAGGAGCAGAGTGTCGCTGGGTGCACCCTTCGGGAGAACGTCTCTCTCTAGCACCCGTCACTGTGGTACCTAGGCCCCTACGCTGACCAGTCCAGTGGCCAGAGCAAAGCCTTTGTCTCCTGATGGTCCAGGAGCAGTTCAGAGCCAGCTTGTGCAGCCAGAATGCCCCATGATGGCACCTTGGACCTTTGTCCATCCAGAGGGCCTCGAGCTACCATGGACCTCACACAGCAGCAGCCAACACACCAGGCCTGATTCCCCATGTGGGCGCCTTTCTGGGTGTCTGCTCACCTGCACTTCATTGTGCCCATCACCTTAGCCTCTGTCCTGAAGTGTCTGGAGATATTGCTCTCCACTCCATTTACGGTCATCTCTGCAGGTGGGTGAACATAAGAACATAAGAACGGCCAGACTGGGTCAGACCAAAGGTCCATCCAGCCCAGTGTCCTGTCGGCCGACAGTGGCCAATGCCAGGTGCCCCAGAGGGAGGGAACAGAACAGGGAACCATGAAGAGATCTGTGGTGTGGAGAAAGTGAACAAGGAATAGTTATTTACTTATTCTCACAATATAAGAGCTAGGGGGTCACCAAATGAAATTAGTAAGTAGCAGGTTTAAAACAAACAAAAGGAAGATTTTTTTTCATGCCGCACACAGTCAACCTGTGGAACTCCTTGCCAGAGGATGTTGTGAGGACCATTAATGGGGTTCAAAAAAGAACTAGATAGATTCATGGAGGTTAGGTCCATCAATGGCTATTAGCCAGGATGGTAGGAATGGCTTCTCTCGCCTTTGTGTGTCAGAAGCAGGGAATAGGCGACAGAGGAGGGAACACTTCATGATTCCATGTTCTGTTCCCTCCCTCTGGCCACAGAGGGCAGACAGGGCACTGGGCTAAATGAACCTTGGTCTGACCCAGTCTGGCCATTCTTAAGTGGAACAGAATTCATTTCAAAACTAAAACTGTGCCGTTGGCGAGGCACTATAATTAACTGTGTGCGCTACACTTCTCCTCCACTTTCAAACTCTCAAACTGAAGGTGTCTCTTCAGAGAAACAAACAGGAATTAACACCCCAAACCGGTGTTCACACTTATTTCAATGACCCCCAAAGAAAACAGGCGAGTGCTTGGGGGCGAGTTCCCGCTCTCGTCCCTCGATGGCTCTTAGCTGATCGAGAGGCTATTCCCCTGTTGGGACCTGCCAAACAGTTGGGGGAAACTGAGGCAGGCAGCTCAAGGGTTCAGCCTGGGAGAATCGAGGGGGCTAAGCAACTTGAGCCTGCCCTGTTTTGAGATGTGGGGCTGTTCTGGCAGCTCAAAGCCTTTCTGATGGCGTATGCAAGCCATCACTTCAAATAATATTATTACTATTACTAATACCTTGCAAGATCAAACCACAGCCCTTTGGCCAGGGAAGGAAAAACACGAAGTCAAACCACAGCACAAAACAGGAAACCGGGCCCCTGCCAAGAGCATCCGAAGGGTCAAAAATGCCTCCCAGACTACCAGGCCCCCTCTGAGACTTTGCACAAGAGAAAACCCATTGGAAATACGGGCACATCGGCGACAGGCCGAAATCCCCCGGCAGCCACGTCACCTGCCTGCCAACAGGAGGATCCTATTCAGGGAACCATCCCCATCCCCGGACACCTGGCAGGACATGGTTTGCACGAGCCACCTCAGAATTATACCACAGTCCTACTGCCCTGGTGGCCGGGTCGAGGGGTGTTGCTGTGGGGTACAGAGCGTCAGACCGTCCCCCCCAGCTCAGGGCAGGCGGGTTAGTCACGGATTCATGCTGAGGCCTCGGCTGCCACGTTCCCTTCCCTTTCCCATTTGAGTGCTTTCAGAACTCTTGGGTGACGCCATCAGGCCCGGTGACGTGTTACTGTTAGTTTATCGATTGGTCCAAAACCTCCTCTACTGACACCTCAGTCTGGGACAATTCCTCAGATTTGTCACCTAACAAGAATGGCTCAGGTTGGGCATCTCCCCGATATCCTCAGCCGTGGAGACCGAAGCAAGGAATTCATTTAGCTTCTCCGCCATGACTTGATCATCTCCTTTAGCATCTCCATCGTCCAGGGGCTCCGCTGGCTGTTGAGTCGGCTTCCTGCTTCCGATGGACGTACAGAACATTCTGCTGTTACTTTTGGAGGTTTTGGCTCTCGGCTCTTCAAACTCCTTCTTGGCTTGTCTTATGTCTTGGGACCCCCCTGAGGACTCGTGGGGTGCCTGCTGCCCGGCGGACACAGCAGTGCTGCTGGCTTGTGCCTGGCCGGGCCCCTTTGCTTGGTGTCCCCTGCCTCAGGGCCTGCTGACCCCTTCGACTGACCACCGGTCGCCATGCCAACAGCCGTGGCCTCATACAAAAACTACCCCAACCGACATGCTGGCTGGGGCATCTCCTCCCGTCCCCCGTTAAACCCCTACCTCCCCACCCCCCACTCCACACCAGCCTGTGCCATGGGGCCCGGCCAGGCCCACGCCCGTCACCCTGGCCCTGTGGCCCAGCTCTTGTCGGGCCTTTCGGCCACTATGGCCTGCCCCAGATTGCTCTGGGCCCGTCCTTCCCCCCTCGGGGCCTCTGGGCTTTGACTGGGACAGTCTCTGCTTGTTCCATCTCTGGGCCCAGGCCCAGCTCCCGCCCAGCTTGTGACGCCCGCCCAGACACACGGACTGACACACGGACAGATGAGCTCCTGCCCCTCCAGCCCCTTCTCCCCTCCGAGCTGGGCACTTGGGGCAGCCAGTCCCTGGTCTGGGGGCTGGGCTTGGCTCTATGTGAACTCCTGGGCCCTGGGACAGGGTCTGCCTGGCTCTCCACCCCACAGCCCGGCCCCCCAACACAAGTGTCCTGTGCCAGAGCACGGTCCCAGGGCCCCACCCTCCCTGGCTGGCACTGAACTGCCCCCCCTCTTCTGCGACTCCTGACCCATGATCCCCTGCAGAGGGGGACCTGCCCCCTACACCCACACCCTGGGGTGTTCCACCAGCCTCCCAGCCCCACCCTGGTGGAGCAGAGAGGGCAGGAGCAGTGAGGGATTCCCCCATGGCAGGACAGGAAGAGCAGGGGGGTGGGACAGCCCCATGGCAGTGCTGAAAGAACAGGGGGGTGGGCCGGTCAGGCTGGTGCAGCAGGGAGTTGTCAGTCTGATAAGAACATAAGAACAGCCATACTGGGTCAGACCAAAGGTCCATCTAGCCCAGTAGCCTGTCTGCCGACAGTGGCCAGCGCCAGGTGCCCCAGAGAGGGTGGACCGAAGACAACGATCAAGCGATTTGTCTCCTGCCATCCTTCTCCAGCCTCTGACAAACAGAGGCCAAGGACACCATTTCTATCCCCTGGCTAGTAGCATTTTATGACCTAACCTCCATGAAATTATCTAGCTTCTCTTTAAACTCTGTTATAGTCCTAGCCTTCACAGCCTCCTCTGGCAAGGAGTTCCACAGGTTGACTATGTGCTGTGTAAAGAAGAACTTCTTTTATTAGTTTTAAACCTGCTACCCATTAATTTCATTTGGTGTCCTCTAGTTCTTCTATTATGGGAACTAATAAATAACTTTTCTTTATTCACCTCTCCACACCACTCATGATTTTATACAGCTCTATCATATCCCCTCAGTCTCCTCTTTCTAAACTGAAAAGTCCCAGGCGCTTTAGCCTCTCTTCATATGGGACCCGCTCCAAACCCCTAATCATTTTAGTTGCCCTTTTCTGAACCCTTTCCAAGGCCAAAATATCTTTTTTGAGGTGAGGAGACCACATCTGTACATAGTATTCAAGATGTGGGCGTACCACAGTTTTATACAGGGGCAGTAAGACGTTCTGTGTCTTATTTTCTATCCCTTTCTTAATAATACCTAGCATCCTATTTGCCTTTTTGACCGCCGCTGCACACTGTGTGGAAGTTTTCAGAGAACTATCCACGATAACTCCAAGATCTCTTTCCTGATTTGTTAGCCAATTAGCCCCCATCATACTGTACGTATAGTTGGGGTTATTTTTCCGGATGTGCATTACTTTACACTTATCCACATTAAATTTCATTTGCCATTTTGTTGCCCAATCACTGAGTTTGGTGAGATCTTCTTGGAGTCCTCACAGTCTGCTTCTGTCTTGACTATCCTAAACAGTTTGGTATCATCTGCAAACTTTACCACCTCACTGCTTACCCCTTTCTCCAGATCATTTATGAATAAGTTGAAAAGGATTGGTCCCAGGACTGACCCTTGGGGACACCACTAGTTACCCTCTCCATTCTGAAAATTTACCATTTATTCCTACCCTTTGTTTCCTGTCTTTTAACCAGTTCTCAATCCATGAAAGGACCTTCCCTCTTATCCCATGACAATATAATTTACTGAAGAGCCTTCGGTGAGGGACTTTGTCAAAGGCTTTCTGGAAATCTAAGTATACTATATCTACTGGATCCCCCTTGTCTGCATGTTTGTTAACCCCTTCAAAGAACTCTAATAGATTAGTAAGCCGTGATTTCCCTTTACAGATACCATGTTGATTTTTGTCCAACGAATTATGTTCTTCTACCTGCCTGACAATTTTATTCTTTACTATTGTTTCGACTAATTTGCCCGGTACTGAAGTTAGACTTACCGGTCTGTAATTGCCAGGATCACCTCTAGAGTCCTTTTTAAAAATTGGTGTCATGTTAGCTACCTTCCAGTCATTAGGTAC
Source organism: Rafetus swinhoei (assembly GCA_019425775.1). NCBI lineage: Eukaryota > Metazoa > Chordata > Testudines > Trionychidae > Rafetus > Rafetus swinhoei. Next base: position 347,136,921 of record CM033437.1, on the reverse strand, counting down.
GGAAGCCGATTTAAGGGATAGGTTACAAACCACAGATAATAGTTCAGCAATTTCCCATTTGAGTTCTTTCAGAACCCTTGGATGAATGCCATCCGGTCCTGGAGATTTGTTAACATTAAGTTTTTCTATTAGTTCCAAAACCTCCTCTACTGACACTTCAATCCAGGACAGCTCCTCAGATTCATCACCCACAAAGGACAGTGCAGGTTTGGGAATCTCCCCAACATCTTCAGCTTTGATCTCTAGCAAAGCTCCCCTCCCCATGGCTGGGTGGTAACACAGGGCTCTTGGCTCTCCCTTAGGGGCAGGGGCCTGCAGGGGTTGGGTCCTGGCCCTACTCTAGTCTCACTGTCCCCCGCGCCCTTGGGGGAACCCTGACTCCCTTCCTGTGGGTGGGCAGGTGGCACAGAGTTTAGTACACACGTGTGGAGGTGTGGGCACTCACCCCCACGGCGCCTCCTGGTGGCCACGCTGGGAATTAGCTCTCCAGCCCTGGAGCGCCCCCTGCCTGCCCACGGCACCCTCTCCGCGAGTCCTCTCCTAGGGCAGGGCCCCTACACTTTGGGGGCCTCCCCCCTCAGGGAACCCCCCCAGACCTGTGCCCACCTGGCCTCAGTGACTCACGGCAGGTTTCATCTAGCCCTTACCTCAGGCAAACTGCGTCTGACGTGGTGACTCTTCATTGGCAAGGGGTAGGGACCTGCTGCCTTTGCCTGCCCTGGTGGCCCCCCTGCCTCAGGCCCTGCCACCTGGGAGTGAGGGATGGCCGGAGCCCCCCAGCCCTGCTCTGTCTCAGGAAACCTCCAGCTTCCCTGGCAGCCTGGGCCCTCCTGCTCCCCAGCCAAAGCAAGAGAGTGCGTCTTGGCTGTGCTAGGAGACGAATTGGCCCCAATTGGCTGGGCCTGGTCTCTGCCTCAGCTGCAGGCTCAGCCATCCCCCAGGGCTGGGTGTTACCCTTAAAGGGCCAGTGTGGGCCAGGCGCCCTATACAATAAGGAAGAAAAGTAGCAGGGAGAACAGCAAAACAGAGATGATGGATTTCAGGAAGGCAGACGTCAGCAAACACTGGGAGCTGGTAGGTATGTTCCCATGGGCTGCAGGAGTGAGAGGAAAAACAATTGAAGACGAGGGGCAGTTTTTCAAAGGAACATTCTTAAGGTCCCAAGAAAAAACTATTCCCCTGCGCAGCAAAGAAAGCAAAACTTGGCTTACCCAGGAGATCTTCAATGAGCCAAAAATGAAAAAAGTCGTATAAAAAGTGGAAAGTAGGTTGCAGTGCAAGGCATGAATACAAATAAATAACAGGAGTGTGTAGGGGCCGGATTAGAAAGGTGAAGGCACAAAACGAGCTCAAACAAGCTAGAGACACAACGGGTAACAAGAAAACATTCTGCAAATATATTAGAGGCAAGAGGGAGAGCAAGGACGGGGTGGCCCGTGGCCAATAACAGAAAATATAGAAATGGCAGAGGTGCTTAACGACTCCTTTCCTCCAAGAGGTGGTTAGAAGCCTACAATAGTGAATGCTGGAGAAAAGGAGGTCAGTTCAGAAGTTAAAATAGGAACAGAACAAGTTACAAATGACTTAGATAAGTTGGATGTCTTCAAGCCATGAGGGCCTGATGAAATACATCCTAGAATATTCAAGGGGGTAACTGGGGAGGTATCTGAGTCATTAGCTACCATCTCTGCAAAGTCATGGAAGTTGGGAGAGATTCCAGAAGACTAGAAAAGGGCAAATCTAGGGCCCATCTATCAAAAGGGAAATAAGAACAACCCAGGGGTGTGTCTAGACTACAGGGTTTTGTCGACAAAAATGGACTTTTGTCGACTAAACTATACCTGCGTCTACACTGCCGCTGAGTTCTGTCGACATAACAGTGACAGAACTCAGCAGTTTTGTCGATGGCTGTAAACCTCATTCTGCAAGGAATAACACCTTTTGTCGACAGAGTTCTGTCGACAGAAGGTGTTATTGCATCTACACTGTCCTTTGCGTCTACACTGTCATGTCGACAAAGCGGCTTGCTTTGTCGACAGAACTGGATATAGTCTAGATGCTCTTTGTCGATAGAAGCTTTGTCGACAGTATCTGTCAACAAAACTTCTGTCGAAAAAAGCCTGTAGTCTAGACGTACCCCAGGAAACTACAGACCAGTCAGTTTAACTTCTGTGCCAGGAAAGATAATAGACCAATTAATTAAGGAATCCATCTGCAAACATCTGGAAGATAATAAGGTGATAGGTAAAAGTCAGCATGGATTTGTAAAGATCAAATCACGTCAAACCAACCTGGTATTTTTTTTTTGATTAGATAACAAGACTTGTGGATAAGGGGGAAGTGGCAGATGCGGTAAACCGAGATTGTACTATAACATTTCATACAGTCTCGCATGACCTTCCTATCAATAAACTGGGGAATTACTACCTAGAGGAGGCTACTATTAAGTGGGTGAATAGCTAGTTGAAAAACCCTTCTCACCGTAGCTACCAATGGTTCACAGTCACGCTGCTAGGGAATAACACACAGCTGGGGAAGCTAAGGCCCAGGGTCCCCAGTTTGCCTGGATCTGGCCCCTGGATCTCAGGGCTCCTCCCCACTAGCATTAGGGAGTCCAGGCTGGCAGTCCAGCCCCTACTACCTCCCACCCAACTGATTTTTCTGTGGGTCAGCAGCCCCTGACCCAAAAGAGGTTCCCCACCCCGGCATAACAGGCGGGGTTCTGCAGGCATCAGTTTGGGACCAGTTCTGTTCAATATCTTCATCACCCATCTGGATAAGGGCACAGCGAGTGCCCCTATGAACTGCCCCATGATGAGGGGGACGGGGGGGCAGCCCTGGGGGGTGACTCGGGCTCTCCTGGCCCATCTCCCTTGTGTGTTTGCTCCCCAGGAGCAATGAGAAGATGGGGCCAATCGCCTACATCACCCTCTGCCTCCTCGGCTGCCTGGTCTGCAGCCCCGCACTGGCAGGTGAGTCCCAGCCCGGCCCCTCGCAGCCGGAGCCCCCGGGTGCTGGTTGCCATGGTATGAATTGGGACGTGACTCCATTTCCCTTGAGGTTGCCAGAGCCACGGCCCATCTCCTGCTGCAGGGGTCCCTGCCTGAGGGAGCCCAGCCCCACGGCACCTCCCAGGAAGCGGGGAAAGGAGGAGGCCCTGCCCTGTGAAGGTGCATCTACACTACAGGGTTTAACTCGAAAAAAGCTACGCAAATTGTGCAATGTCGATTGCCTAGCTTATTTCAAACTGGGGAGCGTCTCCACAGCACTTATCTCCAAACAGAGCGCTCCTCCTCCGGCGTCCCTCACTGCTCGTACACTGAGGGTGGCGGGAGTCGGAGTAAGAAGTCCTCCGGCTAGACAGTATTGCGACGTTATTTCGATATAACTGCCTGCTGTGTAGAGGCGGACTACGTTATTTTGAACTAGTCTTGCAGTGTAGACCTGCCCCGGGAGGCTCCCCCAGCCGGCCAAGGCCCCAAACACACTCCTGGTCCAGTGTCCCATAGGAGAGAAATGCCCACGCCTCCGACCCGGGCGCTAACCGCGGGGCCTCTCTGCAGGGCCGCGAGCCACGTCCTGCCCCCGGGGATAGCTCCACTATCACGGCGACTGCTACGGGTTCTTCACCCAAAGACAACCTGGTACCACACTGAGGTGAGAGGCTCAGGCAAATGGCGCTGGGCTGGAGTCTGGGCAGGGGAGGGTCGAGCTGAGTATCAGAGGAAGGGTGCTGGGCAGGGGATGGGGTGGGTTGAGTATCAGAGGGAGGGTGCTGGGTGGGGGATGGGGTGGGCTGAGTATCAGAGGAAGGGTATGGGGCGGGCCAAGAAGTATTTTGCATGAAACATTTTCTCGTTATGAATAGTCATGCGCATTAGTATATTTCCAGAAGGTATGAGGCCAGCCCCGCATCAGCCCTTCCCTGGCATCCCAGGAGCCTGCCCCAGCAGCTGGCGGGCTAGTTCCTGTCTGGGAGATTTACAAAGGAAATGCTCGTACAGTACAACAGGCACACAGTAGTAAAACCAAGGCCAGCGACATCCCATTCCTTAGGGGAACCCAACACATGCACACAGCTCACCACGGCTTTGCTCTCTGCTCACACACAAGTGACTGGAGCCAAATTCACTCTCGCACGGCTCGGGCGCAAGGCTGGGGCACGCCGAGTGCAGAAAGTGGGGGCCCACAAGAGACCTTAACCCTACCTTGGCGCTAGAGTCTTCTAGGGGCGTCTGTTTTAATAACTCCCCAACTCACAGATTGTCACAGCTCACAGGTGGTGTCCACACTTGGCCCCTCGGCTCCTGGGCGGAACCCCCCCTCTCCAGTGCGGCAGCCCCTTCTCGGGGAGCCCCTCCTCTCCAGCGGCAGTGAGACGGCCCTTTCTCAGGGGGTCCACTCCAATGCGGTGACCCTCTCTCAGGGGGCCCACTCTCACCTGGGGGGTCTGCCCCTCCGCCTCTGGTACAGTACCTCTCAGGGCCTCCGGCCGCCTGCCTCCACCGTGTGCCCCTTCGTGGGGTCCCCTCCCTCTGGACCCCCGGGGCTTCCACTCCCAGAAAGAATTGTGCCACCCTGTTCTTTAAACCAGAGCAACTATCAGCCAGCACAGAACAGGAGGGTTTATTGAGCTTTGACCACAGCAACGGGTCTCTCAAGCCAGTAGGCCTGGGCCCTCAGCCCGCACGTCAGTCTCCCCTGCAGACAGCTGAGTCCTGCCTGCTCTGCTCTCGGTCCCCAAAAAAACAGCCCCCGGGCTCCCAGCAGAGCCTCCAATGTCCCCATCAACAGCCCCTCCCCAGTCCATTGTCTTCTCCTCAGGTAAGAGGGTCACCTGGCCCCTCTCTTCTCCTCCTCCTCCTCTCCTCCATCCAATGTTCTCCCCTCGCTGGGGTCAGCTGGGCCGGTTGCCGGGTCCCTCTTTGCCGCCCCTTGTCTGTTGTCTGGCCAGAACTGGCTGTGTCCTCTAAGCAGGGTCGGGGTCACCAGGGTCCCAAACACCACGCCTCCAACTCTGGGCTGTTCTCTGAAACAACAAACTCCCCACCTTTGTCACATTAAACCAGTAAATTCCGGGCACTGAGTGCCCCCCTGTATGCAACAGCCCTTTGAACCTCCAAAACTCCCCACTTCCTCACACAGATTCCCCGGCCTTGGGGGACAGGCTGCCACTACCCAAGTGAAAAAAAAGTTCTTCCTGAAACCAGGAAGAAAGCACTTGGCCTTCTTCCAGAGGGCACCCCAAGCTCTTCTACTGCAAGAGAGCTTGGAAAAAGAAAAGAAAAGAAAAGAAAAGAAAAGAAAAAGACAACTGGCAATCTCTGATAGCTGACCTCTCAGTCTTAGTCCCCCATACACAGACCTCCTGTTACCTTCCAGGGCACACGAATCAGATCATCGCTTTAAAAAGGGGATTTTATTAACAAAACAAAAGCTACACTTGGGAAGCAGACTTGATTGCTGGGTGTTATAGAGCAACTGAGAAAAGAACAGATTAAAACACAGAGAATTGCATCCCTGGGATTCAGCTTTAAAGTTACAGTGTATCAGGGTGGGGCGGGGCACATGGACCCAGCATGGGAAAGTTTAACCTAATGAGAAAACAAAGAAAATAACCTGATTGCATCTAAATAGACATTCCCTATCTACTCACATATCCGTGTGTCAAGGTCCCATCCATTTCTGTGTCCGGGTATTTCTTTTTTAGGCAGGGTAGTCTTGACCAGTTCAATTCATCCTTCCCCCCCACAGCTACTGGTTTAAACTCACAAAGAAAACCAGCAGGCGGGTTCCCTGTCTACTTCAAACCTTAACCCCTTCTCCCATTGGCTCTCCCAGCCCCCTGCCAGCACTTTCTAGCTACCTGGGCTTAGCCCTTCAGTTCCTGAGTGCTGGGATGTTCAGAGAAGGACAGTGCTCCTCCCATGCATCACACCTCGTCTGCCAGCGTCACACGCTCATCACTGGGCTTGCTACATTTCCCATTGTTTGCTGCTTCTGCGATGCCGTGTTCGGAGTCTCTGCCATTAGCCCAGCTGTGGCGCTCTGTACCTCCGGAGCCCCACACCTGCCTTTCATGCAGGTGTGCCAGACTGCAGACAGCGCAGGCCACGTCCGGAACTGCATGGAAGGACACGAGCTGCAAAACTCCTCCTCTCAAATGACATGTGTCGTTAGGGGGCCTGCGCTGTGGGATTTTGCTGCATGGTTGCTCCTGACAGGGTGTAAATCTGAGAGTCTGCACGTTTACATCCTCAGTCACAGCCAAGGAATCTCCCAGGAGCGCGTCTGGGGCCGTTCGTCGGCAAGGGAGCTGTGAACACGGGCTTGGGATTGCACAATGGGGGGTTGCAGATCTCTGTGTCCCGGACACCCGGCTCAGCTCTGCAACCAGCAGCCCATTCGAGAACACCTGGGCAGAGCAGGGGGTCAGACCCGGTCTGGTCCTGAGATCAGTGCCCAGCCCCTCCCCCCAGGGCAGGGCCCGTTTGGACCCCTCACACCTACAGGGCTGAATCAGGTGTGGGAAATGGGGCCACGTCCCAACTACTACCATGGCAACCAGTCCCGGGGGCTCCGGCTCGAGGGGCCGGGCTGGGACTCACCTGCCAATGCGGGGCTGCAGACCAGGCAGCCAAGGAGGCAGAGGGTGATGAAGGTGACTGGCCCCATCTTCTCGCTGCCCCTGGGGAGCAAACACACAAGGGAGATGGGCCAGGAGAGCCTGAGACACCCCCAGGACCACCCCTTCCCCCTCCTCATGGGGCAGTTCATGGGGGGTGGGGTCAGAGGTGGGGCTGTTCGCTGAGGGCCTGGCCAGGCTGGAAGGGCCTGAGGAATCCTGCCCCACACCCACAGCTCGGAGCCCATCTCCCTCGGCGCACAGGGCCCTTCTGCTCCCCCCTCACTGAGCCGAGCCTGAGGGACAGAACTGGGCCCCCAGCCGGGAGCGGGTCCCAGCTCCGCAAGGCCAGGGACTCCCTGAGCCAGGGCTGTGGGTGGGGAGGAGCCGGGGGAACAGCCGAGTCCTGGCTCGCTCCCGTGGCCTTTGGTTCCAGGCAAGAGGGTCCCATTGGAGAGCCAAGTGGTTCTCAGCAAGGGCATTTGCCGTCTCCTGCTGCCCCTCCCCCCCGGCTGGGGGTGGCACCTGCTCACGTAGCCCCACACAAGGGACGTGGAGGGAGGCCCAGGCGGCAGCAGGGACGAGGCTGGAAGAGGCACCGCTGCCCCACGGTGGAAGTCGGTCTGTGTACTCGTGGCTGGAGTGTCAGCAGCAGGAGCCGCCCTCTGCCACGGACCCCTGACTGGAGAGCGGGCTTCCTGCTGGAAACCTGGAGCCCCTCGTGTTCTCAGCCAGCTCCTGGTCCATGAACCCCCTGAGCCCAGCCAGGGCCTTCCCCACCAGCAGGGTGTGAATCCCATGGGAATGTTCAGCTCCAGGGAGCCCCGGTGTCTGGAAAGCCAACCCCATGGGATGGGGGCCGGGGGCAGGGATAGCCGAGACACCAGGGCAGGAATAAAGGGGCCCAATGGGAACGTCACCCTGCCGCAGGGGCACCATTTTGGATTTTGGTGGCAGGCGGGCGGGGACCTGCGCATGCTTTCAGTGGCAAGAGAGTGACAGCCCTCTCTAGCCAGGGGCTAGCCAGGGGCTTCCCTCTCTAGCCAGAGGCTGGAAAACTCCCTTTTGTGGCAGACAGCTTAGCCTGTGCCTAACTCCTATGGGAAAGCAAGACGATTCCATCAATATTCCCCCCACTCGGCTCCAACACCAACGTATTCTGACGTCCTGTGAAAAGTCACGTAAGGGACTCTCCTCCGTCCCCCGCCTGCCGCGAGCTGAGGGGGACGGTCTGACACTCTGTACCCCACAGCAACACCCCTCAGCCCCAGCCACCAGGGCAGTAGGACTGTGGTGTAATTCTGAGGTGGCTCGTGCAAACCACGTCCTGCCAGGTGTCCGGGGAAGGGGACGGTTCCCTGAATAGGATCCTCCTGTTGGCAGGCAGGTGACGTGGCTGTCTGGGGAGTGAGGCCTGTGGCCGATGTGCCCGTATTGCCAATGGGTTTGCTCCTGTGAGATGTCTCAGAGGGGGCCTGTTAGCCTGGGAGGAGTTTTTGACCTTTCGGACGCTCTTGGCAGGAGCCCGGTTTCCTGTTTTGTGCTGCGGTTTGACTTCGTGGGGTTTTTCCCTTTCCTGGCCAGAGGTCTGTGGTTTCCTCTGGCAGGCGAGAGAACCAGCAGTCATAGTGAGAGTGAGAGGCACGCGAGGGGCCGTTGTTACTGCAGGGTGAAGGTTACATGGGACCCAGAAGGGAAGCCGCAGCCCAGAGCTAGGGGGCCTGCCCTGGAGGCAGTGGCAGAAGCCAACATGCGTCCTCACACATGCCATCAGAAAGGCTTCGGGCCGCCAGAACGGCCCCACATCTCAAAACGGGGGCGGGCTCAAGTTGCTTAGCCCCCTCGATTCTCCCAGGCTGCACCCTTGAGCTGCCTGCCTCAGTTTCCCCCAACTGTTTGGCAGGTCCCAACAGGGGAATAGCCTCTCGATCAGCTGAGGGAAGAGAGCGGGAACTCGCCCCAAGCACTCGCCTGTTTTCTTTGGGGGTCATTGAAATAAGTGTGAACACCGGTTTGGGGTATTAATTCCTGTTTGTTTCTCTGAAGAGCCGCCTTCAGTTTGAGAGTTTGAAAGTGGGGGGAGAAGTGCAGCGCGCACAGTTAATTATCTAGGCTAGCCAGTAATGAAATTGTCGTTAGGAAATGTGTTCTCTTCTACATAACATAAGAACAGCCACCCTGGGTCAGACCAACGGTCCATCCAGCCCAGTGTCCTGTCTGCCCACAGTGGCCAGTGCCAGGTGCCCCAGCGGGATGGAACAGAACAGGGAATCCTCACGTGATCCCTCTTCTGTCACCCATTTCCAGCCTCTGGCAAACAAAGGCTAGGGACACCATCCTACCCATCCTGGCTAACAGTCATTGATGGACCCAACCTCCATGAAATTATCTGGTTCTTTTTTGAACCCCTTTAAAGTCCTAGTCTTCACCTCATCCTCTGGCAAGGAGTTCCACAGGTTGTGCACGGTGGGAAGAAAAACTTCCTTTCATTTGTTTTAAACCTGCTGCCTATTCATTTCATTTGGTGACCCCTAATTCTGCAGGAAGGGAAAGGAAGTCCTAGAGCGATGCCTGTGGGGTCGTCACAGAGGAGGTAGCTAATGATGGGAAGGACGAGCTGAGCGGTGCCACGGCGGGTGCTGGGATCTGTAAGAATCAATAGGGGCCGGGGAGGCGATTCGACAGTTGTCACGAATCATGGGTAGTGTGAATGGTTAACATGAGTACATGAGTAAATCAATAGAAAAGGTGTGTCTAGACTACACCGTTTTTTCAACAACAGTTGGCTTTCTTTGAAAAAACTTCACCCGCGTCTACACTACCGCCGCGTTCTGTCGACAGTCAATCGAAAGAAGGCGGCGGTTTTGTCGATTGCGGTAAACCTCGTCTTATGAGGAATAACGCTATTTTCCACAGAGATCTGTCGAAAATGAAAGGAAGTTTTTCTTCCCACAGTGCACAACCTGTGGAACTCCTTGCCAGAGGATGAGGTGAAGACTAGGACTTTAGTTCAAAAAAGAACCAGATCTGTCGAAAAGAGATCTGTTGAAAAAAGGGAAGTGTGGATGGGGGGATGTCTGTTTTTTTTCATAAATGAAGGCCTCCAGGAAGAAGCCCTGGTGGACACTCCTGCCAGACCTTTCACCTCTATTGTTCCTGCCTGCAGCCATCTTTTAAAGGCACAGGCACCCAGGAGTAGCATCGTGGCAGCAAGCCAGCTCCAACCAGGACCCAGACTGCTTGGCTCTTGCTGGAAGGCCCACTCAGAGCCATGTCCCAGGGACAAGCCCCCGGAGACCCCGATCTGGCCCTTCAGGGACACATCCCCGCAGCAAGCCAGGGGCACCAAAAGACAGACACCCTCCTGGTCTGCGCCCTTGATCAAAGCCCTCTTGGAGCTCTGGTCCGAGGAGGAGTCTCTTCAGGCCCTGCAGTCCAGGAGGAGGAAGGCAGACATTTTCGCCAGAATGGCTGATGGCCTTGCCAAAAAAAGCCACCGTCCCCGCACACTAGACCAGGTCAGAGCCAAGGTGAAGGAGCTGCAGCAGGGGTATGTTAAGGCCTGTGAGCGCAGCTCCCGGTCTGGGGAAGCACCACAGTATTGTGCCTACCGTGAGGAGCTGAACCGGATCCTGGGGGCAGGGGAACCCCTGTCTCCAGAGAAGGTTGTGGAGTCTGGGATGGAGACCCCTGTGCAGCAGCGGCCGCAGCTCCAGGATGACACCCCAGAGGACCAGCAGCTCCAAGACGAGGAGGAGGAGGACACCAGGAGCACAGTGACCCTCACCCTGGAGCCAGATGCAGGAGGCCTCCCAGACAACTTCGGACACCGGGGAGGGAACATCAGGTGAATGCTGCGAGGGTCCAACTAGCACAGGGCAGGGGAGGCAGGAGCAAAGTGGATGGTGCAGTACTGTGAGTGTCATACTGATCACAGCCGGGGGGGGGGGGGCACACGTGGTAGGAGGGACATCCTACCCCTGCACCCGCATGGGCGCAAGGCACCACCTGCTCCTGCAGACACTGATGCCAGGTGCAGGCCTCTCAGCAACCTGGGGGACCCCAACTGAGGCCTGACACTTGTCTGTGCTGCTTGGCCATGGTGTGTGTGGGGAGGGGGAGACAGGCTGGTGGCCTGCACACCTTCTGGGCTGCAGGGAGGCCGTGGCTGCTGGCCAGGCCACACCACGCCACGCTGAGACCACATGAGCGTCCCCTGGCCCTGGGACAGGCACTGACTGCTGAGAAGGAGGGCACGCCCTCTCAGGGAAAGTGTGAGCATGCGTGACGGACGACTCTCCCCTCTTGTCCTCCGCAGCCGGACCAGCTGTCCAGGAGGAGAACGCCACACCTGCCCCACCACCCAGATGGCTGCAGGGATCCCGTCAGCACTGGCGGACGTATGTGAACCTGGTGTGCTGGACATCTCGGTCCTGCAAGAGATGCAGGACTCTTTTACACGGAGGATGCATGCAGAGGCACAGTGGTGCAGTCCCTTGCTGGACGAGTTTGTCCAGCAGCGCACTGCTATTTGCACTGCTATTCGGGAGGCGATGGCTTTCCCCGGTCCTGTGCCTGTTTTTGCTCCTCCTGCTTAGCCCGCCCTGTGGAACTCCTTGCTGGAGGAGGCTGTGAAGGCTAGAACTATAACAGAGTTTAAAGAGAAGCTAGATAAATTCATGGAGTTTAGGTCCATAAAAGGCTATTAGCCAGGGGATAGAAATGGTGTCCCTGGCCTCTGTTTGTCAGAGGCTGGAGAAGGATAGCAGGAGACAAATCGCTTGATCATTGTCTTCGGTCCACCCCCTCTGGGGCACCTGGTGCTGGCCACTGTCGGCAGACAGGCTACTGGGCTAGATGGACCTTTGGTCTGACCCAGTACGGCCATTCTTATGCCCCCACCTCACCATCTACCTCCCCCTCACCCCCTACTTCCCCATCACCCCTGCCCCCGCCTCACCTCTACCTCCCCTCACCCCCTACTTCCCCTCACCTCTGCCCCTGCCTCACCTCTACCATCCCACACCCAGGTGCGGCCCCACCTCCTGCCCAGCCCCCTACTGTCCCAGCCCACATGCACGGCCATCTCCAAGCACACCCCCGAAGCCAAGGTGGCAGGGGCTCTTCATCCAGGTGGTACCCTCAGCCCTGAGCCTCCCTTCCCCCTTCCAGGTTTACATCCCCCTTCCCCCGTGCAGGTTTACATGCCCCTTCCCACCTGTGAGAGTCAGTAAGGGAAGCACTTTATTTTGTTAACCAAAAGCGTATTTTTCTTTACAAAACAGTTGTCTAGGTTTTGGGACAATCAACAGTGCAATAAACTGTCCACATTTTGTCCAGAACACTTGCCTCTGTTTTCTGTGAATGTGTGCAACGTGGGACAGGGAAGGGCTTTGGGGGGGAAGGCAGTGGGGGCACGAGGAAAACTCACATTTGGAAGGCCCTGGGGAAACTCACTGGGCTCCTTGAGAGAATCTCTCCCTCAGGACTTCCCGAAAGCGCCATCCCAACTGGTGGGCTTGGTGAATGACAGCTGTCCGGGGCTGCTCAAACTGCCTCCCCTCCATGTCAGCCCGTGTCCCCCACCGTGAGAGGAAGGCCTCCCCTTTCCTCTCCACCAGGTTGTGCAGCACACAACAGGCACAACCACTTCAGGGATGCTGTGTTCCCCCATGTCCAGCTGAGTGAGCAGGCATCTAAACCTGCCCTTGAGACGGCCAAAGGTGCACTGTACCTGGAAGCGAGCCCAATTCACGTGGGAGTTAAACAGTTTCCGGCTCGCATCCAGGTGTCCCGTGAACGGCTTCATGAGCCAGGGCATAAGGGGTAGGCCACGTCAGCCACGATGCACATAGGCATCTGCACATCCCCCAGTGCAAAGTTTCTCTCCGGAAAGAATGTCCCAGCCTGCGGTACAGGTACGAGTTCGGGAATATGCGGGCATCGTGTGCCCGGCCCGACCATCCGACACCAATGTCTGTGAATTGTCCCCGGTGGTCGACCAGGGCCTCCAGCACCGTCGAAAAGTATCCCTTTCTGTTAATATACTGTGCTGCTCGATGGGGTGGTGCGCGGATTGGGATGTGAGTCCCATCGAGTGCTCCACCGCAGTTCGGAAATCCTAGCGCCGCAAATCCGGCCACGATGGTCTCCAGGTCTCCGAGGCAGACAGTCCTGTGAAGCAGCTCTGAGTTGATTGCTGTCACCAGCTGCAGAAAGGGACAAATAGAAACATACATAACAGGACATTAGAGGAGTTGTGTGAGCTGATGAGAGGTGCTCCCCCACGCCAAACTGGTGTCCCACGGAGCAGTAGCTGTCGGGGGTGGCCAGCTTCCAGAGGACAATAGCGACCCGATTCTCCAGGGGGATGGTGGGCCGCAAGTGGGTGTCCTGGCATTGTAGGGCAGGGGCAAGCCAGGCGCACAGCTCCTGGAAGCTGGACTTCCACATCTGGAAGTTTCGGAGCCAAGCCTTGTCTTCCCACTGCTCCATAACAAGCCGGTCCCACCAGTCTGAATTGGTGTCCAGCCTCCAAACTCGCCTCTGCAGGAATAAGTTCGGTGGCAAGGGCAGTGGGGCTGCAGCCCGAGTGAAGGGCTCAAAGCTGGGCTCTGAATCCAGCTCTGCCACAAACATCATCAGGGCTCGACAAATAATAAAATCTACTCGCCCATGACGAGTAGATTGTAACCCGGAAGAGCCGGGTTCGGGCGATCTGCGCCTGCGCAGAACCATCTACACATGCGCAGATCGCCGGACAGCACGGCTGAGGAGCGGGGTTCGCCGCGGTTCGGGGAGCCCTGAACATCATGATGGTCTCATGAAGATGCAGCAGAACTTCCAGCATCACAGTGTGGGGCCATCGCCTGCCCAGGGGCAGCTCCAGCTCCATGGCAAAAAACCAATCCAAAGTACAAAACACAAGCAGGAAAAGCAGTGCTGTGGTGTCCCAGAAAGCAGGGCACTCAAAGCAAGCACTGCAGAAGCTTTGCTGTCCCTCTAGGAGGTAGGCAAGCCAGCTGCAGGAGCAAAGCAACGGCTGTTCAGGAGGATCCCGTTAAGCCCACGTCTCTGCAAAGAGCATGCAGCAGGACCCAGAAGTAAAGGCTGCCCCCATGCCCTGGCAGAAGTGCTTCCAGTTGGCCTTTTTCGAAAAAGTGGATCGAAAAATCGATCTGCTTATTGCAATCCAGATGCACTTTTTCGAAAGAGGCGTGTCGTCTAGACGTACCCTAAGTGAGCTGAAGAGAGGCTATACTGAGGTCCAGGCAAGAGCCCTGGAGGATGATGGATTTGTTTACAACCTTAAGAAAAAGGACTGTGCAATAAAAGAACAGTGTATGCGGCTGAGGCAGCGTTCCCAGCATTGCCAGAGAAGAGGAAGTAACAAAGGAAGAATCTAACCAAGGGCAGATCATTGTTTCTCACTCATGGTGAGGCAAGTGGTGCAAAAAACAGATATTTCTGGATCGGTCATGGATTCCCCAGTGAGAAGAAGGGTGTATGACTAACAGACATCACCCCACCTGGACTGTGTGCAGCCAGTGGCTGGCATCTCACCGGACTGGCCCCTGCTGAGGGGATACATACCACACCATTTTCCCCCCACGAGTTGGAGTCCATCGATTCGGCATATTGGGGTGACGTGCACGTCGGACTTCCGCCTCAACCAAATTAACCAACATTATCTGGGGTCTGGCCAGCCCCAGAAGGTAAGTGTGTGTGTGAGGGTGTTAATTTGAATTAAGAATTAGGCTGCTAAATTGGGTTAAGGCTTAGATGTAGATTGTTAATTAGTCCCTTTACATATTGCTTTTAATGCCTTTTAATGCTTGTGGTGCCTTTTAATGTCTTTTAATACTGTTTTAATTGCTTAAGTAAATATACATATACATATAGTGCTTTTAAAATTTCCTCCTGAATTGCTTGCAATAAACTTGTCAAGGGTACAGTCTGCCTACTGTGGATCTCTTGTTCTGTGAGCCGGTTATAATACACGGTCAGGAGCTCTGCTTGATCACCCGAGCAGCAGCAGCACCCCCTTGTGACAACCCTAATACAAAAGCACCATTACCTTAGCGGGAGCTGTGACCAGGAGGTTCATTTTGGCTTTGACTCCCATGCGTCATGCGAGGAGGCTTTAAACTGGGTTTGGCGGGGGCAGGTGACCAGAGCCCACAGGTAAGTCATGAACACGCAGAGCTGGAGGACAGGTCACAAGCTGGTGGGAGCAGGGGCTGCAATAGCAGGGACCACGAGGGGGGAAGGAGGAGTCCATCAGGCTCAGGCGGGGGATTTAAGGGGCACAGGGCTCTGGGCTGCAGGCCGGGGTGGCCAGAGCCCTGGGCCCTTTGAATTGCTGGGCCCCAAGGAACTGTCCTCTCTGCCCCGACTGCAGCCTGCACTGACCTCCCCCCTCACGGCACCTGGCTGGACACACAGATCCGCCCTCCCCCGTACTGCCCCTTGTGCCTGGTACACAGAGACACCCCAACCCCGCACCCTTGTGCCTGGTACACAGAGACACCCCAACCCTGCACCCTTGTGCCTGGCTACACACAGACACCCCAACCCCGCACCCTTGTGCCTGGTACACAGAGACACCCAACCCCGCACCCTTGTGCCTGGTACACAGAGACACCCCAACCCCGCACCCTTGTGCCTGGTACACAGAGACACCCAACCCCGCACCCTTGTGCCTGGCTACACACAGACACCCCAACCCGGCACCCCTGTGCCTGGCTACACACAGACACCCCAACCCCGCACCCCTGTGCCTGGCTACACACAGACACCCCAACCCCGCACCCCTGTGCCTGGCTACACACACAGACACCCCAACCCCGCACCCTTGTGCCTGGCTACACACAGACACCCCAACCCCGCACCCTTGTGCCTGGCTACACACAGACACCCCAACCCCTCACCCTTGTGCCTGGCTACACACACAGACACCCCGACCCCGCACCCTTGTGCCTGGCTACACATACAGACACCCCAACCCTGCACCTCTGTGCCTGGCTACACACAGACACCCCAACCCCGCACCCTTGTGCCTGGCTACACATACAGACACCCCAACCCTGCACCCCTGTGCCTGGCTACACACAGACACCCCAACCCCGCACCCTTATGCCTGGCTACACACAGACACCCCGACCCTACATCCTCGTGCCTAGTTACAGACCCTCTTCTCCGCCCCGCAGCCCTTTTCTGCCCTCCCACAGGGCCTAGCTGGGCACACAGCCTTCCCCCCTGCCCCCGGACACCCAGCAGCCCCCCCGGCACTTTCCTCTCCGCTCGGTCCCGCGCTCAGCCGAGGAGTCCGCGCGCCCGGGGCCCGGGCCTCCCCAGGTGTGTCCGCCCCGCGCTCCGCCCCCCCCCCATCACCGGCCGGGCCGGGCTCGCGTGGGGCGGGGGGGTTCGGGCTCGCTCGGCTGCTCCCCTCGGAAGCCTGGCCGGGGCCCCCCGCCCCTCCGCCCCCGCCCCCCGGCTAATGGGGCCTCCGAGCGCGGGGGCGGCAGGTCCCAGCTCCGGGCCGGGCGTTACAGGAGTCCCGGGGTCCCGCCGCCTCCTCCCCTGCCCCGCCCCGGGCCGCAGCGCTGCGGGGCCGGAGAGACCCCGGGTCCCCCCCAGCCAGGGTGCAGGGCAGCGGGGGGGGGGGGGGGACGGTGACAGGCTGGGGAGATCCTCGCCCAGACACGTTTGTGTGTAAACAGGAATGACAACGGGGAAGGCAGGAATGACAGGGTGCCAGCTGGCGGGGGTAGCCAGAGGTGCCAGCTGGCGGGGGTAGAGGTGCCAGCTGGCGGGGTAGGCAGAGGTGCCAGCTGGCGGGGTGGTAGCCAGAGGGTGCCAGCTGGCGGGGGTAGGCAGAGGTGCCAGCTGGCGGGGTGGTAGCCAGAGGTGCCAGCTGGCGGGGGTAGCCAGAGGGTGCCAGCTGGCGGGGTGGTAGCCAGAGGTGCCAGCTGGCGGGGTAGCCAGAGGTGCCAGCAGGGTGAGCCCGCGGGCTGGGCCGGGAGGCAAAGGAGCCAGATGCCCGGATCCCCGGCCCAGGGCGCTGCACGCTGGGGATGCACCGCCCGGTGGTTGGGGATGCACCGCCCGGTGGTTCGGGAAGGCTCCGCCGCCAGCGCCCGCCCTACCTCACTGTGCGCAGCCCGGGGCCAGGGCTCCTCTCCCGGCGCCACATCCTGTCTGGGGTCCGGACTGTCCCTGGCCCGGCCGGGGCGCCCTTTATAAGCCGGCCGGGCTGCCCGCCGCCGCCCCACGCCCCTTCCCGGGGCCGGGGGTGTCAGGAAAGGGGAGGGGGAACGGCAGGGGGGGAGCAGGGGAAGGAAAGTGAAACTCGGCTTTCCGCTCCCTTGTCGCCCTGCCTGGGGTGTCGGCTGCAGCCCCGGGGCTGACACAGGACCCAGGTGTGTGTCTGTGTGCCTATTCGTGTGTGTGTGTGTACTTGTGTGTGTGTCCGTGTGTGACTGTGTGTGTGTGGTTATTTGTGCACGTATCTGTGTCCGTGCGTGTATCTTTGTGTGTTCATGTGTGTATCGGTGTGTGTGCATACGTGTCTCTCCTCTTTCCTAGTTTTAGCGATATTCTCTTCATATGTTTTCTTAATATGGTTTTGAAGTAGAAATACATTTAGATTCTTAGATTCTTAGATTTTTAATATTGTAAAGATGGTTTAAACTATGATTGTAGAAATGGATTAAGACTTTTATGGTTATTATTTTGTTTTTTTATATCTAAAATAAATATTGTCATATACTGTAGTGAAAGAATGTAATTACTTATTTTTTTTAATTCTGTCTGTAACCTTGTTAAGGTGTAAAAGTTGGGAATGTGGGAGAGATAAGGGCAAAGGCCACCATCAAACCAAAGATGCTAAAAGGGAGGCACAAAATATGCCCATTAAAAGAGGGCATCCCAGAACACTGGCATCCCAGAACACTGAGGCACTGAGAAAAAGGGCAAGTACTTATCAACTGGAACAAGATATTCATAATCAAAACCAGCGTAG
This sequence comes from Rafetus swinhoei, assembly GCA_019425775.1. Taxonomy (NCBI): domain Eukaryota; kingdom Metazoa; phylum Chordata; order Testudines; family Trionychidae; genus Rafetus; species Rafetus swinhoei. The sequence goes on along the minus strand of CM033437.1, from coordinate 347,119,273 downwards.
CAAGGCAGAACAAAGAAAATAAGAAAAAAAAACCCCAACCCAGAAATAACAAACATCCGTCAGAAAAACAGCCAAACCCACTGACCCTAATACTGATGCTTCTGATCAGCACGGCACTTCCTCGCGCCGACATGCCACAGCCTCGTCTCCAGGCCCATCCTGTCTCCCCACTCACTGTATGTGCCCTGGTCTCAGCTCAGTAACCAGCAACCACCTTGTCAGTTCCGATACATCCCTCGCCCAGCCCCATCCTGCCCTCTGAGCCAGCCCCTTGCAAACCCCATTTCCCCCGAGTGAGCACTGAGCCCCTGGGATCCTGAAGTTACCTGCCTTTCTGTTTCCGTTCCCAGCTGCCCGCTAGTCTGGTGCCTGGAAACCACCGCCTCTCCCCATGCTTGTGTCCCTTCTGCCTTGGCCATGCTCCCCAACCAGCTGGGCTCTTCTCCCCCCGTAAGCCTGACTGGCTTCCTCTTTCCTGCCCCCCAGATGTCCCTTTCCTGCCGCTGACCATGGTGCCTTGCGGTGAACTCCAGTTTCTGTGTCTGCTCCTGGCCTCTCTGGCTACAGCCATGGGCATGAGCGGTGGGTGAAGGTAGGGGTGGGGGAGGCAAGCCCCCAGCCCCGCCCCTTTCACCCAGGCCCCACAGTCCCCATATAAGCGCCCCGCCCCAGTACTATAGGGCGGGTGGGTAGCGTGTGGCTGCAGCCTCTGTGGGCTGGGAGGGCAGGCGCTTTGGGGCAGCAACACTCCGCCCCCAGTACGGCTACAGCAGGCACTCTGGAGGTGGAGTCTGGGTGGGGCCAGGCTGGCGGTTTGGGAAGGCAAAGCCTCCTCCTGCCTCGCATACCCACCGCCCCATGGCCAGGGGCCAGCCTTAGCCAGGTGCAGCTGCTAGCCATGCAGGGGGAGGGGAGGCAGGTCCCAGGTGGAGCCGGATGGAGCCTTGAAGCTCTACGGGCTCAGGCTCCCGGCGCTGGAGGGGCCTGACGTTTACACAACAGCTCACTCAGTCCCGGCTGTGGGGAGCTCGGGGTCCGCGTGGAGATGGGAGCAGGAGGAGAGGGGTGGGCCAGACGAGAGAGGAAACGCTGGCTGTTACAGATAGCTGGGCGGGGGGGAGGGGGGGAGACCGAGTCTTGCCCCTAAGCCAGTGGTCACCCACCAGTCGATCGGGATCTACCGGGAGATCTTGGAGCGTCTAACAGGGGATCCTGACTAGTTTGGCTGGGAAGCTCTCAAGTGCTGGCACTTCAGTTGCCCTCCCGCCACTGTCCTGCTGCTCCTGCCCTCTGCCTTGGAGCTGTCCCCCCGGGAGCCTCCTGCTTGCTGTGCCCAGTGTAGGAGGGAGAAGCACAGGTGCCCGGTGGTCACTCCATCCCTAGCAATCGCAGCCTGCATGCAAGATAGTGTCCATTCAGTGTGGACGCTATCTTTTGCAGAAGCAGATCACTTTTTCGATGCGCTTTGGCAGTGTGGACGCTCTCTTTCGGAAGAAGGTTTTTCAGAAGATCTCTTTCGGAAAGGCTTCTTCCGAAGTCTAGACGAAGCCTCAGAGTGGTTAAGAACATAAAAACAGGAACAGCCAGACTGGGTCAGACCAAAGGTCCATCCAGCCCAGTGTCCTGTCTGCCCAAAGTGGCCAAGGCCAAGTGCCCCAGAGGGAGTGAAGAGAACATGGAATCAGCATGTGATCCCTCTCCTGTCGCCCATTTCCAGCCTCTGACAAAAAGTTTTTCTTATTGTTCAGCCTAAGCTTCTCTTGTTGCAATTCAAACCCTTTGCACTTCTCCCCCGACTGGGCCCACTGGAGCTACAGCATCCATGGAGAGGCGCTTCCCACCTGGCCCCAAGCTGCTGGGGTGAGAGAGGGCTGGGGTTGTCCTCTCTCCCCAGAGCAGCCTGCATCCTGAACCCCTCCTCCCCAGCCCCACCCCAGAGCAAGGATTCCAATGAAGAAAAAAAAAACCTTATTTAAGTATCCAAGCAAGGCCGGGTAAATCTTCTAGTGGGGAATTAATAGAAGCACTGGAAGTATCGGTGTAGAAACTAAATGATGAGTTAACTGCCATTCCAGAAACTTGGTGGGATAAATCTGCCGACTGGAATATGGCTAGAGAGAAGGTCTTATTCAGGAAGGACAGGCAGAGAGAAAAAAGGAGGGGTTGAATTAGATATCAAGAATATATCCTCTTTATCTGAGGTCCAGAAGATCAGAGGCAGATCCGCTGAGCGTCTCTGGGTGAAGATAAAAGGGGGGGAACAGTGACGCCAACTATCACAGGAGGAGGAGGAGGTATTTTCAGAACAAAGAATAGAAATCTTCAAAGGACAGGAGCCAGTAGGAATGCGGGACTTCAGTTTCCCAGCTATTGGTTGGGAAAACATGAACATTTCAAAATGTTCTTGGGCTGTATTAGGAGAGAAGATGAAGAAGGGTTCTTCCCACTTTAGCAACACACACAGACACTCACCCCCACTACCAGAGCACGGCGGAGAGGGATGGGTAATCAACACTCCCAAGCTGACCCCCTATATGTCCCTGGACTCAGCAGGCTGGGTTAACAGCAATGCCCCGCTGCACCCTCATGTGCCTTTGGACTCCATGGGATGGATTAAACAGCTCTTTAAGCTGCCATCCTCACATGCCCCCAGGTTCAGCACCTCCCGATCCCCACTCTCACCCCACAGTCACTCGCTGGTAAACCACGCGATGAGCAAACCCCACATGACTTTGGGCACTACAGGGATCTTTAGTAGGGTACAAGAAGGGTTGTTGCAGAGCGAATGGGGAAGCCAGAACAACACCCCTGAGGAAGAATGAGCGAAAGAGAAAGAAAGAGAGAGAAGCAACCAGCTTACCAATGAAAGTTATTTATTTCTGGGTCGTGAATATAGATATATGAGGAGCCAAACACACAAAACAGTTAAAATCTTAAATCTAACAGTTACAAGATTAAATCTAAATTTACAAAATGTTAGGGTCACTAACCATATAGCAGTTTACATAGGGCAGGGTCAGGAGGCTATGCTTGGCGGGGGCATGGAGGGGGCGGAGAGAGAGAGAGAGAGACCTCACCACTCCATGGAGCTTGCACTGAACAGGGTTCCCAGATGGTGATGGGAGCCGGGGGTCCAGAGGGCAGGAGACAAGCACAGAAGAGCCCCCAGCACGATCAGACAGGAGATGAAAAGGTCTCAATGGAAGTGATGCAGTTTAAATCCAGGTATCAGAACAGTTTTCCTTGGGCAAAGGTAGGAATTTGTATAGGGACAGGACAATAGTTTGAAGAGACACTGGATTTGTTTATGGGTTAACAGAGGTGAGACAATAGACTGATCACACCTGGCTATGGGGGATGTTCCTTGAAGAGTTCACAACGCAACTAGGCAGTTTCAGTATGTGGATGTCAATAGGATCCATGACGAGAACTGGTCTGATAATGACTAATTTGAGGGTGAGCAGGCCTGGGTTCATTAGCATCTGGATTTCCCATCAGGCAGTGCTTCTCTGCTTTCGGTATCCCATAGTTCAGGGTGGTTCCTCCTTTGGAAGAGCTGGTCCCCATTCTGTATGCTAATGGAGATGTCTCTCTGGTCTATCTTCCATGCAGATGAGGCTGGGGTGTCTCCTTAATTCTACCCCCCTTGTCTGGAGGGGTTTAGCTGGGTCTTCCCCGGCCTTTTCATTGCTTTGTCTTTGATTCTAGTAGAGGCCGGGGGGTGGGGAATGGTTCTCAGTGAGTCTCACTCCTGGCTCCCCAAGAGCACAGGGCTGATAGGTAACAAGTCCCCCCGTTGATGGGGTGCTTGTGCTGAGCAGGTATCCCCATCGCATCCTTAGTCCATGGTCGGGAGTCTGGTCTGCAATCCACTGTAGCCGTCGCAACACTCGTTGGATCCAGCAAGCCAGTAGAATCAGACCAATTCCTACTATAATTTGGAAACCAATGATCAGCACAATGGGGTGAAGCAAAATATTTACAAGATCCGTTGCACTGGGGCTCCACCCAAGCAAAGTCTCCCACCAGGGGGGATGGCCTGTGTCTGCAACGGTAACTGCTAGCCGAGAGATCTCCTGGCTCTAGGGCTGAATCTCAAGTTTACCCTTCTCCCCCAGAGTTTGGAGCATCTGAGGCTCGTGTTGTAAGGAGGTTACAGTAGTTAATAGTCCCTAAATAGCATTGAGACCCATGCCCAGTGCAATGGGGGAAATCTCCTTGTATAACTCAGGGTGGGCTTTGAAATGCTGTACAGTCCATATAGGCACGGTAAGCTTGCTAGCACAGCTAACAATTGTGGTTACATCACAGAAACAGCGATTAATGTGAGGCACCATGGGCTGAATCCAATATCTATTATTTAACACAATAATACATCTTCTTGTTACACACACACATGCTTTACCAATATAGACACTAAGGCTACGTCTAGATTACAAGCGGCTCTGTGGGGTTACTAACCCTCGCAGTTTAAAACCAGGTGAATACAAATAACAAATACATAGGGCAAAATTAGAAAGGTCAAGACACAACACGAGCTCCAATTGGCTAGAGACATAAAGGGCAAGAAGAAAATGTCATCCAAATATGTTAGAAGCAAGAGGAGGACCAAGGACAGGGTAGAACCATTACTCAGTGAAGAGGGATAAACAATACAAGGAAATGTGGAAATGGCAGAGGTGCTTAATGACGTCTTTGTTTCAGTTTTTATCAAAGTTGGTGGTGATGGTTCGCCTCGTATCAGGAATGCTGGTGAAAATGAAATCGGTTCAGAAGGTAAAATAGGAAAAGAAGTTAAAATTACTTAAAAAATTGAATTTTTCCCTCTCTTGGTATTCACACCTCCCCTTCAACTGCTGGGATGAGCCACATCCACCCTTACTGAACTGCCCTTGTGAACACTGGTCCTACACTTGATAAGTAACTCCTTTCTGCTGATATGCTAGTACATATAAATATATATCCCTCCTCTGTGATATGCACCCCATACAACTGACAAAGTGGTTTTTCCCACAAAAGCTTATGCCCAAATAAATTAGTTAGTCTCTAAAGGCAAATATAGTTGCCCATGTATAAAAAGGGAAATAAGGACAAATCAAGAAACTACAGATAAGTCAGTTCCAGGAAGATAATGGAGCTAATAACAAAGGAAACCGTTTGCAAACATCTAGAAGATAACAAGGTGATAAGTAACGGTCAACATGGATTTGTAAAAAACAAATTCTGTGAAAGCAACCTGGTATCTCTCTTTGATAAGATAACAAGCTGGGTGGAGAAGGAGGAAGTGCTAGATGTGGTATAGATTTAGTAAGGCATTTGGAACAGACTCCCATGGCCTTCTTATTAATAAACTAGGGAAATGCAACCTAGATGGGGCTGGTATAAGGTGAGTGAATAGTTCTCAATGGTTCACAGTCATGCCAGGCGGGACTAAAGAGTGGGGTTCTGTAGGGGTCAGTTTTGGGACCAGTTCTGTTTGTCGTACTTCGGTGTTCTGTACCTGGTACCTTCGGTGGTCTGGACTGTCAGTGTCAGCATCGTCTGGTCAGGGTCATCCTGGCGTGCTCCTGATAGGACCTCTACTCCTGATAGGACCTCTACTCCATAAACTTTCGGCTGCGTGCGTAACAATCGGTACTCCCTTTATCTAGAGTGTTAGACCCCGTGCACTTGGGTCAACACAGGAGATCTCTGAGAGGCCCCGGAAATGACAGATGCAGGCAAGGTTTGAAATCAATCGAGCAGGTTTATTGTCAAATGCGAAGCTCTACCATTCGGTAACAGAGATCAGTCCAATGTTACACCACCGGGCACTATGGCCCGCGTTGACAAGGTACCAACACCGGGCAGGCCTATTGCTGTATATCAGAAGTTTAGGCAATGACACCTGCCATTCAGGCGCCTAGTGCGCCCCCCCCAATGTCAGCCGGAGAGTACCCTTTGAGGTGTCCTTTTATAGACAGGTACAAACAACTTACATCACTTCTTTACGTACCAGGTTACCACCCTCTGTTGCCTAGTTACCACCCGTCACCTTACGGAAGGGGGCTTACTTACTATCCTTCATGCTGTCAATCTCGACCCGGTCCTGAACCTAGGTCGGTCTGTGCATTAGTTTTTGGGGAGTCTTTGGCAGAAAAATAAATGGCAGAAAAATTTGGCTCCCTCCGTCCCTAGGCAGCTACACATCCAATGGAGTTCCTCCTAGAAAAGCAACGACCCTCTCCCTTTGTTCCAAGTTCAGGATGCGGATGTGGTCGCCTCATCTCAGAAAAGATCTCTTGGCATTGGAGAAAATTAAGAAAAGGGCAACCAAAATGATGAGGGATTTGGAATGGCCGCTATAAGGAGAGATGAATAAGACTGGGACTTTTCAGCTTAGAAAAGAGAAGATTCAGGGAGATATGTCAGAGGTCTATAAAATCATGACTGGTGTGGAGAGGGTGAATAAGTGAAAGTTATTTATTTCTTCCCATAGCACTAGAACAAGGGTACACCAAATGAAATGAATAGGTAGCAGGTTTAAAACAAACTAAAGGAAGTTTTTCTTCACACAGCACACAACCTGTGGAACTCCTTGCCAGAGGATGTTGTGAAGGGCAGGACTTTAAAAAGGGTTCAAAAAAGAGCTAGATAGATTCATGGAGGTTAGGTCCATCAATGGCTATTAGGCAGGAAGCGTGGAAATGGTGTCACTAGCCTCTGTTTGTCTATCTCCTCCTCCCCGTCTCCCCCCCCCCCGCCTCCGTAGGATGCCTTGGTGACAGGGCTTAGTACCCAGGCTCCCCTTGCTCAGCTCAGCTGGCTCAGGTCTTTGCCTTCCCCGCAAGCTGGTTGGTTCCGGTGGGGCTGGGTGGGGGGGAGAGTGGCAGACGGGCGCTGCTGCTGTCCCCTGTTTTGCACCCACAGTCCCTGTGTCCGGGACACACCAACCCAGGTGCGTCCTGACGGGCGTTGCTGGGGGCTGCTCTCAGGTGGGGCGAGGGGAGGCCGCTTTGACTGACCTCACTGTGCTGCGACTGCTCCCAGTGGGCGCCAGTGAACCCGCCACGAGTGGCCTGCGCGGAGCACTGCAGACGGGTGGTGCTGGGAAGAAGGATGAAGGCGTTTGAGGCGCGTGGCCTGTTCTCGTCCATCTTCCCTGCTGAAGGAAAAGGCCCAGGGAGGGGCCACAGAGCTGCGCAGGCCAATGCGTGGAGGCCGGGTGGTGTCGGGGCGAGGGCTTTGGAGTCTTCGACCACAGGACGCAGCTCCGGGCACAAGGGTTGCTAGGAGAGTTGGGCCCCACCTAATGGAGAGGGAAGAGCATCTTTGCGGGCAGGCTGCAAGCCTGGACTGTGTCTGCCCCACAGACTGTACCGCAGCGCAGTGCTGCCTCTGTCCGGTCTCCTGCGTAGCCGCTCGATTAAACCATCCCCTAGAAGGGGGGCGTTTTTCTCCCCTACACTCGGCTGACAAAGGTGCTGGTGCCGACACGGCTCTTGTGAGCAGGGCTTTGAACTAGGTTCATTGGGGGATGAGCTAAGCCCTGAGGTAAGTGGGGAAGTGGGATATCTAACCCACAGTCTGACCTGCCGTGCCACCCGGACAAGGCTCCCCAGTACCCAGAGCCCTGCCACGGCGGGGACGTGGTTACGTGGCATGTGCCCGGTATCCTCGCAAGGGACCTGATGCTGCAAAGTGACACAAAAGCCCCACGGTACAAACCATTCTGCTCTGTGGGGTGATTCGCTCCCTGCCCAGGGCGTGTGAGCGACGGCCAGCAGCCAGCTCCGTGCCTTGGCCACCCCACAGGGCTTGGGGGGCAAGACAGCTCTCGAGGGCCACACAGAGGCGCTGTGCACACTTCAGTGCCACTCTTGGTGCCACAACGCTTCGAATTGCTAACAAAGAATCATTGACCTCCAGGACTGGCAGAGCCCTCGGGAATCATCGAGTGCAGCCCCCCGCCCAAAGCAGGACCAACCCCCAATCAGTCATCCCAGCCTGGGCTTGGTCAAGCCAGGACATAAACACCTCTAGGGATGGAGATTCCACCCCCTTCCTAGGGAACCCATCCCAGCGCTTCCCCACCCTCCTAGGGAAATAGTTTGTCCTAATCTCCAACCTAGATCTCCCGCACTGCGACCTGAGACCATTGCCCCTCGTTCTGACATCTGCCACCACCGAGATCAGCCTCTCGCCAGCCTCTTTACAACTCCCCCTTCAGGAAGCTGATGGCTGCTCTCAAATCCTCCTCACTCTGCTCTTCTGGGGTATGTCTACACTGCAAAGTTAATTTGAAAGAAGAGCAGTTATTTCGAATTCACTTTAATGGCATCTACACAGCCAAACCGCTATTTCGAAATAGTGGAGCCCTTATTTCCAATTTGGTAAACCTCATTCTACGAGGAGTAAAGCCAAATTTGAAATAGCTAATTCGAATTAAGTGCTGTGTAGACACTTAATTCGAAATGGGGGGCCTCCAGCCCTTCCCAGGGAGCCCTGGTGGCCACTCTGGGCACAACCAGGAAAACTTACTCTCCTCTCCCCCAGCCCCGGAGCCATTAAAGGGGTAGACCCTGGCCACAGTGCCTGTGCCATCTCCAAGCCAGCCAGCCCAGAGCCAGCAGTGGCCAGTGGAGCCCCTGTCCCAGTGGCCCCAAAACATGAGCCAGCAAGCCACTGGCAGCCAGACCTCCACCGCTCTCCAGGAGCAGTCTGCCAGCTCCCAGGAGCCTCACAAGGGCCGGAGAAGGCGGGCACCTTCCTGGTTCAGGGTGGAGATCATGGACCTTATTCAGGTTTGTGGGGGATGCCCCCAACATCCATGATCTCCGCACTAGATGGAGGAATACGGCCGTCTATGGCAGTATAGCTGCCAACCTGGCCACCAAAGGCCACATGCGAAGCCAGGAGCAGGTTAGCATGAAAGTCAGGTTGGTCCAGCAAGACCCCCAACCCTGAGCCCTGAGCTTCCCCTCCCGCTTCTTCCCCTTGCTTCCCCCTTCCAGCTCCCTCCTCCCAGGTTTCCCCTTCCCCTCTTCCACCCTCTCTGTTCCCCTCTCCCACCTCCTTTTCCCAGTCTCCCCAGAGGTTCATCCCTCCCCAGTTTTGTTCAATAAACCCAGTTTGTATTTTTGAACATACGTGTCTTTTATTTGACATCAGGAAGGGGGACTAGGGAGGGATAAGTGGAAGGACATGAGGGATGAATGGGGCACGAGCCCCCGGTGGGGAAGACCGGGGAGGCTCTGAGGGCTTCTCGGGGTGAACGCTCTCCCTCAGGGCCTCCTGGATCCTGACAGCCCCCCCGATGGACCCTCCGGATGGCAGCCTGCAGCAAGTGCAGCCGGGCTGATGGCAACGACTCCATGAGATGCACCGGCGTGCTCAGGGGCAGCTCTGGCTCCATGTGGCCAAGTGCTGTGGTGTCCCGAGTGTGGGCACTCAGGGCACTCCAAGACAGGACTGCTTTGCTGTCCCTCATCGAGGTAGACAAGCAAGCGGGGAACCCTGAGAACTGTCTGTCCGGGGTGGGGATAGGGTCCCTTTAACCACGGAGCTCAGTTAGCCTCAGGCAGCAGCCCCACACACTAAGTCCTAACCTGATGCCCTGCCGGCACTGGTTCCAGCCAGCCTTAACTTCGGTTTAGGGTCCACTCAGTGTGGACGTGCTATTTCGAAATAGCAAAACGTTATTTCGAAATAGTTTTTGTGTATAGATGCATTATTTCGAATTAGCTTAATTCAAATTAACTATTTTGAATTAAGTTAATTCGAAATAGCACTGTAGTGCAGACATACCCCTGCAGAGTAAGTGTAGGGCCGGTGTAGACACCACATTGGATTGTATTGCTTGAATCGGCCCCTGGAAGGTGTCCCACAAAGCCCAACCTGATGGCTCTGGTCAGTGGTGTGGGACTAGGCCCCATGTTCTTCAGGAGGCGATGGTGGTGACGGGACGATGGTTGTATTCAGCGCAGGATGGGTCATGTGAGGTGTCACGGCAGAGGCTACAAGTTCCTGGCTACGGCTGTTCTATTGTCTGCATGGACCATGTCTGCACGTGGTGCTAGGAACGTGGACAAGACACCAACCACCAACGTGCAGAGCCAGGCAAAAGGCCACAGTCTGGCTGGTGAGTCAATGGGCCGTTAGGGGGAAGAGTGAAGGTTGAAGGAGCTAATCACCCACCTTTCCTGGACGGGTTCTGAGCTGCTGCATTGACACTGAAGGATCATGTGATCATGGCCCCCGGTTCTAGCCACCATCTTAGACTGCTAGTCGTTTTCCACAAAGAGAGGCTGGGCAGCTGTGGAGACGTGACAGGATGGGAGCTCCAGCCCAGGGCAGGAAATATCGCAGTGGGCAATGGAAATCACGGACTGTGAGACTTCCCTGACCCCCGGGACATGCTCATTGCCTTGCTTATAATTACGTACAATTGATCTGTCTGCAGTTACTAACCCAGTCTGACATCTGACCGAAACAGTGTGTTTTGTCTGGAATCTCAGCGCGGGTTACAAAGGCCGCTGTGTCCTCCACACTGAGGGAGGGGCAGCCTGGGTAAGGAACGTCCACTGGCCAGGGCCACGACAGCTCATGAAACCATCGACACGTTTTGTGAGTCTTTAAAGTGCTACCAGACTCTTTGTTGTTTTTCAAGTTTATCCCAGTTTTTCTATTAGTTCTCATTCGTTTGTTTTCCAATACAGGTCCTGACCGCCTCAGACAAGAGATGGAGCCCCTGCTGGACCCGCCTGGGCAGCAGAACGGCTCCTCATTGAACAGAACTTCTTCATTCAATGAAGTCCTCGCAGACGCATGAAACTGCAAGGCAGCTTGAAGGGTATTCAGCCTGCTCGGCGCACACCATGGGTCTGCTGTGGTCTCTCCTGCAATCAGAGAGGCGTCCATCAGGCCCCACACACCTCTGCCTACCTCAGCTGCCTGTGGGAGACTCGTCAGTGTTGCCGGATTCATATTTTGTCTTAGGAGAGCAAAGCTGGACTCTGATCATTTTGAAAATGAGCTGCCTCTAAGGCTGAACAAATGTTTTTGAAAATAATCATTGCAATGGTAAAATGCTAGAAATGACCACGTGTGACTGTGGACAAAATAAATACATTTCTGTCATTTGACTCCTGTATTTAATTTGGTCTCTCGTTAGTTTTATAAATGAAGGCTGCGGCTACATCTACATTCCAGATTTGAAATATAAATGTACAGTATATGGGTATATAATATATATATATACACACGCACACACATATACATATGCACACATGTAAGTATATATTTGCATGCATATTATATATATATATATATACACACACACACACGCACAGTGCTTTTTTGGTGACGGTGTGCCCCAGGCCCGCATACCGGCTCCTATTTTCCCATCTTACTTGAATCGAATGGGATTCCCCTCTGGCGTACCAGCACCTGTTTCCTGGAATGGCTTGGCTCCTGACAGAAGCGTGCCTGGGACACACGGCTCTTAAAGGGGCCGCGACCACATTTTTTTATCCTCAACAAATTTGAGCCTAAAGTGCCCACACCATTTTTGCCTACAATGTGTATGGTGGTTTTGTGTGTGTGTGTGTGTGTGTGTGAATATGTACATATGTGTGGGTGCATATATGTGTGAAAAAGAAAGTTGCCCTGCAATACCGCGGTTGGTTACCCACAGATTTCCATGGGACGGCTACTTTTTACTTCTGGATATGTGAGTACAATTGAGATGTGATACTTTTGTACTTTTACTCGAGTAGTTTTTCCAGGAGGATACTTTGACTTTTACTGAGTTACATGTTTTCCAAAGTAGCAGTACTTTTACTCAAGTGACTTTTTGGGGGACTTTTCCCCACCAGTGACTGTGGCCCCCAGACTCCTTCCCACAAATCCGCTCAATTCCTCCGCTTGAAATTCGGCTTAAAGGATGAACTGTGCAGACCCGTGTGGCCGGAGAGATCTCACAAAGGACAGTTCCATGGGGACAAGGGATCCAGTGGGCATGGTTGTCAGGTTCTGGCATGGATCCGCTCTCAGCCCGGGGCCGTACGATGCCTCCATTAGTGCTCTGGGTGGAGACCGAGTCCTCCCCCTCAGCCCAAAGGTCAGGTCCAACCTGCCTCGCTCTGGGGTCTGCTCCCTCCTATCCAGTGGGGTCCGGGCTGCTCAGGACCAGAGGGGGCTGGATGGACACATCTACGCGGGGCCAGGCATGGGACAGAGGAGACACACACAGACCTGAATGCTCAGGAGAGTTTATTGCTGTAGCTGCTGCAGCCGTGGAGGGAGCGAGAGGGAGGGGGCAGGGGTGTAACTAGCACAGAGACACTGGGGGGAGGCAGTTTGCAGTTGGGAACTTGAGAGCTGGTCTCTCAGGGAGGGGCAGGATTGGCCCCCGATGCAGCAAAGCAGCCGAAAGTCTGGGACGTTGCCTGATTGTGCCCGAGGGGCCCGGTTCTTTGTAACCCAGGTGCTGAGCGACCTGTCGGGCCCAGGCAAACAGCTCCTCTCGCTAGTATCTGTACATGCAAAGATAGGAGCTTTTCGTCTCACAGGAAATATCGTTCCAGTTCTTATAACCTAGAAGGCAAGACAGAAACCAGTGGGGCAGGAGAAGGCAAGTGGGTGGTGCCCTGGCAGTACCCTTCTCCCCCGATTGCATCGTGTGGAGAGACGACCCCACGGCTGTGTCATCCATTCCCAGCCTCTGACAAAGTTTTTCTTATTGTCCAACCTGAGCTTCTCTCGCTGCAATTCAAACCCTTTGCTTCTTGTCCTGGCACCAGAGATTACTGAGGACAAATTTTCTCCCTGCTTCTTGTAACCCCCTTTTAGGTATTTGGAAGCTGCTCTCCTGCCCCCTCTCCGTCTTCTCATCTCCACAAAGAAGAAACACCATTTTTGTCAACCTTCTCTCCCAGCTCATGTGTTCTAGAAGGTTCATCATTATTATTCTGGACCTTCTCCAATTTGTCCATATTTTCCCTGAAATATTCTGCCCAGAACTGAAGACACTATAGCAGTTGAGGACAATTTGGCGCAGAGCAGAGCAGAAGAATCGCTTCTCGGGTCTTGCTCACAACACTCCGGTTAATGCTGCCCAGAAGGAGGTTTTCTTTTTTTGGCAACCGTGTGGCACTTGTTGATGTGAAGTGATGGGATTAGAACAGCCCCTCTCACGGACGTGTGAGCCGTGGCCAGAAAGGGGTTAAATAATCCCAGGCCAAACGGCTGGGAGTGAACTTGTCCAGGCATGTGGGAGCAGTTTGCCAGTGACAAGTAGGACCGGCCAGGGCTGGGAGACACATGGATTGTTAATTAGAGAGAAGACTAGTTAGATGTGTTTGCTTGGACCTTAGAGATGCTACCATGGAAACAGACATTTCCCCTGTCAAAGAGATCAGCACGGGGAGCTGAGGGAGAGAGGACAGGAGGCCAACCCCACAGCGGGCTGTGTGGTGTGCACAGGGTCCCGGCGGGACTCCTTTCTGGGTGCAAGTGTGTTTGAGTCTTTGCTTACCACTGGAGGCCAACACCTCGACACAGTACTCATTGCCTCCACTGTTGTTTGGTTCCCCAGCCGCCCAAGTATTGTAGCGATAGATGGAGCCATCTGTCCACACCCAGGTCTTGTCCTGCGAAGCCAGGGGAGAAAGGTTGTGGGGAGCCGGGCAGAAGAGACCATGGTGATGCAGCACCATAGGAACACCAAACCCAAATACTGCAGGGCCCTGCTCAGGACGGGGCAAGAGCTGGGGAAGGGGCAGACCAGAGACACGGACGTCATAGAAACGCTCAGCCTATCGACTTTCCCTTCTGCCTCCCAAACCCTTCACCGACTGACCAAATCCCCGCACCAAGCTGCAGTCACTCGGGGCTGTGCCAGTGGCTAGTGTCTGGTGGAGGGGGGTGCGGGTGGGCGCGGAGCAGGAGGCTTCCTGTACTAGTCTCAGCCGGTGTGAGCAAAATCAACCTGTGCCTGTGATGGAGACGCTGGGGGATCAGGGGAGGGGACTCGGGGCCGTTTCCCCTCTCGAGGGCTCAGCGCCGGTCTGGCCCCAAGGCAGCAGGAGAGGTAGCTCCAAACAATCAGAGCAGGGGACAAGGGGCCGGTCACTGTAAGGGCCTGGCTCTGGCCTGGCCTCAGCTTTTGGGGGTCTAGCTGGCCCTGGGGGGCACAAAACTAGCTCCATCCAGTGCTAGGGGAAGGGGAGCTGGATGGCTGAGCAGGCTGGAGAACGGTTCTATGATTCATCCAGTGCCAGGGGTGGGGTTCACAGCGCCTCCCCACCTCCCACACGGGGCCCGGCCCAGCCTCTGCTCTGGGGCAGGGAGCCAAGGCCTGAGTCTGCGGGAGCTGCCCAGGAGTCTCCCTCCCTCCCTCCGCCCCCAGACCAGAGCCACCCTGAGCAGGGGGCAGGAAATGGATGGAGCAGAGTTTGGATGGAGCTTGATGTGGTTACACAGGGGAGCTGTGACGGGGCTGCCGGCTAGAGCCCAGACTGGCTTGGTGCCCCCCCCCCCACGAGGTTCTTGCCTGGGCTCCTTCCCAGCCAGTGACGGGTCCCCCTGCCCCTCCCTGCCCGGTGGTGCTGGGGCTCCCCTACAGAGAACCAGGCCAGGGCAGGACCCCCAGGCGGAGGGAGCGACCAGCAGTCGGGTAGTGTGCAGACGCTCAAGTCTCGGGCAGGGAAAAGCGTCTGGAAAACGTGGGGTGGGGAATGGGAGACAGGCTGTGGGAGGGAGGGAGAGGGCTCGGCACAGTGCGTGGGCCGGGAGGGGGAAAGGAGGGGGCTATTGGGGACAGGGGAGGTCTTGGCAGGGGCTGGGAGGGGAAGGGGATGGGGCAGTAGTTGGGGAGGCAGGTGCAGGTCAAAGGTCAGCCTGAGGCTGTGGGGACCAGGTCTGGGCTGTATTTGGAGGGGGAGAAGCCAGGGGAGGGGGGAGGTTACAGTAGGATGGGGAGGGAAAGGGGGCAGGGGCAGGGGAGACAGGGGCAGTGCAGAGGGGAGACACTGGTGCCTGTGAGGTGGGAAGGGCGTAGGAGTGGGGGAGGGAGATCCTGGTAGCCACATGAAGGGATCGTGGGGCTTGGGATGTGCCCAGCCCCTGGGAGCCAGAGCCGTGGGGCAGGGCAACTGCCAGAGGCCAGGCTGGGCCGGGCACTCACCTTGTTGGGGTTGTGGAGTCCAATCCAGACAGCAACATCTCCGGAGGTCGACTCGCTGAGGTAGTCGGCCAGTATGTTCCTTTCTGTCTCACTGAGGATGGAGGCCAGATGGGCCCCAGGCTGGTGACGCTGACACTTCATCTGCAGCAGGGACATGGGCCAGGCCTGTCACCCTGCGGGACGATGCTCATTGCCCCGGTGTGGGGTCCACCCAGGGCAAGGGCTGCTGAAAGGAGAGAGAGTCCCCTCTCGGAGCCTGTTCCTGAGCCCCAGGGCCCCCCCTCTTCAACCCCTGCCCCCCCGGGGCCTGTCACCAAACCCACTGCCCCGCCCCATGGATCCTGGAGAAGGGCTTCCTACCTCAGCCGCTGACCAGGTCACCTTCTGAGGGAAGAACCTGAAGCAGTGGTCTCCATAGTTATCCCAGCCATGGCGACAGGCTGTGGTGTTTATTCCCAATCCAGTCCGGAGAGAGCGCTCATTTCGGGGAGAGGCTGTTGTGGAGGCGGGAGAGGGAGCGGAGCTGTCAGTACCTGCCCATCTAGCTTCTCCAGACTTCCAAAAACACTGTGACATTTTGTCCTTTCCAAAATGGCCCCTCAGCTAAAAGAGCTGCCCCCCCCCCGCCTCCTTTCGCTGTGGCAGTGAGGCTGTGCTACCGACAATGACCGGTGTCAGGGGACAGGCGCTGGGGTGGTGAGGGCTCATCGGAGGAAAGTTGAAGAGAGAAGGGAGTTCCGCAAAGCTGGCCGTGTCTCAAAGAGACGACATTAAAGGGGCAACAGCACATGCTCCCAACAAAGAGCTGCTGGCCGCGGTCTGGATCGATGGGATGGGCGGGGCAGGTGTTCGGGGGACACAGATGTGGTGGCTGCTCCCCCACGGTGGGGCTGTGGGTCCCTGAGTGAAATGAATACACATCCCATCGTGGGCAGAGCCTGGGGTCTCCAGGCCGAGGGGCCGGGCAGGGACTCACCTTCCAGCGAGGGGTTAAAAATCAGGCAGCCGAGGAGGCAGAGGCTGAAGTAGGCGACTGGGCCCATCGTCTCGCTTCCCTTGGGAGAAAACACACAAGGGAGATGGGCGGGGGACCCTGGAGTGACCCCCCATCCCTTGTGGGGCATTTCACAGGGGAGGTGCATCAGCTCTGGGGCTGTGCGTTAAGGAGCCTGGCCAGGCTGAAGGGCCCCAGAGGGATCCCAGCCCCCAGCCTCGGGGGACCCTGCTCAGAGCCCGTCTCCCTGGTTCCAAAGGGCCCTTTGGTTCTCACCCCTCGCTGAGCCGCGCCCCAGGGACAGAACTGGACACCCAGCAGGGAGCAGGGTCTCAGCTCCCCAGGGCCTGGGCTCTGCAAGCCGCACGGCCGGGGAACCCCCACACCAGGGCTGCAGGGGGGAGACGCCAGAGGGCAGCAGGGAGGCCGGGATCACTCAGGGGGACCCAGGAACCGGATCCTCAGCGCAGTGATTCCCAGAAGGGGCATTTGCCATCCCCCGCTGCCCCTCCCCCAGTGCTGGGGCTGGCAGGGCCCCACGCAGCCCCCTACATGGGACCTGGAGGGAGGGAGCAGGCGGCGGGAGGGGGGAGTTTGGAAGGGGCCCCAGTGCCAGGCTGGGGGCCGGTCTGTGTGCACATGGCTGGAATGGCAGCAGCAGGGGCAGCCCCTCGGCCACAGTCCTCTGGCTAGAGAGCGGGGTGAGTGCTGGGAGCACAGAGCCTCTTGTTTCCATCCAGCGCTCAGGGCACCAAACACCCACTGACCCCCCGCCCCCCCGGGGCCTTTCCCCACTCACAGGTGTTTGAACCACACTCATTTCCCCCCCATGGACCCTGAGTGTCTGGGAAGCCGACACCATGTGTGTGGGGTGGGGGGGGAAAGAGCGGAGGGGAGATAATTGCTGCACCCCGGGGAGGGGCTGGGGTCCCCCGGCACCGTGACTGGGAGAAGGGGCCCAACGGGAGAGCCGCCCTGCGGAGCGCTGGTCCAGCGGGACCGGCACGGGCCGGGGCTGGGCCTCGCTGTGTACGGGAAGCAGTGAGACCGAGAGGGGTTCCTGGTGCACACAAGGCCCCCAGCCCAGGAATGGCCCCGCTGCCACCAGCCACCAGCGCAGGGGGGAGAAGCGGGAGGAAGCCGGGGACTCACCTGATTGTCGCTGGGTAGCTGCTCTGGTGCCGGGTCGGTCCAAGTGCAGCCTGCATGAGGCACTGGCCCTGCCTGGGCATTTATAGACCGGTTGGGGAGGGGCTGAGAGGGGACCAGTTATCAATAGTGAACATGCAAATCTGTGAACATGGAAGATAGAGTCATTTCCTACCCATGCAAGCGGAGATAAGGGGAGTCACGACCCACCTGCCAGCTGGGCTGTGGCCAGGCACACGTACTTGTCAGGGCTCAGCTAAGTGATATGGTAAAAGCTGGTCCCTCCGTCTCCCCCTGCCAGTGCTGTGATCCATGGGGCTGTAGGGAGTCCTCTCAGGACTATTGGGGTGAGTAGGGTCAGACCCCAGTGGGGACAGTCTGGGCAGGACTATTGGGGTCACTGGCATAAGACCCCAGGGGGTACAGTACAACATGGGGAACGTGGTATCTGGCCGTGATTCATACTTCATGCAGCTGTGAAAGGCGAGGGGCTCAGGCCTGCAGGGCAGCAGAGGTCACAGAACACTGAGCAGAGGGCTTAGGCAGGGATTTGTTTTGTGGGATACTGGCGGAAGCCAATTCTCTCCACAAAACAAACAGCGGAGGCTGCACTGGCTCTCCGTCGACAATAAAGGCAGGGGAAACGAAATAAAGTCTCTCGTAGGGTGCAAGTTTTTTGTCACCAAAACCGGGCATTTCCCCGACAGCAGTCAAATTGCAGTGCGAACGGTCCCCCTCTTTTGTTGCCGAAGGGCAGGTTTGGGTGGCAAAATTTGGTAATGGAGACCAGGCCTAAGAGTTTAGCTACACGGCAGGCCCAGGGGTGTGCAGCTCAGGAAGGCGTAACTGGGCCAGCTCTCGGCCCGCTGGTAGGACAGAAATAAGCAGTGAAGATGCAGTGGCGCTGACCCTGCCTAAGGCTGCCAACTTTCTACTCACACGCAACCAAGCAACCATGCCCCACCCTCTCCCCACCCCTCCAGTGAGTCTCTGCCCTTTCCCTGAGGTCCTGCATGTCTAACGGCTGTGGACCAGACCAAGCAGGGAGGGGTTGCAAGTGCTTTGGGGATAGGAATAAAATTCAAAATGCTTTGGACAAACCAGAGAAATGGTCTGAGGTAAATAGGATGACATTCAATACGGACAAATGCAGAGCGCTCCACTTAGGAAGGAACAACTGCAGCCAAAATGTAGCATTTTAGGGTTTGTATAAGAATGTAATAAGTATAATGAAGGCAATAAGTTCTGTATGTTTGGCTTATAAGCTCTGTATCCTTCTGTCTCACCTTCCCAGCCGCCCTTCCTGATTAGCAGGAAGGAATGGCTTGTGCTGTTGGTAGATACGCCTCAGGTACGCTCCTAAATGCAGACCCTGGTGTTAAGGCAGGAAGAGACCATGGCTTCTATGGTCATTTATTCTATCACAGGACATGGTTTTACTGCAATGTTTGCTATTAGGTCTTGCTTCTTGTCTGCATCATAAACCAAGCTGTGCTTAGGAGTGTTGTGAGCAAGACACGAGAAGTCATTCTTCCGCTCTGCTCTGCACTAATTAGGCCTCAGTCGGAGTGTTGTGTCCAGTTCTGGGCACCACATTTCAAGAAAGATGTGAAGAAACTGGAGAAGGTCCAGAGAAGAGCAACAAGAATGACTCAAGGTCTAGAGAACATGAGATATAAGGGAAGCTGAAGGAATTGGGCCTGTTTAGTTTGGAAAAGAGAAGACTGAGAGGGGACATGACAGCAGTTTTCAGGTATCTAAAAGGGTGTTACAGGGAGGAAGAGGGGAAATTGTTCTCCTTGGCCTCTGAGGACGGGACAAGAAGCAACGGGCTTAAACTGCAGCAAGGGAGGTTTAGGTTGGACATTAGGAAAAGCTTCCTACCTGTCAGGGTGATTAAGCGCTGAAATAAATTGCCTGGGGAGGTTTTGGAATCTCCATCTCAGGAGATATTTGAGAGCAGGTTAAACAGACACCGGTCAGGGATGATCTAGAGGGTGCCAGGTCCTGCCGTGAGGGCAGGGGACTGGATTCGATGATTCTTGAGGTCTCTTCCAGTTCTAGTGTCTAGATTCTAAGACTGAAAATGAACGCCCTGCTTCCTAGGTTGTCACCCACCTCTACTTCCCCTACTAGTTCCTCCCTGTTTGTGAGCAGCAGATCAAGCTGCTCATGGCCCCTGGTTGGATCCTGCAGTACTTGTACCAAGACGTTATCACCAACATTCTCCAAACACTTCCTGGATTGTCTGTGTCCTGCTGTATTGGTCTCCCAACAGATGTCAGGGGGATTAAAGTCCCCCACGGGAACCAGGGCCTGCGACCTGGAAGCTTCTCTCAGTTGTCCGAAGAAAGCCTCATCTACCTCATCCACCTGATTCTGTGGCCTGTAGCTGTTGTTTGCTCCTTTAAATTTAACCCATAGACTCTCCACAGGCTTTTCTCCCTCTATAGACTGGAGCTCTGAGCAATCCAAGCCTCTCTTACATACAGTGCAACGCCTCCTTCTTTTCTCTCCTGCCTGTTCTTCCTGAACAGTTTATACCCTTCCATGACAGTGCTCCAGTCATGCGAGTCATCCCACCAAGTCTCTGTTATCCCAATTAAATCATAGTTCTTGGACTGGGCCAGGGCCTCCAATTCTTCCTGTTTGTTATCCAGGCTACTTGCGTTGGTGTACAAACACCTCAGATTACCAGTGGATCACCCTACCCTCTCCATTCGAATCAGGGCTCCTCCTTTGTTACTCGTTCCTCTTTGCATTTCTTCCCGGTATTCGACTTTCCCATTCACCTCAGGGTTTTGGTCACTGTCCCCCCAGTGAACCTATCCCCACTCTCACACCACAATCATTCACTGGTAAACCACGCAATGAGCAAACCCCGCAGGATTTTGGGCACGACAGGGATCTTTAGCTTGGGTACAAGGAGCGTTGTTGGAGAGCGAATGGGGAAACCAAAAGAACCCCCCGGAAGAAGAATGAGCGAAAGAGAAAGAAAGAGAGAGAGAAGCAACCAGCTTCCCAATGAAAGTTATTTCTTTCTGGGTCATGAGTACAGATATATGGGGAGCCAAACACACAAAACAGTGACTATCTTAAATCTGACAGTTCCAAGATTAAATCTAAATTTACAAATGTTAGCGTCGCTAACCATATAGCAGTTTACATAGGGCAGGGTCAGGAGGCTATGCTTGGGATGGGGGGGAGCGGGGAGGGAAGAGAAAGAGAGAGAGAGAGAGAGACACCTCACCACTCCATGGGGCTTGCACTGAGCAGGGTTCCCAGATGTTGATATGAGCTGTCAGGTTCCTGAACTTGAGGGAAGCAGCCAGATCACTGCTGCACCCATAGGTGGGGGTGTTGGCCCCAAAATTGGTATAAAAGAAGGCCACGTGAGGTGTTGAATAGAAGCTTACTGTTTGCTAATCCTATGTACGCTATTCATGTGATTGTATAATGTCTGTGTGTGAAGTTATAAGCATGTACTTCGTATGGATATTGAATATTTCTCTGCATGTGGTTGAGCATTGGGCAGAGCCCGGCCTATGGACGTGCTGTGACAGACCGGGCCGGGTCTGGGCACAGCTGAGGGCATCCGCTCAGGGCGAATTGCTCAAATTCAGGGCTCCTTACATCCCCCCGACTGGAGACCTTTCCAAACAGGCCATAAACCAGTCCCAGAGCGCTTCAGCGCATCACTGAAACCTGGTGGAATGAGGAAAATCTGTGGGACACAATCATACCGGGATATAAAATATATTGAAAGGATAGAGCAGGCCGGGTGGGTGGCGGGGTGGCACTGTATGTGAAAGATAATGTAGAATCAAATGAAATAAAAATATTAAATGAATCAACATGTTCAATAGAATCGCTATGGATAGTAATTCCATGCTCCAAAAATAAGAAATTAGCAGTAGGGATATATTACCGACCACCTGACCAGGACAGGGATACTGACATTGAAATGCTGAGGGAGATTAGAGAGGCTACCAAAACAAAGAACTCTATAATAATGGGGATTTTAATTACCCCATATTGACTGGATACATGTCACCTCAGGAAGAGAAGCGGAGATAAAATTTCTCAATGGCTTAAATGACTGCTTCTTGGAGCAGGTGCAGGAACCCACAAGGGAGAGGCAATTCTCGATTTAGTCCTGAGTGAGCGCAGGATCAGGTCCAGGAAATAACCGTTACAGGACCGCTTGGGAATAGTGACCATAATATAATAACATTCAACATTCCTGTGGTGGGAAGAACACCTCAGCAGACCAGCACCCTGGCATTTAATTTCAAAAAGGGAATTACACAAAAATGAGGAGGTTAGTTAAACAGAAATTAAAAGGCACAGTGACTAGAGCCAAATCCCTGCAAGCTGCATGGAAACTTTTAAAGACACCATAATAGAGGCCCAACTTAAATGTATACCCCAAATTAAAAACATAGCAAGAGACCTAAAAAGAGTCACCGTGGCTTAACCACCATGTAAAAGAAGCAGTGAGGGACAAAAAGGTATCTTTTAAGAAGTGGAAGTCCAATCCTAGTGAGATAAATAGAAAGGAACATAAACACTGTCAAATCAAGTGTAAAATGTAATAAGAAAAGCAAAAAGATTTTGAGGAACAGCTAGCCAAAACTCAAAAAGAAATAACAAAATGTTTTTAAGTACATTAGAAGCAGGAAGCCTGCTAAAAAACATGTGGGTCCCCTAGACGATCGAACTATAAAAGGCGCAATCAAGAACAATAAAGCCATTGCGGAGAAACTAAATGATTTCTTTGCTTCAGTCTTCACGGCTGAGGACGTTGGGGAGATTCACAAATCTGCACCGTCCTTTGTGGGTGATGAATCTGAGGAACTGTCCCGGATTGAAGTGTCATTAGAGGAGGTTTTGGAACAAATAGAAAAACTGAATGTTAACAAATCTCCAGGACCGGATGGCATTCATCCAAGGGTTCTAAAAGAACTCAAATGGGAAATTGCTGAACTATTATCTGTGGTTTGTAACCTATCCCTTAAATCCGCTTCCGTACCTAATGACTGGAAGGTAGCCAACGTGACACCAATATTTAAAAAGGGCTCTAGAGGCGATCCGGGCAATTACAGACCGGTAAGTCTAACTTCGGTACCTGGCAAATTAGTCAAACAATAGTAAAGAATAAAATTGTGAAGCATGTAGAAGAACATAATTTGTTGGACAAAAGTCAACATGGTTTCTGTAAAGGGAAATCCTGTCTTACTAATCTATTAGAGTTCTTTGAAGGGTTAACAAACATGCGGACAAGGGGGATCCAGTAGATATAGTATACTTAGATTTCCAGAAAGTTTTGACAAGGTCCTCACCAAAGGCTCTTGTGTAAATTACATGGCCATGGGATAAGAGGGAAGGTCCTTTCTTGGATTGAGAACTGGTTAAAAGACAGGAAACAAAGGGTAGGAATAAATGGTAAATTTTCAGAATGGAGAGGGGTAACTAGTGGTGTCCCCAAGGGTCAGTCCTAGGACCAATCCTGTTCAACTTATTCATAAATGATCTGGAGAAAGGGGTAAGCAGTGAGGTGGTAAAGTTTATGGATGATACCAAACTGTTTAGGATAGTCAAGACAGAAGCAGACTGTGAGGGACTCCAAGAAGATCTCACCAAACTGAGTGATTTGGCAACAAAATGGCAAATGAAATTTAATATGGATAAGTGTAAAGTAATGCACATCGGGAAAAATAACCCCAACTATACATATAGTATGATGGGGGCTAATTTGGCTACGACAAATCAGGAAAGAGATCTTGGAGTTATCGTGGACAGTTCTCTGAAAACTTCCACACAGTGTGCAGCGGCGGTCAAAAAGGCAAATAGGATGCTAGGTATTATTAAGAAAGGGATAGAAAATAAGACCCAGAATATCTTACTGCCCCTGTATAAAACTATGGTACGCCCACATCTTGAATACTGTGTACAGATGTGGTCTCTCACCTCAAAAAGATATTTTGGCCTTGGAAAGGGTTCAGAAAAGGGCAACTAAAATGATTAGGGGTTTGGAACGGGTCCCATATGAGGAGAGGTTAAAGCGACTGGGACTTTTCAGTTTAGAAAAGAGGAGACTGAGGGGGGATATGATAGAGGTGTATAAAATCATGAGTGGTGGAGAGGGCGGATAAAGAAAAGTTATTTATTAGTTCCTAAATAGAAGAACTAGAGGACACCAAATGAAATTAATGGGTAGCAGGTTTAAAACTAATAAAAGAAAGTTCTTCTTCACACAGCGTGTAGTCAGCCTGTGGAACTCCTTGCCAGAGGAGGCTGTGAAGGCTAGGACTATAACAGAGTTTAAAGAGAAGCTAGATAATTTCATGGAGGTTAGGTCCATAAAAGGCTATTAGCCAGGGATAAAATGGTGTCCTTGGCCTCTGTTTGTCAGAGGCTGGAGAGGGATGGCAGGAGACAAATCGCTTGATCATTGTCTTCGGTCCACCCCCTCTGGGGCACCTGGTGCTGGCCACTGTCGGCAGACAGGGTACTGGGCTAGATGGACCTTTGGTCTGACCCAGTACGGCCGTTCTTATGTTCTTATGTTATGTTCTTATGTTCAGCTGCCTGCCTGAAGCCTAACGAGCAAAACCCCTCCGACACCCCAGCAATATCCGTGCCCCAGATGGCCCCGGGCCTCATTCACAGGTGAGGGGTTTTAGAACCCAATCTCACCTTCCCCGAACAAGTTCTGTCCGGTTCCAAGAAACCAGCCACAGATCCCAGGTCAATTTACTCTCTAGATCTCACCCACAAATCACGCTGAGCCAATCCTTTAGAATCTACAATCTAAAGGTTTATTGCTACAGGAAAGAAAAGCACGAGAGAATCATACATTACATGCATTGAATCTCCCAGTTCTCGATGCAGGCTCTAGCAGAGATGTTATAGCTTCTGGCTTAACAGTCCTTGTTGCGCATCTTGTCTCAGGATGGGTCCACAGTTCTTCCCGGCTTGTGATTCCCTGCGAGGCCGCATCTAGGGTCAGGAGCAGATCTGAGTACCAAGATGGAGTTCACCACATGGCATATTTATACCTCCTTCCTGGTTTCTTTCAGGCTGGCTAGAGTCACATGGCTAGTGGCCAGGTGTGTCTTTGGCCTTCAGAGGCCCATTGTCCCCTGGAGCTTCGCTCGTTAGCGTGTCCATAGGCAAACATTCCTAGCCCATTACTCAAGCCCATTCAGAGAGACTTCCAGTCTCCATACAGAGTGCAGATTCCTAACTCCACACACAGACATTATACAGATATATGAAGAGCAGATATAGAATCAGAAGAAAGAAAGCTTTTGATTGACCCCTCACATGGCCCCCTTTGTACCACTTTTGGGGTGACCACCCCCCCATGGGTGCAGCAGTGACCTGGCTGCTCCCCTCACAATCCAATAACGTGAGACATGCTAATTAGCGAGGCTGTGTGGGACAATAGCACTCCATGGGCCAAGGACACACCTCAAGAATGAGGCCTGACACCTAAGGGCTACCAGCAGGGAACACAGGGATAGGCCGCTGGCCAGGTGACTTGCTGCAGCCAAGAAGAGACCAGGAAGGATGGATAAAGAGGCCATGTGGCTGACTCCACCTTGGTACTCAGATCTGTTCCTGACCCCAGATGCGGCCTTGCAGGGAATCACGAGCCGGGAAGAACTGTGGACTCATCCTGACCTAGGATGTGCAACAAGGACTTTTAAGCCAGCAGCTATAACATCTCTGCTAGAGCCTGCATCGAGAACTGGGAGATTCAATGCATGTAATGTATGATTCTCTCATGCTTTTCTTTCTTGTAGTAATAAACCTTTAGGGTATGTCTACACTACAGCACTAATTCGAACTAACTTAATTCGAACTAAGCTAATTTGAATTAGTGCATCTAGACCTAAAAACTAATTCGAATTAGCTTTTTGCTAATTCGAACTAGCATGTCCACATTGAGTGGACCCTGAACCGAAGTTAAGGCTGGACGGAACCAGGACTTAGAGCGTGGAGCTGCTGCCTCAGGCTAGCCAAGGGCTGTGCTTAAAGGGACCCGACCCCCACTCCGGACAGACAGTTCTCAGGGTTCCCCACTTGCTTGTCTACCTCGATGAGGGACAGAAAAGCAGTCCTGTCTTGGAGTGCCCCGGCACATCACAGCACTCGGCCATAAGCCCAGCTGCACTTGCCACAGGCTGCCATCTGGGGGTGTCAATCGGGGGGCTGTCAGGATCCAGGAGGCCCTGCAGGAGAGCTTCCACCCCGAGGAGCCCGCAGAGCCACCCCAGTCCTCCCCATCGGGGGCTTGTGCCCCATTCCTCCCTCACCTCCTTCCACTTACCCCTCCCTAGCCCCCCTTCCTGATGTAAAAAATAAAGGAGACGTGAGGTCAAAAATAGAAACTCTCTTTATTTAACAAAACTGGGGGTGGGGGGGGGATGAACCTCTGGGGAGACAGGGAAAAGGAGGTGGGAGAGGGGAAGAGAGAGGGTGGGAGAGGGGAAGGGGAAGCCTGGGAGGAGGAAGCTGGAAGGGGGAAGCCAGGGGAAGAAGGAGGAGGGAAAGTATCAAACTATGGTACGCCATATCTTCAGTACTGTGTACAGATGTGGTCTCCTCACCTCAAAAAAGATGTTTTGGCCTCGGAAAGGGTTCAGAAAAGGGCAACTAAAATGATTAGGGTTTGGAACGGGTCCCATATGAAGAGAGGCTAAAGAGACTGGGACTTTTCAGCTTAGAAGAGAGACTGAGGGGATATGATAGAATATAAAATCATGAGTGGTGTGGAGAGGGTGCATAAAGAAAAGTTCTTCATTAGTTCCCATAATAGAAGGACTAGAGGACACCAAATGAAATGAATGGGTAGCAGGCTTCAAACTAATAAAAGAAAGTTCTTCTTCACAAAGCAAATTGTCAACCTGTAGAACTCCTTGCCACAGGAGGCTGTGAAGGCTAGAACTATAACAGAGTTTAAAGAGAAGTTAGATAAATTCATGGAGGTTGGGTCCATGGAGTGCTTTTAGCCAGGGAGTAGGAACGGTGTCCCTGGCCTCTGTTTGTGGAAGGCTGGAGATGGATGGCACGAGACAAATGGCTTGGTCATTGTCTCGGTCCATCCCTCGGGTACCTGGTGTTGGCCGCTGTCGGCAGACAGGCTACTGGGCTAGATGGACCTTTGGTCTGACCCAGTATGGCCGTTCTTATGTTCTTATGTTCTAAGCTCAGGACTCAGGGTCGGGGGTCTCACTGGACCAACTTGATTTTCATGCAAACCTGCTCCTGGGTTCACATGTGGCCTTTGGTGGCCAGGCTGGCAGCTATCCTGCCCTAGACGGCCACATTCCTGTACCTAGTGCAGAGATTGTGGATGTTGGAGGCCTCTCCCCAAACCTGGATGAGGTCCATGATCTCCGCACTAGACCAGGCAGGCGCCCGCCTCTTGCATCCCCGGGCAGGCTCCTGTGAGCTGCCCGCCTGGTTCTGGGAAGAGGGGAAGGGCTGGGTTGCAGCGGGTGGCTGGCTCATCCCGTGCCAGGTGCAGGGTCTGCTGGCTGGGTGCTGGCAGGCTTGCAACTGGCACGGGCACCGTAGCCAGACCATGGCCCTTTAAGGGCTCTGGGGCAGGGAAGGGGGCAGAAGAGTTTCCCTGGCTTGGCCCAGAGTGGCCACCAGGGCAAGCTGGGAAGGGCTAGCCTCCAACTAGTTCGAATTAAGTGGCTACACAGCCCTTAATTCGAACTACTTAATTCCAACTAGGCATTAGTCCTCGTAAGATTGGGGTTTACCTAGTTCGAATTAGCGCTCCGCTAGTTCGAATTAAGTTCGAACTAGCGGTTTGCATGTGTAGCGCCTATGAAAGTTAATTCAAACTAACGGCTGTTAGTTCGAATTAACTTTGTAGTGTAGACAGACCCTTAGATTGTAGATTCTAAAGGATTGGCTCAGCATGATTTGTGGGTAAGATCCAGAGAGTAAATTGGCCTGGGATCTGTGGCTGGTTTCTTGGAACCGGACAGAACTTGTTCGGGGTAGGTGGGATTGGGTTCTAAGACCCCTCACCTGTGTATGAGGCCCGGGGCCACCTGGGGCACGGCTATTGCTGGGGTGTCGGAGGGGTTTTGCTCGCGAGGCTTCAGGCAGGCAGCTGAAGCGCTCTGTGGGACTGGTGTGTGGCCTGTTTGGGAAGGTCTCCAGTCTGGTGGCTGAGCGGACGCTCTCAGCTGTGCTCAGACCCGGCCCAGTCCGTCACAGGAGCCGGGGGTCCAGAGGGCAGGAGACAAGCAGAGCAGAGCCCCATCACGATCAGACTGGAGATGAAAAGGTCTCAATGGAACTGATGATGGGTGCATCTAGACTGGCAAGATTTTGCGCAAAAGCGGCCGCTTTTGCGCAAAAACTTGCCAGCTGTCTACACTGGTCACTTGAATTTGCGCAAGAACACTGACGATCTAATGTAAGATTGTCAGTGTTCTTGCGCAAGAACTCTGACACTCCCGCTCGGGAAAAAGCCATCTTGCGCAAGTGTTCTTGCGCAAGAGGGCCAGTGTAGACAGGGAAATAATTTTTTGCGTAAGAAAGCCCCGATGGCGAAAATGGCCACCGGAGCTTTCTTGCGCAAAATCTCGTCTATACTGGCCACAGATACTTTTGCGCAAAAGCACTTTTTGCACAAAAGCATCCGTGCCAATCTAGATGCTCTTTTGCGGAAATACTTTTAACCGAAAAGCTTTTCCGTTAAAAGTATTTCCGCAAAATCATGCCAGTCTAGACGCAGCCATGCAGTTTAAATCCAGGTATCAGAACAGTTGCTCTTGGGCAAGGGTAGGAGTTTTTATAGGGACAGGACAATAGTTTGAAGACAACACTGGATTTGTTTATGGGTAAACAGAGGCGAGACAGTAGAGACTGATCACTCATGGCTATGGGGGATGGTCCTTCAACGAGTTCACGATGCAACTAGGCAGTTTCAGTATGTGGATGTCAATAGGATCCATGACTAGAACTGGTCTGATAATGACTAATTTGGGGGTGAGCAGGCCTGGGTTCATTAGCATCTGGAGCAAAGATTTCCCATCTGGCAGTGCTTCTGCCATTAGAAGGCTAATGGCATATTAGGTTGCATTAAGAGGAGCATTGCCAGCAGATCCAGAGATGTCATTATTCCCCTTTATTCGGCTCTGGTTAGGCCACATCTGGAGTAGTGTGTCCAGTTCTGGGCCCCCCACTACAAAAAGAATGTGGACGCATTGGAGAGGGTCCAGCGGAGGGCAACCAAAATGATCTGGGGGCTGGAGCATATGACCTACAAGGAGAGGCTGAGGGAGTTGGGTCTGTTTAGTCTGCAGAAGCGAAGAGTGAGAGGGGATTTGAGAGCAGCCTTCAGCTTCCTGAAGGGAGGTTCCAAAGAGTATGGAGAAAGGCTGTTCTCAGTGGTGACAGATGGCCAACGAGGAACAATGGTCTCAAGTTGAGGTGAGAGAGGTCCAGTTTGGATATTAGGAAAAACTATTTCACTAGGAGGGTGGGGAAGCACTGGAATGGGTTACCTAGGGAAGTAGTGGAGTCTCCATCCCTAGAGGTGTTTAAGTCTCAGCTTGACAAAGCCCTGGCCGGGTTGATTTAGTTGGGATTGGTCCTGCCTAGAGCAGGGGGCTGGACTTGATGACCTCCTGAGGTCTTTTCCAGCTCTATGGTTCTATGATTCTATGATTCTCTGCTTTCGGTATCCCATAGTTCACTGCGGTTCCTGCTTTGGAAGAGCTGGTCTCCATTCTGTATGCTAATGGAGATGTCTCTCTGGTCTATCTTCCATGCAGATCAGGCTGGGGTGTCTCCTTAATTCTATCCCCCTTGTCTGGAGGGGTTTAGCTGCGTCTTTCCCGGCCTTTTCATTGCTTTGTCTTTGATTCTAGCAGAGGCCAGGGGGATGGGGGATGGTTTTTAATGAGTGTCACTCCTGGCTCCCCAAGAGCACAGGGCTGGTAGGTAACAAGTCCCCCCGTTGATGGGGTGTTTGCGCTGAGCAGGTATCCCCATCACATCCTTAGTCCATGGTAGGGAGTCTGGTCTGCAATCCACTGTAGCCGTCGCATCACTCGTTGGATCCAGCAAACCAGTAGAATCAGACCAATTCCTACTATAATTTGGAAACCAATGATCAGCTCAAGGGGTGAAGCATAATATTTACAAGACCTGTTGCACTGGGGCTCCACCCAAGCAAAGTCTCCCACCACGAGTGATGGCCTGTGTCTGCAACTCTAACTGCTAGCCGAGAGATCTCCTGGTTCTAGTGCTGAATCTCAAGTTTACCCTTCTCCCCCAGTGTTTCAAGCTTCTGAAGCTCATGTTTTAGGGAGGTTACAGTAGTTAATAGTCCCTAAATAGCATTGAGATCCATGCCCAGTGCAATGGGGGAAATCTCCTTGTATAACTCAGGGTAGGCTTTGAAATGCTGTACAGTCCATATAGCACAGTAAGCTTGCTAGCACAGCTAACAATTGTGGTTACATTACAGAATCAGCGATAATGTGAAGCACCATGGGCTGAATCCAATATCTATTATTTAACACAATGCTACATCTTGTTGTTACACACACACATGCTTTACCAATATAGACGCTAAGGCTACGTCTAGACTACAAGCCTCTTTCGAAAGAGTCTTTTTCCAAAGATACTTTGAAAAAACCTCTTTTGAAAAAGAGCATCTAGACTACAGCCAGTACTTTCGAGAAAGCAAGCCGCTTTTTCGAAAGAGAGCACCAAGGCAGTCCGGATGTTCTCTTTCGAAAAAGCACAGTTTGCATTACAGAGCGCTGTTTTTCGAAAGAGCACTTTTGAATAAAGGCGTTCTTCCCCGTGTAAGCAGGGGCTGAACTGCTGCTTGCTCTCATCCAGCTAAAAGGAGGGCTGGGTGTGCCCACTACAATTGTTTAGATCTGCAAGATAATTAACTGTTAACTGTTGATATGTAAATACAGCTCATGCCAGGATGGGGAGAGAATCCGAGCGGTGGCTATGTAAATCCCATTCAGCCAGGGCTGATGGAGGGTCAGTGTTGGAATGGAATGTGGAGAATTGTAAATAATTTGGGGCTGTTGTGGGGATCACTAATCATGCTACCCCTAAATGTGGGAACTGTAAAACATGCCACCAGTGCTTGCAGGGGAGACACCACCATCATGGTAAGAGGTCTCTGAGGAATAAGCCTCCTCCCTTCCGGAGTTGAGTGAACCGAGCTGGGGGAAAGGGTTAAAGGGCTTGTGTCAGCCTGCTTCACACACCTGCCAGGTGTGAGCTGTAAGACTGGCCCAATCTGCCCCTTTCTCCCTTTGTTTTAAGGACAGACCTAAAGTAGACTCTCTGTGGAGTCTTTGCTTTTGCTAGTCCGGTGGAAGCTGGATTCCTTTGCCAGTCCAGCTGGTGGCTAAAGAGTTGAAATCACTGAGAGCTGAAATCACTGGTTTGGCTGATAGCCAGACCCATTGCAGCCAGCGAAGTGGCAGCGGCCAGCAGAGTGGCTGGTGGGAGTCACTGGCCTGTGGCGTGGCGTGGCCGGTAGGAGCAGCGGCAGGTAAGGAGCAGCGAGCAGCGGCGTGGCGCGGAGTGGCGACCAGCGGCATGGCGCACACGGCGGCAGGCGAGGAGCGGCGACCAGTGGCGGCAGCAGGCGAGGAGTGGCGACCAGCGGCGTGGTGCGGAGCGGCGGCAGGCGAGG
This sequence comes from Rafetus swinhoei, assembly GCA_019425775.1. Lineage (NCBI taxonomy): Eukaryota > Metazoa > Chordata > Testudines > Trionychidae > Rafetus > Rafetus swinhoei. Next base: position 347,088,253 of record CM033437.1, on the reverse strand, counting down.
AGTGGCGACCAGCGGCGGCAGCAGGCAAGGAGCAGCGGCGGGCAACCAGCGGAGTGTCCGGAGGCGTGGGACAACCCGCTGTCCAGTGGCGTGGGACGGGACAGTTGGTGGAGCATGGTGGAGTGCCGTAAGGTGCCCCCATCTATCCCCCCACCCTCCATTTCTACCCAGGTTAGAAGGTGAAACCCTGCAGGTGAACTTTGGGACTCTGGGTGGGACTGACCAGGGACAGAGACTTTTGGGGTGTCGGACTCTTTGGACTTCAGGTGATTCTTGGCTGGGGGGTTGGGGGCTTAGCTCATGTTTGGGTTATGAACTATGTTTGTGGTGTTTTCCCCAAGATAATGCCGTATGACTTCTCTCTCAGTTTCATTAAATGGTTCTTTCCTGCACTCAGACTCTGTGCTTGCGAGTGGGGAAGCATTGCCTCTCAGAGGCACCCAGGGGTGTGTGAATTTCCCAGATTACTGGGTGGGGGCTTGAGCCGGTTCTGTGTGAGATGGACCCGTAGATATTGAGCCCAGCCCTGGTTACTGCCAGGCCGACCCGGCAGAAGGGTTACACTTGTAAAACGAGGTTTTCCACGGTCGAAAAAACTGCTGCGTTCTTTCGATTTACTTTCAAAAGAATGCAGCAGCAGTCTAGATGCAGGGGAAGTTTTTTGAAAAAACCCTGTAGTAGACAAACCAGAGCAGACCCATCTTCCTGGATAACATCAAAGGAACCCTTTCTAGCCCTCAGGACGTAGCTTCCTGCGGCTTTGCAGGCCCTTTTAGCAGTGACAGAGCCTCACGCAGCCATGGCCTTACTCTCTGTTTATTACCAATCCCCAAGCAGGCAGAACACACTGCAAGCACACAGAGCCCTGGATCAGGCAGGGGAACGTCCCCTGTGGGCCGGGCCGGGTCAGTCTCGTCTGGATCCTGGTGGCTGCCGCTCACGGTCGTGCAGAGAATTCTCGGCTTCTCTGCTTTTAGATCTGCAGGTCAAGTCTACTTCCCTCGGGTCGTTCCTTCTTCTGGGTCTCCTGCTCCATCTCTGCCGTCACCTTCTTGGGCCCAAGTTTGTATATGGAAACGGGACTCCTGCAGAGCCAGAGCATGATCCGCACGGCCAGCCTGCCGTTGGCGCCGTGGATTGCAGGTGTTGGAGTGCGCCAGCTGGTCTGGCGTGTTGCATTGTGGGACACAGGACATGCTGAGAGGATGACACAAAGGTTCCTTATCATTCTCTCGCGGGGTGAAAGGAGCCACAGCTGGGAGAAGGAGGCACCGGGCCCTGAAATCCAGGGTTTTCCCTTCGCAATTTTCTTGTTACCACAAAGGGACTGGAGCTTGGTATCCGCTGCCCCCTGAGCTTAGCATGCAGCACTGATTGAGTCTCATTTTCCCCTCTCTCTGCAGCACCCTGCCGCTGAAGGAGAAGCTGCAGGCCCTCCAGTGCCACTTCACCTGGGACTTTGAAATCAGGGACAAGGTGGACGCTGTTCACATCCTCCATACGGTGGCTCTCAGGATTGCCCACACTCCCTACCCGAACCAGGCTGCGTTTCTGGCCTTGAAGGCTTATCTCTGCCACCTGCAAGGGCAATATGAGGACGCTCTGCAAAGCCTTAGCGAAGCTGAAGAGTTCCTGCACAGAGATCACCCAGGTAACGTCCCCCAACAGGCCCTGGTCATTTACGGGAACTAAGCCTGGATCTACTATCACCTGGCCCATTACGATGTGGTGGAGCTTTACCTGGACAAGGTGAGCCAGATCTGCCGCTCCCTGAACAGCCGCTCGCCACACGCAGCTCTGATCCCTGAGGTCCACACACACAAAAAGTTGGTCCCTCCTGGCGGCCGGCTTCCGCCACGGCCAAGAGGCCACAAAGTGTTTCCAAAGGGCATTGGGAGAAGTCAAAGCCAATGGGGAATTTCTTGCTGGGTCGGCAATCGCAGCCTTCGCCTCCTGGATCCACTTGTACAATTCTGTATCTTGGAAGGAAGCCAAAGAGAAGTTGGGAGACAAGAGGAAGTCCTCTGATGGCACCAGCAGAGCAGGAGGGCGGAGATGTGGAGAAAATGGGGGATCCTCTCCCTTCCCGGGGTGCACCAAGACCTCCTTCTGACCCAACCCTCGTGCCCCACCCCTGTACCAATGCCATCCGTGTTGCACCGGATTCTGGATCCCTGCCTCGTTCAGATGCTGGGCCCTTCCTGCTGCTGCCTCTCATGATTCTCGTTAGCGATTTGTATTGGGAGCCCCCGACATGCCCCAGGACGCCACGGAGCCTGGCCCCAGAGAGCCTGCGGAGGAGGGACCCAGCAGACAGAAGGGGCAGCCCAAGGGGACATGACTGCTCCGCCCAACGGACAGTGGTCTCAGCCCACCAGCTGCCCAGCCACGGCCGAGTATGCTGGAAGCGTCGCTGCAGAGGCGAGTTCAGCTGGTGGAGCTGCACGGCTGTTTCCCCTCCGAGGGGACGGTGCCACCCTCCGGGTCTCTAAGCCACTGGCAAACCTACCCACCAGCTCTGCTGTCTTCTCACACCCACGTAGGAACTCGGTGGGGAGTTTCCTCTACCAGTCGCTACCAGAGCAGGCCCCGCGGCTGGAGTCTCAGACGTTAGCTCGGTGGAAATCAAGCGGCTCCCTTTGTTCTCAGCTGGGGTGCGAGAACCCAGCATTGCTCTCCATAGGGGTGGCAGCTCAGGGGTGTCTGAGTACGGAGGGTCTTGCCTTAAAGGGCTGTAAGCTCCCGGGGGAGGGTGGGGAGAAAGGGGATGCAGTGGTGTGGGTAAAGGCATCTTACCTGGTGTGATGGACTGGACCAGGCCCGGGCACTGCTGAGGGCGTCCGCTCAGGGCGAATTGCTCAGACTCGGGGCTCCTTACAGCCCCTGACTGGAGACCTTCCCAAAGAGGCCACAAACCAGTCCCACAGAGCGCTTCAGCTGCCAGTCAGGCCAGCCAGAAGCCTCATGAGCAAAACCCCCCCGACACCCCAGCTCTCTCCGTGCCTCAAGCAGCCCCGGGCCTAACACACAGGTGAGGGGTTATAGAACCCAATCTCACCTACCCCGAACGGGTTCTCTGGTCCCAAGAAAGCAGCCACAGATCCCAGGTCAATTTACACTCTGGATCTTACCCGCAAATCACGCTGAGCCAATCCTTTAGAATCTAAAATGTAAAGGTTTATTACTAAAAGAAAGAAAAGCAGGAGAGTAAGGGTATGTCTACACTACAGCACTAATTTGAACTAACTTAATTGGAATTAGTTAATTCGAACTAAGCTAATTTGAATTAGCGCGTCTAGACCCAAAAACTAATACGAATTACCGTTTTGCTAATTCGAACTAGCGCGTCCACACTGATTGGACGCTGGGTCGCATTTAAGGGCAGCTGAAACCGGTTCCCGCAGGGCATCAGGTCAGTAGTTGCTTTGTGTGACTGCTGTCTGTGGCTATCTGAGGCTCGTGCTTAAAGGGACCCCCCTGGACAGCCAGTTCTCAGCTTTTCCGCTTGCTTGCCTACCTCGCCGAGGGACAGCAAAGCGTTTTTCTCTCCGCCTGCCTGTGTCGGTGGTTCCCATTGGGGACGCCGCCGCAGTTGGCACCATGGAGCCAGAGCTCGCCCTGGGCATTCTGCTCCAGTTCTTGAACTTGCTGCTGCAAACCTGCCAGCAATGGCTGGAGGCTGCCTGGCACCATCTGGTGCATGTCAGCCCCCTGCCTCTCCACCTGGCCTCCCTTGGGGCCGTGGAGGAGCCGCAGCAGCGCCTGGATGCCAGCGTGCCCCGCCGCATCTGGCGTCTGGACACCAGCAGCGACTGGTGGGACCGCATCGTCCTGGAGCGCTGCGGAGACCAACAGTGGACCCAGAACTTCAGGATGAAGAAGGACACCTTCCTGGAGCTCTGCGAGTGGCTCGCCCCTGCTCTGCGGCGACGGGGACACTTGCATGAGGCCCGCTATCCCCCTCCAGAAGCGTGTGGCCATCGCCCTGTGGAAGCTCTCCATGCCGGACAGATACCGATCCGTCGGGAACCAGTTCAGTGTGGGGAGATCCACCGTCGGAGCAGTGCTCATGCAGGTACGGCACCCACCGGCCACTGGACCGGGAGAGAGGGGGGCTGCAAGGGGGGGATGGGCCGCCCCAGGGAAAATGGTGGGGGAAGGAGGTGAAAGTGCCCCGCACGGGAGGGTTCGGTCTGTCCCGGCCATACTACACGCCACCCGCGGGGGGTTGCTTCCGGGAGTGGGGCGCTGGGCAGTGCCAGGGAACAAACACTGACAGCCACCCGGGCGCCCCAGTGATTCGCGGTTTGCTGTGTCTCTCTGCAGGCGGTCACGGCCATCAACTGGGTGCTGCTCCGCAGGGTGGTCTGCCTCACCGACCCGGACGCCGTCATCCAGCGGTTCGGCACCCTCGGCTTCCCCTACTGCGGGGGGGCCATCGACGGGACGCACATCCCCATCCGTGCCCCGGAACACCAGGCCTCCCAGTACATCAATCACAAGGGGTACTTCTCCGTTCTCCTGCAGGCCGTGTGTGATCACCGGGGCCAGTTCACGGACATTAATGTGGACTGATCCGGCAAGGCACACGACGCCAGGGTGTTCCGCAACTCCTCCGTGTGACAGAGGCTGCAGGCCGGGGGACCTTCTTCCCCAGCCGCCACATCAGGGTCGGGGACGTGGACATGCCCATGTGCCTGGTGGGGGATGCGGCCTACCCCCTACGGCCCTTGCTTATGAAGCCGTACACGGGGCACCTCAACCCCTCCCGGCAGGCCTTCAATGCCAGGCTCACCAGGGCCCGCATTGTGGTTGAGGGGGGCCTTCAGACACCTGAAAGCCAGATTTAGGTGCCTCCTCACCCGCCTCAACCTCGCCGTGCACAGTATCCCTCCCGTGGTGGCAGCATGTTGTGTGCTGCACAATTTATGTGAGCGGAAGGGGGAGGCTTTCCTGCCAGCCTGGATGGCTGAGGCTGAGCGCATGGCTGGCCAGTACGCGCAGCCCCGCACCGCCGCCGTCTGGGAGGCCCAGCGGGGGGACGTCCAGATCCGGGAAGCCCTGCGGGAGAGCTTCCAGGTGGAGGAGGAGGACTGAACTCTCCCTGTATGCCCCACTGGGGCCTTCTTCCACCCTCCCCTCCTTCTCCTTTCTCCCTCCCTAACCCCCCTTCCTAATGTCAAATAAACACACCTGTTTTGCCAACAAAAATCTCTCTTTATTGTACATAACTGGGATGGGGGAGGGAGGAATGAGGGTGGGAGAGGGGAGGAGGAAACCTGGGAGGAGGGAGCTGGAAGGGGGAGGAAGGGAAGGGAAAGCTCAGGGTTGGGGGTCCTGCTGGCTCTCCTGTCTCGCAGCACTGCGGGTGCGGGGGCGTTGGGGGGGAGTGTGTGTGGAGGGTGGGGCATGAGGGACGGGGAGTGTGGAGGAAGCGGGAGGTGGAGCAGGGGTGGGAGGAGGAGTGAGAGCTGGGGTGGCCGCAGGGGCCGGAGCAGGAGGAGGCAGGAACCTGTCCACCAGGGTCTGGAGGTGACCTCTGAGGGCACGGCCCTGCTCCTCCAGTACCTCCAAGCTCCGCTGCCGCAGCCGCAGCTCCTCCCGGACCCAGTGGTCCTGGGTGCGGAGCTGGTGCTCCAGTAGCCGCAGGTGCCGCCGCTGGTAGTCCTCCAGGTTCCTGGTGCGCCTGCTGGCCCGGGTGCGGGTGGCTGTTGCAGGCGGGGTGGTGCACCCTGCAGTCCCAGGTGCTGCGGCTGTGGTGAAACAAGAGCAGTGGTCAGTTCTCCCTGGGGACACGGTGGGTGAAACCCAGCCCCCCTCTGCAAGGCGAGGTCGGCGTGTGGGGAACGGGCCAGGGCCCCTGCATGACACCCAGCTGCTGCTCCATGGTGGGCAAGGCCCAGGCGCACGGTCCCTGGGCTCCCTCTCCCCCAGCGCCCCGCATACACGTAAGAGGAGCATGATGGCACTCACATGTGGAGCCCTCCCCAGCCTCGGACAACACAGCCGATGTGCTCTGTGGGATGCCTCGGGGGTCCTGGGTCCTGGGCAGGCTCCCTGCAGGCTCCTGGCTCTCGGCGCCTCCTCCTCCTCACGTAAGAGGAGCATGATGGCACTCGTGGAGCCTCCCAGCCTGGACAACACAGCCGATGTGCTCTGGGATGCCTAGGGGTCCTGGGTCCTGGGCAGGCTCCTGCAGGCTCCTTTGCAGCGGACCTCCTCCTGCCTGCGCATGTGGCCTCTGGTGGCCAGGCTGGCAGCCATGCGGCTGTAGACGGCCGTGTTCCTGTGGCTAGTGTGGAGATCGTGGACGTTGGAGGCTTCCCCCCAAATCTCGATGAGGTCCACGATCTCCGCACTAGACCAGGTGGGCGCCCACCTCTTGCAGCCCCGGGCAGGCTCCTGAGAGCCGCCAGCCTGGTCCAGGAGGCCCCGGGAGTGGCCTCGCCGCAGGTTCTTTATTTTGCAGCGACCTGCCTGGCTGCCGCGATGTGGCCTCTGGTGGCCAGGTTGGCAGCTGGCTGTAGATCGTCGGGTGGTGCCTGGGCTAGTGTGGGAGATCGTGGACGTTGGAGGCTTCCTCTCAACTCGGCTGAGGCCCACGATCTCCGCACCAGACTGGTGGGCGCCTAATTCTTGTAGCCCTCGGCAGGCTCCTGAGAGCCGCCAGCCTGGTCCTGGGAAGAGGGGGAGGACTGGGTGGCAGTGTGTGGCTGGCACTCACAAAATGGCTGGGGCGTAAAGACGTAATTAATGGCGAGTTGCTATTAGCCACCGATTGGCTCTGCATTGAGCCAGGCAGGTCACGGGCCAAAAAGTTTGAGCCCCACGGCCTGACGGGAAGGAAAGAGGGGAGCGACAGAACAAGGAGAATGAACTTTTCTAAAGCCTGGTTTCTGCCCTTGGTCTGTGGGCAGACTAACAGCTGTTAGTTCGAATTAACTTTGTAGTGTAGACATACCCTAAGGTTGTTAAAGTTTAATACATTACATGCATCGAATCACCTAGTTCTCGATGAAGGCTCTTAGCAGAGATGTTATAAACTGCTATCTTAAAAGCCTCTAGCGTACATCCTATGTCAGGATGGGTCCACAGTTCTTTCCGGCTTGTGGTTCCCTGCAATGCTGCATCTGGGATTAAGAGCTGAGCTGAAGAGAAAATAGGGAGGGTGCCACATGGCACTTATATACCTCTCCTGGCATCTTCTTGGTCGGAGAAGGTCACATGGTCCACTGACCTATCCTTGTGTCCCAAGTTAGCAACCATTATCCTGGCTGGCTCAGACATCTAGACATTCCTCAGCTGTGGATTGGCACCTAGAGATTCATTATCCCTGGAGCCGTGCTAATTAGCATAGCCATAGGCTGAGCATTCCTTGCCCATTGCTCAGTCACTGATAAAGTTTCCAGCATTAACACAGAGAACATGTTTCTATCTCCACACACAGATATTAGACAAGTACATGAATAGCGTATACAGAATCAGTAGAAGGTAATTTTTCGTTTGACACCTCACATGGCCCCCTTTATACCAACTTTTGGGGCAAACACCCCCCCTTCCCCGCTCTAGGGGTGCAACAGTGATCTGCCTGCTCCCCTTTAAATCCAGTAATGTGACACCTGGCATGATCACAAGCCCTCCCGGGGGTGACCAATTCCCAGAGTCCTTGGGTACAGGGAGCCCACCAGGTGCCAGGGAAGCCACTCACCCCAGTACCGCAGAGGGCCAGGCGTCCAAACGCCGCGGGCCCCACGGCCCTGAACTCATGGGACCAGCAGACGGCCTGGGCCAGCAGGGTGCCCGTGAGCGGAGGCCGGGCTGGGGTGTGCACCCCAGGATGGTGGGGGGGCTGTTTTGGAAGGAAGGCTCCAGACGGGGGCCCTGCTTTCAGCCCCAATCCTGTTCCTCAGCAAACCTGGGCAGCCAACTGGTGCCTGCCCCAGGGCTGTCCGGGGTTGGGGTCTCTCCCAGTGGCTCTGTGGTGTTACTAACCCTCACCAGGTGTAGCCAGACAGGACCCCCCCCGTAACATCCATTTTTGCTTGCCTAGAGCACACAGGGCACACAGAGCAGTAAGCCTTGAACAGAAGGCCCAGATATGCGAGTTCACAGTGTCCTTGACTGAAACCCATATTGATACGAACACACAGCCGTCCGCGGGGGGAGGAATCTCCCGCCCAGTAAAAAAAATGTCCAGTGCTCACAATTTAGTTATCGCTCTTGCAAGTGTAAATTAACTTGAAACTTGCTTGTAAGAACAGGCGTCACAAAGACAAACCAACACAATTTGGCATCTTAGATAAGAAAGAGGATACGGGCCCCTATGGGTATAAAGATGGGTCTAGCAGCACATTTACTCTGAGTGTCAATCTACCATCTATCTGCTGGTCAGGTTAGGTGATTGCCTCCCGAGGTTCCACGGGGACGCCCACCTCGTATTCGTCTTTCCTAGGAATTGAGGGACCGGCCCTGGCTTGACCCGCTGGAGTTGAGAGGCACAGAAGGGGGTAAAAATTGTACCTGGATGTGGTCCTTTGTCTTAAGTGTACACATAGATTTAATGCTCTTTAAAGATTAAGCTGTCACTTGGTACCATTATTTCTATTTTCTATCTTTATTTTCTTTGTAACCATTTTTAAGATCTATATTTGCTAGCAGTTAAGAAATAGAGCAATAGCCATTGTAACCATATGATTTATAAGCTTGTTTAATAAACCTGTAACTGTTTAAGTTTTAACCTGACTCCTTCAGTTGCTGTAACAGAACCAAGCACAATTTTAAAGAACTTCAGCCGGTCATAAGGGACAGGTATAGGAAGAGCTTGGGCCTTTTGGATCGTGTCACTCCCAGGTGACAGATCCGTTGGGGCATCTCTCAGTCTTCCCTAGACTGCCCGCTGCGAAGGGATCCTGTATCCTAGCAGCTGAAATCTGAGATGTAATAAGCTCTTCCTGTAAACTCTGGGGCGTCTGTCAGCCTGTTGGCTGCCCTCCGCGACGGGACCCCGGTCCTAGCGGTAAAGTCACGGACGTTAAACTTCTCGGGGCTCCCTTCAGTCTCTCCTAGACTGCCCGCTGCGACGGGGCCTTGTGCCTTAGCAGTTAAAGACTTGGGTGTAACACACACACACACACACACTGCCCTGACCGTCGGCTGACACCAGGCCAGGCCTCGGCCATTGGCATCGACAGACCAACACAAAGCAACAGCAGCTTTGCATCCTCTTTAAATCAACTGCCCCAGCCGTGGCCCCCGGGTGCTGCCTGCTCCCTCCTCAGCCCCACAGACCAAGGGCAGAAACCAGGCTTTAGAAAAGTCCATTCTCCTTGTTCTGTCGCTCCCCTCCTTCCTTCCCGTAGGGCCGTGGGGCTCAAACTTTTTGGCCTGTGACCCGCCTGGCTCAATGTAGAGCCAATCGGTTGCTAATGGCAACTCACCATTAACTACGTCTTTACGCCCCAGCCATTTTGTGAGTGCTGCCACTGGGGAGAACCGTTCATGTGAACCAGTTAGAAAGGAAATATTAATGTGATTAAACCGATTACGAGCTTTAACGCTTTCGTGTTAGTTTGTCAAACGTCACTTTAAATAAAGTGAAACATTCCGTCCAAGACAAACGGTTTCAGTATTGTCGTTATGCCAGCGGTGGGGAACCTCTTCTGGGTTGGGGGCCACGGACCTCAGAAAACTCAGTCGGGGACCACACAAGTGAGGAGCAAAAAACCTCCAGAACCCCCCAACTCCCAACTGGGGACACCTCATTTCCCTGGCGCTCCAGCCCCACAGGGGGAGGGGGAAGGACTGAGGGTCAGGGCTTCCCCTGGGCCCATTTCCTCTTCTGGGCTTCTGAGGTTAATGGATTTTGTGGACTCCCTTAGGCTTTGGGGTGGGGCCAAAAATGAGGGGTTCAGTGAGAGGGACAGGGCTGCCAGTGCGTGGGATAGGTATGGGGGTGCAGGATCTGGGCAGGAGGTGGGGTTCAGGAGGGGTGAGGTCTGGGTGGGAGGTACGGTGCAGGGGCAGACTGAAAACAGGTTGTCTGGCCGGGGCCGGGGGCGAAGGGCCAAGAACAAGGGAAGGTGCCGTGTGTGGCTAGGAGGGAAGGTGCAGGAACAAGGGTGGGGGCAGGGTGGGGGAGGGTGTCTGATCAGAGGGGAGGGTGCAGGTGCAGGAGCAGGGGAGGGTCACAGACTCCTTCAGGCTCTGGGGTCACTTTCACCGGTTACCCCAGGGGCAGGCAACATCCAGCCCACAGGCCAGATCCGGCCCCCAGCCTTTCAGTCCGGCCTTCTGGAGCCTCAGGCAGGGACCTGCCCCAGGGCTCAGAGCGACTGGCTGTTCCATGTGCCCCCCTGCACCAAGGGGGAAGGGGGAAGCTTTGTGCACGGCCCCACCCTCAGCACAATCTCTCAGCTCTCATTGGCTGGTTCTAGCCAATGGGTGCTGAAAAGAGATGGTGCTAGGGGTGGGGAAAGCCAATGGGAGCCAGCAGAGAGCCACGGGGAGCAGCCAGCCGCTCTGTGGGTCCTGCTGGGCTGCTGGCCGGGAGCTGCCTAAGGAAGCACCTTCAGCACCCCACCCCCTCCTGCACCCCACTCCTTGTTCCAAGTTACTCCCCCTCCTTCCCCAGGTCACCATTCAAACCTTCTGTACTCCCTGCTCCTCCCCCAGGTCACAGCCCCTCCCACACCCTGCCCCCTCTACTCCATCCCTGCCCCAGGCCAGAATCCCCTCCTGCACCCAAACTGCCTCTGAGACTCTGTGACAGAGCGGGGGTTTTGTCCACCCTTGGGGTCCAGCGTGTTCACTCTGGTTTTGCAGTCACTGGTTGTATTGTTGTGCTGTGTGTGGTTCCTACTGTCCTGGGTGGCTCTCCAGTGAGTGAATGTATGTGCATGCCTCAGTTTCCCTGGGCACTGCACCACTATGCACGAGGAGGGGGAGGCTGGGCATGACTCACTGTGCAAGTATGTTCAGTCTCTCAGGTCCTGAGGAGCAGGTGACAGCCAATAACACCTCCGGACTGGGAGCAGGACAAAGCAGGAGGCAGGGCAGCCTGGGGGGCTGTGAGCAGTTGCTGGGAGTGTGAGTTGTTTTTTTTCTGCTGGCTGGGGGAGAAGGGAGCCTAGCTGGCCTGGGGGGCCGGGGCCAGGTCTGGGGCTCTGGGCCCCCCTTTTCCCCAAGATGGATTGTACTGGCTGCTCCAGGTTCCTGTGACAAGAAGTCTGAGCTACGCTGGGTCCCCGTCAACCAATAAACCTTCTGCCCTCCCGGCTGGCTCAGAGTCACATCTGACTGCGGATGGGGGTGCAGGGCCGGGGACCCCCCAACACACTGTGACAGAACAGCCCCCCCGCATCTCAATCCCCTGCCCCATTTGCACCCAACCCCCCATCCCATGCAGCCCTTGACCACTTACCAAAACCTTGAAGTGGCTCCCCCCTCACTTTGTTACCCTTCCCCTTCAGATTCATCCCAGTGGTCAGATGGGAATGGCGAAAGGGGAATGTCTACACCAACATCCCACATGCAGATGGAATACAAGCTGTCAGGAACAGTATCCCTGATGATGCCACAGCACAACTGGTGGCTGAGCTCTGTGACTTTATCCTCACACACCACTATTTTCAGATTCAGGTGGCACTGCTATGGGCACCCGCATGGCCCCACAATATGCCAACATTTTTAAGGCTGACCTGGAACAACGCTTCCTCAGCTCTCGTCCACTTACGCCCCTTCTCTACCTACGCTACATCGATGACATCTTCATCATCTGGACCCATGGGAAGGAAACTCTGGAAAAATTTCACCACGATTTCAACAGCTTCCACCCCACCATCAACCTCAGCATGGACCAGTCTACATGTGAGGTCCACTTCCTGGACACCACAGTGCAAATAAGTGATGGTCACATAAACACCACCCTATACCGAAAACCTACCGACCGCTATGCCTACCTTCATGCCTCCAGCTTCCATCCCGGACACACCACGCAATCCATTGTCTACAGCCAAGCACTGAGGTACAACCACATTTGCTCCAACCTCTCAGACAGAGACCAAAACCTACAAGATCTTCAACAAGCATTCTTGAAACTGTGATACCCACACAAGGAAGTAAGGAAACAGATCAACAGAGCCAGACGTGTACCCAGAAGCCTCCTGCAGTGGGACAAGCCCAAAAAAGAAAGCAACAGAACACCACTGGCCATCACCTACAGTCCTCAGCTAAAACCTCTCCAATGCATTGTCAGTGATCTACAACCCATCCTGCACAACGATCCCTCACTTTCACAGGCCTTAGGAGGCAGACCAGTCCTTGCCCACAGACAACCCACCAGCCTGAAGCATATTCTCACCAGCAACTGTACACCGCACCATAGTAACTCTAACTCAGGAACCAATCCATGCAACAAACCATGGTGCCAACTCTGCCCACATATCTACACCAGCGACACCATCACAGGACCTAACCAGATCAGACACACCATCACTGGCTCATTCACCTGCACATCTACCAATGTAATATACGCCATCATGTGCCAGCAATGCCCCTCTGCTATATACATTGGCCAAACTGGACAGTCCCTACGCAAAAGAACCAATGGACACAAATCAGATATTAGGAATGGCAATATACAAAAACCTGTAGGAGAACACTTCAATCTCCCTGGACACACAGTAGCAGATCTAAAGGTAGCCATCCTGCAGCACAAAAACTTCAGGACCAGACTTCAGAGAGAAACTGCTGAGCTGCAGTTCATCTGCAAATTTGACACCATCAGCTCAGGACTAAACAAAGACTGTGAATGGCTAGCCAATTACAAAAGCAGCTTCTCCTCTCGTGGTGTTCACACCTCTAGATCAACTGCTAGAAGTGGGCCTCATCCTCCCTGATTGAATTTACCTCGTTATCTCTAGCCTGATTCTTGCCTGCATATTTATACCTGCCTCTGGAAATTTCTACTACATGCATCTGATGAAGTGGGTCTTTGCCCACGAAAGCTTATGCTCCAATACATCTGTTAGTCTATAAGGTGCTACAGGACTCTTTGTCGCTTTTGCAGATCCAGACTCACACGGCTACCCCTCTGATACTGGACACCATGCAAGCCACTGCATTTAGATGTTAGAAGTGTGTCTCTACGCCATGATCTCATCCACTGATGCAGATATGGAACAGCACTGGTCCAAACATGGATCCCTGCAGAACCCCACACAGTGCACTGAGAGCAATGTATAGCATAACAGCCCTTCTGCCCCAGAAGGGGGTAGCCCTCTGGGGATCTCTGGGACCCAACCCCTCACCCCTGCACCTCAGTTTCCCAAGTACTAAGCAGAACTCCAGAAATATTGTATGAATGTAAATGGAATAATTGGGGTAACATGACTCACTACTGTTCCTTATTAAGCAATTTTCATCAGCTCACTCACCTGGTTCTAGGGCAAACGTGAGCAATGTTTTTAATCTTTGATTACAAATACAGAAACAAACCAACCAAAAAAGGCTACAGAGCACGTCTTAGGAATGTGCATTTCTGCAACATCAGCCTTATAGAGTAGCCTTCTCCTAGTAGCTTTCCCCACCTTTGATTTCAGAAGGTCCAGAAAGCTACAAGGGTGGAAGCTGTCCTAGATTTGATTTCAACCAATAGGAAGGAACTGGTTGAGAATTTGAAAGTGGAAGGCAGCTTGGGTGAAAGTGATTGTGAAATCCTAGAGTTCGTGATTCTAAGAATGGGTAGGAGGGAGAACAACAAAATAGACACAATGGATTTCAGGAAGGCAGATTTTAGTAAACTCAGAGAGGTGGTAAGTAAGGTCCCTGAGACACAAGTCTAAAGAGCAAAAACAATTGAAGACTGTTGGCAGTTTTTCAAAGGGGCATTATTAAGGGCAGACGAGAAAACTATTCCATTGCAGAAGGAAAGATAGGAAGTATGGCAGGAGACCACTTTGGCTTAACCAGAAGGTCTCAAATGATCTTAAAAATCAAAAAGGAGTGCCACAAAAAGTGGAAATTAGATCACGTTATGAAGGATGAATACAAATGTGACTGGGCAACAAAATGGCAAATGAAATTTAATGTGGATAAATGTAAAGTGATGCACATTGGGAAAAATAACCCCAGCTATACAGCTAATAAGATGGGGGCTAATTTAGCTACAACTAATCAGGAAAGAGATCTTGGAGTCATCGTGGATAGTTCTCTGAAGACGTCCACGCAGTGTGCAGCGGCAGTCATAAAAGCAAACAGGATGTTAGGAATCATTTAAAAAGGGATAGAGAATAAGACGGAGAATATCTTATTGCCCTTATATAAATCCATGGTACGCCCACATCTGGAATACTGCGTACAGATGTGGTCTCCTAATCTCAAAAAAGATATACTGGCATTAGAAAAGGTTCAGAGAAGGGCAACAAAAATGATTAGGGGTTTGGAATGGGACCCATATGAGGAGAGATTAAAGAGACTGGGACTTTTCAGCTTGAAAAGAGGAGACTAAGGGGGGATATGGTAGAGGTCTATAAAATCATGAGTGGTGTGGAGAAAGTGAATAAGGAAAAGTTATTTACTTGTTCTCATAATCTAAGAACTAGGGGCCACCAAATGAAATTAATGGGTAGCAGGTTTAAAACAAATGAAAGGAAGTTCTTCTTCACACAGCGCATAGTCAATCTGTGAAACTCCTTGCCTGTGGAGGCTGTGAAGGCTAGAACTATAACAGGGTATAAAAGAGAACTAGATACATTCATGGAGGTTAAGTCCATGAATGGCTATTAGCCAGTCTGGTAAGGAATGGTGTCCCCAGCTCTGTTTGTCAGAGCGTGGAGATGGATGGCAGGAGAGAGATCGCTTGATCATTACCTGTTTGATTCACTCCCTTTGGGGCACCTGGCATTGGCCGCTGTCGGCAGACAGGCTACTGGGCTGGATGGACCTTTGGTCTGACCCAGAATGGCAATTCTTATGTTCTTACGTTCCAAATAACATAAATACGTGAGGGCAAAATTAGAAAGGTCAAGACACAAAACGAGCTCCAATTGGCTAGAGACATAAAGGGCAAGAAGAAAATGTCATCCAAATATGTTAAAAGCAAGAGGAGGACCAAGGACAGGATAGAATCATTACTCAGTGAAGAGGGAGAAACAATACAAGGAAATGTGGAAATGGCAGAGGTGCTTAATGATGTCTTTGTTTCAGTTTTTATCAAAGTTGGTGGTGATGGTTCACCTCACATCGGGAATGCTGGTGAAAATGAAATCGGTTCAGAATGTAAAATAGGAAAAGAAGTTAAAATTATTTAAAAATTGAATTTTTCCCTCTCTTGGTATTCACACCTCCCCTTCAACTGCTGGGAGTGAGCCACATCCACCCTTACTGAACTGCCCTTGTGAACACCGGTCCTACACTTGATAAGTAACTCCTTTCTGCTGATATGCTAGTACATATAAATATATATCCCTTCCTCTGTGATTTGCACCCCATACAACTGACAAAGTGGGTTTTCCTACAAAAGCTGATGCCCAAATAAATTAGTTAGTCTCTAAAGGCAAATATAGTTGCCCATCTGTAAAAAGGGAAATAAGGACAACTCAAGAAACTACAGATCAGTCAGTTCCAGGAAGATAATGGAGCTAATAACAAAGGAAACTGTTTGCAAACATCTAGAAGATAACAAGGTGATAAGTAACGGTCAACATGAATTTGTAAAAAACAAATTATGTGACAGCAACCTGGTATCTCTCTTCCGATAAGATAACA